>JAZKJV010007447.1:0-655585 GCA_037367405.1 Ottelia alismoides
TTGGATCTTTTTCTCTTTTCTTCCCCTTCCCCAACTCAAGGGCTTCAGGAAAGGGGATCACAGGGTCCTTCTCAGATGAAGGACTAGGAATAGGCCTAGACGGTTCGATGACCGGATCCTCACATACATCATACACCACAGTGGGATCAGAAGAAACTAAACATTTTCCTTTATTCAAAATAGAGTCCTGAGATACATCCATACGAGGAAAGACAACATCTCTATCAGAATGAATATTGGTGGCCTTAGTACCACCTCTAGCTGGCTCTACAACTAGACGTCTTGCGGCCTCAGTACCGCGGGCTGGCTCGGCTCTGCTGGTGGCGTCAGTACCACCTCCTCGATATGGTGAAGCGGCGGCCTCAGTACCACCGGTGGAATCAGCATCTCGGGTGGCATCAGTACCACCGTCATCATCATGTGCAGCTTCAGTACCGCTCTCCTCTTCCTCATCTGGCACTCTAGATGGATCCTCGCGTTGTCGCTCAGATGAGGCGCCGCCTGCTGGTCTTCTACCGCTCCTAAGTGTAACAAAATCAGCATCAAATAGATCCGACGACATATCATCAAATAAGTCACTAGGAGTGGTAGGCTCAGTGTGAACTACCTGCTCAGACTTCCTCTTCAAGCTATTCGGATTAGGCTCGATCTGTGCAGGGATGGCGGCCTTCCCTCTCATCAGGTCCCGCATCTCCTGGCGGAACTCGTCCATCTCCCGTCTAAATGTAGCCTGCTGCTCTGTGAAGATGCGGGCTAGATCATCCAAGGCGGGGCTCTCATGGGAGCCCGACGGGTTGCCTCTCTGGTAATGAGGCTGCTGGACCTGGTGCTGCTGCGGCTGAGAGGGGTAAGAGGAAGGATGCTGCTGCTGGTGAGCCTGCTGCTCACGTCTCCAAGTCTGTCCCTGCTGCTGGTAGGGACGAGGTACGAAGGATGATGGCTGGTGTGACTGGTATGCTGGGGGCTGCTGGTGATCTCTCTGCTGGGAGTACTGCCCTCCCTGACCGGCTGGCTGCTGTTGGGACTGGTTACCCCCATTCCCCCACCTGAATCCGGGATGGTCTCGTCGGATTCCAGGTTGAGGACGGTCATACCAAATCCCGTTGACATCCATCAACGGTTCCTCATCGTAAGGGGCTGGTGGGAGTACTTCTAGAGGCTGATCCGGCTGATATACCACCATCTGTAATTCTGGAGATGGTGGTGACTGGTAAGAGGGCTGCTGCTGCTGGTACGGCTCCGCCTGTACAAGGTGAACTTGTCTAGGCTGCTGCAAGGAGCTGGAGCGCTGGGACGAGCTGCGGCTGCCGCCGGAATCGCCTCGCGACTGAAGACGGGGCTGAGAAGCCGTCTGTGCCTCCTGAAGACACAAGAGATGGGTCTTCATGTCGCTCAGAGTTTGTGCCATCTGCTCCATCTGAGTTATGCCCTGGCACTGCTTCTTCTCTATTATTTCCATGCGGTCCAACTTCTCGCTGATAATCCCCATGTCCGCAGCGACCGACTCTGCCTGTGCGGCTGCAACTGTGGACGAACTGGATGGACCTGCATCAACCCGTGCTATCCGCTGGTACTGCACGGGTCCTGGCGGCTGCTGAGATCTCTGTGTGTACAACCGAGTCTGGGACATCACCATGTAATTTTCGGCCATCTCCTCGTAGATGGCCCAGACTTGGTTGTGGTCCTTGGCAAAGTAGGACCCGCCGCAAGAAGCATTCACCAGACCCTGAAGCTCTGGCGTCATCCCACTAAAGAAGCTCTGAACTAGGTTCGGCTTGGAAATGTCGTGGTGTGGGCATCTATCCAGAAGCTCTCTGAACCTCTCCCATGCCTCGTGAAACTGCTCGTTAGGGAGCATGGAGAAGTTGTTGATCAGGGCCCTCGCTGCATTCGTCCGCCCGAGTGGATAGTACTTGTTCAAGTACTCGGTGCGGAGCTGCTCCCAGGTGTAAACAAACTTCCCTAAATGCTTCAGCCAGGAGGCTGCTCTATCTGCCAGTGAAAAAGGGAAGGCCATCATCCGAATCGTATCCTGGTCCACATGACGGTCGTGGACAGTGCTGCAGATCATCAAAAACTCCTGGAGATGGAGGTGGGGCTCCTCAGTGGCAAGTCCGTGAAAATGAGGAAGCATCTGCAGGGTGTTCGGAGGGAACTTGAAATCCCCCACGATAGCAGGTACCACCACCCAATGGTGCATCAGTGTAGATCCGGGGTTGTGTAACTCCCGCATCGGTCTCGGTGGTCCCGCTGCGGCGGCGGCTGCCGCTGCGGCAGCCGCTGCTGCGGCTGCTGCCTCTTCATCAGCATCAGGAATGTCCTCATGCTCGCTCTGATCTCTCTCTTCTCTGAGTCGCTCCAACTCCCTTCTCATCTCAATCATGAAAGCTCCCTGATCGCGTAGCTGCTTCTGTACTGTCTCTAATGATGCGATCAGGGTGGAGTTAATCGCTCCCTGGTCTAGTACAAAATGTTCGGGTTGTCGGGGGTGATCATCTGAACTGCCGGCTCCGGCCATAGTGACGTCTGCAAAATCAGATGAGCCCAACTCAGGTTCTGTCAAATCAATTCGTCTTTCCTCGGGCTCATGTCTCTCAGTAGCAAAAGAAAGGGGATCGAGGGAGAACAGGGTGGAATCGTACTCGGGCCCGGAGAGCTGGTCTCAACTCTCACGGGCCAACCTAGATGGTGAAGTAGACGCGCCTGAAAGCGGTGCAGCCAGAGGCTGCCTAAGAGATCGTCTACCCATCATCTTGATCTGGCAAGTTGGGCGGATGGGATCTGGAGAAAATATGATCGCAAAGCAAACCCCCGGTTCACCAACGCAACACAATCTGAAGACCGTGAAAGCTCGGTCAATTTATCTTGTCAATTTTATTGGGTGAACACACAAAATATCAGAGCGCTTACGTGACCTGTTAGGATACCCGATGCTACTCCAACCGACTGGCCCGCACGGAAGAGTCGGTAGTCAGCTAGAAATAGCACCGGAGGGCTCTACCTAGGGTGCGAGTCACTCTCTCGCGCATCCAAACCATACAAGGAGGGGATTGCTCTCCCCAAGACAAATTTTTAATGTGAGTGTCTTTTAGGGTCAATAGTGTTATCCAGTCCCACCTTTTTTGTTTTTCTTTTTAATTTTTTTTTAATTTTTTTTTCAAAATAAATACAAGCGGCCTAACGAATTTTCCGATTCTCCTGATGATTAAGCCAAAAACAGAGGGAGAAGACGAAAAAGCCGATGCGCGAAGAAATCAATGATGCATGCAGAGAAAGAAATGCGTACCTTGTCTCCAGCACTCTACATGCAAGTGATCCGCGCAGAATTTAAAGACAGAATTAAACTACCTAAATGGTGCAGCGAGGAAAAACCGAGTCCTAGATGAGCAAATTTCTATCGCAAGAACCGTCTAACCGATCACGGTCCTCCAAGCCAAAGAGTCCGGTCTTGGCCCGTCCCTCCTCTGCCCGACAAATCGGGGGTAGGAGAAGCGCTTTGTGGGACGGGCTACGGCACGTAGGCCACGGAAGATAATGAATCGACTATTTTTATTAATGATTTTAGTAGGTCCAATTAACGTCCTATAGGATCAGGCAAGCAATTAAGTGTGGGGACCCTACTAATTACGGCACAGGCAAGAGAAATTCCTAAATCTAGGGGCTCGAGAAAAACCGCGTAAACACCGGAAAAGGCAGCTAGCTATCAAAACCGCAGAAAAAGCCGCGAAAATCCAAATGGGTCCCCCGAGCACACCGGTACTCGGCGAAACAGACCCGCTAAGTTACAAGTGTCCACAAATGTCCAAGTTCTAAATTATTACAAACAATATTGTTCTCTCTCAAAATAAAATTCTTCTTCTTCCTCTCCCTGCTCTTCTTCCCATGCGGGTCCTCAAAAATAAACTCCAAGTTGTCCACGCAGTACCTCGCACAAAAATCAAAGAGAGAGTGTCAGAAAACAATGACAATATAGAGAGACAATATGGAAAAATGACTACAAAGCCGTGCTCCCCGGCAACGGCGCCATTCTGATGACCCTCCGAGTGACTAAGGTAAAAGTACAGAAATATAGGTCGTTGCGACCTCAATCACTCAGACTAAGTCAATCAAAAAAATGAACCACTCGAAATACGTAAAATCAATCAAGCACAAAATCAGCGGTCCTGCTATGAGATTTACCTGGTATAGCACCCAGGGTCGAACACAAGGAGCACGGGTTGGCCAAAGGCCTACGAAGTAGTCAAAAAAATCAGAGAAGAAGAGAAAACATTTTTAGTGGTTTTTAATTGTTTTTAATTTTTTTTTAGATTTTTAATATGTAACGAAAATAAGAAAACACAAGAACAAGCACACTTGAGCAATTTATTTAAAGCATCAAAAATCAAGCAAAAATTCAAGAAAAATTGTTTTTATGTTTTTTTGATTTTTAAGTGTTTTTAGTGAATTTTTGGGATTTTTATAAGGTGTATTTTATTTTCTAAAAATCAAACAGTGCGAAAAAAAGCAAGGTGCTGTCCAGCCAGGCCCAAAACCCAAAGATAAAATATCTAAGGATCTCAAAGGGACCTGGAGGTAATTTTCCTGTATACTAGAGAAAACAAGGGAAATTTGAGCACCAAAATTATTGTTTTTGGGTTTTTAAATTATTTATTATGATTTTTATGAGTTTTGAGGTGTTTTTAGATTTTTAGGGTTTTTACTCAATTAAAAATAGCCAGAATTGGCTAGAAAATCAAGTAACACAACAGAAACAACACCTAATTTTTATGGAATTTTTGGGGGTGTTTTTCTATTTTTTTGGGATTTTTGAATCTAGACAGTAGCTA
Source organism: Ottelia alismoides (assembly GCA_037367405.1). NCBI lineage: Eukaryota > Viridiplantae > Streptophyta > Magnoliopsida > Alismatales > Hydrocharitaceae > Ottelia > Ottelia alismoides. The sequence goes on from JAZKJV010007447.1 coordinate 4,827, forward strand.
AAATGAGAGTTTTTGAATTTTTAAAAATAGAAAATAAACTCAGAAATGTCCCCCAAAATTCTCAAAAATCCTACAACATGGCAGGAGCCATGTGTCAAATTTTTATCGAATTTGGAGATGAATTGATATTTTATTCAAAAATAGCAAGGGGGCACTATGCACAGGGACCAAAGTGCAAATACCCAAAGTTCTGGGGGTCCTGGTGCAAAATACCCAAGAAATCACGCACGTGGCGCGTGCTTGAGGCACTCAGGGACCTATATGTAAGAAAAACAAGTCCGAGGACCTTCTGGTAACTCGTACCAAAAAGTCCAAGGGCTATGTTGCAAATAACCCACTCAAAAGACGCACATGCGCAAATACAATGCTCACAGGGGCATAAATGCAATTATCAAAAAGTTTCTATTCATTCATGAACATCCAGAACTACAGGGCTAGATTTGCAATTACACCAAATACACACGTGACGACGCACGTGGCTCACACAAACAGGGGCATAAATGCAAATAATCTAAAAGATGAGGTCCAGTGTGCAAATATCCCAACGTAAATAAAGTACTCTAAATATTTACAGGACTGAAGCATAAAGCAAAAACTAAGAGGGGGCCTAAGGTAATTTACCCCTTTATTAAGTCGAGCCGATGGATGGACGCCACGTGGATAGATGGTCGGCTGAAAAGGGGTGGCGCCCAGGGCTGGGTCCTCGACTATGATCCAACGGTCCAGGTGCTGCCACGTTGCAGATCGAACGGTGGACGGAAGAAGTGGCTGAGCTTCGCTGGATCGGCGGTGGAGATCGACCCTCGAATGGATCCGACGATTGAAGCTGCTCCTCGGATGGACGATCGTGATGGAATCTGGAGCTCGGGGGTCAATCGGACGGCGGAGAAGGATGGTGGACGAACAGGGCTCCGGCGAGCTTCGCCGGACTCGTGACGGCGCTGGTCCCCTCCTGGGCGCTCGCTGAAGATTGGAGAAGGAAGCTGTGGGCCCTCCGCGTCTAATGGAGGCCTCCGATGACCCAACCGATCCTCGGAGAGGTCCGGCGAGGTCGGCGGAGGCGGAGCAGCTGGACCAAGTGGTCCAAGCCCTCAGATGGGCTTGGATGGACCTGCAAAGTATCCCAGCAAACTCGCGGGTCGAGGGCAAAGTGCCTCGACCCTGTTAGGCGTGGTGAAGGTGATCGGGGAGACGAGATGGGCGAGCTCCGGCGAGGCGATGGACGGAGGAGCTCGATTCCCAGATCCTGTGCGATCTGGGTTGGGCGAAGGGGTGAAGAAGATGCGGAGAGGTCTGGCGAAGATGATGGTCGGGTCGGAATGACAGATGGGATATCGGAGGTGGCTGGCGACGGCGGCGAAGCTACGCTACCAGTAAGCTAAGAATCGAAATCTACGCTAATCTACGGCCTAAGGGATCTACCTGGGTGGTCGGAGAGACTGGGGAAGAGCAGGGGGTGCTCCTGGTCGTAGCCTCAAGGGTCGTCTCGGCCCGAGGCTCGGTGCTCACGCTGGTGGCGGAGCAACAGCGGCGAAGAACGCCGGATCAGTGGTTTCGCCTCCCCACCTCGCTGCAACAGGGGCGATCGCTTGCTGTCACTCTCGCGGTGCCTCTGGAGTTCACTGGGAAGAAGGGGAAGAGCCAAAGATAGGGCGCGGAGGCGGCGGAGGTGGTTCTATATATAGCTGCAGGCTCGATTAGGGTTGGGAGGCGACGGCTATGGAAGGCGTGGATCTCACGACGAAGGATCTGGCGAGGATGTCGGATGATCGGCGAAGGATCCGGGCGCGGGGTTTGCGTGGGCGACAGGCTGGAGGCGCGTGGAGAAAATGGCGAAGGCGGGGCGGCGCGCGTCTTCTCAAAAAGGAAAGAGTCCGCGGGGGAGTTGACCGGGGTCAACAATCCCCCGTGGACCAATCAGGAGCTGCCATTTATTAATTTTTTTTGTTTATTTATTTTAAGGTAGAAAATGGCCGAATTAAGAAAAACTTAAAACATGAAATATTTTTCTTTTATTTTTTTCTATTTTTTGGTGATTTTTAATTAATTTTTGGAAATAAAAATAGGGTAGCTATATATATAGGTATATGTACACTATTTAGATTTTAAATTTTTGAATTTTTTTATTTGTTATTTTTATGTATTTTTATACCTATTTTATATTTTATTTATTTACATCATAAAATTAGGAACAAAATGATATTTTTATTTTATTTTAATTATTTATTTATATGAAAAAATATAAATATATATGTACACCTATATACATGGTATATGTACAATGTATTTGTATTTTTATTTTTCAATTTTTTTTTGTTTTGCTTTAATTTTTATTTATTTACAATATGTAACATAGACTATTTACAAAAAGTTTGGAGAATAAGTTAATTTATTTACAAGGTTAAATAAATACCTAGGTGTGATTCATGTACATGGTGAAGGAAGGGTATTTTTGTTCTTTTTGAGTCTCTTTTTGTGAGGAAAATATTTGTATTTTATTTACATAAATATTTACAAAATGAGCCCTTATCTCCCTCTACTTTGGCTTTTATGCGGTCAGGCCCAGGCTGGGCCCTCCCTTGGGATTAGGTCGCTCAATATTTATTCCAAATATTTTCTCTCTTTTTCTTTTGTCTCTTTATTCTTATATTTGTGCACAAAAACATGCTAATTATTACTTTTTACAAAATGCATGATTTTGGTAATTATTTCTATTTACAAATATCTACATGTATTTGCAAAGGTTTTTGTAGCTAAAATATAAGAATAAAGAGTGATGAATGGGTATTCATCACTAAGCTTCCAAAAGTCTATACTTCTTCCCCCTCTTCTTGAGCCGGTTGCACTTGAACTTAGAAGGGAATACCCCGCTTCTCGAGGAAAGAGTTGCTAGACCGAGGCATTAGAGTTACCAGGTTGAGGAAGGTTGTTTCTTTGTTACTTCTGAGGTGGGGAGCCACATATCACTTACACTGCATGAAAAGATTCATGGTCATTAGAGTTTGTGTATGTAGACTTGTTCTGATCTGGTTTATTGAGAAGTCTTGCCCATAGATTGGTGGAACTTAGAGGCTGTTGAGTTTTAAGCTTAAGTCCAAATAAGGTTCCGACACATTAATAATCCAAAGATCTGATCGAGCTCCATATCCCAATTTAATGAAGGCAAGTTTAATAATCAACCTTGATCCATGTACATCCTCTCTTTCTTTTTCTTTTTCTTTCTTTTTCACTTCTTTTTCAAATAAGTGTTTGCTAAGGGACTAGCAAAGTTAAGTATAGGGGGGTGATGAATACCCATTCATCACTCTTTATTCTGATATTTTGGCTACAAAAACCTTTGCAAATGCATGTAGATATATGTAAATATAAATAATTACCAAAAGCATGCATTGTGTAAAAACCTATAATTAGCATGTTTTTGTGCAAAAATAAAAGAATAAAGAGTAAAAAGAAAAAGAGGGAAATATTTAGAATAAATATTGAGCAACCTAACCCAAGGGAGGGCTCAGCATGGGCCTGACCGCATAAAAACCAAAGTAGAGGGAGATAGGGGCTCTTGTGTAAATAATTATGTAAATAAAATAAAAATATTTTCCTCACCAAAAATACAGTTGTAAATATTTGTATATAATTATAAAAGATAAAAACAAAACAAAAAGGTAAAAACCAAAAAGATTAAAAATACCCTTTCATCATGTACATAGACCATGCCTCTATATTTATTTAACCTTGTAAATAAATAAAGTTATTTTCAAAACTTTTTGTAAATATTCTAGGTTATATATTGTAAATAAATAAAATAAAAAGAATAAAAAAATCAAATAAAAATTACAAAATTCAAAATATCAAAAAAATTCATTGTATATATACCATGTATATAGATGTATATATCTATTTATTTTACCTATGTATATAAATAATAAAAACAAAATAAAAATACTCTTTTATTCCTTATTTTATACTATAAATGAATAAAATATAAAATAGGAATAAAAGTATACAAAAATAATAATTAAAAATCAAAAGCCTACATATTGTATATATACCTATATATAGATATATATTGTATATACCTTATTTTTATTTCCAAAAATTAATTAAAAATCACCAAAAAATAGAAAAAAATAAAATAAAAATAATTCATGTTTTAAGTTTTTGCAAAATCGGGCATTTGCTGCCTTATTTTTGAGCTTCAAATCTTTTCCACGTGGCAGCTTCTCATTGGCCCACGGAGATGTTGACCTCCGGTCAACTCCCTCCGCGGACCTCCTTCTTCAGCGGATCTCGCGCCCGACCCGACTTCTCCTCTTTTTCCGCGCTCGATCCGCTCGCCATCTCCGCAAACCCCGGGTCCTATCTCTTCTTCGTGCATCCGAGACCCTCGCCGGGGTATCCACATCGGGATCCGCGCTTCTCACAGCCCTACCCGACCAGCCCTAGCCGGACCCGCCAGCATACTTAAGCCCAGCTCCGCCACCCATTTCACGCATCTTTGGTCATTCCCCTTCTTCCCTGTGAGCTCCAGAGCGATTGCCCGAGTGACAGCGAGCATCTCCACCTGTTGTAGCGAGGCGAGGAGGAGGTTTCCATCGATCCGGCGAGTCTTCACCGCCGTGCTCCGCCCCGAGTTGGAGCTCGAGCCTCGGACGTCGGCGGTCCTTGAGGCGAAGATCCAGAGCTGCGCAAGCTCGTCCACAGCCCATTCATCCACCCAGGTACCCTCTTAGCTTACCCTTTTAGTCTAATTTTCGATTTCCCCCAATTCGCGCCACCATCGATTTTCGTCGATTCCGACCATCTCCCCCCTTCATTCGATCATCGGAATCCCTCATCACGTTCGCCTTTCCCCCGCGCACCTTCTCCGCCCCTCCGTTCAACCCAGCTCGCACAGGAGCTGGGATTCGAACCCCTTCGCCGTCGCATCGTCGGGGTTCGCCCGCACCACCGCACCGTTCGCCCGCACCACTGCTAACGGGGTCGAGGCAGTTTGCCCTCGACCCAGGAGCTCTTTGGTTGCGTATTGCAGGTCAATCGAGGGCTGTCTGAGGCCCTCCTACTTGAGAACCGGAGCTTCTCCTCCGCCGGAGTCGACAGAGCTCTCCGGATCTCCGTTGGTTCATCGGAGACATCCCACAGACGCGGGAGGCCAAGACGAAGCTTCCTCGATCATCAGAAGCCCCCGCGGAGGACCGGAGCGCGCGTACTGGGCCGGCGAAGTTCGCCGGCCTCTTGTTCTTCCAGGACCCTCCAGAGCCGTCGGATTAGCCTCCCGCTCCAGGTCCCATCCTGACCGTTGGTGGCTGGAGCCCCCCTTTGACGTCAGATCTGAGGCGAAAGATCCAGGCCGTCAGATCCACACGTGTCCTGACCTGGACCGTTGGATCGTGCAGAGCAGCAGCAGCGTCGAGAGCCGCCCCATCCTAACCGTCCGATCGCCACGTGGCGGCCATCTATCAGCTCCGCTTAATAAAGGGTAATTTACCCTTAGGCCCTTATCTTTATTTTATTCCGCATTAGTCCTGTAAATATTTAAATACGTTGTTTAGTTTTAGGTTAAATTGCATAGAGGACCTCGAGCTTAAGTTTGTTTGCATTTATACCCCTGCCTATTGTGAGCCACGTGCTTCGTCACGTGTTTTGTTGGTGTATTTGCATTGATGCCCTTGTAGTTCTGGATTGTTATGAAATGAATGAAATCTTTTTAATATTTGCATTTATGCCCCTGTGAATGGTTTAATTCCGCATGTGCGTGATTTCTTGGGTAAATTGCAACTGAGGCCCTCGGACTTTTGGTACGTGTTACCAATAGGTCCTTGGAACTTAGTTTTATTACATATAGGTCCCTGAGTGCCCCAGGCACACGCTTGGCACGTGTTTTGCTGGGTATTTTGCACCTGGACCCCCAGAACTTTGGGTATTTGCATTTCAGTCCCTGTGCACAGTGCCCTACCTTTGCTTTTGAATAAAATATCAAATCACCTCCAAATCCAACGAAAATTTGACACATGGCTCCTGCCATGGTGTAGGATTTTTTTAGATTTTTGAGGACATTTCTGAGTTCGTTTGTTATTTTTAAAAATTCAAAACCCTACCTTTTTGCTGCTGTCTAGATTTAAAAACCCCAAAAAAAATATAAAAACTCCCCTAAAAATTCTATAAAAATTAGGTACTGTTTAATTTAGTGTGTTTGATTTTCTAGCCAATTTTGGCTATTGTTCACCACTGGAAAACCTTAAAAATTTAAAAACCCTCAAAAACCCATAAAAATTCTAATAAATACATTAAAAATCCAAAAACAATAAATCTGGTACCTAAATTTTCCTTATTTCATCTACTTTATAGGAAAATTACCTCAGGCCTTTTTGAGGTCCTTAGGTATTTTATCTAGGGACTTTGGGCCTGGCTGGACAGTGCCATTACTTTTTGCTACTGTTGGATTTTTAGAAATTAAAATAAATACCAGAAAAATTCCAAAAATTCACTAAAAACATAAAAAATTATAAACCACACAAAAATATTTTTGTTTGAATTTTTGCTTGATTTTTGATGCATTAAATAAATTGTTGAGTGTGCTTGTTTTTGTCTTTCTTATTTTCTTTACATATTAAAAATCCGAAAAAATATAAAAACACTTAAAAACCACTAAAAATATTTTTCTCTTTTATTTTACTTGCTTTGACTACTTCGTAGGCCTCTCGGCCAACCCGTGCTCCTTGAGTTCGACCCTGGGTGCTATACCAGGTTAATCACATAGCAGGACCGCTTCGTGCTTGATTGATTTTATTTTCAGTAGTGGTTCATTTTTCTTGATACACATAGCCAGGTGATCTAGGTCACAACGACCATTTAGATACCCTTTGCCTTGATCATTCGGTGTGTTATCAGCTTCTCCAGGGAAGGAGGGTAGGCACGGATTGCTGTTTTGCAAGGAAATCAGACCCGAGGATAGGGGATGCCGCTGGCGGGGAGGGAGCAGACACCGTTGAGAGGTGAGGGCTGTAAGGCTCCGGCACGCCGTAGCCGCAACGCAAAGTCTTGGGAGGGTGTTTGAGATGGTATGCGTTTGTTTGCGAGATGGGAGGCGAGATGGGAGGGTATAAATGTAGGGAGGGCACGACGTGTGATGTGACGGTTCCCATTCTTGACGGGGTCATGGGGGGCACATCCATTAGAATTTAATTTAGGTAATAAATTAATGGCAGATTTGTTAGGACTTTCCAAATTTTAGGGAGGGCACGTGCCCCCCATGAGATGTGAATGGGTCTGCCGCTGTTTTTAAGGCAGAGAGCACTTTATTTAAGTTATATCATTTATTGGATACCATAGTGGAATAAGTGGCGACTAATTCCATCTTTCTTTGCTAATGTATATTTTATTGGCAGGAAACTCTCTCTCTCTCTCTAAGTAATGTGATGGCTTGAACTTGTTCCGAACACAAACATTAACTTTAAGTTCAATCAGAAAAGAAAAAAGATTGATTTTGCGGATATGCTATACTAGTTAAACTGTAGTATAAAATTTTGCATTGACATCGACAAAAAATATAGTCCGACAAGTAAATATAGTCCGGCAACGAAGAGTTTCAATATCGGATTGAAAATTTTCAACCAATACAATACTACAATCATTATAAATAACAATAAAAAATTAAAAATGTTGTAAAACTGTAAAAGTATGAATGAATAAATCACCAAATTATTGTATACTCGTTTTTCTTCTCATATATCACTTACCTCTCTATTGACAAGGTGCAACTGTATGTGTTTGCGACAGAGCCAAGGACCCCACGCCGATAGCCTGGTACGTCTGAGAGGGAAGGAAAGTTAGCAAACAAAGGCGACATGGGAGCGAGTAAGGGGAGTCGACAAATTAAGACAAACGACGTGACTCACTTATATGATATATATATATATATATATATATATGCATATGGTGTTGCTGCTAGGCAAGGGAGCCGGCACCGTGGCGTGAAGAGGGGAGGCTGACAACTAACAACTCGCCGAACTCGAGTTGGATGCTTGGGCGTCCAAACTCCAAAGGGTATGCGAGAGAGATTGTCTGCGATGCTGCTCCAGGGAAGGAGGGTAGGCACGGATTGCTGTTTTGCAAGGAAATCAGACCCGAGGATGGGGGATGCCGCTGGCCGGGGAGGGAGCAGACACCGTTGAGAGGTGAGGGCTGTAAGGCTCAGGCACGCCGTAGCCACAACGCAAAGTCTTGGGAGGGTGTTTGAGAGGGTATGTGTTTGTTTGCGAGATGGGAGGCGAGATGGGAGGGTATAAATGTAGGGAGGGCACGACGTGTGATGTGACGGTTCCCATTCTTGACGGGGTCATGGGGGGCACATTCATTAGAATTTAATTTAGGTAATAAATTAATGGTAGATTTGTTAGGACTTTCCAAATTTTAGGGAGGGCACGTGCCCCCCATGAGATGTGAATGGGTCCGCCCCTGTATACAGAACCCATGATCATTATCAATAGCACAAACTTACTAGCTTTGTACGAGCTGTGTAAACTAACCAAAGACAGATATTATCAGGATTTAAAAAAATCGGACCGGACCGGCCGGTCGGACCGGTTGGACCGGGAATCGGCTCTGACCCAGTCGGTTCGGTCGATTCTAGGTAATTATTTCTTAAAAAAAAGAAAATAAAAAATCGGGTCAGACCGGTGGTCGGACCAGGTTGACCCAAGTGGTTGGACTGGGTTGACCCGGATTGACCCGATTTTGATGGTTTATATATTTTTAAAAAATAAAAGTTAAAATAATGAAATAATAGGATTTTATTACTCGTACCTTTCTTAACTTCTGTGATTTCAATTATATCCTTCTCTTTTTTGAAATATAACATGTATCACTACCTTCTTGGAGTAATTTTCTGGAAGCAACTATAAATAAATTATTATAATATTATATTCATATATAATGTTAGCAAAATGTGATTACTTTTTGTAGAGTTTTATTCGAAATAGACAAGCATATTTTTCTGTTGAAAGATTTGACATTTTAAATGATTATTTCATTGATAGTAAATACATATTTACATATATGTATCCAGTTTTATCGGTTCAAAAAACCGGTTCGACTGGTCGGACTAGTAAATTAAGCACGGTTAGGTTTTTTTGAGTTGATAGGAATGATGACGTCATGCTGACATCATCACCGGTCCGACCGGTTGGACCAAACCGAAGACTAACCGGTTCAATGTCCGGTTCGATTTTTAAAACCTTGGATATTATCGCGAGCAATGGAAATAGAACACGGATCAAACGAAGAAACACGCGAGTAAGAAACTACAACATAGGTTCACTCTTAACTTGCACTTCAAAAAGACAGAGTTTATAATGATGCTTTTAAAAAAATCGTCACTATACACTACAAGAAAAATGAGTTGTGGTCATGGAATGTGGCTACGGAAACTTGTGGCCATGATAATTCCGTGGCCACTAGTTTCTCGTAGCTACAATCTGTGACCAAAGTCTTCATATAAGAGTTGTGGCCACGATAAATTCTGTGGCCACTTGTAGTGGCCACGGCTTATTCGTGGCTAGAGAACTCTCGCGACGAGACTTGTAGCTACGGCTACTGGTCACGACGTGTCGTGGCCATAACCCAATTCTGTAGCCACAAACCTCATATCCGTAGCCATAGTTCTGTAGCCACACTTTGTTTTTCTTGTAGTGATATTGTACGATTAAATATATACCGATAATAATATTCGTGGGCAATTATTTTATACGTACTATTAATGTCATATGCATTTTTATACTTTTAACGTCAATCCATGTAACAATGACTATTCATTATTATTTTTCAATATTTTCGTTAATCATCGCTAAATCATTAGTTTGAAATTTAACAGTGATTAGTTAATGTTATGAATTTAGCAACATATAAACGTTGCTATGAGAAATGTCGCTAAAAATATAGCAACAAATAATAAATTTGCTGTTAATTTCAAGTAAAAATAAAATTTTGCAATGAACAGTATCGTTTTTATATATTTAAGAACGGGAGATGTAGTGTTAAGGGCTTTTTTTAAAATAATTATTAAAATAATTGAAATTAATTAAATAAGCATGATTCAAAAATTTAAAAAATAGGCATCGATCGACACCTTAGCTGCCGATTTGGGATGTCACCTCCAAATCGGCACCTGAGGTGCCGATTTGAGAGAGGCCCGTTGCCAACGACTCTCTCTCAATCCCCCTATATATATATATATAACACTTCTCCCCCTATTCCTCCCACACATCCCTCTTCTCTCATTCTATCTCTTCCTCTCTTAATTCTAATTCTCTCATTTCTCTCAATCTACATTCTAAAGCAATTTCTAAAGCAATATTTCGATTTCTCAGCATCTCCGTCAATCTTCTACTCTTATTCGAGTAAGAATAAGTTTTTTTCGTAGAATATTTTTCATGATTTTTTCAGGTTTTTATCAGCAAAAAGGCGATATTTGTTGCAAATATTGAAATCTATTTATTCTTTTCGGATAACATCTCTGTTTGAGGACACATGCCATTCAGGTAAATTTACATTTATTTATTTTATTTTTTGATTGCAGTGATTATTAGATGTGAAAAATCAGAATTATTTAAAGTAATTTAGTTCATTTAACGTACATTAGAATTAAGATTATATATTGCAATTACAAACATTTGTGTTATGATTTTGTTAGGAGGATCTATGATACATAAGTTAAAAAAATTAAACGAGATTTGGGAAGTATTATTAATAGGGTAAAATGGGGCTACCCCCTGGGAGTAGCCAACTTAACTACTCCCACCCCTATTTTTCCCTCATTTTTTTATTTTTTTGGAAAATAAAAATTTATATATTCATCACTATATCCCTCTAACATTCTATTAAAATTTCGTCAGAAACAGAGACTCTTAGGCCCTCCATCCAGACGTCATTTTTTTAACGGTCGCGGGATTTTTTAAATCGACCCTGTTTGGATGGAGGCCGTAGGAGTCTCTGTTTCTGACGAAATTTTAATACAATGTTAGAGGGATATAATGATGAATTTACAAATTTTTATTTTCCAAAGAAATAAAAAAATGAGGGAAAAATAGGTGTGGGAGTAGCCAAGTTGGCTACTCCCAGGGGGCAGCCCCATTTAATCCTTATTAATGTCATAATTTATATTAAGGTCAGACATCTTGTTATCAATTGAGCCCTAGTTGTAGGATTGATTGTCAATTGATTAAGGTCAAATATCTTGTTATCATTGCATGCACCTATAGTTGCATTTCTACATGTTGGGATTTTAATTGCTTCTCATTTAGATTTGGAATCGAGCGCCGAGAGGGACTTTGTACAATGTTTGCAGGACTCACTGTGGTGAGCACCGAAGAGTTCCCCAAGATCGGACTTTCGGATTTCAACTCTGAGTGATTACCATCTTATTCTTCATGGTAATTGCACAATTAGACAATTAAAAATTGAATAATTGTAATTTTGAAATTAATTATTCTTCTAAATGTATTGATAATGTGCCTTTATTAATGAACCATAACTAATTACCAATCTTCGTAATATCTTAGATATGACATCCAACAATGTTCATATTTTATCATACTGGAGTGGAGCGATGAATGCGACTGACGAGCACGTAAATTATATCGGAGGACAAAAACGTATGGTTATATTCCCACGTCAGATAACCTATTTTGATATATTGGGTCGGGTTTCGAAGGCCATCGGTATTCCCCTCAATCGATACATCCTTACATTAACTTATAAGTGGTTGTATGAAGGATCGACATTTTTTCTAGTACCAATTCATGATGATGAATCCACTATGACGATGATGCATTCAATCGACAAAGTGAGATTCATTCACCTTTTCGTCGAAGCTACCCCTCTTGATCAGGAAAACATGTCATCCTCAACGAGGTAATATGGTTATATTTAAATTAAGTAGTAATCATGTTTTCACAATGTATAAACTAACAAATATATAAATTAATAGACAATAGGTAACATATAAGTTAATTTTTTTGTTATTAATAAATATAGTCATTATGATTTTTTAATGTCATTTCTTTATTAATCTAACTCGTTGTTAAATATAGATGGCATACATGGATAGAGTACCTGGTACGGTGGATGCATCTGTTGTACATGCGGAGTGAACACCGATCTTCACAGCCCACCAACTCGGTTAGTAATTAAATTCATTATGATATTTTAATTATTAGTATAGTAGATTCTCATGTGAGATTATTATAAATGTTGTGTTATTTATGTTGTGTAGATTTGATTCGTAGAACACAACGAGATGTTAAATGAAACTATCGTGGAGAAGAGTACAATAGTAGAGAGACTTCTTGAATTATCTGGATTTTGGTATGTAGTAAACATGAGAAGGGTACAGATGGACCCTTCGTTATTGACTAGTTTGCTTAAGTCGTGACGATCAGAGACTTATACATTTCACTTTCGACTTGGCGATGCAACTATTACGCTACAAGATATGGGATTGATCAAGACTGAATGTCGATGGGTCGCCTGTTACTGGTCCGGATGTTCCGTCAGAAGGATAGGAACCCCTTTATCTTAGCTTGTTAGGTGCTATTTCCCTCGCATAAAGAGTGGTAATGTGAAGTTATCGTGGATCAAGGAGACATTCTTTGCCGATAATGATCCACTGCCAGCTATTGAAGACGAGCAAGAAGCAATACATAAAGTGAGGGCCTTGATTTTTTATCATATTGGATGTAGTATACTCGTAGATAGCAGTAGAGATATGTTACCTCTCAGGTAAGCATATGATTGCCTATGTATGAGTATCTCATTTGATTTTAATACACACTAATAATGCTATTTTGTTGAAATAGATGCCTGCTTCATTTCTTTTTACTTTGATTATGGACGAATTGACAAGTCACATTCAGGATTAGTTACCTTGGTGTAAGTTATTTGCTGATGATATTGTGTTAATTGACGAGACTAGAGACGGAGTAAATGAGAAGCTTGAGGTTTGAAGACATGAGTTGGAGATTAAAGAATTTCATATAAGTAGGGATAAGACGGAATATATGGAGTGCACCTTTGATGGAAGCAATGGTGAAGGAATCGAGGAGACGATTGGTGACGATAACATTCAAAAGAGAGATTCCTTTAGATATCGGGGATATATTCTGCAACGTGATGGGGAAATTGATGGAGATGTTACTAATAGAATAAATGTAGGCTGGCTAAAGTGGAGAGGAGCCTCTGTTGTTCTCTGTGGTAAGAAAACTCCTTTAAAAATTAAAGAAAAGTTTTACAAAGAAGCCGTGAGACCTGCCATGCTTTATGGATCTGAATTTTGGCCAGTGAACCATAGACATGTACAGAGAATGAACGTAGAAAAAAAATGAAAATGCTAAGATGGATGTGTGGATACACACGTAAAGATGGGATTCGAAATGATGCAATCAGAAAGAAAGTTGGTGTATCTCTGATCGAGGATAAGATGCAAGAAAACTGTTTAAGATGGTTTGGACATTTGCAAAAAAGATCGGCCGATGCACCAGTTAGGAGATGCGAGTGTTGGGATGTTGAGTCGACTAAGAGAGGGCGAGGACGGCCCAAGAAGTGTTGGAAAGAGACCATACAAAGGGATCTTATTTTTGTGGATATAAGCTCGGGATTGACCCAAGATAGATCTGAATGGAGGCGAAGAATCCATGTAGCCGATCCTACTTAATTGTGGGAAAAGGCTTTGTTGTTGTTGTTAGATACGTGCTTCATTTATGTGAACTGGAAGGTAGACACATCTAGGATTTATGGGTTTTCATAGTTCTGCAAGTACGCACAGTTTAAACATTGCAAAGTTCTAAAGTTAACATTACTCGATTTACTTCAATTAACATGGAAAACATATAGGTTTGATTCTGAGAGCATGTGCACATAGGCAGACCAATTGTGAGACATCGCGCAAAGATTTAAGGAGGATCATTGACTTTAAAATGGATCGACGTACGTAGTTTTAAGGAGAATGTGTAAACAACGACGTTGTATTTTATCGTAACGAGTTAGATACGCAGCAAGCACATCAGGTAAATAATGAAATAAATTACATATTCATCTTACTCAGCAAGGATTAACTAACTTTCTTCTTTAATGAATGTAGATTATTTGGACACCATATGCTGATGAAGAAATCATACAACTGCATGATATCTGTCGAAGAGGTCAGTTTATTTGGATGAGCAGGGTACCATTGATATGTTATGATATTATAACTATGCATCTAGCGGATCGTGTTATACGTCAATTTGAGATGCGGCAACGTATCCCAACATCCGTTGAAAGAATACATGTTGTCTCTCGACGAAATAAAACATGAAGCAGAGACATCCTAGACTGGTCAGTTCTACATCAGCAATACGTACAGTGATGGACAGAAAGAGAAGAATCAATAGTTCTTGAGCATCCAGATGCAAACAATGATCTGTACATGTAATGGTACTGGAGCATTACGAGAAGGTGGATACAGATGCATATTCCACCTCCTACAATAGCATACCAACCTCATGGCCCAGTAGAAAGAAGGCTGGTATGTTTTATATAATTATATTTAATTTTATATTAATCCATTGATTTATTGAATCACAAATTTATTAGGGGATACGATTCTATAAGGAAGGACCAGTCTTGATAAGATTAGGCAGTCAACTGACTTACCTTCTGTGATGAAGGATGCAATGGAGAATACCATTGCATACTTTGACGACACGATTAACATGTTCTCTTTGATGTATCCTTTTCAACACTACGAACAACAATACATTCCACAATAGGAGCCACATACAACCATAGTATCAGGTTTCTACATTTCTATAGATTTAATTAGATCTCTTTTTATCGACTCATTTTGATAAATATATGATGCAAATCCCTTTAGGTGTGACTTACACGGGATTTACCAGACAAGGATCTCAACAACAATCAGCATTTGCAACTTTAGGTGACAACAATTTCTTTCTCTAATTATCAGAAAGGTTAATTTTAATTTTTCCAATATAAAGTAATACTAAAATCTAATTGTTTAGATATGCATTATATGTTATTCACCTGACAAGGATCTTAATATGAATCAACATTTACACATCAGGTGACAACAATTTATTTTTTGATTATCAAAAAATTAATTTTAGCTTTTCCAAATTAAATGTATTAAATAAAATCTAAATGTTTAGGTATGCATTACACGGAACTCACCGGACAATGATCTCAACAACAGGAATCAACATTTAACACTTCAGGTGATAACAATTTCTTTCTTTGATCATTAGAAGACTCATTTTAGTTTTTTCAATTTAAAAATATTAAAAAATCTAAATCTTTAGATATGCATTATACGGGATTCACCGGACAAGGATTTCAACAAGTGCAAATGTTTGAGACTTCTGGTATGCATTACATTTTATTGTTAAATTAATTCAATTTAAAATTTTAATAGTATTAAATATAATACAAATCTTATAGGTTTGCATTATGAGGGCTTAAGCAGACAAGAGTTGTTGTAAGAGCAAACACCTTTTGTGACTTCAGGTAGCATTAAATTAAATATTTCATTATCTTAGTTAGACATTTTGGATTTTAATTTTTGATTAATAGAATGCAATTATTTCATTCTTATAGATATGTTGTACCTTCGAGCCAATCAAAATTTATGGGACCATTACATACTGGTCCTTCGAGTCAATTTGACTTGGGACTTTCTTAGCTCACACAACCAAGTCAATACAATTTCGAAACACTTCAAGCAGATATATTTGCGATGATTCGTCAAACTGAGTCAACCGAAAGAGAGCGACAATTACTTAGAGCTTCCATGCTACAACCGCAACAACCTGCAGATCCGCCTCGCAGGTCATCGGTAAGAGTAATGATCAGAGAGCCCACACATACAGGTCAAGTTACTTAACCACCTGAACCTCCTGTACAGTCTTCACATCCTACTGGTCCTGTACTAACTCATTCAGAATGGAATATCAAGAAGAAGGGACAAAAATCATGAAGATATTCGTAAGAAGACAGGGGACAACACCAAAGAAGGTGGAGGAAGAGGAGGAGGAGGTATAAAAGGAATTCCGAAGAAATTGATACCATAGATGAATGTAAATTATTTTACATTATTTTTCAAATAATGTAATTGTTATATGATTTTAATAGAATACATGAATTTCTTGTTACACGACAACAAATACTCACTTTAGAAAAAAATAACTATGTTACACGACAACAAATACTCACTTTAGAAAAAAATAACTATGTTACACGACCGTCAAATAAGAGGAATCATACATAAAATAAGAGGATAATCTTTAAAATAATTTTAATAAATTTATTTTCCATAAGGTTTGATAATTTTTCAATATTGAATATATTCAGTGTATTACCTAAACTTGATTATTTTTTAATGACTTCTTAATCTTGTAAATGTTTTGAGGGAAAATGGGAGGGAAGGGGACATCAATTCTCTCGGGAATAGAAATCTGTTGAGATTTCACACTTCCTGATCATCCGATGCCGATATCTAAGTAGCAATCTCTCGATATAGAGATCCTTCTGGGAAGATTTTTCTTTCTTCTCATGTCCTGGTCGAGAGAAATATCGGTGTAAAAGATTGAGCGGGATCGACAGAAAAGAGAAGGGTCATGTGGACTCCTTAAACTCTCCCAAGACATTAGCACCCCCGGATCCCATATGGGCAGAACCCAAATTGGCACCTGAGGTGCCGATATATGGTGTTTTTTTAAATACTAAACCATCATGCCTATTTAATTAATTCTGATTATTTTAATAATTATTTAAAAAAGTCCTAGTGTTAGCTATTGTTGTGGGTAGCTGAATCAAACAAGCGGAATCACAAAAAAGTAAGTCACATGCACACAAATGTACAAGGTTCATCCATAATTGAGATACATCTTTGGACGACGGTGATCGTTTCCACTATATGTGGAGCGGGGATATATGTAAGATACATAGAACCCCAATCTTTTGAAGTTTATATATTATTCCCAATACAAGAATACAAATTATCCATATATATTTACATTTAAGGTTGGAGGCATTTCCCTACAACCCCTAAGAGGGACGCATCTGCTCTCCTTAAACCATTCCCTTCCAAGGCTCGTTAATCGGGCAACTAGACCCCATTTAATACAATATGATATGGCGACACACTCTTGTGGAGGGCGCCATCAACTGCGTCCAGCAGAACAAATGGTTACGATTCAAGGCATATCGACATCTGTGCTCTTGATGCCATGATGGATCTTATCCTACCATGTTGGAAGGAGATAACACAAAAGATGAAAAATAATCATGACTCTTAGGCCATGTTCATTTGGAGAATAAGCACTGAAATAAGGAGTCAATTCTCCTTTTGCGTGATTCCCAAAAGTGCGACTATGCCATCCACATCCCATTATTTCATTTTATTCGACCATTATTCATATATTTATTCCACCTTACATACCCTTTATTCCATATTATTATCCTTATTCCTATCTTTCCAGACGGACAGAGAATAGATCCTTATTCTCATTATTTCCAATCCTTATTCATGTTTACTCCCGAAACGAACACTCCTTGCGATGTAGGACTTTTATAGCATCGATGCGAATACCAAGCCCCCTTTACGGGAGGATCGACAATTCACAATACAAATAGCGGGATCCCCATTTTGAGACCGCGCAGATCAGGATTCATGAATAGATATCCATGTATACACAAGGAATAGGGGAGGAAACGACGTAGTATCAAATATTTATAGGATTCTCTACCTAAAATTCAAAGCGATTAAATCAACGTGAAGATCAGAAGGGAATTCGCTTAATCTTAAGGAGACAGATCGTCTGCTGCAGGCGGAGGGCAGCATAGTCTGATGCGGACATCTGTGCCGTTCAATTTTGATCGAGCGGTTCACACGATTTTATACTTTTTCTAAACCCCTACCATGTAAAATCGTGTGAACTGCTCGATCATGATCGAGGAGCTCACACAATCACAGCACAACACCATAGCAGGAGGATCCTCTCTGTAATTTGAATCACCAAAAGAGGAATCTGCCAAAAGAAGGCAAGAAAATTCCAACGAGAAACTAACTTGTAAGATTACTGAAAGCATGAAAAAGACACAGAGGGTCTCCACCTTCCATAGCCTTTTTTTCCATGCTCGAGAGAGGTCCCATTCTCTTCTCTCTCTCTCTCTGTGAAAGCAACTTGACCATTTTCCTGCATAGCCGCCACTGTTTTTATCCTGTAGTTATCCATATCGACCCCATCATCGTCCCCACCTGTGCACCTTCCCTGTCCTTCTTGTCCCCATTCCCCCACACTCTCTCCCCCATCATCTGCTCGTGGGCAGACCCGTGTGAGTGCAGGCAGAGCTGTAATGGCATCACAACTTCTAGAGCACACGCGACCTCAGATGCAGGAGACCACAGAGCCCACAGAAACCAGGAGAAGGTGAGGCCATCACTCATCTTTCCTCCCCTCAGATTATTTTATGGAACTGCTGAAGAGTGCTGTGATCTTTAGGAAGAAGGAGGAGAGGGTTGTGATCAGGGTAAGAGCAGGGGATGGATGTGGGAAGGAGAAGGGCAGCGCCACCCCTGCCGATTCCTGGTCCTGGAGGAAATATGGGCAAAAACCCATCAAGGGCTCCCCCTACCCAAGGTACCAACCTTCCTATATTACATAGCAAAGGAACCAACTTGTTACCTTAAGGCAAGAATTGTCTTAAACTTTTTTGGCAATTTGAATATCTGTCTCAAGATCCGCATGTAGATTTCTCCATATTTGGATTTTCTGAGTTGCATATTCTTCTTTCATGCTTGTCCAAGATTCTGATGTAGTTGAATGATTCCCTCTGCGTAGCTGAACCATATAATTAGCTACCATCGAGATTTTGTTTGCGCGATTAATCGAAGAGAGATCTGAAGCACAATTCACTTACTTACTCAGGAGCTACTACAGATGCAGCGCATCCAAAGGGTGCCCGGCGAAGAAGCAAGTCGAGAGGTGCAGTACCGACGCATCGATCATCGTCGTAACCTACGCCTTAGACCACAACCACCCCTGTCCTCGTCTCCTCCATCTCAGCTCCATATGCAAAGCCCAAGAATTGGACATGATCGACGAAGACCAGGGAGATCGCGAGGCACCGCGACCCCGGTCACCGCCGGTCATGTTGCATTCAGATTGCAGCAACCAACAGGCCACACACGAAGGAAAGAATTGCAGTAAACAGCAACCCAGTGATGTCTCTACTAAATGGGAAGGCGACGCAGTCGCATCGGAAGCTGCTCGAATGCGAAGAGAGGAGGACCGCTTCTTTGACGAGCTCGGAGAGCTGCCATTGTCATTGTTGTGCTCTAGTGTACTGAGCAGCAACTTCTTTGATGACAGGAAACTGCTGCTTCCTTTCTAGAACAGGATGGTGTACAAGGCAGAGTTGATTTGTATGTAGAATTGTAGATACATAGTTGTCGGATTCTTGTCCCCTGTGATTGCTTCAATGAACATTAAGATTAGATGGAGGATCGTTGATCGTTTCTCACTGTTTGTTTGAACAGAAAGAGGGCATAACTGATGGATGAGATAAGACCTTAGCAGAGTTTATATTATTATTATTTTCTATAGAACTTTAATTGCTAGAGCAGTTGGGTAGAACTCCGATATTCTGCTCTTCTTTTTCTCATAGTCGTGAGAATCACAGAAGGTATTATCAACCAAAGTTTCATTTTTTTTGGAGATCTGGGCATAATTAAGGGGTGAAGCTAGGATTTTGAGTTGGTGATGGATTGAATCGTGATCTCTGTCATATAAATATTTATTTTCCAGATACATAGGATGTGTAAAGAAGTATTTTTTAACAAATAAATAGTTGTAAGAGCTTATTCTGGAATCACAGAGGTAATCTATTCAATCTCTCTGCACAGATGACAAATTCAAGCGAGAGTCACAGATAAACAAGAAGATTGGCACGTGTTTCTATACCTTGTGACATTGCATATGCACATGTAAGCCAGGTGGACCCGGTTCGGTTCGATTCGGGTAACCGGTTTGTATCGGTTTGGTTCGAAAATCCAGTTTTTGATCTAACCACCAGTTCGATTAGCTTTTTCGAATCCGCTTTAATCTGATTCAAATAAAATTAAACCACAATTAATTTTGAACCCACAAAACCTTTAACGAACTACACTATGGCATATTTTTTGCAGAATGAAATTTAAATTTAACTGAACTATTGTCCTTCGATTGAATGTATTATGTAAATATTATATATAGAGGGTAAAATGGGGTTGCCCTCATGGGTAGCTAATTTAGCTCCCCTGTTCTATTTTCCTCATATTTTTTATTTTTTTAAAAAATAAAACCGTGTAAATTCATTATTATATCCCTATATTATGTCATTCAAGTTTCGTGAGAAACAGAGACTCCTACGGCCTTCATCCAGATAGAGTCGATTTAAAAATTCCTGCGACCGTTAAAAAATAACTGTCTGGATGTAGGCCATAGGAGTATCTGTTTCTCACAAAATTTGAATGGCATAATATGGAGATATAGTGATGAATTTCCATGATTTTATTTTCAAAAAAAATAAAAAAATATGAGGAAAATGAGGCGAGGGAGCTAAGTTAGCTATCCCAAGGAGGCAGCCACATTTTCCCCATATATATATATAACATTATAATATTGCATATTAAAAAGAGGTTGGAGAACTTGCACCATGGTGCATGTAACTTTACATGCACCGGTGTCACAAACGCTCATTTTTTAAAAAAAATGAATTCTTAGGGCATTTACTTAGTATTATTAGTGGAATATGCATTTCAAATTTTGTGTAAAACATACAATCTTAACATGCCCATCTGGACAACTCAATTTTAGCAATTCCGAGACTCTTAAAATGTGATAATCTTGATAAAGGGCTTAGAAGTATTGAATTAAGTTGATTTTTTAATGACATCATGATGATATATGATGATCTAGATCTCATATGATTTCATTTCAAAAAAATATCAAAAATAAACGTTTATAGCACTGGTACATGCAAAGTTACATATACCTTGGAGCAATGCCCCCAAACTATATTAAAAATATATTTTACGTATACTATAAGATATATACATTAGTTATGTAATTTATATCTATTTCAACTATATTTGCGTGTGTATTTTATATATGTTTTAAACCATTTTGATTCGATTAGCTCGCTAAACCACTTCTTTTCCACCGATTTAGTTCAATCCGATTTTTAAAAACGATGACATCATCTTATTCATTCATTGAACTGACACTGAATTGCAGCACAGTTAAAATCTATTATGATACAACAAGACATCCATCTTTGCAAATAAATGAAAGGGAAAAAAAATACTGGAATCGATCGAGTTCATGTCTTGGAGAATGATGGAATTGATTGGGTTCCTATTGGTAGAGGGTCTTCGTCGCGTATTTATTTGGGAGGATGGCTTTTCTTCTTCTATTTTGTCTTGATGGCTCATGATGTTCATGTATTTCTTGAGATGTCCATTGCAGGAAATGATGCGGTGACATCGAGATCGCCTATTAAAATGGATATGGATATGGATATGGATAACATTTTGATATCCGCAAATATTCGTATCCGTATTCGTATATCCGTTTTCGTATATAAATACAGTCTCTATGAATGTTGTGTTTCGAAGATTGGATTTGCCATTCAAAAGAGATTGACGACGCAGTTTGTTGTCTGTCTCCCATCAATTTCTATGTAATGGAACCTAATATTGTTTCATTTACTTTTGAATGCATTATCCTATATAACATAATTCTATGCATTCTTTTATCATATCTGTATAATTTTTATGATACAAACACATTTAGTAAATTTATATCGTGTGTTTCCCATTCAATTCATATATACTTAAATCGATTCTTAGAACATTTCTAGCATTATTCATATGCGATCAGTATCCGTTTTACATCCATATCTCATATTTTAAAATTATGGTAAGATAAATTTAATATCCATCAATATCCGTATCCGTATTCGTATTCAAAAATAAATATGGATACGGTAATACATATATCCGTATCCGTTTGTTTGCATCCCTAGTTGTATCTGAACTTCACCATCCCCTAGCCCCTTACCAAAATTGGGGATATGGTGACTTAATGTCAAAAATTTTAAATAAACATATTTCTAACATACAATTAGACGTATTTCACATTCATTGTTTACGCAGTGAACCTAAAAGCTTGTCAAAATACATCATATCTAAGTCATGCCCTATTCCTCAAAGTATATTACATACGTGCACATTTAAGGAGTTGTAATGTGAGTATAACATTCATTGTTTATGCAAGGACCCTCAAAAACTTGTCAAAATAGATTATGTCCAAACTACCAAATCAGTCTTAGTTCCAAAGTAATGTCTTACTGTACCGTGAAATCACATGATCGAAAAAAGTATGTACATACATACATATACATATACTTATATACTTATATATATATATATATATATATATATATATATATATATATATATATATATATATATGAGGAAGGGGATCCTACTCCATGGAATAGGTAACTTACCTACTCCACTCTCTTTTTTTCAAAATTTTTATTTTTTTTTTGAAAAATGCTTCCATGGATTTTCATAATTATGTCCCTCTAATATGTCATTCAAATTTCGTCAGAAACAGAGACTCCTACGGCCTCCATCTAGAACACGAGAAATACAGCAAATCTGAGACCGTTAAAAAATGACTGTTTGGATGGAGGCCGTAGGAGTCTCTGTTTCTGACGAAATTTGAATGACATATTAGAGGGATATAGTTATGAAAATTCATGGAAGCATTTTTCAAAAAACATAAAAAAATTTTGAAAAAGAAGAAAATGGAGTACGTAAGTTACCTACTCCATGGAGTAGGATCCCTTCTCCCTCTCTCTCTCTCTCTCTCTCTCTCTCTCTATATATATATATATATATATATATATATGGGAAAATGTGTATGCCCCTAGGGGGAGCTAACTTAGCACCCCCGCCCTTTTTTCACATAAATTTTTGTATTTTTTTGAAATCTAAAATGTGTAAATTCATTATTAAATCCGTATATTATGTCATTCAAATTTCATGCGAAACAAAGACTCCTACGACCTCCATCCAGACGGGGTCGATTTAAAAAATCCTGTTACCGTTAAAAAATGACTGTCTGGATGGAGGCCGTAGGAGTCTGTTTCGCACGAAATTTGAATAGCATAATATAGGGATATAGTGATGAATATTCATGGAAGAAATTTTGAAAAAAAATAAAAAATGGTGAAAATGAGGCGGGGGAGCCAAGTTAGCTCCCCCTAGGGGGCAACCCCATTTATCCCTATATATATATATATATATATATATATATATATATATATATATGAGAAACTTCAAATGAGACAAGGACTCACTAGTTTGTGGTGAGCCCTCAATCCGTCCTTCTATCTTTGATCTCACGGCTGGATTTATTGACGTATTAATTAAATTAATTTAATGATTAGAAACCTATTCTGGTCATTTCATCACATTCTAAATATAGAATGTGACAACTATTTCACCTAATCCAGCGCCTCCCCCCCCCTCTCTCTCCCGATTTGTCCTCTTCCTCTCTCTTGAGTGTCGCTCCTTCCTTCTTTCCTTGATCGAGGGCGGTGGCGGCGTTCGTCCACGCAGCGGAGGAGGCATTATTGATGGTCGGCAGAGCACCAAGCTCCTGGTAGAGGTTCTCCTCCACGCAAAGAGCAGGTGATGTTTCTTCTTCGACGAGGGTTCCTGGCGGATGGGTGGGGCTCCTGTAGTTGGTGGCAACAATGGAGAGGGAGGGTCAAGCTCGGTGGTGGTGCTGGCGGCGATGGTGAAGGGGCTTTCGTCGAGGGCTGTGAGGTTCCTCCAGGCGAAATGGGGTCGATCGGTGGATGTGCAATGGTAATGCACAGATTTACATTGTTGTTTGATAATTTACAGAATTGACATTTCGATTTACATATTGATTCACTTTTTTTACAAATCTCATTGTTGTTTTATCTTATTTTGCAAAGCTCTCCGCAAATTTTACAAAAGAGCACGATACAATTACAAAAGGTCACACAAATTTTACAAAATAAATATATACATTTACAAAAAAGACCAGAGTTTACAAAATGAATGTACCCATTTACAAAACGGAATTACCATTTTACAAACGAAAATGTGAAAAATGAAATCATTAATTAAATTACAAAAAGAACATATATTTTCACAAAAACTCGTGGGCGTTTACAAAGATATGGTTTAACCCAATTCATTCGGCGTAAAATTGGAAAAAGATCAGTAAAGGTATGATTGAAAAATACAAATCCAGAAAACATTAAATGGTAATTTAAATCCATCAAATGAAATTCGAATTTACAAAAAAAACGAGATGATGGAAATACCCTTTTGGATAATATTTTTGATGCCACCGTCAGATTATGATCTGACGAATCCAATTGATGGCTCACCACAATATTGGTAAGACCCCACCTCATTTGAAGTGATCCATATATGTATGTATGTATGTATGTATGCATGGATGTATGTATGTATGTATGTATGTATGTATGTATGTATGTATGTATGTATGTATGTATGTATGTATGTATGTATGTATGTATGGGTTTGATGGGGCTGCCCGCAATCCCGCTCCATTTTTTCGCATTTTTTTTGAAAATTTCACCATGTAAATTCATCGATATATCCCTCCAATATGTCATTCAAATTTCATCAGAAACAAAGACTCTTATGCCTTCTATCTAGAACAGGTGGATTACAACAATCCTTAGACAGTTAAAATTACCTGTTCTAGATGGAGGGTATATGAGTCTCTGTTTCTGATGAAATTCGAATGACATATTGAAGGGATGTATAAATGAATATACATGGTGAAATTTTTCAAAAAAATAAAAAAAATTACGGAAAAAAGGGGCGGGACAATCCCATTTTTTTCCTATATATAGGATAAAATGGGTCTGTCCCCATGGGGGGCTAACTTGTCTCCATCCGCCCTTTTTTCTCATTTTTTTTATTTTATTTTGAAAATTTATTCCGTGGATTTTCATCAATATAGTCCTATATTATGTCATCAAAATTTCGTGCGAAACAGAGACTCCTACACCTCCATCAAGACGGGGTCGATTTTAGCAATTTATGTTACCGTTAAAAAATTATTGTCTGGATGGAGACCGTAGGAGGCTCCGTTTCGCACGAAATTTTAATGACATATCAATATTATGGTGAGCCAATAATCAGATTCGTCATATCTCAATCTGACGTTAGCATTAAAATGCATATCCAAAAGGGCAATTCCGTCATCTCAATTTTATTAAATCCAAGATCCATTAAATAGTTTTAAAATACCATATATAAGCTTTTCTGGATTTGGTAATTTTCGTGATATCATTATTGATCGATTTTCAAATTTATTCTGAACAATTTGAATTCAATCATATCTTAGTAAATTCCAATGAGTTTTTTTGTAAAAGTAATTTTCTATTTTATAATTTCATTAATAATTTTATTTTGTCACTATATTTATTGTAAATGGATATTTCCATTTTGTAAATGGGTATATTTATTTTGTAAACTCCGTCGAGTTTTTATAAGAGTAATTTTCTTCTTTTTAAGCTTCATCACTTTTCGTAATGTGTATCTTTATTTTGTAAAATTTACGTGAGTCTTTGTAACTATATCTCGCTCTTTTGTAATATTCTTGCTACATTTGTAAAAACTCATGACCAGCTTGTAAAATTCATGGGAAGCTCTACAAGATAAGAAATTGATAATGAGATTTGTAAAAAAGTTAATCAATATGTAAAATCAAATATCAATTATGTAAGAAAAGTATACCACAATGCAAATCCATCATCGTCGTCGTACCACATCACTATCGAAAGAGAGGGGGTACGGTTACCACTTGTTGTGACCTCCATGCTCGACCACCGCCGCATGTACTGGCTTTCTCCTCTGAACGACACCCTCGTCCTCTGGATCTTCTCCTCTGATCTTCTCCTCCATGACTTCTTTCTCCACGATCGAAATGCTTTGCGTGGAGATGGTTGGAACCTTTGTAGACGAATCGAGAAAGAAAGGATGTGCGTCGCCGTCACCGAATCACGAGAGAGGGGGGAGGGAGTGCCGTCGTCAATCAAGAGAGAGAGAATGGAAATAACATAATGACTTAACATAAAAATAGGATCCATGGTTGTCACATTCTATATTTAGAATGTGACAATGATGAAAATGGGTTTTCAGCCTTTAAATTAATTTATCTAATGTATAATTAAATCCTACCGTAAGATCCAAATAGAAGGACGAGATTGAGGGCTCACCACAATATTAGTGAGACCCCGTTAAAATAATGCTCACCACAACATTCTCCAATACTAAGGCTCCCATTAAAATAATGAAGTCTGTATATCCAATAGAGATTATTGCAACAATTGCATCAAAATCCATGTAGATGACTATTAAACCTGAAGATCAAATTCTCCAGTCTTCTAAAACATATGCAACCCATTTCAAGTGTTGTTAGAAGATTGAGATACAATTATAAGACTTTGTCTTATTCAATAATCAAGCCAATATCAATGATTTATGTAGATTATTCTGATGCTCTATCTGAGTCCTTCTTTAAGGATTCTAGACAGACTTGATAGTCATACTATCAACACATCAACTTATTACAGTATTTGCATTTATACAACTATTTGGATGTCATATGGTATTCATAGAAGTACGGTCAACTCCTTGACTATCCTTCTCATCTTGGGTATGACCCATGCTTCCGCTGGGCTCCCTTTATCTATAAACAACCATTGCTTAGGACTATGGTAACTCTTACGTTCAATTCAAAAAAATCAATGTAAGAACATTTCAACATTTATACATGCTTCATTAAATTCATACAATATGAATATTATGAAACTTCGTGAATGACTAGAGTATAGACAGTAGAATGATGAGACTCATCATATCTACATCCATCTAGACTCTTAAAACATTGGTTCAGGTAGGTATTCAAACATTTTGAATACATCATCTCTTATAGAGCTACCATTCTTCATGATGCAGTGAACAATGTCATTCATGATAAATGTCAAGAGCACATATGTATGCCAGAATATCTTAGATTTTTACAAGGATTAATTGATAATTATGATCATTATCGACATGTCACTAAGCCCTTCAACCAATAATGTATTTAGCATTCGAATTGCCGCAAAACAACTGTTGTATCTAATCACCCTCATATTGGACATCATCATTACGCCCTTACCACACCTTCTACAATGAAACTGCATTAGCATTTTCTTCATCCTGACAATTACAGAGCAAAGCAAACAAACGCTAGAAAATACTTACAGAAAAGGCAAAATTCTAACATTCATATGATATAACTGTAAAGAATAAAAGCTAATTTTTGTAATAAATCAAACTTGTCTCTCTAATGACTTGTTAGTAAGAGCATGCATAGAAGCTAAAGGTTAAAAATACCGATTGTAGCTTATTTTGTATCATATGTTAAAAAGCATGAAATAATCATTTATGGCAGCAGAGTGCTCACTTTGCAATATAGAGGTCATATACGACTTTCAAGATCTTTCTTCAAGTCTTCAACAATTTCAGTCTACCTTTTACATAATGAATCATCGATAAACATGTCAGTAGATTAGAGAGAAGTCGCTCCAAGGTTAATTAGAAAGAAGAAGAAATCACTCAAAAGCAAGAAGAAATCATTCCAAAGCAAGAAGAAATCAGGATTGGGGATTCAAATCCATTAGTGTTTCAAAGCCCACAAAACCCAAAGACATCAATTCTTCGTAAGAAAAGGAACCAATAAATAACATACAACAAACTTAGTTAATATTAATACAAGGTTGCATGACTAGGGAGTCTAGGATTCACTTATTATAAAAACGTAGTCTCTGAGTACCTTGAAATGGAAGGAGAACCAATATAAAAATTCAGAATAATATGCATATGCTTTTGACACTATCCTACACTATGTGCCATGAACTTCCATGCGGAATCATCTACATTAGACAAACGTTCAAAAGAAGAAGAAATAACTCGTCTTTTTAAGCATTTTAGCCATTCCTCCATTGGATTGTCCAATAACTCTGAAGATAGAAGTCTGATAGAAGTCAAACTCTGATACAACTACTCTCGGTGGCAGTCTCTCTGTACCTTGGGGATTTATGGGTATATAAATCTATAGCATGTAAATGAACAACTGAATATCCATTCTAATAAGAAAACTCCATGATTACTATTTTTATATAATGGGGTAGTTCTTGTTGCAAGCTTGCAATATTCAAGTTTCTTCCGAAAATTAATCAAAATAATACTTTCATCATTTTGACTTAAACATTATCATAAAGAAGTGCGCTCCCCATGACCTTTAAAAATAATCAACCTTTTCTGATGAAAATATACAATCAAATGCATAGATAGTAGATGGAGAGGGTAATGTACCAGAGGGATACTGCGATCAAGATGGTGATCACCTGCATCAAATTGAGAAAAGCGTACATGAAAGTCGCCAATGTATACTGCAACTCGATGTAGAAAAGGTAATGCACCATCGATCCACTGCAATAAAATCAGCATTCTAAATTAATGATACAGTTTACACCAACTAACATTTTACATCTATCATCGATAGCCGATGTAATTTAGGGCGTGCATACAACTCTCTGCATATTTTACCAGACACTTGGACATGGAAGGTGGGGGCAGAAATGGAGATGATCAGCATATTGTAGAAATAAGAAAAACTCTAGAGAAATTGGTTGCAGACCAAAGTCATAAGCCTTGGCAGCAACATTTGTTGCAATTATTTTGGCAGAATCAACCTGATGTGGGAGAATGGATGGACAGTAAGTCGCTTCGCGAATTCCTCTTCTGTGACCAGATTAGCCAAGACTCCTGCTGTTCATAATAGTCCAACAATGCTTGTGAAATTTACAATATCTAACATGTATGCTTGAATTATCTAGTATTGAATTGTGACAATATTTTTGCTAATTCACTTACAAGTTACAAAGAGCATATTATTGTGCACGCGAAATCCGCCTATTTGTGGATGTTGACAAGAAAACTCTCCTGGAGAAGTTATAGACACCTTTGAATCCGTGATTCCAATTTTCTTTCGTGTTTGCTCTATCTGTACCTTAGTCAGTTATCATCAGCTCACTCAGATCTTAGAATCATTGACATATATATATATATATATATATATATATATATATATATATGAGGTAAATGGGGCTGCCCCCAGGGAGTAGCCAACTTGGCTACTCCCACCCCTATTGTTCCCTCATTTTTTTATTTTTTTGGAAAATAAAAATTTGTATATTCATCATTATATCCCTCTCACATTCTATTAAAATTTCGTCAGAAACAGAGACTCCTACGGCCTCCATCCAAACGTGGTCGATTTAAAAAATCCTGCGACCGTTAAAAAAATGACGTCTGGATGGAGGGCTTAGGAGTCTCTGTTTCTGACGAAATTTTAATAGAATGTGAGAGGGATATAATGATGAATACGCAAATTTTTATTTTCCAAAAAAATAAAAAAATGAGGGGAAAATAGGGGTGGGAGTAGCCAAGTTGGCTACTCCCTGGGGGCAGCCCCATTTTACCCTATATATATATCCATCATCAAAACTTCAAGTAAAGAAGATGGTATTTCTAATGAAGCATAGAACAAGTTAGATTACTTGCTTGGGCAACTGAGAGTAATAAGCTCAGCTTTGCAAGTACCGGCATGTAAAGAAGTAAAGGAAGAATCAAACAAGAGATAACATAAACATATAATCATAAAAATTACAAATACTAATCCTTTTCCCTCTCCAACTGTGGGTTAATCTACATACATAAAAGGGGAAATAATCTTGAAAAAGATGAAGCAGAAAATCTTGCCCATGGAACAAGAAAGCGTGCTCCGCTAAAGACTCATCCACCAACTTCAATGCACGACTACTCCTGCAAGAACTGCAGAAGCAATCCCCTGAAGCAAAAAGTGTAAAGTCAAACAATATAAAGACAACATATAATCATCATTAAAGAAAATCACCATGTGTGCAAAAAAAATCATCATCAGATTTTAATGTAGTCTAATCTAATGCCACAATAATAACTATTGAAGAGTTGAAGCGAACAAACTTGAATATCATTATTTTGCTTGGTAAAAATTCAGAGACCATCACTTCCAACTAAAATTGACAAATGACAAAATTACCCACACTACCTGCTACAAACAATTACCTCTTTACAGATTAAGCATGTATTCGGTTACTTATTACTAATCAAGAAGAGTCAAAAACTATTGTCAACTGGCTATCTAGAGTCTAAGACTATGAGACAAATTATTACAAGTTTAGCACGTCACCATTTATAATGGACCATTTGTGATTCTCTGACAAATAATGTTGCACGCAAATCTGACTAGTCCACACCAAACTCCCTGAATGATGGATGATCTAACCCACAGTGAGAGAATATCATATCACATTTTAGAAGAGTAAGAAAGTTAGTGTTAAAATCTAAGATAAATACAAACAACAAACTTTAATTGTAAAATTGGTATGCGAAATAGTCAAGTAAAAATGGAACCTTGCAGAAATAGGTTATGGCCCTCTGCCTAATCAAAAACTTGCATCCCGATCTTTCTGCCTCGAATACTCTGCACAAAGAACTAAAGAGGGTAATTTGCATACATAAGGTTGAAAATGTTAAAAATATAGTGACTGGAATCAGAGATATTTATAGAATAATTGTAAAGTTCACACGGGATTGCTTAAAAGATGGAAGTTCTGCTACTAAAAAATTAAATTTAATTCACAAGAATAGATTATTAGCAACCGTCATTCTTCACCATCACAAAGAAAAGAATAGAGGATCCACAAAAGGAGTATATTGCACTTCCTGAACTCATACTTGGAGATATAGAAAGATATCTGTTCTCTTGTTTCTTTTTCCTACCAAAAAAGGATAGGACTATCTCAAGTTTAATTCAAAGTAATATGATCAAGTGGACCTCTCACTTGCATGCACATCAACTAATTAATTTGGTGTAAACTTGGGGGATCACCATGCCATCCAACTTGCTCAAGAGATTTCCCCACAAAGTTAAAAAATCTAACTGCAGTGCAGCAGGAGAAACATCAACTAGGATTTGTTTGATATTTCCATTACCTTGTCAAATTACTACTAGCTTCTTTTCTAATCAACTCAACAATGAATTACTAACCTTGAGAACTTGATGTGATCAATCCGATGTCGTTGACCGTATATAAACAGAAAGACAAACACAATAGATATATAATATTGGAAAACAAAGATGAAGCAGTAGATTAAGAATAAACATAAAATCGATCAAGCAGAAATATCTACTATCAAACAGATAAATGATTTAATTCTACAATTATATACCTGCTAGAGATCATCTTCAATTTCATTAGCATCATCAAACATAAAAACAATATCAAATAAACAAATATGAGCATATAGATTGTAGCTTAACTATTGTGTAGAGCTGAAACATGCTTTAAGATGAAAGAGTATATTATATACATATCATAGATACATAGTTGGAGACTATATTGGGCATCATTTGAGAGCTAAAACATGCTTTAAAGTGTAAGAATATAATGCATATAAATCATAGCTACATACACGGAGGCTATATTTGTAATTGTATTGTTTGTGAGTGGAAACATGACTTAAGACGTAAAAATATATTGTATACAGAGCATAGCTACGTACCTCAAATGTGACGAAAGGCTATCATGTTCTGTAATGCATACTATCTTGTTCTTTCAAAACGGTAATAGAAATGGTGACATATTATGCATGCTTGTTGTGGAGACGACTTACAACTAATCTCCAGGTGCAACTTTGACTTGGTGCATCCCCAAGTTGAACAATCAAGTTGGTGTTCCATTAATAGCCTATGCAGCTCCATGCATAAGAAATCGCAATTCAGATAATAATCTCCAGGTGCAACTTTGACTTGGTGCATTTTCTCTTTTAATAGAGAAGAACTATAATCATCAATAGGCACACGATGAAGAAAATAGTTGATCAATAATGAACGGCAGGGGCACTAGTACAGTTTGGCAGAATAAAATTCCAGACAGAAAGCCTGCAATGATATTATCGTAAAACTGTAGGAGTCCGCTAATCATATTCACACATACATATCCGATTCTTGAGTAAGGATTCAATATAATCTTACGTTAAGGATTCAATATAACCTCACAAGGCTCAGTCCTTGAAAGTACAATGATTAGGTCTAAGAATGACAATCAAATTTTAGACTTCCATTGATCGTAGAAAGAACATGGTAGCATGAGCTCATATTAACCCTCTACTCTTCATTAGATAAATTGCTTTGGATATGTGCATCTGATAACCAAATCAAGCATTCCTGACCTACACATCAGAATCGACTGCACAAAATTTGTCCATTTAATCAAAACAGTAGCCAACTGCAATCATAATATCTTAGAATCTGATATAAAGCTTCGACATAATTAAAACATCAGCCATGATCAATTCTGATCGAATCCTAAAAAATAAGGAACATATGAAAGGGGCTATTGAAAAGATGGCATCAATATCAAACTTATTTGCAATTGCAAATAACATGTTCATAAATTGCAAAAATCGAAGGCACTCAAAGACCTCCTCTGCAATTTATAAATTACAGTAACATTAGAATACCTGAATAGGTCACATGTTTGTCGGTATGCATTGGATAGCAATGAAAAGCTTCGAGGTGTAAATTAACACCAAACATATCATATAAATGGTTAGACAATAATAACAATAAATAAATTGTTATCTCTTTATAACATGTCAAAGAGAAATCTACGCACCTTATCGATCATTAACCAAATCAGATCCAAAGCTCTTTTCATCCCAGCATCTAAAAGTTACCTTTTTATCAACTTAAATCTCCATCGATCTGCAGAAAAATAAGAGGGAACAGAAAAAAATGTATAGAACCTACTAGCTCATTTCCACTCCACTGCGACAGCTCGCACCAACAACACCAACGCCTCAATTCTGGCTCCACCGGCGCCATCACGAATTCTCTTGATGGACTTGTCGAGGTTACCTCTCAACATCAACCCCCCACCCATGATCAATCCCATATCCAATGCCATGACCGCTTCCTTCCTCTCCCTCGTTGTGGCCCGGGGCCCTGCCAGGTCCAAGCACGCCCTCGCTACACATCTGTCCATGGCGGCTCTACTGCATGTTGAGGCCCCAAATGCAACTGCTCCCACGCCATCTCCATAGCCACCTCCGCCTTGCACGCGTCCCCTACTGCCACCCACATGTCCAACTTCATGTACGCGAACACCCCCCCTCCACGCTTCGCCACCACGCCGACTCAACCGCTGCGATCATTGCCCCTCTTACTTGTACCCCCTCGCATCTCCAGTGCCCGCACCATCTCCCACCCTAGCCCTCTACCATCCTCCTCAGCTCAAGCTCTAGCGCAAGCGCCAGCACCACCGCTGTCGCCTTCGCTCCGGAAACCGTGCAACGTCGATGTTGAGAAGAGAGATGCAAATAAGTGAGAAAGGTAATGCGATTGACTGGGAATCAGGTTTTATAGGGTTAGGATTGTTTGGTGGGACGACGTATGCTGTTAAATACATAAACGATCCTATAGAAATCTTACATCACGATATTCATAATTTGAGTGTTAATTGTAGCTGTGAATAATAGAAACGAAATCTTCTCATTATTAAAGTCACGTTGTATGTTTCTTTATTCTGATCGCTTAATGGTTTCTAAATCTTTCAGGGTAGTTTTATAATTTTCCCTTTAAAACGATTGTGATGACAGTTTTTTTTGTCATCACATGTTGTCATAACAAAATTGTCACCGAAATCCTTTTCTCTTGTAGTGACATATATGGATGTGCCTCCGTTTCCTCTCATCCAACTGGATCTTCGAACTCGGTCAGAGCTTCCGGATTGGTTCCTACTCCCTCGACCAGCTCGAATGACCAGGCACGGGGAGTGGAACTCATGCCTCCATGGGAGCATGGAGATGCTTTGTCTGCGCTTGTACTTGCGCGGGAGATGGAGCGCACCGTTCTTTCATCATCTCTATGGCTCAGCCAGAAGGCGGCGTGTGCCTTCAGTGCTTCCTGGACGGCGATCTGCCTCAGCTGTCAAGGAATCATATAGAATAAGGTTACGAACCAGAAACCAAAGATCAACAACAACACCAGCACGAGTATTGTCCTTCACCTGGATAGAGGCAGAATGCAACGAGGTGTGAGCTTTGACTTGGTGTTACAGAGCAGCACTACTCCCCTTGTAGCTCTACAACTGTGATGGCAAACAGAGCTATTTACATCGTGAAGGAAAACAACTCGAGAAAAGATGTAAATAGAGGATTGTTGAGAGCAATAAAAGATGCAATTAGATGAAAGTACTAACTTTAGTACAATTTCAATTGAGAGAAAACGTCCGACCGTGAAAAGTTAGTAATTGGACTCCTTTCTAACATTTTATATCAATGAGATCTTAATCAACCTCCAACATATTAGGCAGCAAAATAATTGGATGTCGAGGGATCGAACCTCGTGTGCATATCATGTGAAGGTGTGTTCTTGTAGAAGAAATACAAAATCATTTGTATCATCCGGAATAGGAACCTAAGCACATTGGGGACCTGCAGTAAATAATAGTTTACAATTTTTAACATAGGATTATGGGATATTCGCAAATTTTCATTATATTGTGACATGTTCACTTACCGCAATGTAGACGTCATTGGAGAAGAAGCATAGCAAAACCACGCGATGACGCTAATTGTGATGAACAAGAAGAGGTAGAAGGGCATGAACTCCACACTTCTCGTTCAAATTACTTATCTCTGCATCAGATGATCACATATCCATGGTATATGAAATTTGTTGCACAGTCAACTAAAAATGTTAGGCTTTCCTTTTACTTCAGCTTGAAACTTCCAGAGGACAGAAACTGGGATTAGATCAACATAGCAGGAAACAAAGGATGTACAACTTTGACGATGTAGATAAATTGATATATATTTCAGTGTGACTCCCACCCAGCTGTACAATTCTATTATCAATGATTAGTGAGTCTAAAGGTAGCTATTTCTCAACTTAATTCACAGAGAGTTTAAAACTTCAAACATATATGTCTCATCAAGGCATCCCATCTATTTCTCACCTAGAATGAACTAATGGAGGTAACATAAAGTAAAAGGTTCCAAATTTCTCAGTCACTACAAGCAATCTGCTCAGTTTGAAAGAGAAAAGAATACAAAATCACTTTACAAGTTACCATCATAATATCCAAAAAGGTCCAGATTCCACCAACAACTAATAAATATAATTTATTTGATTAAATGTCATATTGCCATAATGGTTATATTTGCTCCGTAAAGAATAACATGATAACAAAACTAAAGTTTCTCTCAACTTCCTATAAAACTCAATTATCTGATTCCTTCGAGGGAAATGAATCTGACACGATCTCATCACCTAATTAAAATAGATGAAGATAAATCATTGATATATCAAAGAGTATTTTTACATTTTTCATTTATTGGTAGAGAAAAAATACAAGGATATATAATCTTGAGAACTTGGCATGAATTACTAACCTTTTGCTTCTTTTCCAAGCAACTCAACAATGAATTACTAACCTTGGAAGTTGGCATGATCAGTCCGATGTCATTGATCAAGTTTTAAGCGGAAAAAACGAACACAATAGATATATATTCATGGAAAACATAGATGAAGTAGTAGATTAAGAATAAAAAGAATTTGACCGGGAAATCAATTGCATAAAAGAAAAAATGTACCAACATGTTATATGAAGCATTTAAAAAAACCAGAAACATGCATCAAAAGAATTCACAGAAGTTTAAAGTCCATGCGTGTGTAATTCAATATTGTCCCGTGGGCTTCTATGTAAATTGGAGTCGAATAAATCAGAGCCCTATGGTATTAGCATATGTGGCTTTTTCCTGGCCAGTTTGCAACAATATTTAATTCATGCTGTTGAGTTCAGTCTTTAATAACATACTTCTTCAATTAGTAATGATATTTTTACAAAAATTACATGACGCAAATATATTATTCCATCAATTAATGCATGCTTCCTTTTATTAGCTTTGGTTTTGGCACATTTAGCCTCTCACTTTTCCCACATCATGATTCCCTTATCACTTAATAGGTTGTATACCATTCACAACCCTCCCCCCAAATACCTCTCCACCCTAACCCTAGCAAACTCTACACCACATGGACAAGATCCATCTATAGCTGCTACAATTGTATGCTTGGGTCGCAGCTTCTATTTGATCCGTCTGATGGATCAGGCTCCTTTAAGCCCGCTTGCCTTGACGACCCTCGCAAGGATGAGCTTCTATTCTGATTATTCATTGACTAGCATGTACTATTCTCTGAGGGTTATCTGCGGGAGGGTACATCATATTTTAGGTACTCGGCTTCACTGCTGGTGTCTCCTCTCTGTTGGAGCACGAAGTCAAGTCTGTTGATTCTTTTGTACTCGGTCTCCTACCTGGTTGTGTATCCTCTCCGTTGGAGCACGAAGCTAAGTCTTTTGATTACTCTATCGTCCTACTCACCTTGAGGACCCTCGCAGGGTTGAGCCATATCTTGTGTTGTTTGGTGTATTCCCGTGACTTTCTGACTCTATGACCACCGGACATCACACAGTCTCCTGTTCTTCACTTTTATATATCTTTCTGAGATGTTGATTGACCTAGAGGGGTATGTTGTTCCTTCTCCCTCCAAGTCTTACAGTATCGGCTATGATCTCACATTCCTTCCTTATGAGCCAATGTCCTGCTTTTGCTGCCGGTCCTTCCTTTAGTTTTCGATCTCTTGTCCCCGATAGCTGATACCCACTTGAGTGCATATCCGAGTGTCTTCTCACTATCTCAATACGACCCTTGATGATCCGATTCACGCTACTGGTCCTTCCTCTAGTTTTCGATCTCTTCTCCCCGGTAGATAACGCCCAATTGATTGCATATCAGGGTGTCTTTTCACCTTCTGACTGTGTCCTCGTTCTCATAGGGAGACGATGACGAGAGCACGTTACTCGCTTACCAGATACCGCCCTGTACTTCACAGTCTTTGCTTGTTGTATATGTGTGTTTTGTCGTCTATTCCTTCTTTCTCCCGCATGTTACGTATGCCCCAGATCTATCGCCATATCTTTGTGTCTTTACTTAGGACGTACCTTGTCCTAAGTTTAGGGGGTACACACCACGTTGTTCTTTCTTCATTTAGTTTCGTCACTCATGTTGTTGCTTATACTTAGGGATCTTTCACCCTAAGTATAGGGGGAGTGATGTGTAGATTCTCTACGATCTTCCTCATCTATGCATATCTCTTTTCTTCTTTTACTTTTATTATTCTTTTTCTACAGAAAAGGTGTCACTCCTTTGTGTCAGTTTTCTGTACTTGGGACGTACTTTATCCTAAGTATAGGGGGATGTGCACCCCGATTCGTTCATTCTTTGATCCCCTCCACTGTCTCCTTTCTTTTTGATCTCTTCTGCTATACTTAGGGATATCCCACCCTAAGTATAGGAGGAGACAGCCCGAGTTGTGATCTGTTTATCTTTATTTTTCTGTTTATTCCCACCCTTGACCCTCCCTGCATTGTGTACAGTCTGCTATTCTTAGAATTATTTGATCCAAAGTATAGGGGGAACGATCATCTTCTCATTCATTTATCTCTTCATTGTTTCATTTCTTATTCTTTAGTCGTTGTAGTATAGGCTTTTCTATATCAGTACGAGTTATGTCTTCTCTTTCTCTTTTCGATCTATGAGGACATAGCTCATGCTAAGTATTAGGGGGCCGTATATACTCTGAATATTCTTTAGCCATAACTCGTACTTTCGTATAATTAATAACAAATATGGTTAAATATGTTATATATATACATATATTTTTCATTAAAAATCATTTAATAATAACAATCATTCCTCAAATTGTTTTTTATTTACTAATTAATAAATCAGGTTAAAAATATTTTTGCAAAATGATTTGAAAATGGTGTGAACTGTTTGGAAAACTTTTGTGAAATGTTTTCAACCTTTGAGATAATATTTTTATTTGAAAAAAATATTCTCTTTGTGTGAAATAAAATATTTGAAAACCCATTTGCAAATGATTATGAAAATACTTGTAAAAATATGATGAAAGTTGTATATATACTGTGTGCAAAATCTTTACAAAATGGATTTTAAATGTTGTAAATATTTGTAAAAATTATTTTGAACTATAGATTTGAAAATTGTTTTCAAATAAATTTGAGGAATGAATGTATCTTTAAATAAGTAATAAAATGTGTGCATAAATAAAAATAAAATTCATTATCAATTGTATATATGTACCTACAATAATAACTTTGCTAACTTGTAAATTCTTTAAAATTCTTAACTCTTGTAAAATAAAGAAGCACACACGTGTAAATAGCTGTAAATATTTTATACTTTGTATGCCAAAATCCTTTTTTTTCCAAAATTCTTTTTATAGAAATTCTTTTTGTAAAAATTCTTTTTGTTTGCAAAACTCTTTGAAAAACTGCATCATTTATTGTGCATAGCATTTGCATTCATGTTCTTTTTGAGTGAGCTTGATGATTGAACTAGTCCAATAAAGTCTAAGATTGGAGCTTGGTTGGACCTTAGTGCACCTAACTACACTGGGACCACATGGGAACTAGGTTTAGGGTACTTCAGGTCCATTGGGACAAAATTCTTTGAGACTCATGCATGGGTTCAAGTCACCTCAACTGATTAACTAGAACTTTTCGAGACGCACGCATGACTCTTGTCGATCGTGACCTAACTTGGACACTTGCACCTTTCACTTGGCTCAACTCAGTTGGAGTGGTGAGGGGGTTGGATTTGCTAGTCTGAGATGCATATGGGTAGAAACATTCGTCCTCGTCTAGGGAGGGAAGTGCACCCCAACCTGGTCCAGTTTCAATGAAGTCTAAAGAAAGGAGAGTGTGGGTTGCAATATATCTTCAAAAGAGGGATAGTCTTCTGGCTCAAAAGAGAAAACTCCTTATGTAAATGCTGCTGTGAATAGTATATTAAAAAAGAACTCCAAAAAAGTGGACATGCTTGCAAATAAAAATAAAATGCCTGCCGAAGTATATACATATGTTGTATAGAAAATAAGCAAGCTTGAGCAACAAAGTTATACCATGTGAGCCTGCAGCTGGATGACTTGACTACACTGGTCATGCATCCCTGGATAGGAAGCTACACTGGCTATTGTCCATTCTTTTCTTCACCTCCTCCTCTTGAGTTGGATGCCACTTGAACTTAGAAGGGAGTACCCCGCTCCTCGAGGACAGAGAGATGGATTGGGGAATCATTGGGTTGTCATTCTGGAGAAGTCAGTTCCTTTGTCATTTCAGTTGGGGAGAGCCACTATCACTTACACTGTACAAGTAAGCTTCATAGTCATAGGGGTTTGCGTATGTCGTAGGCTAGTTCTGACCTGGCTATTGATGAGATTTGAACCGAGTTATGTGACTCTCGAGGGCTGTTGTGTTTTAAATTTAGTTCCCAACTAGGTTCCACATACATTTTCACATCAAGGTCTAACCTGAGCTCCAAACTTTGATTTATACAAACAAGTTTAATTATTGAAATAAATTCCATTTATTCTTTATCCTTTCTTTTTCTTTTCTTCTTTATTCTTTTTGATACTTATTGCATAAGTATTTGGTAGGGACTAGCAAAGGCAAATATAGGGGGTGATGAATCTCCATTTTTATCACATTTATTCTATCATTTTGACCTTAAAAATCCTAGCAAATGCATGTAAAGAGCCTCAATTTGTGCATAATAACATTCATTACTTATTGTATTATTTCTACATAAAATAAGGGTTTTAATACTAAAATTATAGAATAAAGAGAATAAAAGAAAAAAGAGTAAAATATCGAAAATATTTTATGACCCAAACCCCGAGACTAAGCCCATAATGGAGTTGGTCGACAAGGAATAAAGTAGGGAGAGATCGGGGCCAAGAATGCAATAAATACCTCATTTTATTTATTCATTAATTATGCAGTTTTGAGACCTATTTTATTTTTTATTATTTATTTTTCAAATAAAGAAACATTGTGCATTAAATTATATATAATGATGTAAATAAAAATACAAAATTGAGTTTGTACAAAAATAATATACAGTGTGCATTTTATACACAAAATAAAAAGCTAGAAACCAAACTTCACAGACCTATATCTTTTCAATAAAAACTGTTAACATAGCAAATCACCTCTAATTATATATAACTTTTCACGAGCTATTTAATGGTGGTGGTTTTATATTTTTTGGAGTTACTATGTAGAAGTTAGGTTTTGGGCCCCTATTGTACATTCTATCGATTAAAATATTCAATTTTATTCATTCTCTATTTTTTTACAAATTTCTATTTTTATAATTTTTTAAATATTATCTATAATATATGCGTATATTAAAACTAGAATAAAACTAAAAATAAAATGCAAAATAAAATAAGTCCATGAAAATACATCGACAAAATACCTATGTATATAAATAACAGGGGAATATATTCCTTAATTCTTTATTCCTTTATATTTCTAATATTGTAAATATTATATAGATTCTATTAAAATATAAAAATAAAATAAAACTCTTACAAATACATTAAAATAAAATGGTATACATAAAACATAGGTATAACATCTATGAAAACACCTATATAATACACATATTGATTTATTTAAGTGTACAAATAACATTATAAAAATCAAATAAAAATATATTTATACTCACAAAAATAAGATATAAATATGAAAAATAATATAATAAAATAATAAAATAAAATATACAAAATAAAAATAAAAATGTACAAAATACAAGTAAATATACATATAAATAAGCCATTAAAAATAAACTTGGAATAAAATACATCAAAAAAATAAATAAAAATCATAATAAAATACTACAGAAAAGAATAAATATTTTTCATTTTATACTCAAAAAATAATAAAATCATTTTTTATTTTAAAATAATTATTTTCGGACAAAGATATTATTTTGTCCTGTAGTGCGCCTACGTGGAACAATGGCAGGCCAAGGAAAGTTGACCGTGGACAACTGTCCCATCCAATCTCCGACTCGTCAGAAGTGTATTTTCCCCCGATTTCGGGCATTTTTCTCGGTCGATCTATCCATCAAATGACACCGATCCCTTCACGAGAATTTCTCCTAGATTAATCATGATCCACGCCAGGCCCTTAGATCCATTGCATATAGCTCCGACTCTTTAATATCGGCCGGTCATATTAGGGTGCCATCAATGTACATAAATAAGAACCTCCTTCTCCCATTTCAAATTTGGTCATCCCCCAAATCCTAGAACTCCAGATCTCGATCAAAGTGAGTACTATTGTGACAGGAGAGGATCTCCTAAGCTCGCAGATGCTCGAGGAAGAAGGAGATGCACCCAAGGTTGCCGCTCTGGCGAGGCCCTGCTCCCTGGCGTACAACCAGGTAAAAGCTGTGCATTTCTTCGTTTTTAATTAGGTTTTAGTTACAACATTTGATATACGTATTTAGTATAGTGATTAGACCTTAGGTGTCGCTCTAAACCCTAATTTCGTAGTTCACCGGTGCTCCGCTACGGCAAAAATTTCACCATGCTCCGACTGTCTCTGACCCTGCCTACCACCCTCATTTCGTTCCCTATCACCTTCCCCACATCCCAGGCACCTCCTACACTCAGATCCCATTCGGATATGAAGATCAGGTCTTCAAATACGCCACCCTCGTCGGAGACCTCTGCCTGACCCACTCCGCCTCATTTCACCACGAATAAGACCCCCAGAACCGTCTTCTTGCTTGTGTGTACATTCCTTGCAGGTCTGGAGGACAAAGGACCCCCGAAGGGGTCGATTTTTTGTACAGACACCTGGTACCTGGAGGTTACTTTCTTTCTCGATCGTGACAGACCTCTGTAGCACTCTAGGAGCCATTTTGGAGGTATCATCAACCGTGCAACCTCGCCAGGAGTCTGTTGTGCCTCGTCGCAAGGCGAACCACTACCGGACCGCTGACCGATTGAAGGTGTTGTAGGAGCGTATTCTTCCCCGATCATCTAGACGCCCCGGAGCCGTTGGATCTCTTCTCAGCTCCAGTTCTAATCCTGATCGTCCGATCACGCCACGCCGCCAGCCGTTCGATGAAGCCCAAGGTCTAATCTGAACTTCAGATCAGTGAAGGGGTATCAAGCTTCTAGGTCATGCCACGTGTCCAAGTGAAGGAAGGAGCGACGTCCGATCCAGCCTATTATGGGGTAAATTGTACCTTTAGCCCCGCTATTTTTTGTATTATTAATTAATATTGTAAATATAATACTACGCGTAAATAAAATAGGGCACTTTGCACTTAGGCCCTTGAATTTTATATATTTGCACTTTGGTCCCTGCCAGTGTCACGTGCATTCCTCATGTGATGCTGGAAATTTTACAAAGAACACCCTGGCATTTTTTATATTGTAAAATGATTCCTAAAAATTAAATAAATGTTTTATTATGTGTGGAAAATTGCATCTGGGTCCCTGATGTTTATTTTAATTGTAGTTATTCCCCTGCCAGGACTTGTATTTTTGTGACTTTTATCAAATTATTAAAAATATCTACATAGCTCCTAAAATACCCAAAAATAGGATTAGATGCTCCATGCATGGTACTTAACGCATGTGTCCACTTTGCATTTTTTGCATTTAATCTATTTATTAAAATTAAAAAGGAACCTAAATAATCCCTATCTAAATTATAAAATACCAAAAAATGTAAAATCATTTTGAAAAATTCCAAAAAAATTATATATGGTATATTTTGATGTTTATTGAGTCTAGAAAATAAAAACTCAAAAAAAAGAAAAAGAAAATTAAAAAAATCAGAAAGCTCCAAAATCCAACAAAAATATAAAAATCTTACAAAAATACCAAAAAAGTTTTCCTGGTTTATAATTATATATATATTATTTAGATTTAAAAAATAAATTTGGGTAATTTTGGGACTCATTTATTTTTTTTCAAAACCCAAATTAATTTCAGATTATGTATTAATCTCATATTTGGGATATTTTTTATATTACAAATATAAAACAATTAGCAAAAATTTCTGGAAAAATATAAAAATATTAGAAAAATAGTAAAAATCCGAAAACAAATTAGTTTCTGAATTTCATTTATATTTAATAGCATTTATAAATATATTTCTATGTATTGTAAATAAAGCCTTATATAGGCCATATTATTTTTATAAAAGAAAAAGAAAATCTAAAAAGATAAAAATATGAAAAGAAAACTAAATCAGAAAATTAAAAATCAAAATATAAAAATATAAAAATCAAAAATAAAATTAAAAATAAAAAATTAAAAACCCACACAAACAATAACATGGACAAGAAAAGAATTGAATAATTTTGTGCGCCTATTTTTGCCCTCAACCGTTTGCTCCCAGTGTTGGACCCTCTACACATGCTTACACGATATACACATTTGCTTGTAGAGTTATACTAGATTTTAATTCCACATTTTTGAGATTTAATTGCTTGATTTATTATTGTGGGTTAATTGTTGATTAATCGAGGTTTTCGTCAGTCAACGCATCGACTGCGTTCCTGCCTTGTGTGGAATGCATGGCCAATGATTATTACCATGTTTATCAATACCTCACTACTGATGTAAGGAAAAAATGTTGGTATTTTGTCCAGTGAACATACTCCATGGTTACATACCTAGATTGTATTTTACATATATGTATTTTATATGTATCTAAAAAACTGGCAAGCATTCGAAAACATACCTTTAGTCCCAGTTTTTTCTGATAAAAAAGAGCAATTGAAGATATCCAATCGAGCTATCAATATTCATTAAAGTAAGTTGTGATAACAAGAATAAGTAATTTGTTATGCCTAATTATTTTACGTTTAAACTTTGCAAATTTCTTTCCAAGTAGTGTTTTAATTAAGATATAAATGACAAATTCCACAGTCGACATGAGATAATATCAACCATTTTAAGGTAAATATAAAAGATGGGTCTAAGTATATAAAACAAAGTGATTTATAAATTTAGCGATGCATCATACGAATGTAAAATGTCAATGAAATATGTTCGATGCATGATATTTTACAAAAACAATTGCGTACCTAAAACATTTCAAAAAGTTGAAGTCGCTTTAGCTTCTTTGAAATATAGCCACGCTTTAAGGGGAAATTTTTCTAGATGATACACTCCTTATTCTCGAGAATTCTTGACTGTAGAAAAAGAAATTACTTTTTACTTTAATAAAAAATCATATGTTAAAATAATATTTTTCCATTTACTAGGATATGGTCACTCATGTGCATATGACTGTGTAATGTAAAAATGCGGTATGAGTTTCACTATCTTATATTTTCCTTTTGTGAAGAGCGGTGGGGTGGGTATATACCTTGAAAAGAAAACTATCTTGGAAAATTAGGTTTCCTCAAATTATTTATAGAAGTTGAACTAATGACCCTTACTATATTCAAATGATCCAAATATTTGAAGTGTCGAGGCAATTCGTGAAGATTCTTAATGAACTGAAGTTACCTTTTTGAAACCATGATGATGACATGGGAGCTAATAAGATAACTGTCTCTTGACCTATTAGATGCCATAAAAATATAAATATTTTT
Source organism: Ottelia alismoides (assembly GCA_037367405.1). Classification (NCBI taxonomy): domain Eukaryota; kingdom Viridiplantae; phylum Streptophyta; class Magnoliopsida; order Alismatales; family Hydrocharitaceae; genus Ottelia; species Ottelia alismoides. Next base: position 49,657 of record JAZKJV010007447.1, read on the forward strand.
ATATTAAAAAAATAAAAACTAAATAATAAAGTTTTTAAAAAATGACTTACAATGTCGGATTTTCCATTAGTTGTAATAAAGACTTCATGTCATAAGGTAGGAGATTTTGATGGAATATTTTGCATCTGATTATTTTGGCCAAATTCTTGTAACCTCTAGTTTGATTTATTGGAAGAAATTGTGTAAGAATCACATTATAAAACGTTATTTCCCTACAATACATGAGAAGATCAATCATTTCAAACTACCCCAAACATGTATTATCCATGTGTATGTCATAAATAAATCATGTTAATACAACAACAAAGCCTTTTTCCACATTAAGTATGGTCAACTACATGGATTTTTTTACCTCTATTCAAATTTTTCTTGGACCAATTGCGAGCTTAGGTCTAAAAACCTAAAATTCCTTCGTATGATATCAATCCAACACTTCTTTGGCCTTTCTCATCCTCTTTTATCTGGTTCAACATCCCAAAACTCGCATCTTCTAATGTTGGGATGTCGAACCAGCTAAAAGAGTGCAAAGAAGTCCAAAGAAGTGTTGGATTGAGACTATAAGAATGGATCTTAGTTTTTTGGATGTAAGCTTGAGATTGGCCCAAGATAGATCTGAATGGAGGCAAACAAAAATCCATGTAGCCGACTCTAAATAATATGGGAAAAGTGTTGTTGTTATTATACTGACAAGATTTATTTATGACCTACACATAGATAGCAGATGTTTGGAAGAATTTGACGTGATTAATCTTCTCATGAATTGTGAAGAAATAAAGTTTTATAATGTAATTCATACATAATTTCTCCCAATAAATCAAATTAGAGATTACAAGAATTTGGCCAAAATAATCAGATTAACATATTTCATCAAAATCTAATTCCTTATAAATGAAGTCTTTACTATAACTAACGAAATATCCCACATTTTAAGATTTTTTAAAAAAATTACTATTTAATTGTTATTTATTTTAATACAAAAATATTTATAATTTTTTTATGATATTTACTAGACAAAAGACAATTATCTTATTAACTCACATGTCGACGCTATAGTTCCAAAAAAGCGACTTCAGTTCATTAAGGGTCTTCACGAATTACCTCGGTATTTGAAATATTTGGATAATGTGATTATAGTAAAGACTGTTAATTCAACTTCTATAAATAATTGGAGAAACCTAATTTCCTAATATTGTTTTCTTTACAAGGTATATACCCACCACATTGATGTTCATATAAGGAAAATACAAGATAATGAAACTCATATTGTTATGCCACACAGTCATGCACATGGATGACCATACATAAGTGAAAAAAATATTATTTTAGCATATGATTCCTTATTGAAGTAAAAAAGTAAATAAATCTTGACAATGTCTTGTAAAATTAACATTTAGTAAATGAAAGCATATATACAAAATATGTTACAATAAATAATTTAATTGAGATTGTACATGCATATTATTATGATCATCAACTTATCTACATCTTTAAAACATGGGTTATTAAAAAGAGAATGCATCGTATTCTCTTTTTTTAAAATATATTAGGAGTGAATAAGGTTATCATATTATATCTTCAAATAATATTACTCAGTTACAAGAAATTACCTTATCATGCATCATTACTATGCCTTGGTATAAGAATATGATGGATACAATCAACATATGGGGGACCAACATGTTGTGTAACATCCACGACCTCTAGGGGATTAATGTTCCGTCGACTCTTATTTAGCATCCACTCATTAAAGGGTTGATTATGCGGTTCATAAGAAACCAACCTTCCAATCCCATCAGGATAAAATGCTAGCAATGATGTGGGGTGGGTAAATTTCGCATTACCATAAACATCACATGAGGATGAGCAGTGGATACCAACATCAATGAAAGATTCTGAAAACTTCCATCTCTAATCATTTTTCTGACACATCGTCCTGGAATTTTTTCTGACAACATGTAATCATCACTTCAAAAATGTCAGAAAATTTTGGTGAAATCATCAAACTTGAAATATATCTTATATATTACAATATAAGCTATATAATATATCTTATATATTACAATAAAAATTAATACATAAATTATTATCCTAGAAATTAATATCAAACTTGAAATATAGCTTATATATTACACTATTTAAGGGAAATAACTAACGTCTAAAAGTAAATTTAAACAATTACCATAAAATCTATTATAAGAAATTAGGCACATCTTCCCCTGAGATCTTGACAAATGTTGGAGCAACGAGAGATTGGTGGTGGATGAGAATGAAATTAGGGAGAGTCAATAATGATCAATGCACAAGGTAGATATGAAACTTAAAAACTTCTTCTCATTAAGAACTTGAAACTTGTATAGAAGACTTAAATTGCCTTAAAAGAGGATGTCACTTGTGGACTCTTATGGTGGTGATAGATGTGTTGTGCTTCTTGTTGTGATGTTCAGATGATGATCTCTTAGCCGATATTTATAGGCTCTCCAAGAGGGTGGAGATATTTTGAAAGAAAGATTTAAAATCATCGTCCATGCTTCTCTTTTAATTGGAAAATATCTAGATCTTTTGGTGGAAGGTGGAGAAATATCTAGATATTTTCTCCACCTCTCTCTTATATGGAATCTTCTCTCAAGTGGGCCTCTCTTTTAATTATTTGAGTGGAGGAATTTAGGCTCATATGTTTATGAGCCCATTTACAATAGTAATTCTAAATGGACAAATTACAAATTATATTTTCATCAACAAATATACATATTATAGAGTAAAGAATAGGAAAAACTCATGAAGAAGAAATTAAGCATTAAAATCAATAAAATCCTTAACAAATCCACCTTAAAAGGCTTAAAAAGGTTAATTTTCCAACCTGCTTCTTCAGAGCTAGAATGCCAACAATAGCATGTAGTAATATCAGGTGAGATATTCGATATAGTGGATACAATGAGAAAACTAATAAATGACACCAGTCTTCATGTTTTGCCGATAATGATATCAACTATATGATATACCACTCTTATATCATACTATATTGGGTAGTATCTGGAAAATAAATACCAATGGTGATATTGATAGTCAAGATTGATTGATATGATAATCGTGATATTTGAATCCCTAGATTTCTAACCAAGGCTCTTATATCTTTACACTACGGCAACTGTAACGTCCCGGGCTTAGGTCCCCGATTCGTTATTGAGGAAAACTAGCTCTGACAATTTGTTGGGTTCGAGTCCAAATGGAACCGTTGACAACCACCCAAAATGCTTAAGCCCAAGTTGTCAAGTAGTAATCCCCACCACTTATAAACCACACCCACACTTTGTGAGTTTTAGGTATGACACTCTGTTTGGGGTTGGGGTGTTACAACCTCCCCCACTTATATTCGCAACGTCCTCGTTGCGACATGGCACATCACTTATTCCCAGTGATAGTAACGGCTGCACGCTCCGGTTAGCCATTTCCTCCTACCTCTTTGTAGGAGTAGCTCCACCTCTCGGGTAGCCCTTTCCACTATCATAGGGAAATTTGGCTCTGATACCATTTGTAACGTCCCGGGCTTAGGTCCACGGTCCGTTATCGAGGAAAACTAATCCTGACAACTTGTTGGGTACGGGTCCAATTGGACCCGTTGACAACCACCCAAAATGCTTAAGCCCAAATTGTCAAGTAGTAGTCCTCACTACTTATAAACTACACACACACTTTGTGAGTTTTAGTTATGACACTATGTTTGGGGTTGAGGTATTAAAGCAACAAATCTACAACCTACATTGCCATATCAGTAATCAATGCGTGAACTAAATGAATTAAGACGGATTGCCAATTTAATTGTTAGAGATGTTTAATAACAACAGAAGAATACCAATCCACATAATTTCTCACGACTTTAGTTTGCAGACATCTTCAGATAAGCACTTTTCATAAAGTGGCTTCCTTTTCTTACTTCCATGATGAGTATAACAAATGCATATGAACCAACTTAAGACAGAGTAAGATGGACTACTTGTTTAGTGTTTGTTTCCATAATTTCTCAAATTTATGGACTATCTATGTAATCTTCACATTAACTCTAACATTTCTTCTAAGAGGGATCACGTCCATCCATGTTATAAATGGATCACAACATTTGTCTATGTTGTGAATCGCGGAAGCAAGCACACACAAACACGATCAAACAAGTAAGAACGCAAACACACAGATTTACAAGGTTCACCCGTAACTGGGCTACGTCCTTGGACGGCGGTGATCGTTTTCACTATGTGGTGAAAGGAATGAATACAGAGGATGCTTTTAAAACCCTAACCCTAAGGAGTTTATATAGCACTCCCATACAGATGGATCCCTAAAAATAGAAGGATCCAAATACTCGAATACAACGAGACCCCCGTCTTGTTGGGGTATGGTACGGCAGGGGGATGCATATGCAGTTCTTCAACATAGGTCAGATGGTTAGGATTGAAGGCATATCAACAGTCTACATGTTGGTGACACAAAGGACACTAGTGAATGATTACATATATCTTGCTGGGGAGTTCCTTTGTTCTACAGACACCCATTTTTCTATGCTTTAGTCATACGTCCAAACATTACTCTAGCATTGAACATGGTCATCCAGTTCATAGATGAGCCCATTAGTAGGATGATGCCCTCATAATTCTCAATTACCTAAAAACTGCATCATGAAAGGGGTTTCTATTCCTCAATAGAAACTGGACAATAGGTCGGGGCCCGCTCGCCCAACCTGCTAATGGACCGAGCTTGGGTTAAGAGAATTGAGGTATGTGTGGTTCGGTCGGTCAGTAAAAAATAACACACACACACACACATACACACACACACAGAGAGAGAGAGATATATGGGTTAAATGGGGCTGCCCCCTGGGGGGAGCTAACTTGTCTCCCCCCGCCCCATTTCACCCGAATTTTTTATTTTTATTTTTTGAAAATTTCTTCCGTGAAATTCCATCATTATATCCCTATATTATGTCATTAAAATTTCGTGCAAAACAGACACTCCTATGTCCTCCATCCTGACATTCATTTTTTAACGGTAACAGAATTGCTAAAAACAACACCGTCTGGATGGAGGCCATAGGAGTCTCTGTTTCGCAGGAAATTTTAATGACATATTATAGGGATATATTGATGAAAATCCACGGAAGAAATTTTCAAAAAAAACCTGGCCGAAATGGGGTGGAGGGAGCCAAGTTAGCCCCCCATGGGGGCAGCCCCATTTTACCCTATATATATATAAGATAGATAAGACATATATTAATATATTATACTTCAAATTCTTCATATGTGATGCTAGTTTTACATAAAGTTTAATAGTTTACATGTCAATGTCAATGGAAATAAAAATAAAAATGAGCCCATAGACCGACCCATGATGAACTTTGGACAAAAATTTCAGAACCTCGAACTGTTCGACCTGACCAGCATTTTGGTCAAGTATACCCATGGGTAGTATTATTTATGATAATACACATTATGTTGATTTTCCTCTCCTAGTGTAGCAGAGAAGAGAGAAGCGATAACTAGGTTGTTTATTTGTAGCTAACAATTCAACCATTTATGAGGGGATGAAACATTTTGAGCTTGACTATCACTAAACACAAGCAAGATTCCGAATGGATATTAAGCCACCTCACATATATCTTCTCTTGACCAAATCATTGATATCATCACCATGCCACTTCCCAACCTGAGATGTGATAAATGTTTCTCCCCATTGACCTACTATAAGGTAATTCGGTTTAGCCATCTGCATTCTTAGATTGGAATTCCATCGCAAATTAATATGATATTACATCACATTCTTTATTTCAACCTTCGTAACCATCCAAACAAGTTCTATTCACAGACAGGAAGTTATCCAAACTCACTCAATTTCAATAATGACTAATATAAAATGAATAGTGACTGATACAACAGGTGATTAACAATTCTAATTTTACTGTACTGTTTTATTATTATTATTATTCGCAAAATGACTAAATTTTAGCTGCAAAAGCTCTAAGGTACCGTTCGGCAAGCGGGTTAATTACCCCCCTTAACCCACCTCTTTCTCTCTCATGTGGGCCCCACTTTATTCTTTTTTAAAAAAAATTAAATAAATCAATTTTACATCATCAATCCTATCAAAAAATAATATATTATACCATCATATCATATAAAAATTATAAACTATTCCACTTCTACTCATTTTCCAAACTTCAATACAATTACATCACAATAACTACTCATTTTTTCAATTTCAATACAATGATATCACAACAAACCCACTTCTAACCCACACCCAATTTAACCCTCTATCCAAATATCAAAATTCAGAAACGGATTAACTCCTGCCAATTTAATCCGCCTAAACCCGCTAACCAAACGAACCCCTAGCAGCCCGACGAACCGCCAGACGGTTAAGCGTTAAAACATGAAAGGCTAATACCTTATGAACCGCCATAAAGATTTTTCCAGACTAAATTACAAAAAGGTCCTCGCAATTTGGAACGCATCAAATCTAGTACCTTATGTTTGCATATGTGACGGAAAGGTCACTCGACTTAACGTTACCGTCTTAACCCATCTTAGTGTGGCTGAGCTCATAGGTTCTCATCAGGTATAGCTAGGGATGAAAATGGTTGGATAAAAATATGAATATATGTATAAATATATCTTTATCTATTTTATCTACGAATACGAATGCGGATATGAATATCGACGAATGTGAAAAACATGTTATCATATCCTTAAAATTGAATATGAATGTAAAACGAATATGGATCGGATATGAATAATAACATAAATATTTGATAGATTAACTAATAGAGGAAAGGGAGCCTACTTTGTGAAGTAGGTAACTTACCTACTTCACATTTCATTTTTTGCAAATTTTTTTATTTTTTTTCAAAAATTCTACCATGGATTTTCATAATTATATCTCTCTAATATGTCATTCAAATTTCGTCAGAAACAGAGACTCCTACGGCCTCCATCCAGACAGTCATTTTTTAACGGTCACATATTTGCTGTATTTTACATGTTCTGGATGAAGGCCGTGAGAGTCTCTGTTTCTGATGAAATTTGAATGACATATTAGAGGGATATAATTATGAAAATCGACGGTGGCATTTTTGAAAAAAAAATAAAAAAAATTGCAAAAAGTAAAGTGTGAAGTAGGTAAGTTACCTACTTCAGAGAGTAGGCTCCCTTTCCTCTAACTGATATATATATATATATATATATATATTTGGGATGGTTTACACATAAAATATATATTAATTTCATAATAAATATATCAACAATGGTGAATGCAACCATAAAATATTGTTATGCATAGTTATAAATAAATAATTACTATACTTATGTATGAAAATGAATATACGAATATTAACGAATGTCAAAGTGATATCCATATCCACATCTATTTTTAAAACAAATATGAATATAAATGTCAAAATATGTATAAAACTAATACGATAGCCGATCGGATACGAATATACTCATATTCGTTTTCATCCCTAGGTACGGGAGTTTGTTTTCCGTTTCCTATGCCATTAGAAATAATAGAAGGATTTAATTTCGAATTTACATGTTGATTAAATATGATAAAGAATCATTACTACTCATCTTAAGTGTAGAAACATTAATATGACTTGAGAATTGTGTCCTTAGAAGATCCTTTAAACTTTTCTTCTTGTTCTTTTGATTTAGTTCCTCTACTTATCAATTACTATATATACTTATTTACATGATAACAAACCTTTAAAATTTGAACAAATATTGACTACTTCAAATCTTGCACATATCCTTATTAAGTGGAACTCACGTCAAGATCACAACTCATACACTCATGTACCTATTTAGGTACTTAGATGGTACCTTATTCTTGATTCCTTGTTGCTCAAGCTCTAGTGCACTCAAGTGCTCTCAAGCTCTCATTCATCTCCAATTGAATATATATAAGACTTGTTGATCATTTCATCTAAGCTCAAATAACCTTGCATTTTAATATTATATACTAACAAGATTTTTCTTTCAAGCATTTTACTTAGCTATCCATGAAGTGGGTTCTTTAATTTTCTCTATGAAAGACAATTTTAATTGTCGATCGTCTAAGAAATAATATTAACTTGTACATGAGATTGTGCTACCCTCAATTTAGTGAGCTTCATCGGGAGAACAAAGGGAAAATCCTATAATGAGAAATTATTGTCACCCTCCCCCGCACCCTTCCCACTTAATGCAAAACTCACATGATTGTTTGGTTGCCTTCTATATACAGAATCAGGAATACAAACGATCTTTAACTATAGCATACGATCGTATATGTATGACAATAAAGAATTCAAGAAGGAGGATTTCCAATGCGAGATATAAAAATACAAACATGGCATGTAGGAGAAATATGAGGTCCAAACCGAGAAGTGTTGCACCCCCTTGAAATGAGTGCATGTACATATCACCTCCAACGGTGGTTGCCAAAGCTCCGAGTGCCCGAAATAGGCCATGGACTTGAATCTACCAAATGTTTGACCATGTGAAACTCGTTATAGCCCTCCGTCGATGAAGGGTCACTAATTCTCATTCGTATGTTCCTATAACGGAAGATAACCTACTTAAATGACTTTGGAATGGCCCGTAAATGATCTCAAATTTTATTTGGAACTATTAGCAGCCATATAAACTTGAAATGATATTGAATATGTTAATGTATAAACAAAAGTTCGCAATTGATTAAAACATTCATTATTCAAAGTATAAATCGAATTCAAATCAATGCTGGACTTTAACACTTTAATGAATCTTAAACAATCATGAGATTAATACTAACAATAATCGAAAACTAGATCTCTCTGATTAACTTCATTTACTGATGAAGGAATAAGTGGATGAGATCCTCAATGAAAATGAAAATGGAGAGAATCTCATCGCGATTCGATCAAGCAAGTCGAACAAATTGATTAAAGGAGTCACTGCTTCCCAGCCTTTTAGCTTTTAATTTCAACTATATCTTTGATTGCAACAAACATATCATCAACATAGTCTAGCTAATACAAATCAAACTACCATATAGCCACTTCTTGAAGTAGATATATACATCATATATGCTCTTAGTCTCCTTGAAAAATACGAAGGTGTGAAACCTCTTGCATCAATGCAAAGATTACTTTAGCCAAGCTGTGATTTTTTCATGAAGTAACCATGATATTTCATTCATTTATTGTGAAACCTGTTGTAGTTTATATTTCAAATACTTTTATTATTATGCTAATTATATAAATGTCAATTTATTTACACTTATTGGTGCATGAACTTTATTTGGTAAGCATCAATTAGCATGTGACTCTTAGCCTATATTTTTTGTATGAAAAGTTATTAGTGATATTATATCACAGTCATTCTTTCTAACGCCTCTACATATGATTTATTGTCAAATACCATAAAGGTTAATGCATGCTTTATTATTAATATATTTAAGTGAATCGTTTTTTTTGTATTTGAAGTCCACTGGATTTTTTTGTTATTCAAACCCCTCACACGTCAGATTTGCTTTAACCTTTGTAAACATTAACGCATAACGTATATTATTATTTCATTACTTTTAATAAGATGATTAAAGGCAGATTTTATTGAGATTTCCTTTTTTTTAACGGCAAATCATCTCTATATATTTAGAGACTTCTCTTGCCGAATAAAAAATAGAATCTTACACAGAGTTTTGCGACCATATATCAAGAGAAAGATAGAAGTGTGTTATTCTCGTATCGTGAGATTGAAGGAACAATCTATTGTTGCTCAACGATCTCGATGTTGGCGCGTGCACGTCCATGGAGATCTTGCCGTTGTATCCTGGAGAGTAGTCGTACCAATACCGATTGCACCATCGGAATCTCCGTGGGGGTACGAATCTATTCTTAAGGTCAGTGCATTTTGCACGCCTCGGCAAGTTGATTCATATCGTCAACATTCTAGTATCTCATCAAATACGATATTATCTAACCCTTCTTATATTTTTATACATTCATATTTATTAATCCGTAGGGTTCTTTAATTCTTTTATCGGAATACCCTCATTTAAATGTATCCTTAGTTGAGCAACTTTCTGATTCTATGTAATGTTGAAAAAAAAGTGTTTACATAAATTTTTTTTAGAGTTGAATGATGAGGCTATGTTATGAAAATATCGAGCTTGAAATATCCGAAAGTGTGGGGGAGTTTTGCTATCAATCATTTATCTCATAAACTTGTTTTATCTTTAAAAAAAATCCGAGGGGCTCGATTGATGTTTGCGAGTCTGTGTTGTTGATTTTTTTTCCTTCTAATTTCAAACGGCAACAGATAAGTTATTATTTTATAAACGTTACATGCGTTGAGGTTTTATATGTAATATGGATGGAGAGATTGTAATATAAAAGGCTTTTGTGAAAATCTCGCTCCGCATCAAAAGATCTATTTCAGCATATTTTTTTTACATCCACACGATGTTCCTTTTATTAGGATGGTATTTATAAAAAAAGAGGTATTCCAGCTTCATTATAATATCCATGTCGTTCATTATATTATTACATGTGGATCTCGTGTTAAATTTTTTTTAACTGCTCGTTTGATATCAAAGACATGGGAGAGATACATACTTGTGATAAACCTTAATTTTACTTTCCCCCTTGCGTGAATATCATATTGAAAAAAAATCTCTAAGATTTTCTTCTTTTAATTGCAAGCGGTTAAGCGCTTCATTTACTACCAACTCATGTCTATTAAAAAAATGTGGTAGAAGTGCTAATATACTTGAAATTATATATCCACTAATTACTGATTGTGTTATAGATTAGACAAGATGTTGCATATGTTGAAAGTTATGCAGGTTTACTCAGAATTCAGAAAAGAGTATCTAATGCTCTATCTATAATGCTTCAATATCTTAAGGAAGCAAGGGACTATTGTGTAACGTTTTGTGGAGATCCTCCAATTTGTGAAGGATATCATGATACAAATTCGATCCTTGATTTTTGAGTTGAATATTACTACTAGAATATTCTTAATATGAAAGTGGAGCTATTCTTTGAAATCAACCTCGAAAACATGCATTGCTCGATATAAAATAGAATCCGAGTTCACTGCGTTAGAGAAGGCATGTTCTCACGTCGTGGATGAGAAATTTCTCAGCAGCTATTTCCATTTGGATGAAGCCACTGTCATCAATATTTCTACTGTGAAAGCTATGCTGCTAAAAATATTTTATAATGTGAAAAAACAGGCATATTTGTCCGAGAGACAATATTATGAGATATCTCATGGCATAATATCAATGTATTATGCCATGATACAAATTCGATCCTTGATTCTTGAGTTGAATATTACTACTAGAATATTCTTAATATGAAAGTGGAGCTATTCTTTGAAATCAACCTCGAAAACATGCATTGCTCGATATAAAATAGAATCCGAGTTCACTGCGTTAGAGAAGGCATGTTCTCATGTCGTGGACGAGAAATTTCTCAGCAGCTATTTCCATTTGGATGAAGCCACTGTCATCAATATTTCTACTGTGAAAGCCATGCTGCTAAAATTATTTTATAATGTGAAAAAACAGGCATATTTGTCCGAGAGACAATATTATGAGATATCTCAAGGCATAATATCAATGTATTATGTGAAGTTAGAGTTAAATTTGATCGATCCTCTAACTAAACCACTAAGCAAAAAGCTTGTGGAGAGTACACCGAGGGGAACAGGGTTGTGCCCAAATCAATAGTCGAAGTGATGGAAACCCAACCTGCATGAACGGAGATCCCGGGAAGGAGGTTCATATGGGATAAACAATTTACTAGACGATTAAGAGGATACTATCGGTTATTCCCTATTCCTATGGTGTACAATATGATAGTATCATAAGTGGTGAGGTTGAACATAAACGTTCTTAATGGACATCATAGCCCAAATTGGGTGGTGTATGAAAGAAGTATACACTTGATGATGATCCACCTATATGGGTGTGGAGGTGAGGCCGCTTCCTATGAGATTTTTGGGCAAAATCTCTAGAGCACTCATGAAAATCCAGGTAGACGCATGGCCGAAACGTGTCAACCCGCATGAGCAACATAGATTAAAAAAATGTAATGTGAGATATGAGTCAATGGTTTCACAAATAAAGGATTGGTTCATAGGAATTGTAATTCCACCAACCTTTAGAAACTACATTCATATTCTCTACGTCTTTGTTCATAGTCGATAAGACACCAAGTTTAATGCATTGCATTTTGAGTTCCTTCAAGTGTTGTCTTTAAATTTTTATCCCTCTTTTATGGTTATCCTTAATTTCTTTTTTGAAATTGTGGGGGATGAAAAGAGATAGTTAAAAAAAAAAGGAGTATTTGAAATAGTGAGGGATTGTTGTAGTTTATATTTCAAATACTTTTATTATTATGCTAATTATATAAATGTCAATTTATTTACACTTATTGGTGCATGAACTTTATTTGGTAAGCATCAATTAGCATGTGACTCTTAGCCTATGTTTTTTGTATGAAAAGTTATTAGTGATATTATATCACGGTCATTCTTTCTAACGCCTCTACATATGATTTATTGTCAAATACCATAAAGTTTAATGCATGCTTTATTATTAATATATTTAAGTGAATCGTTTTTTTGTATTTGAAGTCCACTGGATTTTTTTTGTTATTCTATCCCCTGGCACGTCAGATTTGCTTTAACCTTTGTAAACATTAACGCATAACGTATATTATTATTTCATTACTTTTAATAAGATGATTAAAGGCAGATTTTATTGAGATTTCTTTTTTTTAACGGCAAATCATCTCTATATATTTAGAGACTTCTCTTGCCGAATAAAAAATAGAATCTTACACAGAGTTTTGCGACCATATATCAAGAGAAAAATAGAAGTGTGTTATTCTCGTATCGTGAGATTGAAGGAACAATCTATTGTTGCTCAACGATCTCGATGTTGGCGCGTGCACGTCCATTGAGATCTTGCCGTTGTATCATGGAGAGTAGTCGTACCAATACCGATTGCACCATCGGAATCTCCGTGGGGGTACGAATATATTCTTAAGGTCAGTGCATTTTGCACGCCTCGGCAAGCTGATTCATATCGTCAACATTCTGGTATCTCATCAAATACGATATTATCTAACCCTTCTTATATTTTTATACATTCATATTTATTATCTTTTATTATTTCACCTACAAAACCCTCAGGGCCCGTTCGGTTCGGGAATAAGCAGGAATAAGGATGGGGAATAAGGAGAATAAGGATCTATTCTTTGTTCGGCTGAAGGATAGGAATAAGGAGAATAAGGTGAAATAAAGGTAGGTAAGGTGAGATAAAGATAGGAATAGGAGTGTAATAAGATGGAATAAGGAGGAATAATCATACCACAGGAAACCATGTCGGAAGGAGAATAGACCCCTCATTCCAGGGCCTATTCTCAAAACGAACAGGCCCTTAGTTCTCATATCTAAATCTGCTTTGCAAACCCAAGATTACTTCATGTCAACTAGTTCCAACTCTAGGTTGATTGCAATGATCAAAGAAAATAGAACTCTAATGAATTATGCTTCATAACCTGTGAGAAGATATTTTTGCAGTCAACATCATTCACTCATAATATGTCTTTTTTTCTCCAAAAAAGTCCTACTGCAGCTAACACTTTTTTCCTTCTATACACAAGTTTCTAACTCTGCTTCTTTAAGAGAGATTTCATATAGGGTGCATTTGGGAAGCAAGTTACCTACATCTTATGCGGGTTATCACCCCACACCCTCGGGTTTTCTCTCAAAACAATCACCTCCAACTCGCATGCCTCACCGTCTATTTTTTATTCTCCATCATCTAGGGCTCCCTCGAAAATCACTCTCTTTCTCATTTGATATATCAAGTCGCCCATTTCTCTTTTATCTACTACATTAAAGAAATATTATAGTATACAATCACATCACAACAAACCTCTTAATAGTAAATCCTCTATCAAAGCACTAAAACAATCAGGTTATCTAGCGGATAACACATCCATGGGATGAGTTTCCCTCTTGTGGATAAACTCCCTTCCAAACAAACCCTTATTCAATGGAGTGCACTTCACAAAGTCTTAAGAAGCAAAACCTGAACTTATGGGGGAGCAAGAGAGAAATCTGCTTTATCGGTATCAGGTAGACCTGGCCAAAGTGCGGGCTGGGCCGAACGGGGCGACGTTCTAAAACCCTTTGTCCAAGGTCCAGTCTGGCCCGGTCCATGGGCCATACTGGGCTCGACCTGTCTAGGCCGGCCCATGGGCCGAATGTGAAATATTTTTTATTAGTTTTTTAATCAAATTTATGGAGATAATTATTTTTTAACATCATCTAATCTTTCTAAATTCAAGTAACCATAATATGTGTTACTTTGCATGTAAAATATAAAATAAGATGTAACATTGATAATGTAAAATAAAAATTTAAAGTATATTATATTAAATATATCTAAAATATAATTTTTAAATCCATATTTTTATATGTACGGGTCGAGTCATGCTGAGCTTTATGGCACATATCCACGACCCGCCTAGTTGACGGGCATGCCAAACAGCAGGCTGTACCGGGCCAGCCCATTTCTGAAATCTCTTAGTCCAAGCCTGTCCCATGAGCGGACTGGACAGACGAGCCTCCAGCCCGTTGGCCCGGTCTAGTATTAGATAATGCAAGTATGTCATCTTGTCGTCCCTACTTCCAAAAGACATTACATTTTCTTTTTTATTTGTATGGTGTAAGTCCTACCGAGTAGGCACTTATCTGTTGTATTTTATATTTCGCACTATTTTCTTAAAAACTTTAATGTAAATTTAATTTTAATTATGAGTGGAAGGACTTTTATGATATTTATATCTCTATGCATGCAAATCCATTGATGACTTTCCATTTCTTCTTTGTCAGCGTTACTATTTTAAATATTATTAAGAAACACTTGCAAATTGGCAAATATAAATATGGTGCATTTATATTCCGTATTTATGGGATTGATTTTAATGTTTATAAACTACATTTGGTTTCAAGCTATAAATGTGTATTTTCTTGAGGAGAGTTTACACGAAATCAGTCATTCTATCTTCTCCATTGACCCTCTTCTCAATTTTGAGAAGGGAAGATTTGTTTTGCTCAATAGATCTCGATGTTGACAAGTGCATACCCGTTGAGATCTCGTCATTGTGTTTTGGAGAGTAGTTGTGCCAATAACAATTGCACTATCGGAAACTCCATAGACGTATGAATCTATTCTTAAGGTCAGTGCATTTTGCATACCTCGACAAATAGATCCGTCGCATCAAGTTTGGTATTGATATCTAACTTCCTTATGTTTATTTTAGCTACAATCTTAAGAATAGTCTTGGAGGTTTCTTTAGTGATTTTGTACAATTTCCTTCTCCCAGACTTATATATAACCTAGTAGATTTCCGACTCAGCAATAAAATTTGTAAAAAGAAGTTGTTAGAGTAAAATAATGTGATTTATGTTAACACTTTTAACTTAAAATACTTATATCATAAAGTGTTATATCATAAATTTGTTTTATCTTTAAAAAAATAATAGTTTATTATGTGGTGCATTCAAATGCATATCTTGCTAATAATGATATTCTGTATTACATAATTTGAATATCATACACGTTTGTGTTTTATATTGGTTATATACCAGTTAAATAAAATTTATTTTTCTCTAAAATCCCAACATGCACATTATTAGATTGTACACATTTATGGCTTGGGGTTAATTTCTCATGGTCATTCTTTGTGACGTGCAAGGAGTATTTGCATTATAATAAGATTTTGTGAAAATATCTTTAACATCATCTTATTAATGTTATTATTACAATTATAATAATTTTCAATTACTATATTATTAGTATTATTATAAATTTAATAATAATAAAAAATTATTATTATTACATTTATAATATTTTCAATTACTATATTATTATTATTCAATTACCATATCCACTAAATTTAAATATGCATATCCATATCCGCTTAAAAATAAATATGTGACAGAGAAATGTGTAATCTGCATTCGGTTGCATCCCTACTAGTGACTAAAGCATGGAGAGCGATGGGCGTCACATGGATTATGGGTAGATGACTCAAAATTGAAGTGTCATGTATAGAAGGGGCGGATTGTGGGAGACACATTTAAGGGGAGTTCGGTTCGGGAAAAAGTAGGAATAGAGATGGGAATAAGGAGAATAAGGGTCTATTCTCTGTTGAAAGGTAGGAACAAGGAGAATAAGATGAAATAAAGACAGGTAAGGTGGAATAAAGATAGGAATAAGGGTGAAATAAGTTGAAATAATGAAATGTGGATGAGAATAGCCGTCTCTTAGGAACCACGTCAGACGAAGAATCGACTCCTTATTCCAATGCTTATTCTCCAAACGAGCATGACTCAAACAAGGTCAAGTGCTTGTTGCCATGCAATTCGATAAGCAAGGATTTGGTGAAGATGTTGAGAAACATTCACCCCAATTTTGTAAGAAAGAGTGGATGCTATTTGTACACACATAACAAATATTGGTTGAAATATGATAATCGAAATACTCTTATATGGCATCATAGATGTTACATTAATCATTTTATGGAGCCCTTGCTTCGTTTAGGTTTCTCATGGGCTCGAGCGGAGACAGGTTCAAATCTGGCACATTTCGTTATCGTGTCAAATTTATGATCTAAGCTAGACTCACTACAAATCGAGCCCAAGTTCGAGCTCATGGATTGGATCTAGTCATACCAACTGAGTCTTCATCCATGTTTTTTCAATCACCTATGTAACTATGTTTGAAGCGCTATAACCTTCCCACAATCAATTTATTTTCTGAACACACGCTCGTGAGTCTTTTCATCCTAACCCTTTGCTAGTACAACCCAACTCTCAGGTAGCCATTTCCACCATTAGCGAGACTCTAGCTCCACATAGTAACTATCATATTAAATGCTCAACCGCAAGATAATTATTTGCAGAAAACTCTAAACAATAAGATTGAGACTACTGCAATAGGATACCCTAAAGCCCACTAATGCAAATGATTTTGCTTCTCTGAGCCAAAAAAAGAGGAATTGAAATGAAATGAATCGTACATAGGAACCAAAAGTAAACAAATCCACACCACCATTCAAGAAATCACAACTCGACTATAGTCAGTCCCTCACAGCTTTGATCCCACTCAAATATCAATGAAAACCTATGATTTTTAACATCTAATGTCTTAGACACTTACAATCAATGCGTACTTCATCAAGAAATGGTTAATTGCATATGTACAAACCCACATTTGTGAGCTTCCAAACCTTTACAAAGATGCACTGCAACTAACGCTTAAATGATTGCATACACAATAACAAACTGTTGAGATTGCATACACAATGACAAACTGTTGAGGACGGTCCAAACACGCAATCAATTACAAGTAAGCAATCACGAAGAACATGCACGATTTAGCAGGGGAAAAACGCAACTGGTGTAACAGGAGGAAAAATCACAAGCAAAGAGATGTTAGACTACGAGAGAAAACATGAGTACAAATACAAGAACCCTAGGAGGTAATGGCTCTCCCGGAATGGAACTCTTTGTTAACCAAATCCTTAACTCTACAATACATAAACAGGGGTAATCAGTAAACGAATCTTAATCGGATCCAAAAATCCATAGCGAGATCAGACTTTTCCATTAATCAGGTTGGCCATGATCCATTTATAGAATGCACTCAAATTGCAAATGAATCGGTGCTTCAAGACATATTTCAACAAATCTCTACCTTGACTTGAAATCCACCTAGAATGTTGTGTCAGAACTCTCTCTTTAATGAAATGGCCCGTCCTAGAAATGCCAACCAAGTCTGCACAGGTTGTGAATTTGGTTAGTGGTACTGGCTTTGTGATCATGACTCCTGGATTATCTGCAGTAGCGATCTACTTCATCTGAATATGACCCTCTGTGAGTATGTCTTTGATGAAGTGGTAGTGGACATCGATGTGCTTTATTCTTTTATGATGCATCTGATCTTTCATCAAATGTATGACACTCTGGCTATCACAATTGATTACAATTGTCTTCTGACAAAGACTAAGCTTGTTGAGTAATCCTCTCAACCAAATTGTTTCCTTTATTCCTTCGGTTGCTCCACATACTCAACCTCTGTGGTAGATAAGGCCACAGTGTGATGTAATGTTGCCTCCATGAAACTGCACATCTCCCAATAGTGAATACATCACATGTCATGGATCTTCTCTTGTCATGATCACGAGCATAGTCAGCATCAATCAAACCCAACTACTCCATCCTTACTTCTCCCAAACTCAAAACAAAATCCAATGGCACCTCGCAGGTATCGCAGAATCCACTTCAATGCAAGCCAATAACCTTTTTCTTGATTTGATATATATCTACTCACAACACTGATTTCTTGGGAGATGTCTGGGTGTGTGCATATCATGACATACATGATGTTCTCAACGATACTAGTGTAAGGAACTCATGACATGTACTCGTGTTCGTCCTCTGTATGTGGTGACAAGTATGTGGACAACTGAAATGAGAGCCAAGTGGTATCTTCTCTAGTTTGGCATCTGACATGCCAAAACACTTCAAGACCTTCTGCAAGTAGCTCTTCTGACTTAGACATAGCTTCTCATCCTTGCGATCCATGTGTATCTCCATACCAAGTATCTTCTTGGTTGCACCAAGATCCTTCATCTCAAACTCTCCACCAAGTAGGGCCTTTAATCTGTTCACTTCATATTTATTTCTAAATGCTCAACATGTCATCAACATATAATAATAGAAAAATAAAAGTGCCGCTAGGAGGATGTCTAAAAGTATACACATGCATCATAACTACTCTTGGTGAAACCCCATGCAACCATGAATGCTTTGAAGCGTACCATTGTCTCGGCGATTGATTCAACCTATAAAAAGATTTCCGCAACAAACACACATGGTCTGGAACAATAGACGATCCCAGTCAAATCAATGTCTTCCCCAATTTTGATATCAGAATCTTACCAATTAAGGAGCTTCTTTCTCCATGCATTGCATATCCTTCAAGTAGACACATGTAAATATGCTCTTCAAGATCTCCATGTAAGAACATTGTGTTCACATCTAGCTACTCTAGCTCAAAGTTATTGACGGCAATAATAACTAGTAGATCTCGTATGGAGGCGTGCTTTACCACAAGTGAGAAGATATTGTTGTAGTCGATATCCTCTACCTGGCTAAAGCCTTAAACAACTAGTCTCGCCTTGTATCTCGTATCGACAGATCCAGAGATGCCTTCTTTTTTCTTGTAACTCCGCTTGCAGCCAATTGCCTTATGTCAACGTGGTGGTGGAACAAGGGTCAATTTCTGATTTTTTATGAAGAGATTCCATATCCCCATTCACCACTACAGACCATTTTGTAAAGTATTGTAATGAAATAGCTTCTGAAAAATTTCTCGACTCTCCTGCATTACATGTTTCCTCTGCAACGGATAGTGCACATGCAAAGGCAGATCATCATATATAGAGTTTGGCTTGATCTGCCTTCGTTCTCATCTATTTGCAATGGCAGATCATCTATTTGCACTCTTCATCATCACATGTCGAACTCTTCCCTTCTTTTGATTGAGATATGTGACCATGATATGGGGTTGGATTGGCTCAATCCCATGCTCCACCTACTTGTTGGTACTCACATATGTATATGAATAAGAAGAACGAACAACATAACAATGATCGGGAGGAAAAATAGCAGACTCATTAAATACAACATTTTTTTAATCATCAACTTATG
Organism: Ottelia alismoides; assembly: GCA_037367405.1. Classification (NCBI taxonomy): domain Eukaryota; kingdom Viridiplantae; phylum Streptophyta; class Magnoliopsida; order Alismatales; family Hydrocharitaceae; genus Ottelia; species Ottelia alismoides. Next base: position 69,465 of record JAZKJV010007447.1, read on the forward strand.
TGACTTCGAATCAAGACACAATTTATATCCCTTCACTCTAGATGCATACCCAAGATATATGCACTTAACAGATCTATGTTCCAGCTTACCTAGACCAACATGTGCATATGCATGATAATAAAAAAATTTCAAGTCAGAATAATCATGGGGATGTCCAGCCATACCTCCTCTAGTGTCAAGTTGTCCAGAACCGATGAGGGAGATTGATTCACAAAGAAAGCTATTGCCGCAACTGCTTCAGTCCAAAAATCATTCATCAATCTAGCATTCAACAACATACATCCGGCTCTTTCTAATAGGCTCTTATCCATGAGCTCTATGACTCCATTCCGCTGAGGAGTATGTCTGGCTATATTTTGTCTCGCGATCCCTTCATTCTTACAAAGTCATTGGATTTTGTTTAGTAGAGTTCCATAGAATTATTTGTCTGTAGCTGCTTGATGCTTTTCTCGATATGCTTCTAGTGCTTCCCACTACTTGAAGTGTATAAACACAATGTCTTTTGTTTTAAGGATGTAAATCCAAACCTTTCTGGAGTTATCATCATTAAAATTATGCATGTATTGCACACTACCTTTGGATGGGGCTTGAGACGATACCGAAAGATCAGAGTGAATATAATCCACAGTGTCATTTGCTCTATGTTAAATGACACCAAAACTCTTTTGTATTTGTTTGCTAATAATGCAATGCTCACAGAAGTTCACCTTGTCAATCCCTAACTATCAAGTAGTCCTCTTCTAACAAGGGTACTCATGCATATCTCGTAGATATATCCTAACCTAAGATGTCACAATCTAGTATTGTCAACCCATGAACTGGTGGAAATGGATGCGACGTCTGTAATGGTATCTCCTTGTAATGCATATAGATTTGCAGACCTCTTCGCGGACATAACAAAATGTCCATCTTTGACAACTGTCAGAATACTGCCCCACGTAGCATACTCGCACCCTTTCTCTTTTGGGGTATCAAGAGATACCAGTTTCTTTGTCATGTCTGGAACATGGCGAACATTTGTCAAGGTGACAAATGTCCCATTGTGCATCTCCAATTCCACGCTCCCCATCCCTACAACCCGAGATTGTGAATCATTGCCCGTAATGACAATCCCTCCATCAATAATTTGTACGAGGACAACCAATGGCAGTTCGAAATGGCGTGTAGGAGCAACCGAAATCAAGGAGGCATGCATCCTTCGATCTGTGTGGTGTATTGGTCATATGAACGTAGCAAACATTCCTACATTCAATTTCCAGATAACTCACTTCTACCGCCAAACCATCTTTTCTAGGTGTTTCTGGTCCTCATTGTTTTGGAGTTTCTAACACTCTTTCGTACTTCATTTCTTCTTGCAATAGTGATAAAACTTGCCGTCTCTTTTTTTCTCATGCAATTCGTTAAACCTCTTTTCCTCTTTGTATTTACCCCTCGTGCGGAGCCCCTCAACCTTCTTCTCGCTTGACAAATATCTCACGAGGTCACGATCCATTAAGTCCTTCAAGAGAAGGGACGATTTCACATCATCTAACACAATCTCATCCTTCCCGTAAATTAGGCTTTCACGAAGTGCTTGTATGAGGGTAGTAACTAACATAACAGTAGCAATGCTGATCTTCATCCTCAATTTCTTCGTCCAAATTTTCCAACTCAGATATAATTGAACCAAAAACATCTAGATGAGATTTAATCAATGTACATTTGGTCATACAAAGCATGAAGAGTCGTTGCTTGAGATGTAGATGATTGACAAGAGCCTTCATCAAGTAGCACTCTCGAGTTTCATCTTCGTAGCCGCTGCGAAGGATTCCTTCGTAACTTCGCATAGAAGGTTGTTCGAGAGACAAAGTTATATGATTGCCCTAGCCTTCACGTCCATGTCCTTCTCGTCTTGACTTAGCATCGTAAGCATCTTCTCGATGTCCTTCAATGCCTTTGCAATGCCAAGCTGGATGAAGATCGACCCCATCTTGACCTTCGAAAGGTCAAAGTTGACGTTCTGATCGAATTTCTCAATCTCAAACGTCATCATCATCGCATGGATCGAATTGAGCAATGATCTATTACAAGAGATCTGACATCGAGGCGAAAACCATCAACTAGATAGATCTAGATGGGACTTTCATGCGAGGTGGAGAATCATCAAGATGACTTTGATACCAAATTGTTGAGGACGATCCAAAACACAATCAATCACAAGCAAGCAATCAAGAAGAACACACATGTTAACGTGGGAAAACCCCAACAACATAGCATGGGAAAAACCACGGACAAAAAGAGATTCCACTATGAGAAAAAACATGAGTACATATACAAGAACCCTAGGAGACAACAACTCCCCCAAATGAGACTCTGATAACCCACACCTTAATCCTATAATCGGTAAACGAATCCTAATCAGGTCGGCCAAGATCCATTTAAGGTATGTATTTGGATCACAAATGGGTCGGTACTTCAAGGCATATTTCAACACAAACAATGACATCAAATAGTCATAGATTATGGATGCAGTTGCACAGGGAATTAGAGAAAACTAACACCCCACATATGACGTTACAACCCCATGAACAATCCTTGCTAACAAAAATAACTACCAACAAAAACACAGTTTTTCACAGCCATCATTATTGTCGAAGTTAGATGTCAAACTCACACTAGAAGTAAGAAAGATGAGCGCTATCTTGGAAAGAGAATGGCAACGTCATATTTCCAAGTCCCTACAATCTAAATTAGCATAGTAATATACATGCAGCGAGACGGAGCACTGGAATCAAGTCCTAGTAGCGCGCCGCTTTCAGGAAGTTGTCGAATGGGCTAGCAGGGGGGAGTCTCACAGATAACCACGATTCAGTCATAGTCTTTTGTTGCTCGTGCTCTCTACCCGCAGCCTGCAAGGATGTCAAATAAGATAGGCAAACAAACACATTAGAGGTAAATACTTGTTTCTCAACAGGTGAAAAAACTAGTTATGCAGATATCTATATACCTTCCCGACCATACAATCACTATTGGCATAGGAAACAGAAACCATCTGCTTCTCTGTAAGTAAGTCATGATTATTACTCAACCAACTCGACAACTTCCTCCTAGTGCCCAAACCAAGAGTCTCACAGTGACCGGTCAATGTACCATATGGAAGAGGTGAGGTCGACACCGTTGTGCCTGCAACTTTGCCAGCTACTTGAAGTGCCTGCTCAATAAATCACAGAGGTCATGAATAGAGCAGCATTGTGCTGTGACAAACTTGTTTTTTTAGATGCGATAGAAAAATCCAAAGACAGCAAGAAGATGTAGTCGTGAAACATAAAAAGAAATTTGTGATTTAAGATGGAGAATAGACAATACCGATTCGAGCAACTGTCCCACACCGATGACTTGCGGTGTTGCACTTCCAGGTAACGAAGACTTTTTAGAGAAAGAATGTGGAAGATCAATAAGAACAGGCGATTCATAGGCCATATCACCATCAACTGAGTGAGTTGTTGAGCATTCCTGCATACCATGGATAATGACATGTCATTACTGGAAACTATGAGCAAGTATGGTACAACTCTAAATAATATTTTTAAGAGCGTATCAGGGCAGCAAGAAAGTTATTCAGGCTGATGCATTTGTATACATTTGACATTACAAAATACCCTCTATTTTTCGTATTCAAATAGGTACCTCTACAAAGTTATCGTGCATAAATGCTGACTGTTATTTGTCAAAAAATATCATTATTTTTTAAAAACTGATATTTATATCTTCAGTAAGCCAAGCCAGATGACGGTTCATGCTCATATGTGCCCAGAACACCGTAATTAGCATTTTATATTTGCAAACTTTGGCACTTTTATTAACCCAGATAAACAGACAATAATCCGTCAACCCAACTAAACATACAACTCAACACTCTCCTTCAAATTAGGCATAAAGTTCAAATATGTCTAACTTTCCCACATTCCTCTCGAAGTTAGTCGTGGGGAACCCTTTGATGAAGACATTAACTTACTTTTCAGTTTTTATGCATGGTCTCAGAGCCCCTTATAATCAAATCTTCAATGAAGTGGTGATTGTGCCAACATCCTTTATTCTACCATGCATAGTAGGATTGTTTGACAAATTTCGTACAGCCTTGGTATCACAGAATATCTCATAACTCAAGATTTTATTAAAACAATAACTCTGCAACTCCCATTGTTATAGCTCTGTATTCGACTTCAGGACTGGACTTCACACAAACATATTGTCTTTTGTTCCTCAAAAGCATAAGATTTCCAGCCATATATTACAATATCCGGTTATAGACTTCTTAATATACATGCATCTAATCCAATCAACATCAATATAGCCTTCAATCATTCCAAGCTTTACATCCTTGGTAAAAAAATTGCCATTTCTTTAGGTTCTTTAGAAGGCATAGAATGCATTCCACAGTCTTCATATGCGCATGTCAATGGGAGTGTGCATAATCCGATTCACCATATTGACAATATGGATAATCCTGAATATGGTCAAGGTTGAGTTTGGCACAAGGGGGCTGAACTGTGCAAATACAAAATCTAATTTAAATTAAAATTTTTGAATTAAAAAGTATGGAAAGAAATATCAGACCACAATTGGCACACAATGATGTCTATGTGACAATATACACAAGCAAAAACCACAACCCAGAACAACTCGTTATAGGACTTCCCTTCCTCTCTCTCTCTCTCTCTCTCTCTCTCTCTCTCTCTTCAAAGTTACACTATTCGCACTATCACAACCAAGGGCGGCACACCTGTTGTACAAGTCCGTTCTTGTACGACTGAGGGAGTTTGTGGAGTGACTTGAATAAGGCTAGATGTTACCAAGTGACGACAGTGAAACTTGAATAAGGCTAGATGTTACCAAGTGACAATGGTGAATTTAGGTGCTTGAGCTTGATAATGCACACAGAATAGGAATTTTGATGCTCAAGTGTTATATTGCAAAGGGTCATAAAGCTATTTATAGGTCTAAATAAGGCTTAAGAGACTTTAAAAACAGTTGCGAAGGATTCAAACCCCAAAATGTAGAAATGATATATTAACAATCAAGCAAAAAGTAGTTGACTCTCATAAAAGTTAGTTCAGCGGAATCAAATTAGTCAAGTGATTTTGTCAGGTAATCAACCCAGCAATAAGGGCCCGCACAGGCATGGGGAGAAGTGCCCGTGCGGAGCCCTAGGTCAGGTAATCAAGGCACAGGGAGCGTCTTGAACGTAGCAACGGGATGGAGTTCGGTCAGAGACATCTTTACAAAGTAACAAGTAGAGTGCTAACCCTATTTCATCAACTGTTAAATTGACATCTTACTAACTGATTAGACAATCAGCTTCCGAAATGATTAAACTCGGTGTACTTCTACAAGTTTGGGGCTCTACTTGTTACCTTCTAAAGGCGGGGGCCATTTTTGGGATAAATGTAATTATCCCAAAAATAATATTATTAACATCTAAAGGATCTCTGCTTTTTTAGTGTAACGAAGTCAAAATGAAGATCCCAACACAATTGAGGAAAATAAGTGATGAGATAAAAGAATTACTTCATCTATAGAAAATGACTCGTCAGAATGCGCAGCTTCAGGATAGTGAAACCTATCAAGGACGGAATTTGGCCCAAATAGAAGTCCATCTTCAGGAGTAAATGTTTCAACCAACTGTATTGCCACATTTTCATCTTCAAGCTGGAAAAGTTTAAGCAACAACTATATCCAATAAAAACAAAAAAAGAGAAACTACAAAAATTGAGGCATTATAGAATTAGACTTTCGACAACTTACACTAGCTAAAGATGAAAGGCTACGAGTTATGATAGGTAGTATCTGGAGGTCAATTTCTTCAGCATCTTTTCTCAAATTCTCAAGATAGAATGCAGCGTCCTTTTGATCTGTGTCAGATCCGTACTCTTTGACGTCTGCCTGTGGCCTCACAAAAAGCTGGAAGTCATCGACAAAGTTCAGAAATGGATCGGCCTGTGTAGAGCATATAGATGTGTTAAAACAGAAGATTGATATTTTAGACTTACCCTACAACTAATAACTCATTCTATCAATCAATTGAAAATAAGCTCCAATCTTAGTCATTCTCTACTGAAACAGCAAATAAGGAAAAATACATGCGTAAATACAGTCCGCTTTCCTCCAAAAGATTAATGCAATTTGCTCGAAAAAGAGAAGATTGTAAATACCAATGCAAAGTATAGACTGCAAATAAGTTCAGGGACTGTGCAAGAAAACAAAAGAATAAGTAAAATAGTGAAGCGCACAAACCTCGGATAGGGTTTCATTTGCCTCGTGAGTCATGATTATGTAATTGGTCAGATAGCATCTTCCATGTGATCTAATAATGGTGTTTTCAGTATCTAATGACAATTTGGTTATATCATAAAACATCAAAAGAGTCATACTGAGATCTACTTAGCATGGAAAAGATACTTTTTAAATTCAAGTCATTATCTTATGACACAAATGGGGCCTAGGACCTCATAGGCTTTGTATATTGAAGAACTGGTTGTACATGAGAAAGGGGAAGATTATAAGTTTCTAGCATTGAGGAATCTCAAGGTGACAACTTATTAATGTCACTTCCAACCTAAATTATCAGAGTTATCCAGCAAAATATTTTACTATTATTTGATAATTGTATTCAGGTGAAATTATAACAATGTCTTGCTCCCAAGATACTCCCACTAAAATGTCCAACTTCAATAATATACCAGAAATGTATTTTTATAATAAATAATAACACAGTTGTCAATGCAAGCGTTCATATAAATATAAACAACTAACTAAAACAATAGAAAGATAAAAATTATCTCCTAATGGAGCCCAACTTCCACTTTCTTTATCTCATTGGCATTTACCGGCTGCACTCTCTTTATCCATGCACGGTCTTTGATCGTCTCCTGCCTCCAACCTTCTATGGCACAACCCATCCCCCAATTTTAAATACAAATATATATTCGTTCGAAACTTGACTCGGAAATATATTAGAAGAATATGTTCATATTGATATTATACAATAACACGATCTCAATTGCAAGTGTTCAGAAATATAAACAACTAAATTATAAATAGAAAAATTATCTCCGAATGGAGCCAAACTTCTGCTTCCTTTATCTCGTCAGCAATTGCAGGCTGCAGGTTCTTGCCATCCATGCATTCTCATTTACAGTCTCCTGCATTCAACCTTTTTATTTACCTCCCTCTGGTCTCGTTATCTAAATTTTTGTTCAAGTTATTCAAAGTAACCATTCTTATTTAAACCTATATAAATGTAATAAATACAAAACATTTAAAGGTTGTAAACATCATGTATTCCCAAATCGTTTAAACATGTTATGAGTCATTTATTATTCCAATGAACAAGTTATACTCATGGAGTGATTATCTGCATCTGATTATAAAGAATTCATGTTTGTATTCATTAGAAGCATATTTTGTTTATCCATGCAATAATTTAACTTGCATATATACTCCAGTCTGCAACCATCCATTTGAAACTTCCATAAGGTCAGACCATATACACTTCCATAACCATCAATTTGCAACCCGAGTGAAATGAAATGTGCTACGCAATTTTGAGTACGCTCAGGTGCCATCAGAGGTTTATTTTTCTAATATTGTGTTTTACCAATCGTATCATATAAGACTCACAGTTGCAAGTCTTCTTAAGAAATTTTATATCCCAATCTGACAGAGAAAGGTGTATTAATTAATATTATTCATTTACTTTAGTAAGCAAGTTCTCTTCACTTAAGGGTATTTTTGTAATTCTCATCTACAGCTTTTGACCCCCCAGCATAAAATCCTATGTATGCTATGTATGCTCGCTACAGCAGTAGCAACCTCTCCTTATTGAGGCACGCTTGATCCTTGTATTGCAACTGCAACAGCATCACCCTCTCCTGCAGCGAGAGCATTGCTGCCACCACCTCTTCTTGGGTTGCGGTTGCAACCAGCGACACCTATTGGCTGAAGACAAAGCATCGCATTAGTTGGATACAAATCTGTTTGCAACCAGCGGCCTAAGGCAATCTGTTTGTGTGAGGTCTAATAATGATGTTGAGTACAAAGTTATTGGATTGAAGGTTCCAGAGATGTAGCTCAATATATTTCTAACAGAGATTGGAATAAATATTAAGCTACCTATGAAATTACTACTTGACAACTATGTTGCAATACCTCTACCTAGAAACAATGTATTGCTTGTTAGATCGTCACTCCAATGAAGCTTATACTAGCATACATAAAAATCAAATCATAAGTTGTTGAAAGCTTCATTAATGGACATTGGAATAAATCTTAAGCTATCAATGAGATTACTACTGGACAACCATGTTGCAGTACCTCTATCTAGCAACCACGTATTGCGTGATGGATCGTCACTCCAATGAAGCCTATACTAGCATACATAAAAATCAAATCACAGACTGCTGATTATTGTCATCAAGGGACTTCCCACAACCAATTTTGACAAAAATGTGGGCAAGTTGATCATATATGATCTTTATGTCTGACTCGAGAGAGAATGCTGAGTTGTTATTTGTTATATGGTATAATGATCGTAGGCGGGGATCCATTTAATCATGTCTATATATGCAACGCATCCCTCCTTTCTCTTAATTAATAAAAGAGAAGACAACCCTAGCCATTTGTAAGTGCTTGACTTTCTTCCGATGTTTTTTCGTTTCAATTGAGAAGGGTTTTACATAAACAGTCATGTTCCATGATTTACCTGCTTACTTTGTTTCCTACAAACTCAAGAGACAATATTATAAAGCTACAATGAGACATGCATTGCTTTATAGTAGCAAATGTTAGGTACTTAACTATAGACATGTGTAGATAATATATGTACCATAGACGAAAATGCTCGTGCGGATGCATAGTGAAACAGATAAGGGTTTATGTGCAACAAGAGAGGGGAATTATGAGATAGCTAACAATGCTTGAGTCAACTAGATAGCCTAGCATGCCCTCATTCCTACGCTAAGTTAACTATCTGAAAAACTGGAGAATGCCCCTGCTTCAATTCAAGAAGTAGCTAATAGGAGAAAGTAGCATAAGGTGAGACCGAGGGAGAGGACGCATCCACAGTATCATTCATTCCAGAGGAGGTTGAATACTTTGATTCCTGGGGAAGCGAGAGAATTGCTTACGTCAGAGGTGAACAAAGCTTATATCTTTGGGAGTAGAGGCTCCTACTCTCTTTCTCAGCCAGCCTTAGCACCTCGAATTCGCTACGAGACCATACCGATGACTTCTATACATATCTCCTTGGCTTAGAGAGGCAGCTTGCTTTTCGAAGACTTGAAAGACCAGATATATATATATATATGAAGAAAAGCCCACTGCTCTACCTAAATAATATTAGAAAAAATGTTGTTACGACAAGATTAGAACTGTCGAGAGGACATCTAGTGATCCAATTCAAAGGTAAGAGAAGTTCTAAGACCAATGTAAGAGGGGTCAGGGAAGATGACGGAAATATTGAAAGGAGACTTTGAAGAGAGATATGGCTCTTTGGATCTATTCCATTGCACCACTCAAATTAGATCTACTTGGAAGCAATGAATGAATGTGGATGACCACATAAAGTCAAAAAACATGGAAGAAAGGAATCCACGAGGTTCACCCCACGTAACAAGGTAAAAGAGTTGATGATTGTTGACGCACAAAAGCAAGCATCCTTTTAGAGATTAATCACGAGAGTAAACCTGTCAAGAAAAGTTCGTCGATGTATGCATTTCCAGTGTTCATGAAATCAGGCTGAGCGGCTGCATATGCGCATGTGGAGCCTCAAGCGCACCGATTTCCTGAAGCCCCTCATTAAGCGCCTATTGCGCATATGCGGTCCGCATATGCAAGCTGTGCGGTTGCATATACGGACCGTGCGCCCGCTTCTTGCCTTTTGTGCCATTATAGGGTTTCCGGATCCGGATCTCAAGATCCGGATATTTGTTAAAAGAAAAGGCGACCCGAAACCCAAATGCCTCAATAGGGTTTCACCTACAGAATCCCTGAAATCACGATCGACCTGCTCTCTCTCCCTCTCCAGTGGCTCCCAACTCCTCCGCCTCCTCCCAGCTACGCCTCCATTGCCGCCCAGAAGCCCTCCGCCTCCGTGCGAGAGTCATCGGCCTCCAGCTCCTCCTCTATGCGAGGCCTCAACGCCTCGAGCTCCTCCGTGTGAAGCTCCACCGCCTCCATCTCCTCCGTGCGAGGCTCCTCGGCCACCATCTCCTCAGTACGAAGTTCCTTTGCCTCCTAACTCCATCGAGACCGTGCAAAGGTAACCCTATACCCCTTTTTTATAATTTTAAGCTAGCTTTTGATGCATCCAAGGCCTTAAATGTCGGTTTCGGTCACCATTTCGGTATCGACTAAAACAGAATTTCGATGGAATTTCGGTGGAATTTCGACCGGAATTTTGATCATTTCGGTCATTTTTTGTACTAGGACCCCCATATTTCGGTCATTTCGGTCGTTTCGGTCGAATTTCGATTTCGACTGGATATCGATATTCGACAGAAATTCGACTGAATTTCGCTGAAATTTGAGGCCATGGATGCATCAGGGCAATAGGGGCTGGTAATAGGGGCAGCATAATTTGTTCTACAACTATCTCTGATGAAAAACTACAGCATAATTTATATATTAAAAAGAAAGTATAAAAAACATGTTATTATACAAGAAAGAAAAACAACTTATTAAGCTTTCTCATCAAGCAAAGAAATAAAAATCATTTATTTTGTTAGTCTAATTATCCAATTGCAAAAGTAAACCTGGTTGAATTCCATAAAACATTCATAGGGTTTTGTTGAATGCCATGTTATGCGAAGAAGTTAAGCACATTCATGGGATGCACGTCTGAATGCAAGTAATAAACTGATAACTTGATAAATAAAATGTCATGTTACGCCTCAAACAGATTCATGATCATTGTTTCTAGTTACACTGGTTTTTTTACTATAGGACTAAGGATTGAACTAGATCATAGGAAATAATGTATGCATACACTTCTTCCTCAAAATACACGTCTTTAACATTGCTTCGGGATTTTTTTGATTCTATACTAATTCAAATTAATAGACCACATAGTACTTTGTTGATGATGTTTTATAATTATGATTGAATGTTAGACAACTACGGCCTCCAGACTACCAACTGACAGTGGTTCCTCCAGACTACTAATTGATGGTGGTTGTTCTCCTACGCCTGTAACCGGAAGTGAGCCTCCTACTCATAGGAGCGATACAACGGAGCTTTTCGTTCCCCCTAGATCCAATGATCCAAGACGGAAGTATGCTTTTCTAGCGAATCCAAATACCCATCGCATGCTTACTTGCCGAGGATCCGGGATGGAAGTGTGCTTTTCAAGTGAATCTAAGTACCCTAACATGGTTACTTGTCGATTATGTCAAAGGTTGTGACCGGAGAGATTAATCGCATGAAGCAACATTTGATTCATATTAAAGGCAATACATCATCTTGTCCCAAGGTGACTCCTGAGGTGAAAGAAATTAAGGATAACATGGAGGAAACTAAATCAAAGAGGAATGAAAGGGAGAGGAAATTCAAGGAGATGTCACCATCAAGTTTGTTAGAGAATGTATTTGGTGGATGATTGGATCACACCAGGATCCAATTACCCATCCCGCTCCTTAGGGAGTAAGGTTCCACGTAAATCTCCGTGTTCTTGATATTTATCTTTCTTATTTTATCGATTCCGCTTCCATTTCTCAGATTCCAACATGGTATCAGAGCGGGCCGATTCTCGAGTATTTTCTTTATGTTATTTATTTTTTGTATTTGAGATTCAATATTTGATTTAGGGTTTCTACTGAAACCTAATTATGTTCTTGGAGATTAGTTGAAGATCTGTTATCTATTCAAGTCCATGTTCCGTGAATCATCAAGTTCCAGAGATTTTTGTTTGGATTTTTTCTGGAACCCTAATATTTGCAACAAGGCGACAGTAGGCATTTCTCGACATTCCACGCAAACTCTAAGACCGCACAACGCTGCCTTCGCGACGCCCTCGCCTTCTCGTGCCTAGGCGCTGCACCAAAAGAACCCTAGCCACCATTGATGTTTCCATTTAGTCATGCCTGGAGGAGCCCTCCATCGCACCTCCCTCTAGCGGTGCCGTAGGCACATCTCCCTCGCGCCACGCACGAAGTCTCCAGGCGGAGACCCTCTGCTCGCCCAATCGACATGGTATCCAGGGCACCGCCTCCCTCGCGCAACGTATGCACAGTACATGCACTTCGGGCAGAAGCAACCCACTCCAGGCAGCATTGCCCTCGATTCCGCCACCTCTGGTCTCCTCTCTATGGCTGTACATAGCAACGCTATGCCGATGCATCCCTTGCATGCTTCCGCGCGACCCTCCTGCATCAGACGACGGCGACTCGCCGCCTCGCGTTGCCGTAAAAGCGCTGGCGGTTCCCATCGCTGTTGTCGTTTCTCTCCTCCAGGCGGCCCATCAACTGCTTTTCATAGCGCAGGCGCCGCCTGCATCGATCCCCAGCCTTAGCCACAATCGACGGCACATACGCAGGCACAGTAGCGGCTCCACCGAGCAAAGCCCCCTATTCCCATCAGAGGCGGCGCACGAAGGGAAGGGGCCCCTCCATCAGGGGATGACAGAAGGAGTTCGATGGGAACCCTAAGGATGCGTTCGGATTGGGGGTTACCCCCCACTTTGGGTGGGTAACCCCCCAAAATCCCCATTTTTAACCCACTAGTGAGGCCCACTCACTTCCCATCAAAAAAATTATATATTATACCATCATATCATCTAAAAATCATAAAATACTCAACTTATACCCACTATTCCAAACTTCAATACAATTACATCACAATAACCACCTACTTTTTCAAATTTCAATGCAATCATATCATAATAACTATCAACTTTTTCAAATTCCAATAAAATCACATCACACAAACCCTCCCAACCCTTAACCCACCAACCAAACACACTAAAACAAAAACGGGTTACCCACCCCCGGATAACCCCCCGGAAAACCCACCAACCAAACGCACTCTAAGGGTGCGCTTGGTTGGAGGGTTACCCCCCACTTTGGGTGGGTAACCCCCCAAAACCCACACTTTTAACCCACTAGTGGGGCTCACTCTCTTTCCATCAAAAAAAATATATATTATACCATTATATCATCTAAAAATCATAAAATACTCAACTTCTACTCACTATTCCAAACTTCAATACAATCACATCACAACAACCACCCACTTTTTCAAATTTCAATACAATCATATCATAATAACTATCAACTTTTTCAAATTCCAATACAATCACATCACACAAACCCTCCCAACCCTTAACCCACCAACCAAACACACAAACACAAAATCGGGTTATCCTCCCATGGATAACCCACAAACCAAACGCACCCTAAAAATAGAGCTCACTTTTAAAAAAAATTTGCAAATTGAGCTTCAGCTACTTAAGAGCCCAACAGTGGGCTGAAAAAAGAGGGCGGCCCATCACTTAGAGAACAAAGGGGGCCACAAAATTCAAAAAAATGATGAAAAGTCAAAAAAAGGGAAAAAAAGGTGTTTTTGAAGAGGCGTGTACAATTTAAAAGCCGTATGCAAAAGAATTGCAAAAAAAAGGCCGTAATTTTTTTTGAACGGCTTAAAAAGGGAAGAGAATAGTGAAAAATAAGAAATGGCTATAAAAAATGATGATCTGAAAAAATAATGCATGTATTTTTTATTCTCCCAACTTGATTCACACTCTTATTCTATCAAGTATGGGAGAAAGGGGGAGTCAGAAATGATATTCTTCAGGACTTTTGCGCATCCACAACCGACAGACCGGCACTCCAGATTTCTTTGATCATTAGTCTTTACCGAGCATCAAATTCTTCGTCGTAGCGTATACTTCTTTTACGACCCGATCAGTTCCACGGGTTAGACTTCTTCTGCAGTGATTATTCTCCAAGCACGACAGAGATATGTTCTGGTGACCTGATATTGCAGCGGTTCTACAGACATGACAGAGATATGTTTTGATGTCTTGAAAGCCGCAGACTCGTCCTCATGCGAGGTCTTCTACCAGCAACGGATGTATTCTTCTTGTGATGTTAGAAAATAGGAATGCGGAAGCGTATCAGAAATAAAGAAAAAAACTTGGAATGAAGACGGGATTTTACGTGGAACCCTACTTCCTAAGGTGCGGGATGAAACCACGAGAGAACGCCTCAAAGGGCAAATAGTCTATTGCTTTTCTTCATGGATACATGAGGTCTAGGGCTCCTTATATAGCCTCCACAGAGCCTCCAAGTCCCACCACTGGTAGATGTGGGATTAAACATATGGATGGGGTAAATGGATCCTGTAAGTATCCATTTACCTGTCTACAACATAATAGATGCACAACCAAATACTCTAACACTCCCCCTCAAGCTGGAGCATGCAATGCTCAACTTGGACAAACAGAAAGAAACTCAACTCGCGCTACATGACACAACAACCAATATCAACTCAACGTACACAATTGTCGGCTATTGTCGAGGACGTTGCATCTCATGCCGTGCAGGTGAGGAGGACGAACGGGCTGGAGTGTGAGTCAACTGAATCTCCTCATCGGAGAGCGTGTGCTCTGTATTGCGCTTGTCAGAGTCACTGCAACTGAAATGAGTCTCCTCGTCAGAGTACTCTGGCCCGCCACAATAATGTGGACAACTGTTCCATCTCTGAAAAGGGCCGAACTGAAAGGTCGTGGAGTGCAATCCTCGTCGAAGTCCACGGTCACTTGAGAATGGAGTCTGAAATAGTCTCCTTGTCGGAGAACTGGGTCTCTCCCATCTGGCACAGAGAATGGTACTCTACTCTGGAGTCCTATGATACCACATGAAAGCCCTTACCCACATGGCATAGGGAATGATCCTCTACTCTGGAGTCCCTACGGCTCACATGAAAACTCTTGTCGAAATACAAGAATGATGAGGGATCACGACAAAAGATGGCAAACATTTGGATATCTGAAAGAAGACCGCATACATGTGCATGTCTGGAACTGAAGTCTCGGAAGATATCTGAGCGTCGAGTCTGATCATCTGAAGAATTGTAGAGTCTGAACAACTGATTGGTCTCTGACAAATTTGAATCTGGAGAAGACCTGTGACTCTACATAATACTCCCCCTTTTTCTCATACTTATCAGATCGAAAAAGTTGGGAGAAGACAATATAATGAAAAAATATAGGGAGAAAAACATCACCAATGCCGATTTCAATTTTTTTGGCTTCTCAAATCATTTTTTTGGAAAAAAAATAAGTTGTTTCAATCATCGTTTTTTTCAGCTTTTTATCCTTTTTCTGAAATTGCGTACGACTTTTTAATTGTGCGCGCCCTTTTTTAACAAATCCCCCATTTTTTTAATAAATCAGCCTCCTCCCTTTTTTAATTTGGGCTCAATCAAATCTCCTTTTTTTTAGATCTCACGACCCAAAAGGGCCCAAACTCAGCTCTTCTCAAGACCCTTTTTTAAATAACACACGGAGCGGGCTTTAGGGTTCCCAACTGGAAACCATATTTCTCATCGATCCCCGCCGCAGTTGGAGCTCTGCTCCTTTGACTTCATGCGCCTCCCCCGATGGGGCTTGAGGAGCGTCGCATGCACGTAACGCACAGGAGCTCTCTGGAGGGAGCACGAGGGCGAGTCACTCATGAGCATCGCGCTGGAGATGCAGTATCATGCTTGGAGTCTTTGCCGCTGGAGGGTGCACAAGGGCGATTGAGGCACGCGAGGGTTGGGGCGTGCGCGTGATGCTGGAGCGCGAAGGAGGCCGCCAGGGCCTTTGGGGCGGCGTCGCCTGAAGCTGTGCGCGAGGCGAGTGAGGTATGGAGTTCACGTGAGCCGGCTCCGCCGGGAGTTGCAAGGGCTTCATTGCAGGAGCACACCGCCTGGATGGGTCGCACCACCAGCGCAAAGGCAACGATGGGATGTTGCGCGAGGAACTGTGTGTGGAGATCTATTGCTTGGAGATGCCGAACAGGGATCCGTCAGAGGCCAGGTTCGCCGGGCATGGACAGTTGCGCTAGGGTTCTTCTCGTCAAAGGTTGCGTGATTTGGCGGATTGGACGTAGATTGGAGAGGGGATCTGCCAGAAGAGTCGCGTTGCCTAAAGGATGTGTTGCAGCCTCCTATTGGAGAAGAAAAAACAGCACCTTCCTTTGATCTTCATTGGTGTCGATGCCAAAATTACGGTTTCATCAGATAGAAACCTTAGACTTCGATGATGATTTTGAACAAACATATATATGAACAATAATAGTCTTCAAGAAAGAACAATCGAATCCCGAACATAAATAAAGAACAAAAAAATTGCTTGAGAATCGGACCCGCACTGATACCATGTAGGAAAATAGGAATGCGAAAGCATATCAGAAATAAAGAAATAAAACTTGGAATGAAGACGGTATTTTACGTGGAACCCTACTCCCTAGGGAGCGGGATGAAACCACGAGAGAACGCCTCAGAGGGCTGATAGTCTATTACTTTTCTCCATGGATACAGGAGGTCTAGGGCTCCTTATATAGCATCTAAAGAGCCTCCAAGTCCCACCACTAGTAAATGAGGGACTAAACATATGGATGGGATAGATGGATCCTGGAGGTATCCATTTACCCATCTACAACATAATAGGCGCACAACCAAATACTCTAACAGTATCATGTGAAGATATCTTGTATACTTTCTTTCTGTTGCAAGCTGCAGCTTTCTCAGCTCCAGCTTGAGGGGGAGTGTTAGAGAATGTATTAAGTGGGTAATTGGATCTCACCAGGACCCAATTACCCCATTCATGTTTAGTCCCACATGGATGAGCGGTGGGACTTCAATCTGTCTGAGGGGCTATATAAGAAGCTCTTTACCCCCCGTACTCATTGAGAAATTCAATAGAATATCCGTCCCTTTGAGGGCTTCTCCCGTGGTTTTATCCCGCTCCTTAGGGAGTAAGGTTACACGTAAATCTTCGTGTTCTTGATGTTTATCTTTCTCGTTTTATCGATTACTCTTCTGCTAAAGATTAATCAACCCTTGACTGAATGGGAGAGGGATGGGAAAAGGCCTCGAACTTCAGCAGATGATATGCCAACGGAGAGTCTTCGCCGTTTCACAATTAAAGATACATTTGCTAAGGAGAAAGTGAACGTGTGGATTCATTCGTGGCAAAGTATTTCTATGAAAACGTCATTGCTTTCAATGTTGTCAAAAGTAACTCCTTTCTTCGAACGTGCGAAGCAATTGGACAGTATGGAAGATCGTACAAGCCTCCAACATACTATGAGCTCATGGAAACCCATTTAAAGGAACAGGTTACGGAAACACACGAGTTCTTGCAAGGACGTCGTAATTCTTGTAAGACTTCTTGATGTTCCATTACGACAGATGCATGGACTGATGGGAGAGGAAGGAGCATCATGAACATCTGCGTCAACTGTGAGCTTGGGACTAGTTTTCTGAATTCAATTGACTCGTCTGCAGATTCTCATATTGTCGACTACATTGCTTCCTTAATGGATAAGTCAATTGAGGAAGTTGGGCCCGACAATGTAGCCCAAGTAGTGACAGACAATGCATCTGCCAATGTGGTTGTTGGCAGAATTTTGAGAATCAAGTATCCACGGATCTTCTGGAGTTCATATGTTGTATATTCCATGGATCTTATGCTTGAAGAGATCAGTAAAGAGTCCAAGGTAAAAACTGTCATCACAAAGGAAAGGACATTGACTGTCTTCATATACAGGCATGCAAAAGCATTGAGTTTGATGAGGCAATTTACGCAAAAGGGGGCGGGATAGGGAGGCCAGGAACAACAAGATTTGCTACCGCATATCTCACCTTGCAATCTGTGATGGAGAAGGAAAAGTTGAGACTTATGTTTTCTTCTGATGAATGGAGAGCTTGTAAATGGTATACGAAGAAGAAGGGGAGAGTGGCTTCAGCCATAGTTCTGAGTCCTTCATTTTGGACTCAAGTCTCTTTGACATTGAAGGTGTTTTCTCCATTGGTACATGTTCTGCGAATTGTTGATGGAGATTGGAGACCGGCTATGGGATTTGTTAGAAAATAGGAAGCGGAAGCGAAATTGATAAATAGAGCATAAGGAAAAGAAAGATAAACTTAAACACAAGAATTTTACGTGGAACCCTACTCCCTAAGGAGCGGGATGAAACCACGGGAGAAGCCCTCAAGGGGGTGGATATTGCATTCCTTTTTCTCAATGGATACAGGAGGTCTGGGGCTCCTTATATAGTCTCCACAGAGCCTCCAAGTCCCACCACTGGTAGATGTGGGGCTAAACATCGGGCTGGGGTAAATGGATCGTAGAGGTATCCATTTACCCATCTACAACATAAGAGGCGCACAACTAAATACTGCAACACTCCCCCTCAAGTTGCAGCATGCAATACTCAGCTTGAACGAACAGAAAGAAACTCAACTCACAATACAATACACTATAGACAATATCAACTCAACGCGCACAACTGTCGGCTGCTGTCGAAGATGTTGCTTCTCATGCCGTGCATGTGAAGAGGACGAACGGGCTGGAGTGTGAGTCAAACTGAGGACTCCGAATCTGACCATCGAGTCTGAAACTACGCCTGAAGTCTCCTCGTCGTAGAACCAGGTCTCTCCTATATGGCTCAGAGAATGATACTCTACACTGGAGTACCTATGATACCATATGAAAACCCTTGCCCACATGGCATAGGAAATGATCCTCTGCTCTGGAGTTCCTATGGCTCACATGAAAAACTCTGGCCTGACAACACAAGAAGAATGATGGGGACCATGAAACTGAAGATCGCATACATGTGCGTCTTGATCTGCAGACTCGGAAAATGACGTCGAATCTGAATAACTGATCATCTGTAGAGTCTGGAAAATCTGAAGGGCCTCTGGAATCTCTGAATCTGGAGAACCTGGAAAGTCTCACAATCTGGCATGTGACTCTACATATACTCCCTCGTTCTCGCATACTTGTCGGAAAACATAGACATCTACCAAGTTGGGAGAAGGTAAAGAAATTGGGGGGAAAACATCACTTAGTCAATAATATTTTTTTATTTTTTCGACTTTCTCAATCATTTTTTAATTCATTTTTTCTTTCGGCTATTTCGTTTTTTATAAATAGCCGTCACAAAATTTTTCTTCAAATAAGTCGTTCAATCTTTTTTCTAGCTTTCTCCTTTTTATTTCCTTTCTCTTTTTTTGCAATTTGCATACAGCTTTTTATTTGTACGTGCCTTTTTTTAAACTCTCAACTCTCGGCCCAACTTTCCGTACATTTTTTTAAACCATTGGGCCATTAGGCCCCCTCCTTGTCTGGACCATTTTTTTACTAAAGCACAACCCACTGTAGCCATGCTTATTTTAGGGTTCACGGAACCCTCTTTGAATCGTGTGGCTCCCGATGAGGCTCCTTGCTCATCGCACGTCGCTGGGATCGCCGCCCCCTAGAGCTGGGTTGAGAAGGGAGGCATCGCCGCCCTCCTAAAGGCTCTGCGCGTGGAGGTCGGAGTGTCACGCCTGATGCGGGGCACGGAGGTACGGGCGGCGCCGCTTGCGCCAATGACGAGAGATCTGGGCTGTGGAGACTTAGAAGATATGGGATCGACTGGATCTCACGCCTGCATGAGAGGAGATCGGATGGAGAAAATCGTTGCCATGGCGCCTGGTGATCGCCGAGATATGGTGGCGCCGATGGGAGCTTAGAGCAGCACCATGCCTGGGAAGAGCGTCGCCATCGCATGGGATGCGCCTGGGAAGGGTACGCCGCGTACAACCTGGAGGATGCGCGCAAGGAGACGTGTTAGAGTATTTGGAGCATGCGTCACTTATGTAATCGGTGGGTACATGGATCCCTCCAAGATCCATTTACCCCACCACTGAGTTTAATCCCACATCTATCAGTGGTGGGACTTGGAGGCTCTGAGGAGGCAATATAAGGAGCCCCAGACCTCCTGTAACCATTGAGAAAGTGCAATGCATAACACATCCCTTTGAGGGCTTCTCCCATGGTTTCATCCCGCTCCTCAAGGAGTAGGGTTCCACGTAATATCATGGTGTTTCCATGTTCTATCTTTCTTGTTTACGCTCTGTTTATCAATCGCCTCCGCATTCTTCTATTTTATAACAATGTATCAGAGCCATGTTCGATTCTCGAGGAGTTTATGACATTTTATTTTTGTTCGAGATTCAGATCTAGGGTTTCTATTAAAACCCCTATTTTGTTGTTGAAGATTTTGAAGATTCGTAAGATAATCAGTTCTTAGTTATTTCTGGAGATTCATTCCTGAAGAATTTTTTTCAACGATTGTTCGAGATCTGAGTATAACAACAGTCCAAGATTCTATTGCTCGAGTTCCAGGCCACGAGAATGCCTTCCAAGCATTGCTCTACGTCTCTCATGTCAGATCTCAACAATGGGTTGTAAGTCACATCATGCTGCAAGAAGACCGTCGAAGCATCCTCGCAGTTGGCAGTGCTATTCTCCAACTCGCGCAATTCCCATGTGCAAGAGATCCAGGCGATATTCTCACGTGCACGGTTCAGGGTTTCAAAACCTTAAATTTAAAAAAAAATTATTGATGGCCACGACGCAGATCCTCTCTTCCAGCCGCTCTAGGCGACACCTCTACCTCCGCCCCCCTTCAGCAGCGGCGATCTCTAATGGCGTCGGCGGCCATCTCCAGTCAGTCCCAGGAAGCGTGCGGCCTCACTCCAGCCGACCACCCAGCATCACGCGAGCGCATACCAGCCTCGGGCGGTGACCTCCTCCGTACGCAAAACCCCTTCAAGCCGCACATCGCCACCTCCTTCCCAGGCGCAAGGAGCACCTCCAGCCAATGCGGCGGCATCTCTTACTGCCTCTGGCCCCGCAAAACTCTCCAGCGCATGTCGCGCTTCATCACGATGCCGCCTCTCAGGTGAGGGCCTCCCCCAATGGTGGTGGCTTCGAAGAAAGTTCCCATCGGGGGAACCCTAGCAGCCAGAACCCATCGTGCCCCATTAGGGGCGGCGGACATCATTATTCTATGGGTTCCCTCAAGGGAACTCGTTAGGCAGCGTTTTTTATAAAAAAATTGTAATCAAGCACAAATGTGGGCAGCATATTGTTATGAAAAAAATGTGTAAGGGCCCTTTGGGCCGTATGTTTTTCTTTCCAAAAAAAGAAAAGAAAAAAAAGGAAAAAGAAAGAAAGAAAGAAAATATTTAAAAAAAAGGCGCGTACAAGAAAAAGTCGTACGCAAAATATTAAAAAAAACATGTTTTCAAAAAAATGTTCAAAAAAATGTGAGGGCTTAAAAAATTGATGAAGAGCCGTAAGAAATTTTTGAGAATATTCAAGTTTTCCCCATGTTTATGTATTATCTTATCTTCTCCCAACGTGGTCAACAATGTCATTCCCACCAGTATGGGAGAAAGGGGGAGTATATGTAGAGTCGCAGGTTTTGTTCTAAGATTCAGATGTCAGATTCCAGACCGGTCAAATGTTTAGACTCTACAATTTTCAGATTCAGACTCGACGACGACGCATGCCAATCATTTGTCATTCTTGTTGGTCAGCCAGAGTTTTCATGTGAACCATAGGGACTCCAGAGCAGAGGACCATTCCCTATGCCATTGAGGGCAAGGGTTTTCATTTGGTATCATAGGGACTCAAAAGTAGAGTACCGTTCTCTGAGCCAGATAGATCCAGTTTTACACTCCAGCCCGTTCGTCCTCCTCGCATGCACGCTATGAGAAGCAACGTCCTCGACTGCAGCAGTTGTGTGTGTTGGGTTGATATTGTTTGTAGTGTCATGTATTGTGAGTTGAGTTTCTTTCTGTTTGTCCAATCTGAGCATTGTATGCTCCAGCTTGAGGGGGAGTGTTAAGAGTATTTGGAGCATGCGTCACTTATGTAATAGGTGATTAAATGGATCCCTCCCACCACTGAGTTTAGTCCTGTATCTACCAGGGGTGGGACTTGGAGACTCTGAGGAGGCTATATAAGGAGCCCCAAACCTCCTGTAACCATTAAAAAGTGTAATGCATAACACACCCCTTTGAGGGCTTCTCCCGTGGTTTCATCCCGCTCCTTACGGAGTAGGGTTCCACGTAAAATCATAGTGTTTCCATGTTCTATCTTTCTTGTTTATGCTTTGTTTATCAATTGCTTCCGCATTCTTCTATTTTATAACAAGACGCGGCTGCTCAAGATGCTTTGCAGCCTCCTGGGATGTGAAAAGTCACGCAGCCGAAGGTCGTTGTAGTTTGCTGGACCCCTGCGAGGCTGGAGTTCGATGTCGCCTAAATGAGAGCCGAGCGGAGATGCGAGATGCACTTGGAGGGCTTCGTGCGTCCTTGATGGAGAAGAACTCTCCGCCTGTAGGTCTGCTGTTCGGAAGAGGGAGGTTGTGACTCTGCCAGGGAGCCTGGATGATGCAAAAAGGATTTTTGCACGCCGAAAAATTAATTGGTGGAGAGGAAAATTAGAGGGACTGAGAGGAGAAGACTCGTCGGAGAACGAGGGATTTTTGGAGGAGAGAAATCGTAAAGAATGCGTCGAGAGAGAGAGAAACACACACGCATACAGAGAGAGATAAAACAAATAATCTCAAATTTTCATATCAACTGAACTCAACTCCCTGACAATAAACTATCAACCTCTTTATATAGGAGGGGTGGAATCACAAAAATAGAAAGAGAATCAAATTCGAATTCAAATAAAATCCGACTCGATCCTAATTGACTCTAATCGACTCTAATTGACTTTGAACTAAATTTACCTACCAAAAAGTTGAGATTACAATCTCAATTTATTTAGATAAAATAAGCAACTAATTTAAAATAACTAATTATAGACGGAAAACCCTAACTTGAAAAATCCCCAAATCGGTCATCTGATTAAAATCAATTCGCCCTGCCATTTGAGAATGATTGCATCAATTCTCATCCGCTTAAAAAATTCGTCTCCTGACGAATTGCTTTATCTTTGAAGATTGACGGTTTGATTTCAATATTCTCGATCGCCTTTTGGAAGAACAGATGTGGAGCAAATAGCGGAATCCAGATGTCCTTGGTATGGTGGTTGGAGCCCTCTTCTTCATGCTGGAAGAACATATGTGGCGCGAATGGCGGTGTCCATGCGAACTTTGTCCCCTTATTTCAGTGATCGAAAAATTGATGGGGTATCTTCATCTCGACCATCGCAGCCTTCGGAGAACCCATAGCAAAGGTGTGGCACAAGTCTAGGACGGGAGGAGATGTGTGCAATGAGCCCATAAGGTCCTTATATAGATGAATCCTATATTCCCAATCCTATTTGGGAAGCTAGCAGCCTCATTTCTTTTTTCTCAGCACCTTTCTTTAAATATTCTCGCTCCCAGGGGTTGTAATGCATTTTTTTACCCCTTCAATTAAAACAATACATCTCCACTTCCCACCAATTTTAATATTTGAATAGAATTTTCCTGCAGAAAGGGTTTCATGGAAATTAACCCTGATAAATTTCCAATCCCTACGTTTAAGGGATTCGAAACTCTTTGGAAGGAAATCCCCAACGAGGGCTTCGATCCCTCTCAAAAAGCAACGGTAATGGCCTAAGAAGGGATGGCGTAGGCGGACTGAGTCGGGGGGCCATAGGCGGCAACGCCTATAGGCATAGAAGTGATGGCAGCCGTGCCTATGGTGTGCACGCCTCTGATCTGCACGGTGGCAATAGCCACCTCGGCAGCAGCACCGCATGCGGTGAAAGGGCCGCACAGGGGGCGTGCAGGCTGCACGTGAGCCGGGGACAATACTGTAGTCATCATGTGGATGTCGAAGGTGTGAGGGTCCCTGTCGGGACGTGGGGCGACTCCGAGCTTGCCTACAGGTCTTCGTTTGGCTATGGTGACGGCGATGGGTGCCCTGCAGGCTGCGCATGTGGTTGTGGATGACGAATGAAACCTCGCAGTGGTAGTTTGGGGTAGTGGAATGCATCGCCGATGTTGGTAATAACCTATCTCCTTCTGTGACAACAGCTTCGAAGGGTGGGGATGCAAGAACTGGAGGCGACAGAGATGCAGGATCTTGGACAGCCACTCTGACCGTGAATAAATCGGGGATTTCTAGTTCATCCTCTGCTGGATACTCGTCAAATATTGGCCCTGTGTCTTCATGTTCTTTTTGTGTTGAAAATGTATCAATAAAATCTTCATCTTGAACGAAAATACCTTCGTTTTCTTGATCAAAAGTAGGTTGTACAGCAGCTTCTGTGATCTGATTTTTGTTATTGACGGGTGATTTTTCCTCGATTTGTGCATCCAACCATGCTTGAACCTTGAAACTTGATATAAGACGTCGCTTGAACTTTTCTTGGCGCAAACACACATGTGAGCCGTGGGAGAGGCGACTAACATCTAATTGCATCCTTCAATAGGTGACGGGATCGTCGAATCATAAGAACGATTATGTTGCCATGCTCTGATACCAAATGATACAAAAGAGATTTTTGCACGTCGAAAAATTAATTGGTGGAGAGGAAAATTAGAGGGATTGAGAGAAGACTCGTCGGAGAACGAGGGATTTTTGGAGGAGGAATCGCAAAGAATGCGCCGAGAGAGAGAGAGAGAAACACAGAGAGAGATACAAGAGATAATCTCAAATTTTCATATCAACTGAACTCAACTCCCTTACAATAAACTATCAACCCCTTTATATAGGAGGGGTGGAATCACAAAAATAGAAAGAGAATCAAATTCGAATTGAAATAAAATCCGACTCGATCCTAATTGACACTAACCGATTCTAATTGACTTTTAACTAATTTTACCGACCAAAAAGTTGAGATTACAATCTCAATTTATTTAGATAAAATAAGCAACTAATTTAAAATAACTAATTATAGACGGAAATCCCTAATTTGAAAAATCCCCAAATCGGTCATCTGATTCAATTCGATTTGCCCTGCCAATTTTGGAATGATTGCATCTCTGGAGCCGTGGTTGCCTGGGGATGCAGCGAGAATGACTACAGGAGGGCTGCTGGAGATGATGTCCCCCCTGCGGGGCTGTCGAGGAGGTGCGTGAGGCTGGGATGCACGGCGTCAATAGCGGAGATCGACCCCATGATGATCTAGGGTTTCATAAGAAACCCTAGAATCCACTCGAACAATAAATAAATCTGATTTTCAAAAATAAATCTTTACAATCATTACAATTGAATCTTGAACAAATACCGATCATGAAAGGATCTTCAAGAAATAAAACCACCAAAATCGAATCTCAAACAAGTAGAAAAGTAACTCCGTGTGAATCGAACTGCTCTGATACCATGATATAAGATAGGAAGCGGAAGCGAAATTGATAAACAGAGCATAAAGAAAAAAGTGATCGGGGATTCTCGGGAATGAACGGTAATGATCGAGGATGATCGGAAATGATCGGTGGGCCTCTACTGATCATTACCGGTAATGATCGAGGATGATCGATAATGATCTGTGCGCCTCTACCGATCATTACCGGTAATGATCGAGGATGATTGATAATGATCAGTGAGCCTCTACCAATCATTACCGGTAATGATCGAGGATGATTGAGAATGATCAATGTGACTCAACAGATCATTACAGGTAATGATCGATGGTGATCGGGAATGATCAGGGAGCCTCCACCGATCACTACCGGAAGTGATCGGGGATGCTCGGGAATGAACGGTAATGATCGAGGATGATCGGAAATGATTGGTGGGCCTCTACCAATCATTACCGGTAATGATCGAGGATGATCGATAATGATAACAAAGATAAATTAGAACACAAGAATTTTATGTGGAACCCTACTCCCTAAGGAGCGGGATGAAACCATAGGAGAAGCGGAGTGGCTATTGCATTCCTTTATCTCAATGGATACAGGAGGTCTGGGGCTCCTTATTTGGTTATCACAAAGCCTCCAAGTCCCACCACTGGTAGATGTGGGACTAAACACTGGGATGGGGTAAATGGATCCTAGAGGTATCCATTTACCCATCTACAACTTAACAGGCGTACAACTAAATACTCCAACAGGGTTTGTATATGGAGAATTGCAAGATGCAAGAAAGGAGATCATAAGCATTTTCAAAAATGTCGAAGCATCTTATAAACATTCTGTTGATGCCATTGACTCAAAGTCAAAATGGAAGTTGGATAGCACCCTCCACCTTGCAGCATATATTTTGAATATGTGTTTCTTTTATAGGGACAATGATCAAATCCAGAGGGAAAGACTTGCTCTGAAGGGATTTTTGGAGTGTATGGATATTTTCTATCATGATTTAGAGATACAAGATATCATCACTAGGAAGGAGTTGCCAAAACATTGGCTGCCAAACAAAGGTCAATCATTAATGATGATTTCAATCCAGGTATAAATTATCATTATATTTCATACACTTATATAGTTAACTATTACTATTTATTTTTATGAATAACACGTTGGTGGGGATTGTATGGCATGGAAATGCAACATTTGAAGGAAATGGCAATGGAAGTTCTAAAGTTGGTAGCTTCTTCCTCGGGTTGTGAAAGAAATTGGAGAACTTTTGAGGCGGTGAGGTTATAAAATTGGTGCCACACATGTCAAATGTTTTACATCATTAATGAGGTGGTTAATGATATATTTTTGTTTATTTTGTAGATTCACAAGAAGAAAAGGAACAAGCTTGAATTCAAGCGACTAAATGACTTGGTGTATGTCAGATTCAACGACAAGTTGTGCCATCGTAAAAAACGAAGTGGTCCATTTGCCACAAAGGATAGAACCCACGCAAGAGATTGGATTGGTGGGGAAGATGAAGAAGATGCTGAGGTATTCCAAGTATCGGGAATGGCATGGAATTTAGTGGCTAAGGCAAATAATGCAGAAGATTTGGTACAACATAGAAAAAGCCAAAGGCATGCTAGTGGTTCAACCTCGTTGCCGAGCTTAAATAAGGAAGAATTCCCATTCGAGGAAGAGAGTGAAGATGAAGATGAAGACAAAATCGAAGTGGAATTTGATGATGATCTGGATTAGGATTTCTTTGTAATATGTAGAATATTGTCGCTTGAACATTTATGTTTTCTTATACTATTTTAGATAGTATTTTACTAAAGTTTTTTGTGTTAAATTTCAGTTTCCTTTCGGAAACATATATATTTTAGTGATTGTTGTCAATTATTATGTGTGCTAACTTTCTATTGAAGTATTAATATTTGTTGATAAGATTGTTTTAAGCTCTATATAAAAGTCATTTTCTAAGATCTTCTATTGGACCACAATTATACATAAAATTTGTTCAGTTGTAGTCACTTTTGCATATATATATTTATTTTTTAAAAAAAATTAAGAAACTGTGTAGAACCGCATATACTCAGCATATGTCCCCGCATACTGCTTAATCGTTGTTCAGTAACCTTACGCATACCTCTTTCCTGAACCTTGTGCATTTCTATAAATGTGTAGGAGCATATGCACAGTTGCAGGTGAACTTGTAAGACAAGTAGGGAGCGTGTTTAGAGGTGTGCGTTTGATGTCATTGTTCAATGCATTTATGAGAAATACGCGGTGGTTATTGTGAAAATCATGAAGAACGTTAGATGGGGCGAGAAGTGATATAATGGTGGGTATGTTTATTGTAAAGTTGAAATGTGACGGTATGGGCCACGCAAACGAGATATGCCCCTGCACGAAAAATGTCATATTAGAGCACCATTAAAAGGTATTTATTGTAATTGCAATTTAGAGAACTTTGTGCACGTAAAACAGAATAAAGCTTAGCGTTAGTGTTGGAGTATATGTGTTATGCATCACTTATGGTGTAGATGGATAAATGGATCACTCCAGGATCCATTTACACAGTGTTCAGTCATACACTTAGCAGTGGTGGGACTTGGAGGCCCAGTGAGGGCTATATAAGAAGCCACATGCCCTCTGTATGCAGTGAGAAAGCGAAATGCATAAATCAGCCCTTTGAGGCGTTCTCCCGTGGTTTCATCCCGTTCCTTTGGGAGTAGGAATCCACGTTAAAATCCAGATATACCAAGTTTATACTTCTGTAGTTATGCTCCATTTATCAATTTGCTTCTGCATTCATATTTTCTAACATGGTATCAGAGCGAGTCGATTCTCGAGGATTTTTTATGTTTTTATTGTTTTGTTCGAGATTTGAGATTATAAGGTTCATGGTTCAATTTTTAGAACCCTCGTTTAAGATTTCTGCCGTCAGATCATCTCCAAGCAACGATCCCTCCTAGGCGACGCTCTTTCCACATCCAGGCCACGATCGATTCTGCGGTTCTACGTAAAGTTTAGGTATTCAAGGTACCCTATTCTGAGAAGCCACTTTCAATCTGGGTAATTGATGGGTATACTCCAAAGTCCAGACAACACACTGCTCTTCTCCAAGCATGCAGGAGGCACGTACTCCAAGTCATCTCCGAGCTCCGCATCCCATAAGAGAAGGAGACCTTCGACTCCAAGCGCACAAAAGCCCCGGTCGCTCAGGCGGAGGACCCAGTCCCAAAGAAGCCTCCCCTGCGGCGGCTCCTTCAGCGGTAACCTCCAGGCAGCGCGATGCCACACCTCCTCCAAACGACACCTCCCCTCCAGGACGCACCCTCCAGTTCTCCCAAAAGGGGGCCGCTCCTCCCTCGCATATCCTCCTGCTCTGCTGATCTCCAGGCTGTAAGGTCTCGAGATGGTGATGGTCAACTCCGGAAGCAGGCAGATCTAATCTCCATGAGGAGCCCCCCCTCCCCCTTCGATTCTCCATACGACAGCTGCCAGACTCGAGTCTCCTCTAGATCGCGTGTAGGTGGTGGTAGCTGCCATCCACAGTCAGCATCTCGGCAACGACTCCTCCATCTGATCTCCAAGAAGCGGTGTCGCTACTCCCTCATGGGGGAACTCCCGCTCCAGCGGTAGGAACTGCGCGGCTCCGGCTTCTTGTTCGGCGGCGGTTCCATCGAGGGTGCAAGGCACGAGCAGGTGGTTCCCAATCAAGGAACCCTAATTTCCACTGTCTTGAAGAAAAAGGGCCTGATGGCCCCTTAAATAAAATGTGGAGGGGCCCAGGGTTATTAAAAATGAGACGAAAATGGGGAGCCCAATTCAATCCTTGTCAAAAAACTCTATTTGGGCCAAATGAACCCAGTAGACTTTTAAAAAAAAGGAGAGGGAAAGAGCAAGCCCTAAGTGGGTTGCTGCAAATTGGGCCCATTGGGCCATGTTTCGAAAAAAAGAGGTGTGTACGAAAAAACTATGGGCGAAAAAAATGGAAAGCTGTAAAAAAAGTTTGAACAACTTCAAAAAAATGATTTGAAAAAAAGGAGAAAGCAGAAAATAAAAATGAATGACATTGGCTTATTGTTTCATGTTCTCCCATTTTTCTTGTCTTCTCCCAATTTTGTCGATGTCTTCCGACAAATATGGGAGAAAGGGGAAGTATTGTGTAGAGTCACAGGCTACAGATTTAGATTCTCCATCCCAAAAGCCAATCAGATTTTCAGAGTCTACAGATTTTGTCAGATTTCAGACTCGTCCAGATGTTTTCCGAGTCTTCAGTTCGATGTGCACATGTGTGCCATCAGTTGCGAGGTCCCCATCTTTTGTGTTTTGACTAGTGCTTTCATGTGATCCATAAGGACTCCAGAGTAGAGACCACATTCCATATGCCATGTGGGCTGGGATTTTCTTGTGGTTTCATAAGGACTCCAGAGTAGAGATTCCATTTTCTGAGCCAGTATGGGAGAGACCCAGTTCACCGACGAGGAGACTTTTTCAAACTCCATTCTCTAGCGGTCGTGGACTACGACGAGGATGTTTCTCCACGGTTTTTTCAGTTCGGCCCTTTCAAAGATAGAGCAGTTGTCCACATGTTGTGGCGGGCCATAATTCTCCAAGTGGAGACTCATTTTCAGTTTCAGTGGCCCTGACATGCGCAGTACAGAGCACACCCAGTTTGACTCACACTTTAACATGTTTGTTCCTCCTCGCCTGCACGGCATAAGAAGCAACGTCCTCGACAATTGTGCGTGTTGAGTTGATATTGTCCGTAGTGTCATGTAGCATGAGTTTGAGATTTCTTTCTGTTTGACCAAACTTAGCATTGCATGCTTCAGCTTCAAGGGGAGTGTTGGAGTATGTGTTATGCGTCACTTATGGTGTAGATGGATAAATGGATCACTCCAGGATCCATTTACCACATCCCAACGTTAAGTCCCACATCTACCAGTCATGGGGACTTGGAGGCTCGGTGAGGGCTATATAAGAAGCCTCACACCCTCTGTATTTAGTAAGAAAGTGCAATGCATAAATCAGCGCTTTGAGGCGTTCTCCCACAGTTTCGTGCTGCTCCTATGGGAGTAGAGTTCCACGTAAAATCTCGATGTTCCATGTTTATCTTTCTTTAATTATGCTCTGTTTATCAATTCGCTTCCGCATTTAGATTTTCTAACCGTTAGTCTACAATAACATTTGCACCATATATTTTGGATGGACCTCTTTTGGATTTTCATCCAATGAGAAAAAAACATTTGCACCAGATATAATCATTTTATCATGAATTATCAATCATGCAGTAACTACTCAAAACAGGTAAATGGTTTAAGAGATCTGCTATCATGACAGTGAAGAAAGCAAATAATGAGATGCTTACAAGTTATAACTCCACAATGAGAAAATAACTAGCCAAGGGCAAAGAGAAGCCAAATTCCACAAAACGATCACTTAGGAAGTTTAATTATACAACAGAATCTAGAAATTTAACCAATTAATCTCTAAATGGAAGAGTACCGCCAGTCTGATTTTGGATCTTACAGTTCTTGATAACAAGGATTTGACGATGATGCACAATTCAGGCATATTATAACTTTTCCCACCAAAATTCAACATGGCCATGGATAAGATAAAGAGTGACCTTCGGCAGGAAGAAGAAATAGCATCTGCAAAAGCACAAGCTCGGATATTATTTTTATGTTTGTTATGAAATTTGAATATCTAGGGTGTATTGTTACATTATAAAAAAAATCATTTACTGGATATTTTTCCAACCATCAGACCACAAAGCGAATTAGCTTACCAGACTCAAGGCAAATACTCTTGATAGATAAAGGAAGCTGAAAAATACGGATGATATTCTGCTGATTTGAACACTGCATCACAGAAAAATCAAAGTGAATGACAAATCGTTAAACAAAAGCAACCACAAAGGATTATTAACCAATATAGTTTAGATTTCAAAAAGATCAGACTGCTAGGAAAAAATATAGAAAACCCGCATGCATTACTTGCACTAATGTTTGCAAGCATGCATACGAATTTGAATGTTGGCATGCAAGTAGGAGCTCCTATGATCTCTTCTATAGTGGAGATTGTTGAAGAATGTCTTTGGTGGCTCTCAAGTTTAGTCCCACATCATATGATAGTGGGAGTTTGGTGCCTAGGTGGAGCTATATAAAGAGCCCCACGCCCCATGTATCCATTGAGAAAGATGAATAGAATATCAGCCCTTTGAGGTGGTTCTCTCGTGGTTTCACCGCTCCTTAGGGAGTAGGGTTCTACGTAAAATCAAGTTTTCTTTTATCGTGTTCTTGCTTTGATTCGCTTCCGTATTTCATATTTCTACATGGTATCAGAACAGTCTCCAGAGTATTTTTATTATCAGAGCAGTTGTTCTTGGATCTGTTCATTGTCTTTTTGTGGGAGCCAATTGTATTCTAGATATCCGTGCTACGATTTTATTCTTTTATTCGTTGGAGATTGAATCAAGAAGTTGCAGATGTCCAGTCGAGATGGATTTTCCTAGAACCTAATCATGAAGGCAGAGCCGCCCCTCTCATATCCAAGAGCACCTCGTTGGGATCGCTCTCCAGCGTAGCTATCGCTCTAGTTCGAAGCGCCTCCAGCACCCTCCAGTGCGAAAGCAGCAGCAACACGAACAACTCCCCAGCCCTCCAACCACATGAAGGTCAAGATGGTGGCGTGAGGACTTCTTCTCCCAGGTGGTGGTGCCTAGAACCCCTAAACCTAAAAGCCCTCTTCTACGAGCAAGGATGCACGATTCTACTGCAAGGGTGCTCGCCGCCACCCTTCGACAAGTAGTGAGGCCACCTCAACAGTTGCTTCTGCAAATGGATTCACCTCCACGTGAAGGAGATGGATATATCATCATCTCCTTGCTCCTCCGAAGACAAAAAAAGGAAGAAAAGGAACCATATGGCATCAAGGCGACAACATGGTTTTGAAGGAAAACATTACGTGTGATGCGATGGTAGCAACCTCTTCTCCAGGGATTCCATGCGATAGAACCTATTTGATATTTTGGGGTGACGCCATCAGTGATACCCCTTATCAAGTGGGGTTCCATGCTCTTCGTTTTGGGCCAAATTTGGGCCCACAGCTACTGTTGTTTAAAATAATGAAGGAGGTATTGCTCTTTATAAACAATGGGCCACAGCAAGTTCGGTGTTTATTCATGCCCAATTGGGACGTGCTACAGCAGGATAGCCCATTTGGAAGAAAAAAAGAGGAGCCCAATTTTGAAAAAAAAGGCAAAAGAAAAAAGGTGATCGTACCAAAAGAAGTCGTACGAAGAAAAAAAGAAAAGGAGAATAACCAAAAAAATGGAGGAACGGCTGCAAAAAATGATTTGTGAAAAAAAGAGCATGAAAAAGAGAAAATTTGAAGTTTTTTACCCCTTTCTCATTTGTTTTCTGACAAGTATAGGAGAAAGGGGGGTGTAATGTAGCAGTTTCAAGACCCTACCATTGTTTGAGGCACTCTAAGTTAGAGTGACCAAGTGTTTCAGAGTTCTCCCGGTGGGAGACTCGTTGTTTTTGCTTCATTCTCCATTGATTGTGGACTCCTTGTGTATGGATATTCCCATGGCATGCGACCATGAACTCCAGTGTGTATGGATATTCTCACAGCAAGTTCAGTGACCATGAACTCCAATACACATGGATATTCTCATGGCAAGTTCCGGTCATCGTGAATTCTACTGCGCATGGATATTCTCACGGCTTTCATTTGTTGTTCGGGCCTTTAGAGAGATGGACCAGTCTTCAGTGATGAAGACATGTTGCGGGCCAGATTTTTCCCAATAGAAGACTCATTTCAATTCGAGCCAGTTCACACTCCAACCTCCAGTTCCTCTTCACCAGCATGATGTGAGAAGCAACGTCCTCGACAATGTAAGCATTGAGTTGATATTGTATGTAGTGTCGTTTAGTTTGTATGTGAATGAGCGTTTTCCTTACGTGTGTCCAAGTTGAGCATTGTATGCTCCAGCTTTAGAAGGAGTGTTGAATAATGTCTTTGGTGGCTCTCAAGTTTAGTCTCACATCGTGTGATGGTGGGAGTTTGATGTCTCACGTCCCATGTATCCATTGAGAAAGATGAATAGAATATCAGCACTTTGAGACGATTCTCCCGTGGTTTCATCCTGCTCCTTAGGGAGGAGGATTCCACGTAAAATCAAGTGCTCTTTTATCTTGTTCTTGTTTTGATTCGTTTCCGCATTTCATATTTCTACAGAGACCAATGGGACAATTACATAGAGAATCAAAAATGGAAAAAAAGAGGTCTCAAGACAAAAGAACCCTCAGTGGTTACCCCATCAAGCTAGAGCTTAGAGATCCATGCTCAGTTTGGAAACATGTCTCTAAAAGGCAATGTGGTGAAACATGAGAAGTAGCTACATACCCAGTTGGTATCGTATCTCAGATAGTGTCTATTGTACCTTTACGTGAATGTCTCTCTTGTAAGATTCTTTACAAAAATAATGTTTCCTGGTTGTTACATCTCAACAGCATTGGGAAAGACACATCCACTAGAAGATTAGTCATAACCTCTATAAGGCATTGGACAAAAGGTTTTGTACTCTGATTCTTCGCTAGATAAGGCAAGGACCGCATGTTTTCCACATCACAATGTAACCAAATTTTCTCCAATGAATATACAAAAGTTGTTGATAGACTTTTGGATTTTAGGATAGCCAACATGAGCTGTAAAAATTCTAATATCAAGGGCTTTTTATTGAGAAGTAAAGTCCATATTCTGACAAAGCCTTAATATGTATGAGTATCATCATAGCAAATCCCACTGGCCAAGCTCACGTGGGAGATGTGGCTATAATGGTTACACTCTGTTGGGAAAAATGAGAAACTTGTTTATTCAATACGCCCTAGGCTCTCTTATATAGGAGAGTAGCCTATGGGTAAAATACATAAAGAGTCCAACGAGAAAAAGAAAATGCGAAAAGGTACAGACGAGAATAACATATTTCTCTACACTCCCCCTCAAGGTGGAGCATAGATGTCTATCATGCTCAGCTTGGACGAACACTTCTGGAACGGCACTCGAAGTAATGCCTTGGTGAAGATGTCTGCAGTTTGGTCCCTTGAGCTAACATGGGATGTAAAAATAAACCCCTTCTGAATCATATCTCGTATGAAGTGACAATCAACCTCAATGTGCTTGGTTCGTTCATGAAATGTTGGATTATTTGCAATGAATAGAGCAGCTTGATTGTCACATTCCAGAGCCTTAGGAAGCGGGACTTTTATATATCGATCTGTAAGCACAGCTTTCACCCACATCACTTCTGCACTGACCTGGGCCATAGCCCTATATTCAGACTCGGCACTAGATCTTGCTACAACTGTTTGCTTCTTGCTTCTCCATGAGACCAGAGAGTCTTCGACATACACAGCAAATCCAGTGGAGGACTTCCTATCCATAGGACATCCTGCGTAATCTGCATCTGCACATGCTGAGATAGTAATCTCCTTGTCTTTCTTAAACAGCAGACCTGCACCTGGAGATGACTTAAGTACCTGAGTATCATATGTATAGCATCCATATGTACCTGACGTGGTTGCTCCATGTAATGGCTCAGCCAACTCACAACAAAGGAGATATCGGGTGTGGTAATAGTAACATAGAGAAGCTTGCCCACCCGTTCTATGTATCTTCTCCTA
Source organism: Ottelia alismoides (assembly GCA_037367405.1). Lineage (NCBI taxonomy): Eukaryota > Viridiplantae > Streptophyta > Magnoliopsida > Alismatales > Hydrocharitaceae > Ottelia > Ottelia alismoides. The sequence continues at coordinate 104,479 of JAZKJV010007447.1, forward strand.
TCCACCTTATCAGTGTCGTCATCATATAATTTCATAATGGGATCCATGGGTGTAGTGGCAGGTCGACAACCAAGCATTCTTGTTTCACTCAACAGGTCAGTGACATATTTCCTCTGGGTCATTACCAGCCCATGAGGATTTCTGGCGAATTCCAGTCCCAAAAATACCTAAGAACTCCAAGGTCCTTGGTGACAAATTCACGACCCAGCATTTCTTTCGCCCTATGAATTCCCTATTCATCATCACCTGTAATCAAGATATCATCTACATACACCATAATTACAATAATACCTCTGGGTTTCTTCTGTACGAACAAGGAATGATCTGCATTGGAACATCTGTACCCTTGTTTCTCAAACATGTACGAGAGCTTCTGGAACCAAGCTCTGGGGCTCTACTTAAGGCCATAGATAGCCTTATGAAGCCTACAGACCTTATAACACTCCTCCTCAACAGCAAAACTAGGTGGTTGTTGCATGTAGACTTCTTCCTGTAGGTCACCGTATAAGAATGCATTCTTCACATCTAATTGGTATAGTGGCCAATCATGAGTAACCGCAACAGAGAGGAGGATCCGTAGGGTGGAATGGCGAGTAACCGGTGAGAATGTATCAAGATAATCCACCTCATATGTCTGTGTAAAGCCACGAGCAACCAGGCATGCCTTGTATCTGTCAATGATGCCATCTGCATTCTGCTTAACTGTAAAGACCCACTTGCAGCTCATTGTAGACACATCAGTAGGAGCAGTAACAAGGCTCCAGGTGCCTCCTAACTGAAGAGCAGCCATTTCTTCTTCCATGGCTAAATGTCATCGACTGTCCTTCAACGCATCTTCATAATTCCATGGAATATCCACCGCCGATAGTGCAATGACACAGCTCCTGAAATCTCCAGTTAAGCGATCAAAAGACACAGTACATGCTATAGGATATGACGCGCAGCTGCGCTTCTGCTTCCGAAGAGCAATAGGTAGATCCAAATCACCTGCCCCCTCATCTGACCTCTGTAACACATCTTGCTCAAGGAAATCATCAGATCCATCAATATTAATAATATTCTCAGAACATACCTCAGGCGAGCTAGATGATGAGCCGTGACCATGAGCAGAAGCAGGCCTACGGGTATAGTGGAATGGCAATGGGGAAACAGGAACAGTGACAGAAGGTATATGAGATGGTAGTGGTGGAGGTGGTAGTGGTGATGGTGCAGGTGGAGATAGTGATGGTGGCATGTATATAGCTTCAGTAGTACCAGAGGATCCCAATTGATCACCTGTAGATGAGAAGTACATAACAGACTCAAAAAAAGTAACATCAGCACTAACGACATACCTCCTGCGCAATGGATCATAACACTTGTACCCCTTCTGTGTTCTGGAGTACCTGACGAAAACACACTTGACAGCCCTAGGAGAGAGCTTGTCAATCCCTGTAGACAACTGGTGGACAAAGGCAACCGAGCCAAACACACGAGGGGTGAGGGAGAACAATCCTTTGTCAGGAAAAACAAGAGAAAGGAATCTTCTCACGTAAGACAGACGACGGCATACGATTAATGATATAACATGCCGTGAGAACATCATCGCCCCAGAAAGAATGATGGGCATGACTCTGTATAAGAAGCGACCTGGTGACATCAAGTAAATGACGATGTTTCCTTTCTGTAATCCCATTTTGTTGGGAAGTATAGGCACAGGATGTTTGGTGGATAATCCCTTGAGAAGAAAAATAATTGGAGAGAGTATGAGTATAAAATTCCAAGGCACTTCTCACAATTTTTACAGATGCAGAAAAAACATTACGAACTTCATTGATGAAATTAATGATAATATTCCCCGCTTCAGATTTATTCTTTAACAGAAAGACCTACGACACACGAGAGAAATCATCTACAATAACCATATAAAACATGTGTCCCTGATGATCAGGAACACGACTAGGACCCAGATATCAACATGAAACAACTCAAACTTGGAGGTACTGCTCCGACACTGACGACTGGGATAGGTAGACCGATGATGCTTTCCCAACTGACAAGCCTCACATTGGATGGACGTCTGAGGTGAAACCTGGGGTAACACATGACGCAGTTTCTGAAGCGGTAGATGTCCAAAGCGCAAGTACCACAGTAATGGGGAGATGGATCCAGTAGGTAGAGAGGAGGCTGCAGCATAAGGGGTCCGACTAAGACGATAGAGGCCGCCTTGCTCATAGCCATGCCCAATCACGTTGCCCGTAAGGATGTCCTGAAAAACGAGAGAAGATGGATCAAAAATTGCTCGACAATGTAAATCCTTTGTGAATTGGCTAATGGACAACAAATTCATAGAAAAATCAGGCGCATACAACACGTTCTTGAGATGCATAGATGGTGTCCGGCTAATCTCCCCCTAACCAGTAATCGGAGAATGCGTCCCATAAGCAATAACCACAGTACGGCCTGGAGGAACCTGCCCGTAGCCTGTAAGCAGACCTTGATCACCACAAAGATGATGTGTGGCACCAGAGCATAATCCACTCTAAAGTATCTGATCCACTACTGCTAGTGAATGCAAAAGTGGTACCTGAGGTACTGGTGGATGCAGAAGCAGCAACGTCGGAGTGACTCTCAGAAGTAGGCGTTGATGCAATAGGACCGGATGGAGGAATAATGCCCCTCGGAAGGGTTACAAGATCATCAAAGCGTTGATCCATAGATGAAGCAGATGGAGGCTCAATCAATTCAGTGACTCGTGCAGAAGCAGGAAGTCCATGTTTGGAAAAACATGTGTCTTCGGTATGCCAAGAACGGTAGCAAAAGGTGTATGACGGCCGAACACGGCCTCCTCTGCCCCGAGATCCACGAAACAAATGATGACCCCCACGACCTCGATTTGTTGCCATGGCTGAGGCGATCTGATTTGCAGTAGACGAAGGAATAGTAATACGACTCAGCCTGTGAAAAGCTTCCTCCATATGAGGAATAGCGGAATCCGCCAAGATCTGGGAACGTGTTGCCTCGTACTCTGGATCAAGGGCAGCCAGAAATACAACCACCATAGTGGAATTCCGATAGGTCTTCTGTTGCTCTGGAGTGGTTGTGAGAGGCATGAAGCTGTAAAGCTTCTCAAACATTCCACGTAAAGACGTGTACAAAAAGTGTAGAGGTCATCCATTCTGCTTGATTGTAAAGATGTCATGCTGGAGTTGCAGAATCTTCGTCTCATTCTTTGCCTGTGAATAGGTGGCAGCCAGGATGTCCCACATTGCTTTGGCAGTGGGTTGATGGAGAATATCATTAGCAATCTCAATTGCTAATGTTCCGGATAGCCAAACTTTGGCATATGCATCATCTACCTCCCATGAGGCATTGATCCCTGTCTTCTCAGCAGGCTCTTCCTCAGTAAGAATGTGCTTCTTACCGGTCGACTTCATCATACTCATGAACTGCATGGCCCACAATTCGTAGTTCGACCCGTCCATCTTCACAATAGGCGCAGGACCTTTGAAGGCACTTGTAGATGGGATACCTGCCTTACTTTCTGACATGATGAGAATAGGAGACTAGGGTTGTAGACTGAGAATATGATCGTCTACACTGACATTCACAGGTTTGGTTGCATGTGTAGAGTTCAAGCAACCAAACCCCTTGACTTTAGAACACGGTCGATGGTTTCCTTGCTAATGAAGATGCCCTAGGGTTGGCCGAACCCTGGAGCGGTTGACGGTTTCCTTGCCAACACGGTCACGGCCTAGGCACGATGCTCTAGGCAGGAAACACAAGACAAACTCGCAGCCTCAGGAGCGCCAAGAGGCCGTGGCACTGGGAAGGGCCTTGAAGGGCGACGTGCAAGAGTCGACACGCGATGGGCTGCACGATAACAACGCGCGATAGAGGCGCGTGCGGAGGACAGGACCCAGGCAGCTGGTGTCTAAGCATGCCTAGGTGGAGGACAGGGCGCATGCCTATGGAGACCTAGGCGGCGGCGCACGGAGACCTAGGGGCTGGTGCTTAGGCGGCAGCGACGCACGAGGCTTGGAGGTCGACGGGGTCTAGGGTTAGGGTTTTGGATCGAGAACTCTGATCTAGGACCGTCGCTCTGATACCATGTTGGGAAAAATAAGAAACTTGTTTATTCCATACGCCCTAGGCTCTCTTATATAGGAGAGTAGCCTATGGGTGAAATACATAAAGAGTCCAACGGGAAAAAGAAAATGCGAAAAGGTACAGACGAGAATAACATATATCTCTACGCACTCCAATAAAGTACTTCTTCCTATCTTCTCCTTCTCGACCAACTGACCAATACCCGACTCCCCAAGGACAAGTTGCACGAGGAGTAGATTGCTTCGTAATTCAACATTTCAAGTGGGAAGAGCTAATACCTTCACACACAAGACAATTATTTCAATATTCAAAGAGTGTGCTCTCTGAGTAGGTGGATTTGAAATGACTTTTGAGGCAAACCCGGATGATGACTTGGAGAAGTTAGGGGTTGTTGATTCCAAAGTCATTATTCTCATAGATTCAGTCTAAGCTATATTCTTGGACATTGACAAGAATTGATCCGTATCTTAATTGCATTTCAAAGAATTTCACCCATTCTTAGAATAAGTATTTTCGCAAAGCTAAAGTATAGGGAGGGTGATGAATCTGGTATTCATCTAATAAAAAGACATAAACTGAACTCCAAATCGACCAGAAACACTTGCAAATTGCATTTAATAGTCGACAAACAAAAACAAAAAAAACATAATAAAAGAATTGTAAACACACATATGGTATTCAGACACTTGGCTTAACAGCTCGATTTGGACACATACACTTAAGTCTCTTCACTCATTCGACGCCCAACGCCCCAAGTGGCACCTCTATGGAAAACGACTCCAACTCATTAAACTACAAATAAATGGGCCATCTTCCATACGTATATTTCGAAAATGGGCATCTCACATAAGCACCTTGGAAAATGAGCTCTCTTACATAAAACCTCGAAGGGGTCTCGTAGTAAGAACAATGAACAAAGGAAGTTGAATCCAAATCATGTCCCTTTTATATAATGGAAAAAATCTCTCAAAGTTTTTTTTGACGCTCAAAAAAAAGGGAAGCACTCAGAGGTGTTCGCCCCAATACATTAAAAAAGTAGAGAAGAAAGTACTTACAAGAGGAAAGAACAAAACAAAAGCCAGCTGGAATCCAAGAAGAGATACCCCCGACGCAAACTAAACACGCTACCCAAAAGTCCAATCAAGAAGAAAACGAGTTGCCGAGATACATATATTCTCCCTGTAGAACCGATGCCGAGCAATGAGTGCCTCGTTTCTTCCCAACCATATGCTCCACAAACGTGCAATCGGGACCAACAGTTCCACCCTAGATCGGCCCCCAGAATTCACCAAGCTCTCACAAAACGCATCAAAAGTCGAGAGATTCAGCCAGCCCAGGTCATCCCAGAGAGCACGAACACGGCCGCAATGAAAGAAGAGGTGCTCGATTGTTTCCCTCTCCGTGTCACAGAGACCACAGTTGAGAGAGACATTGGGAAACATAATTGTACAACGGTCTCTTGTTAACAGTCTACCACGCCGAAGGAGCCAAAGGAAAATGCCAATCCGCTCCGGGAGCTTGAGTCCCCAAAAGAAAGTACAATCACGCAAGAAGGTAGCATCGTCCCCCACAGTGGGAGCAATAAGAGCGTGGTACGCCTTCCTGGAAGAGAATGAACCGTCCTTCCAAGCCAAATGATCACGGCCCCCAATGGGCTTGGAAGCGTCCGTGAGGAAAGCCATCAAGGAGGTGAAGTCGTCCAATCGCTGGTCCGATAAATTAGCAGTAAACAAGGGGCACCAACAGCCACCGTCCCAGCAGGAGGCCACGGTGGCGTCTTTGTCGACCACCAACGCAAACAAACGAATGTACAAGTTCTGCAGAACACCCCTCCTGGTCCAATCATCCGTTCAGAAGCGGAACGAATTCCATCGCCGAGCATTGGTTTAAAGAAGGATCTGTTGCGATTAAAAGCACATATCACACCACGCCACAAAGATGAAGTGTGGCCCTCTAGCTGCCCCCGAGAAACGGAGATCAAATCGACCCCCACCGCCTTCCTCAGGCAATTCAGCATGAAATTCTCCTCCCGACCCCACACCCTAGCAGCCCATTTGAGCAAAAGGGCATCGTTCACCACTTCCAACCGCCTCACACCCAAGCCCCCCTCCCGCTTAGGCCACGTAACGTCAGCCCATCCCACCAAATGCACCCCCCTTCTCCCTTCTCCCTTCCTTCCCCAAAGAAAGCCCCGCATACACTTCTCCAGCCTCACTCGGATCCCCTTTGGCATACCACGCACAGATAAGAAATATATTGGGATCGAAGATAGAACAGATTTGAGTAGAACTAACCCCCCCCCTGGATAGAAGAGCCGCGCGCCATCCGGCCAACCGAGCCTCCATCTTCTCCACCACCACCTTCCAATCGCGAATCCGGGCGTGGCCCACCGTCAACGGCAAGCCAAGATACTCAAAAGGGAGGCCGCCCGGAGAAGAGCCCATCATCCGGCCACAATCCACGGCCTCCTCCTGCGTCATAGAGAAAGGAACGACTTTGGACTTATTCCCGTTGATAAGGAGGCCCGATAGCTCACTGAATAATTGAAGGGTAGTAGCCATACCCGAGACATTGGAGGGTCCACCCTCGATAAAGCAGATAGTGTCATCAGCAAACTGAATAAGTGGAACCTGATAGGGACCAAAGGAGCATCCGCGAGTGAGTCCAACCGCGGCCACACCATCAATCATACGAGGCAATACATCCACCGCCAAAACAAAAAGAAGGGGAGCGAGGGGACACCCCTGCCGAACCCCCCTCCGAGGTTGGAACGAGCCCCCAGCCGGGCAACCATTGAGAAGAACGGAAAGTGTAGCTGTGGTCACACAGCACCGAACCAAAGAGATCCAGGTCGAAGGGAACCCCCTCCGCGTAAGGACCGACCACAAAAAGCGCCAATCCAGTGTATCATAAGCCTTAGCAAAGTCAATCATCCACAGAATTCCCTTCATAGAGTTTTTGCGCCAAGCCTTGATAATCTCCGACGCCACCGCATAGCACTCGGTGATTTGCATCCCGCGAACAAAAGCGGCCTGTGAAGGCGAAATGAGCGACTCGAGAAGGGGTGCAAGCCTCCTAGCGAGAGCCTTTGCAATAATTAAATAAATGTCGTTGGAGACAGATATCGGGCGAAATTCCTCAATTTGATTGGCTGAAGGATACTTTGGGATCAATACAATAATAGCCCTGTTGATTTTGTCAAAACCACGGTTACACGCACAAAATTCGTGTGCAACGTCCAAAACATCATGAGCGACCACGTCCCAGAAGTCTCGGTAAAAAGAGACTGGGAAGCCATCAGGACCGGGAGCAGCATCCATGTTGAGATCCCAGACGGCCCCCTTGAGCTCCTCCAAAGAAAAGGGCCTGATAAGTGCCATCGCATCCGATGGCGAAAGGGTAGATGCCCCGCGCCCAGACCACCGCCACGACCGCGAAGGTTGACGGTCGAAAGCGCCCCTAAAATAAGCTCCCAAAGCCTCGCCCAGCTCCTTCTCCCCCTGAATGAGAGAGCCATTGACCATAAGAGATGAAATAGAATTGGCTCGTCTTCTACCACTGGCAACCCGGTGGAAAAAAGCAGTGTTCGCATCCCCTTCCTTAAGCCACCGCAAACGCGAACGTTGGCACCATTCGATTGTCCTCTTCCTGTCCTCCGCCCTAACCTGCTCAGTAGCCGTAGCACGCTCGGCCAACTCCTCTGGAAGTAAATCCCTCTCGTTCTCGACGCGATCCAAACGCAAAATGACGTCATCAGCCTCCCTTCGAGCGGATATGCGTGCCTGACGAGAATCCTATCTTTGGGAGGATTTGCGTGACGACGCTCAGGTGTCACGCAAATTCCCGTAGTGAATTCCCATTTGAGATAGTGAAGGAGATGAAGATAGTGAATTCCCGTAGTGAATTCCCAAATGGGTTCTATCTTCCTCATACGGGAATTCTTCCCAAAGATAGTGAAGGTGAGGAAGAATTCCCGTATGAGAATCTTCACTATCTTCCTCATACGGGAATTCTTCCTCATTTAAGCTTGGCAATGAGGTTGAACCAGTAGCATGCCTTTGGCTTCTTCTATGTTGCACCAAATCTTCTGCACCAGTTGCATCAACCACAGTTCCATGTCAGCCCCGATCCTTGGAATACCTCATCATCTCCTCCATCTTCTTCACTAATCCAATCTCAAATGGGTTCTATCATTTGTGGCAAATGGATCATTTCATTTTTTAAGATGGTGATCCCTCAACTTGGCACTAAATTTGGCATACACCAAGTCATTTAATCGCTTGAATTCAAGCAAGGTCCTTTTCTTCGTGTGGATCTATAAAATAACCACAAATATATCATTGACCACCTCATTAATTACGTGTAACATTTAACAAGTGCGGCAACAATTTTTTAGCCTTACCGCCTAAAAAGTGCTCCGATTCCTTCCACAACCCGAGGAAGAAATTGTCGACTTTAAAACTTCTATTGCCATTTCCTTCAAATGTGGCATTTATATGCCACGCAATCCCCACCAATGGGTTATTCTCAAGAATAAATAATTAATAATCGTTAAACATATAAGTCTATGAATTCTAATGAGAATTTATACTTGGATTAAAATCATCATCAATGATTGACCTCTATCTCACAACCAAAGGTTCGCTAATTAATCCTTCTTCCCCTTCATATAAAGGCAACTCCTTCCTAGTGATAATATCTTGGATCTCTAAATCGAAATAGAAAATATCCATATAATCGAAGAATCCCTTCAGAGCAAGACCTTCCCTCTGGATTTGAGCAATATCCATATAAAAGAATAAGGGATTCAAAAAATACGCAGTAAGGTGGAGGGGCTATCTAACCTTCCTTTTGACTCTGAGTCAACGGCATCGACAAAATTTTGTAAGATGCTTCAACATCTTATGCTTTTGATCTATTTTTTTGCATCTTGTAACTCATTGTATACAAACCACATAGCCAATCTCATGTCTCCATCAATCATCCGCAAAACTTGTACCGACGGAGAAAACACCTTCAAGATCAAAGACACTTGAGTCCAAAATGAATGACTCAAATCTATGGCTGAAGTCATTTCCCTCTACTTCATGGTGTACCATTTACAAGTTCTCCATTCATCAAAAGAAAACATAAGTCTTAACTTGCCCTTCTTTTCTATCACAGATTGGAAGGTAAGATACTTGATAGGAAATCTTGTTGTTCTTGGCCTCACTATCTCACCTTTTGCGTAAATTGTCTCATCAAGCTCAATGTTTTTACATGACTATATATGAAAACAGTCAATCTCTTCTAGCATAAGATCGACGGAATGTGATGTACAAGAACTACATATGATCCATGGGTACTTAATTCTCAGGATTTTGCCAGCAGCCATATTAGCAGATGCATTGTCTGTCCCTACTTGGACTACATTCTCGAGCCCAACGTCCTCAATGGACTTCTCCACTAAAGAAGCAATGTAGTTGGTAGTATGAGAATCTGCAAATGAGTCAACATAATTCATAAAACTAGACACGAGCTCACAGTTGACGCAAAAATTCATGATATTCCTTCCTCTCCTATCAGTCCAAGCATCCGTCATAATGAGACATCCAGAAGTCTTCCAACAATGAAGATGCTCTTGCAAGAACTCTTTTATTCCTTAACCCATTCCTTCAAAAGGGTTTATGTAAGCTCATAGTACAATGGAGGCTTGTACGACCTTCCATGTTGCCCAATTGCTTCACACATTCGAAGAAAGGAGTCACTTTTAACAACATTGAAAGCGATCACATTATCATAGAAGCACTTTACCAGGAATAAATTCGCGCGGGCACGTTCCTCCTTGGTAAAGGTATTTTTGACTGTGGATTTACAAAGACTCTCCGCTGGCACATCTTCTGTTGAAGTTCGAGGTATTTTCTTATCCCTCTTTCCAACACTCAAGGATTGATTAATCTTGACGGAGACTTGCCCTTGAATGTCTTTCATCCATGTGGTCTTCTCATTCCTTTCACTTTAATTTCCTCCATGTTGTCCATATTTTTTCCTCCATCTCAAGAGTCACCATGGGACAAGATATTGTATTTCCTTTAATATGAGATAAATATTGCTTCATGCAATTGATCCCTCCGATCACAACCTTCCAACATAAACAGCAAGTAACAATGCTAGGGTTACTCGGATTTATTAGAAAAGCATACTTCCATCTCGGATCATTGGATCCATGAGGAACAATAAATTATGTTGTATCACTCCTCTGAATAAGAGGCTCGCTTCTAGTTCCAGGCATAGGAGAAGAACCATTGTCATATGGTAGTCTGGAAACCATGGTTGTTTAACATACAAGCACATAACATCATAAAAAAGTACTATATGATCTGAATTAATATATGTAATCACTTCTCAAAAAAATCAATATATGTAATCAAAATAATACAAGTAAATTTTAATTAGCAAGGAGAGTCAAAGAAATACATACCTAAATTTATACTAAACATTGTTAGTAAATTCATACTAAATTCAAACAACTAGAGAACTCATAATATCTCTAATCCTTTCAAGAAAATAAATAATGAACACACTAAGTTGAACGTTAGCATAAACATTTTATACTTGGAAACAATACAATACATACCTAATCATTTTTAAAAAAAACATTCAAAAGAACTAAGTTGAATGTTAGCATAAACATTTTATACTTGGACACAAACAATACAGTATAGTAAAGACCTAATCGCATCGTAAACCCTTTTAAAAAAATAATAATTCAACAGAACCATGTTTTAGCTTCATTTATATGCCTAAACATTGTTAGTAAATCACACAAACCTAAGTAAAAAATAATCATCTAAGGAGTAATCATTTTAGCCTAAATATTGTTACTAAAAAATACATTACAGTTCAATTCATACTTGGAATAAGATGGCATGGAATAAGAGATAATCGTTCAGCAAGCCTAAGTTGGCTCCCAAAAATCAAACATAAAAAATAGCATGAACTAAGAGAAAAAGAGAGATCTAAGGTGACCTCCGTACGGTCACAGCGAAGCTGGGAGGCGGAGGAACCTCGTACGGAGGAGCTGGAGGCGGAGGAGCTTCGCATGAAGAAGCTGGAGGCAGAGGAGCTGGAGGTGGAGAAGCTTGATACAGAGGAGCTGGAGGCGCAGTTTGGAGGAGGCAGTGGAGAGGATCTTCGTGTGTGGGGCTTCAGATCGAGAACAACAAACTTATCCGGGGTTCTGGAGGAGAAATCCATAGCAAATGAGACCGCCTAAATCTTAAACCCATATATTGATCTTAAGATCTGAATCTGATTATCCGATAATGCCGTCGGAGATGGAAGCGTATACGGCAACACAACCCGCATATGCGGTGTGCATATGCGCAAGGGGCGCATAGTAAGTTGTTTCACGTATGCGACGCATAACGAGTCTGCATACGCATATGTGATCGCATATGTGGTTGCTCAGCCCTCTATCGAAAAATGAATTTAGGAGTAAGCAAGACCCAAGGCCTATGCATGTTTAGCATTTGGAGATAGCATGTGATCAATTGCTTTCTTTATTGTGTAATTTAGATTTTCAAAACCTTCTATTTAATGGGGGAAACACACACTAGTGCCCACCCCAAGATTTGAACCCTAGTCTTTTGGGTGGTAGGCAGGCTTCACTACCAACAAACATTGAAGGGGGCTCCCAACCATTCCAATCTAGACCAATAGAGTCCCACAAGTATGCAGTATGCCGAGTATCCACCTTGGAGATGGCTAACTCATTCCACACCTCTCTGGACCTCCCACACTAAGTAGCCATGCCTTAATTCTACAGTTTCCATGATCCTTACAAGGGTCGTGAGAATTCATTACTTGGGACAGACAATGATGAGATCAAGCCAAATAAGGAGGAAACAGAATAAACCAAGAAGAGAAGGCAAGAATCCACACAGATGAAAGGCAACTGTTAGAGTATTTGGTAGTGCGCCATGTTGAGTTGTAGCAGGGTAAATGGATCCTGGAGAAGATCCATTGACCCCATTCTGTGTTTAGTCCCACATGGACCAACAGTGGGACTTGGAGGCTCCGGGAAGGCTATATAAGGAGCCCCAGACCTCCTGTACTCATTGAGAAAAGTGAATAGAAAAACACGCCCTATTTGAGGGCTTCTCCCGTGGTTTCATCCCGCTCCTCACGGAGTAGGGTTCCACGTTAAATCTTGGTCTTCCATGTTTATGTTTCTTGTTCCTAGCTCTGTTTATCTATCGCTTCCGCATTGTTCATATTTTATAACATGGTATCAGAGCGGGTTCGATTCTCGGGGTTTTTTTTATTTTGTTCTTTGTTCGAGATTCGATTGTCATGAGGCTTGGTTCGGGCTTATTTTTTAAGATTATTCCTGTTTGTCCATTATTGGATCAAGTTCTTGCTCTAGGGTTTAGATGAAACCCTAGATATTATTTTGCATTCATCTACTCAGATGCGTAAATTCCAGTTCTAGGGGTGATGAGTACTTGCATCATGTTGGGGTTTTTTTTAGCCTCTGTTCTCGCCGCAATCGATGAAATTTCTTGTTTGGGAACCTTGGTCTCGAAGACGGCGAGATCCCTAATTTTTCATCGTGTCCTGGACTCCTGCCGCCTCTTCAGCCACTGGCATACTCCATTCCAGGAGCCCTCGGCGGCGCTCAGTTCTGCTCCAGCGGCGGGCATCTTCAATCCCCATCCTCACGATACCCTCGAGCAGGCACTGCATCTCCAGATTTCACGCCGCAGGTCTCCAGAACTCACGCCAGCGGCACCGCCTTCCTCTCCAGGATCTCACAGGCGACGCGAGGTCAAGCCCCAGCCGCAGGTCTCCAGATTTCGCACCCTCCTCTACAAGTCCAGCGGCAAGAGCAGCAGCATGATCTTCTCCTGCACGCGTCGGCTGCCCTCCGCTCCAGGTCCGACTACTAGATCAGGCACCGCCTTCGTGCGCGTTCTCTCCCATCAAACCCAGGTGCGGCGAGCCATATCCGCACCCTCCATTCACGCCAGATGCAGGTGGCGGATCCAGAACACGATGCTCCCTTGCCTGCGAGGGAGAGCCCGTAGCGGTGCATCTCTCTTGCGACATCAACCTTCGATCAGCGGCGGTGGCTTCGCCTGCGCACCTCCTCGCGCGCTCCCGGCAGTGCTTGGTTCCGCTTCTGAAGTCGTACTCCATGGGCGGCGGCGGCGGCATGTGAACTCCCCATGGGGGGCGTTAGGTCTTCCGAAGAATGGTTTGTGGCAACCCTAATTAAATTTTTTTTGAAAGGCCCTTCGGCTACTAAAAAAATATCCAGAAAATTGGGGTTGCGATTTAAAAAAATGAGGGCTATTGAAAAAAAAGGGAGGGAAGATGAAAGAAATGAGGAGCTGTTGAGAAATGAAAGAAAAGAGCTTTGGGCCCATATGGGGGCCGTGAGGTGTAAAAAAAAGGAAGGAAAAAGAAAGGGGAGTGGGAATGTCATGAGTTGGGCCAAGTGGGCCACGTTAAAAAAAATCTGCGAAAAAAAAAGAAGGCGCGTACATTTGAAAAAAAAGAGCCGTACGCATAAAAAAATGAAAGAGGCACGTACAAAGAAAAGCCGTACGGCTTAAAAAAATGTTTCAAAAAAAATGACGGCTTATTTAAAAAAATTTTGAAAAGCCGCAAGAAATGTTTCGAGGATATTCATGTTGTATTTACCCCCTATTTATCTTGTCTTCTCCCAACTTGGTCGACATCCATGTTTTCCGACAAGTATGGGAGAAAGGGGGAGTATATGTAGAGTCACAGGGTATTATTCAGATGATCCAGATCAGATGCAGATTTCCAGACCGTCCAGATTTTCAGACTCTACAATTCGGTTTCAGACTCGACGATTGTTTCCGAGTCTCCAGTTTTTGACACGCACGAGTGTGCGGTCATTGTCAGATGAGCATAAGTTGCCATCATTGTCAGAGGTCCCCATCATTCTTCTAGTTGTCAGGCCAGAGTTTTCATGTGAGCCATAGGGACTCCAGAGCAGAGGATCATTCCCTTAAGGGCAAGGGTTTTCATGTGGTATCATAGGTACACCAGAGCAGTGCACCATTCTCTGAGCCAGATGGGAGAGACACAGTTCTCCGACGAGGAGACTTCAGGCGCAAGTTCAGACTCGATGGTCAGATTCCGAGTCTTCAGTTGACTCACACTCCAACCCGTTCGTCCTCCTCACCTGCACGACATGAGAAGCAACGTCCTCGACTGCAGCAATGTGCGTGTTGAGTTGATATTGTCCGTAGTGTCATGTAGCGTGAGTTGAGTTTCTTTCTGTTTGTCCAAGCTGAGCATTGCATGCTCCAGCTTGAGGGGGAGTGTTAGAGTATTTGGTAGTGCGCCATGTTGAGTTGTAGCAGGGTAAATGGATCCTGGAGAAGATCCATTGACCCCATTCTGTGTTTAGTCCCACATGGACCAACAGTGGGACTTGGAGGCTCTGGGAAGGCTATATAGGAGCCCCAGACCTCCTGTACTCATTGAGAAAAGTGAATAGAAAAACACGCCATATTTGAGGGCTTCTCCCGTGGTTTCATCACGCTCCTCACGGAGTAGGGTTCCACGTTAAATCTTGGTCTTCCATGTTTTATGTTTCTTGTTCCTAGCTCTGTTTATCTATCGCTTCCGCATTGTTCATATTTTATAACAGCAACTAACAAAGAACATGTCACCATGAAGCAAACCTTTCCGTCGAAGCAAGGAGCAACAACTCTTCTTGGACAGAGGCCAAACTATAAACTATAAAAGAAGAGTCCCACCATCGACCATCTACATAAATCAATCAAAAAAACATCAAGAAAATGCAAACAAGGGGTAAAATAAAACTTCTCCTTTTACTTTCTGGGTCTTTTTTTGTCTGCCGTTGTCAGCCTTTCTCCAGGCTATGATTTTTTTACTATCCTTATATTCTATATTTTTAAAATTTATAATTGTCGTTTATTTTTAAAAAATTTCTTCCCGTTTATTTGCAAGAAAGAGTTGCGGAATTTTTTGGGCCGAAAAGAATGGAAGATATTGTGGGTCTGAGTCCAAATAAAGTAGTGGGGAGCAAAGCATATTTTCCTGCTTAAATGCATTAGGGTTTAAGAATCCACGTTGGGCCCAAAAGAATGAAAGAAGTTGTGTTGAACTTTGAGAATTTGGATTAAAAAATTGATTAAGACAAAACAGAACCTCGAGACGAAACTTCCCAAGTTGGTAAGCTTTACAATAATAAAATTGTGATTTCATATAAACACAACAAACAAGCATCAAAACACTGGGTTTATGTCATTCTAGATCGTCAAAATGATTTTTTTAGAAGGAAGAGGGTGAAATCCTGAGATGGGACCCACCGCATTAGATGGTCAAAATGATTGCCTTACTGTACGAGAGAAGTGTCCTGATGATCGTGTTCCTTTATTGAATCTTCTCACTGAAACGCACAGTACAAGGTCCTATATATAGTCCTTTCTGAGTAGTTATTTTCGGACTAAACACAACTCCATGTTCTCTTTCCACAAGATCCAATTATCTAATTGGCTCAACCCTCATTGTTCTCAAATATATTAGATATCTGAAAAAATCTATTAGATGGTAAATTGATTGACTCATGAGCCACTTCCAAAAAATCAAGCAAGCCATGACCCACGAGTTTCTTTCGATGACTGACAGAATTAATTGAAAAAATTGAGAAGCTAGATGATTATCATCCAACATGAAATGGCATCCAAAATATATTAGATATCTGAAAAAATTATAAGATTGATAAATCTCACCCTGAGTCGTGCAGAAAGAAGAGCCAGACTAAAAGAATGGGCTATAGCCTCATAATTAGATGGTAGATTGTCTGGTTGATTGGCCTGTATCCATAAGGCAGAAAGTAGCTGTGTAATTTGATCGTCATTCAGAATGGCAATCTTTGGCTCCTGCATTTAATGCTAAAATAAATATGAATAGCTCAGATTTTCCAGATTTATGTAGTATCTTATTAGACTTATTTTAAGTATTCGCAGTCATTTACAAAATGCAACACATCCATTCATTTATAAAAGACGGAGAATAGAAGGGCTTCTGGAATATTGTGCTGTTGAATGAAACTTTTAAAAACTTACTCTCTCAGTTGAACTTGATGAGCAGGCAAGGGAACAAGTTATTTATGAAAATTTGGAGAATTCTTGCATGTTCGGGTATACTTCCACTCCTCATCAATTGTATCTCTTTCAGTATTATCATCGTGAATGTCACTTGAAACCTTTTCTGTGTTTCCACTCTCCTTTTCTTTGCGAAGCTTTTCTAACAAGGCAGTGGCAGAGGCAAAAGCCGAAGTTTTGGACTCCCACCTCCTTGACTCATACATATATTCTGGGTGGAAATGAAACCCATCAAGCCTCCGTGAGCATGCAGATCTTACTAAAAGTACTTGGAAAATGCGATGAACTCCCACTCGAACATAAACATCAGGATGCATCATAGCTTTCAGCAGGTGAAGAAAAAGCAACTCTGGAAAGACCTATACAGACATAAAGAAAGCAAGGTAGAGGAAAAGATCTAAATGGTAGCAGCTGACGAGAAAAACAGCATAGAACTAACCCACAATAACGAATGGCCATTAACCTATAATTATCATCCTTGGATTTTCTTTAAAAAAATAATCCACAATAATATCTATTGTTGATCATTCAAAGCATTTAAAAATCGCATTGATTAGAAATTATAAAACAGCAGAAACGAAGTACAAAGTGCTTACTCCAGAAGGAAAATCAATAGCCGATGAAAGAATGTATGCCAGAATTAGCAGAGATCCAACTGTTGCCCTGCAAACATCCCCAGTGGCACGCAACTCTTCCAATGTTATAGTCATCACATCAAAAAGGGGCTTTGCATCCCTAATCTGGCATGGGAAAATTCAGTGAAGTTATTTGCAAAACACATGGAATGGAGAATTTGAAAACAAAGAATGGGCATTCTTAAATAAAAGAATATACCACATTCGAAATCTCAAGTAGGCAATCCTCAATGGAACTCTGAAGTGAAGCATTCCAGTTTGATTCCTGCAAACCTACTTGCTCAACGGAAGCCTGAAAGCTCTTTCTTAAGTGCCTGCACAAGTCGCTGATAATACCTATATCCGAAACTGCAGCCTGTGAACCCATTTGTCGGATTAAGCAAATAGAGGTCTGGATTATATCTGATTTGATTTGTGAGTCATGCACAACATTTTTATGGTCCAGATGGCGTATGATGGAAGCCAGAATAACATGTTCCATCCCTGGAAAAAAACAGATGCACAGAATAAAATACAGTTCATTGAAAAAATACAGCCAAAAACAGCACTTGGTTGATTAAAGCATGCACAATATATCGAGCATGCCTTAAACACTTGGACCAAACTCTGATTGTGCTACAACACCTGCTTTGACTTGATTATGTAGAAGATCCATGGATGTTGCATGTAAACTTCCTCCTGCAGGTCTCCATACAAGAATGCATTCTTGAGATCTAATTGGAAAGGCGACCAGTCACATACCACAACAACAGCAATAAGAATCCGCAGCGTAGAATAACGCGCAACTGGAGAGAAGGTATCCTGGTAATCCACCTCATAGGTTTGGAAGAATCCACGAGCAACCAATCTGGCATTATATCTGTCCACAGTACCATCAGCTCGGTGTTTCACAGTAAACACCCACTTGCTGTCAACAACAGATGCACCTGGAGGAGCTTGTACAACACTCCACATAGCACAAGATTGTGAGGCGGCCATCTCCTCCTCCATCGTCAAACGCCACTAAGTACTATGCAAGGCCTTCTGATAAGACCGTGGAATCTCCATGGCCGATAGTCCCACAAAAAACCTCTGAAAATCCTCAGAGAGTCGTGTCAGGGAAACATGGGAAGCAAGAGGATGCATAGTGCATGCACGCCTCTGCTTCTGAAGAGCAATAGGTACATTCATGTCCTCAGCATCCTCAGAAGGCGTGTCATCCAAGACATCCAGCATCTCAAGATGCACACGCAAATCACCAATGCCTTTAATAGAACTCAAATGCTCAGAACATCCCTTAGGTGTGTTAGATGATAGAGGAGGCACATGAACACGAGGTCGGCGGTGGTAAACCTGCGAAAAAAAGGTAGGAATGGCAGGCGGTGGTGGAGGTTGTGGAGAAGGTGGTGGTGGAGGTGGTGGTGGTGGAGGTGATGGTGATGGTGTAGACAAGATCGGAAGTAGAGGCATATAGTTCTCTTCTCCATTATCAGAAGGGATGAGCTTGTCACCTGTAGGATAAAAAAACATAATCGACTCAAAACAGGTTACATCTGCACTAGCATAGTACTATCATTGAACAGGGTCAAAGCACACACTTGACAGCTCTAGGAGAGAGCTTGTCAAGACCTGGAGACATAAGATGAACAAAAGCAACAGATCCAGAAACACGACACGTAAGAGAGAAAAGATCTGTCTTCGTCCTCGGGAAACACAATCGAGAACGGGATCTTCTCCCCAAGAGCCGATGACGACATATGATTCACCAGGTAACAAGCAGTTAGAAATCGCGTCCCCCCAATACGAATGAGGAGCACGACTCTGGATCAAGAGAGTCTTGATAACAACCAAAAGATGGCGGTGTTTTTGTTCAGCCAACCTATTCTGTTGAGAAGTATACGCACAAGACGTCAGATGCACAATACTATAGGATATAAGGAATTGAGAAAGTTGAGTACTGCAAAATTCTAACTCAATATCTGAGCG
Organism: Ottelia alismoides; assembly: GCA_037367405.1. Lineage (NCBI taxonomy): Eukaryota > Viridiplantae > Streptophyta > Magnoliopsida > Alismatales > Hydrocharitaceae > Ottelia > Ottelia alismoides. The sequence goes on from JAZKJV010007447.1 coordinate 123,320, forward strand.
TATAAACTTGACATTTGCAGAAAAAACATTCTTTATTTCATTAATGAAGGACTGAATAACAAGACCAGCATCAGATTTGTTCTTGAGAAGAAAAACCCAAGACAATCTTGAAAACTCATAGACAGCAACAGGATAAAACCTATGTCCCTGATGATCTGGGACACGACTTCGACCCCAAATGTCAAAATGAACTAACTCAAATAGATTATGACTACTTCGACCTTGACCACCCTCGAAAGTAGATCGATGAAGCTTCCCAAGCTGGCAGGCCTCGTACTGAAAAGTAGAGCGAGGAGAGATCTGTGGAAGAACGTGACACAGCTTTGCAGAGGAAGATGACCAAATCGAAGATACCACAAATAGGGAGAAACGATTCCAGTGTGAAGAGAAGAAGCACCAGCATAAGGAGATTGTACCAATCTGTAGAGACCTCCTTACTCACGGCCAGATCCAATCACCTTACACGTAAGAATGTCCTGAAACACAAGAGAAGAAGGGTCAAATATGGCACGACAACGTAAAACCTTGGTGGTGTGACTAATGGATAATAAATTCATAAAAAATTCAAGAGCATCGAGAACATTCTGAAGCCGCAGTGCAGGAGTAAACTGCACCTCCTCCTGACCAATAATGGAGGAGTGTTTCCCATCAGCTACTACAACAGATCTCCCTGATTGAGTTGGACCATAAGTACTAAATTGTTCTCTGTCACCGCAGAGATGATATGATACTCCTGATTCTGCTCTACAACTCATGCAGAAGCCGGCTATGAGTAGCAGGTTTCCTCATAATGACCATACATGTGGCAGTAGGTGCACAACTGACCGGATCGACTACCCCTCCCCTACCACGATTAGAGCTCTAAACCCTAAACCCTAAGCCCTAAACCTAAACCCTAAACCCTAAACCCTACCATGATACTGTGTAAGGCTCCCCCTACCACGAGATGCAGCTATAGCTGAAGAAGTCGGCGACTGTGGGATGTTACCAGAGGATATAAATAGCATGCTCAATTTGTTATATGCCTCCTTCGTTGGAGGTATAATGGCATCAGCAAGAATCTGGGCACAAGCAGCGTCATACTCAGGATCAAGAGATGCTAGAAAGACCGCAATCATCACAGTCTCTGTATGCCTTGAGCTGCTCTAGAGTAGCATTCAAGGGAATGTAACCATAGAGCTTCTCAAACATACCCCTTAGAGAAGTGTAAAGGTATGGAGGGGATTGGCCATTCTGCTTCGATGTGAAGATGTGCTAGAGTTGCAATATCTTCGACTCATTTTGCGTCGAAGAGTATGTAGCAACGAGAATTGCCCACATAGCCTCTGTAGTAGGCTGACTCAGTATATCATTAGCAATATCTGTTAACACAGTCCCAGATAGGCACACTCGTGCATATACATCTTCTACATCCCATAAGGCATTTACACCGATCTTTTCACTTGGCTCCTCATTCGTGAGGATGTGCTTCTTGCCATTACATTGCATTAGACTCACGAACTTCATGGCCCACAGTTCATAGTTTGTTGCATCCATCATAATGACGGGTGATAGACCTTTGAAGGCACCCAGGGATGAAACATCAGCTTTGTTGTTAGACATAATCATAACAATCTCCAAGACTGAGTCAGCAACAAGTAAAACCTGTGTCAACACTAACATAAAAGAAGATGGTTGTGGGTGCAGACTCATACCACAACATCTTCCATTCAAAGGAAACTTTATTGGGTAACTTGGATGTTTTAGATGATCATGTCACACCCTATAAACCTAAAATAGATCAACGGGGGCGGGCAGAGACCGGTAGCCAAAAAGCGGCAACGACGGCGGACAGAGAGAAACGGCCAACAGCGGCGACGTGCTACTGCTCTTGTTGCTCTTGGGCGGCGGCGACGACGAGAGATGGGAGACGGCAGCAGCGGCGGGTGGATGCGGGTCGCACTAGGGTTTTGGTGGGGTGGGCTCTAGGGCACATACTCCAGCCTAAGATCGTCGCTTTGATACCATATGGAAAGGCGTGAAATGAAAAGTTGTATTCATCGTAGTCATAGTGCTCTCTTATACAGGAGAAAAGCTCTACAAGAAAATTACATAAAGAAGACTGAAGAAATAGAAAAATATAAAATATAAGACAAAGAAATATAAGTATCTTAACCCCCCCCCTCCCCACTCTTCTTACTAAAGCCATGTAGGAAGAACACATTTCTCTTGTCGTTTATGGCATCAACGATGATGCACTTCAGGTCATGCGCATGAGTACATAGGTGGTGAAAGTTCATAAATATGATCCATTAAGAAATAAAATTAAAAATATGGCTCTCATTGATTGAAAAAGAAATTACATCAAAAAAATGATTAGGAAAGTATAAGTTAAGCTTTAACTTGTGTGAAAACTTTTTCTCATTAATAAAACGAATCATGGGAGCATGGAACCATAGATCTCACTAGCATATAGGGCATCTTGGGCTTCTTTTTGTTCACTTATGAAGGAGGAGGTGTTAAAATATTTATGCTACAATCAGAATTACAAATACCCACCATATGATTCAAATACTCGCTTACAAAAAAGTTGTAGAATTGACACTTCACCTTAAATTGGGCATAAATATCTACCAAGTCCATCTTGCTCATCTTTATCTTAAGGGACTTTATGTTTGTGCCCTTGACAACTTTGCCAATAAATTTGTGTCCATGGTTACACTTCGCATATAAAACTTGTGTCCAAGATTACATTCTGCCGATAAGGAAATTTGCAAGGAAACACGTGTAAAAATTCATGTTTTTGAATCGCATATGGGCAAGTACTTAAGCGAAGATGCTTAGATGTCGTAAATCCTAAGTCGTCTCTTCAATCCGATATATTGCAAAGCCTTCAATTTATGTGATCCCCCAAAATGGCAGGTAATGCTCACCTTTAGGGTCGGGGTCTTGCTATGGGTCCTAATTGAATTGAGGTTAATGGTGATGCTCACCTTTAGGGTCGAGGTCTTGCTATGGGTCCTAATTGAATTGAGGTTAATGGATATGTCCATTTAGGTGGATCATTTTGTGGCACCTTAGGATTATTAGGCTAATTTCTATCTTCTCTACTACCATTCTTCCACCATATAGACACTGTTACTATTGAGGGCGTAGTTCAATTAAGGATGAACCTCGTGCATATTGGGCCATTGTTGCTTAGTGTGTATCTGCATTTTGATTTGCATTCTACTTCCACAGTTCCACTACATGTAACACAAGGCATCAACAACTTGATCTTCATATTTGAAGTATGGAAGGCAAACATTCACGTGTACCAATCATCTCAAGAATAAAGAGTCGACCTAATTCAACATGTTAGTAATGTCATGTGGAATATAATTATTACAGACATGTTTTTTTGACGCTCAAAAAAAAGGGGGATACACTCGATGGTGTTCACCCCAATGTATTAAAAAGGAAGCGCAAAGAGTATTATTACAGCCATGTTTAATTTTATGGTGTCATATATCATAAGGGATCACGCGCCTACTCTGGTTAACCATCTGAACATACGACAAGGCCTTAAATGTCGGATTTCAATTTCGTTTCGCGACTGACCGGAACGGAATTTCGGCCGAATTTCGGTCAAAATTCGACCGAAATTTCGGTCATTTTGGTCATTTTCGGAACTAAGGCTCCCAAATTTCGGCCGATATAGGGCATTTTAGTCGAATTTCGGTTACCCACCGAAACCGAAATTCGACCGAATTTCGGCGAAATTTGAGGCCATGATACATGATGATCAACATTCCAATACAACTCCTGATTATTATATCCGAAGAAATAAAAGGAAGCGATATGCTAGGTCAGCCAGTATATAGCAAATATCCTGCTAGCTTCTTATGTGTAGTATGATGGTTTTCTATCATCAAAAACCAATTAAATTATGATTTTATAATTTATTGCTGCTGTGAATATAGGTTTGTATTTTCCAAAATCCAGAAAGATCAAATTTTTTTATTCCTGCACACATCCAAGGAGATTGTGTATGTCCTCTTATCATCACTATTATTTATATTCAGCTAGATAAAACATGTGATCCTACCAACATTCTTTGATATTTGCTGTCAAATTTTACAGTAACTAGTGACGAGATCTCAAATATCTGAAATTTAATCAAAGCCCGATAAATATACTAGCGTGCAACTATCCAAAATTGGTTTATCTTAAAAAAGCTAATTTGTATAGGACCTATTGTCCATTATCTTCATAACTAAAGATCAACCCTTTGCCTTTATCAAAGCATCACATCTCGAGAACTTTTCATTATAAAATAACAAGCCTCCTCCCACTTAGAAAAATAACTTATAATGTGAAAAGAAACATCTCCAGTTACATAAGACAATTAATCATCAAGATAGAGTAGACCAGTGGAAAATGAGACTCTACAAAAAGGATCAGAAGTTGCCGAAAAGAAAAAAGGTGTGTGTAAATGAGAAGTACCTGACTCTTGTAAAAATTGCACGGCATCAGATAAAACAATGAAAGCCAAGCCTCGCTGTGGATCCCATAGCTTCCTCGTATCAAAATAGGTAAGAATCGGATCCAAAATGCGCCACATGGTTGTGCTTTCTTTTGCCATTTCAATTATTTTCTTGGTACAAATTTGTGCCCATACCTCAGGTGTTTCACTCTCCTCTCTGCTGCAGAGCAATGTGGTAAGTAGATAAGACAGATGCAACAATCAGATTTCAATTTATAAACACTTTCGATGCGTACAAAAAAACCACAAATACACAAGATCAAATAAAGGAAAATTGTTTTTGCACCTATCATCCGACATATCATTATGCCCATCCCATCTCAACAGCCAGATTAGGGTTGAGGTGCCAACGGAAAAACGTACCAAGTTGTTTACTTGAAATGATCCCAATCCGATGACTGATATGGTATGGATGTGATAGTACATGAGATGGAAAAGAGACATTACCAACACCCAATGAAAAATAGCTTAGCCAATTGGCTATTTCAAAAAGAAATAGCTTAAGCAACTCTTGACTAGAGAGTAATACACCTTAGTAATATTATAGTCACCAAAGCACCATCAAATTCTATGCCCACCGTGTATTGTTATTCCATATTATAAAATGAAAACTCTAATTCAACTAGAATAGAATGCACTGACATGCTCCAACTTCCAAACCAAACAATGAATGCCATGGGTGATTTAAGCATTTGATAATAACTCTATTTTAAACAATACCAGTTTTGCATGAGAGGACTAACGTTAAGGAAGATCCCCTAACTGCCTCTGCAAAAGATCGCCACACACCCTATTGTCTTGTTCCGGCCAGGGACTCTTGCTGTGCAATGGACAGTTCATCTGTGAATCCTCCTTGCAGCCATTCCAGAGGTGCTATGAGTTCACCACATTAGCCATCTCCTACACAAGTCCCTTCGATGATCGCTTACCCTACACGGGCAGCATGGAGGGGTGTCCGCTCAACCCTCTGCCAGATGCACTAGCCTTCCACAGAGAAAATGGATGCCATCCTCTTCCCTTGGGGTCAACAATGGCTCATTACCTCCCAGCCAACTTCATCAGCAGATTCCTTCCGTGCAGTGGCCCTCACTTGCCAATTTGGTCCATCTCCCATGCATCCAAGAAGACTCACCATCAAACTCGTGTGACGAGCACATGTGCAAGTAGTCCTCATTCCTTAGCCCAGTCGCCATGGGATCCCATTGAAAATTCCGACTCCTCACTCGCAACAGCCCCTCTGTCACCCTCCAAAACCCAAATGCTCGCTATCACTCCTCCAGTGCTCCATCTTTTTTTCTGAATTCATATTATACATTGATGTCAGATTATTTTATTGTGCTGGGTCGAACTTTTGATTTCTGGTAATGTTATGTTGAATGGTAAGTATATAGAATTATGTTTATGTGATCTAAATGTGTTGCACATGATTGACTTTGAGAACAATTGGGTCCATTTGAAGAACTGTGTGATTCATATGTTAATCTCATGTCGATTAACATAGAGACCTGTATATTTAAGGAGTTTTTAAATTTTTATGAGCAGGATCATCTTGAATGCTTTGAATGCACTTACTAAATCTATTCGTTATACAAATTATTTGATGCTTTATTGGTGGTGCATTTACCATATGCTCTTCTGCTAGCTTATCTCAAAGATGTGTTAGTGAAGACGCATTCTGAGTACACCTGTATAAAATGTAAATGAGAAATATGACACTGTTGCAGTACCTGAGGAAGTAAATCTTATGTGACCACGATTATGGAATATGTTTAATCTGGAACATTCTGCAACACCATTAGACTGGAAAATGTTTGATTTGGAACATCATTAAGGAAGCTTTCTCAGTTTATATGGGTTGGATCAGGAGGATCAAATCATGGATCGCCTAAAGTAGTATTTGTGGTTATATAGAAGAGTTTGTGTTGAAGACTTATAGAAGAAATATGGTATGGGTCCAACCTCACCATAAACTTAGATGACCTTCATTTGAACACAAAAAACAAGTATTTTACCTCATTAATTTTGGCATGATTTCACAGAGCCTTTGCAAAAACTCTGACAAGTGTGAAAAACCAAACAGTAGATAAATATACTGAATGAGGTTACATATTAGTCGTGTTAGTAATTTTAAATCAATGCTGAATTATTGAACATGACAACTACTGGACAAGCAAACGAACTCCAAAGAACAAGACAAAACTACTGAAACAAATTTAGCTGTCATTTAAACCTTGTCATGCCAGATGAGTCTTTTATTGCAAGCCGATGCCTGGCATAAGCATTCCTCATACGAAACTCATTCCCGATTCCAATTGCAACTCCAGCATCAGATCTAACAGCTTCCACCCAATTATGTTGTGATTCATCCCCCTCATCATCTCCATCATCATATACATCACCCGCCCCATAGTTATCTAAAGTAAGACGCACAATCTGCATACCCACAATTTTATTAGTAAACCATCACAAAATGCAAATCAAATGCAACAATGTGAGCTAACGCATATTGATTAGTGTTGAGTTGTGCAATTTGACTAGCAGGCCGTGGATGAGGACCTGCTTAGGCCGCAGGTCTATATATGTAACACATGCTCCTTTTTTCAAAAGCAAAAAGAGACGAAACCCTAACCATTTGTGGAGTCTAGAAATTTTTATGGCCAAGTAGCTTTTCCTCTATATCAATGGATTTCCACGAGAATCATTCAGTGCTTCTTGTTTAATTGATTTTCAAAATGGCACCTGTTAGAGTCTGAATTCAACTTGTATTCGGGCAGATGCTTTTTATATAGTTGATGGATCCAATTTGACTAGAGGCTGAGGAATCAAATGAATCTGATTTCGTAGTTTTTTATCAAAGCAGCGCAAAAGTTCGGCTTTCCAATCGACAATTGACCGGAGACAAAGGTAGTGTCGTTGCAAATGCCATGGTCAGGTTTGCCTTAAGACCCTAATGCTCCATAATAAACAGTCATTTTTATCATTTCCATGGGATAGTAAAGCCGCAGCAGTCTTAGATTGATGTTCAATAACCTCTTGACCAAGACCAAACCCCACCACCACATCCCTTAGGTGCCATCTCCACATCAAGCATTGTCTTCAGCCACCCACTTCCATATTTAACATGTGTCGTTACTGATCACTTCTTCAATGCACTGCCACTCGAGCCCCACTTCAGCGCCACTGCCACTCGAGCCCCACTTCAGCCCATAGATCAGCAACAGTTCAAGCCTAGCACTAAACGCAACCTAGGGCTACCTCCATCTCGGTCTTACTGACCATTGTCATGAGGTCTCTCTGCCAATCCCAACAACCCCCATACGGTGTATATGTCGTTTCCTAAATTTGTCATTTGTAAATAAATAAAAATGGATAGTTGACTGCTGAAATTATGTAATAAAAGTAGAGTTGGAAACTTTCATGTAGATCTTAAAACAATCTCCATTGATAATTAAGTTAGCAAGCGATAATGTACTTTTCTAATATACAAGTATTAAATACCAAAAAAATGTTTTCATTATCCTAAATTAAATATTATTTATATTCAAAATAATTGCTAGGAAATAAGCATTTTTCTCTTTATTGCAAGTTAAAAATAATAATAAAATTATATATTAAAGTCTAAGTAATATATCAACTCTATCTAAATGCGGACGGAATATGCGGCTATGCAGATCGAATATGCAGCATAGACCACATAATGTACAGCAAAGACAATTTGATTCAACCTTCCTGCCATATTGGCCTATGCAACTGCATATGCAGTTCATGCAGAGGCATTCCTAAACACAGGATTCAACTTTTGAAGTGCTAGTATATACGTCTATAGATAGGTAATTGGATACCTCCAGGGTCCAGTTACCACAAGCACTTAGGTTTAGTACCACATCATGTATGAGTGGGGCTTGGTCATATTAGTGGTGTTATATAAGAAGACGCATACCACATGTATTCATTGAGCTAAATATAATAGAAACATCAGCCCTTCGAGGTATTCTCCCATGGTTTCATCCCACTCCTTATGGAGTAGGTATCAATGTAAACATGTGTGATCTTCATTGTTCTTCGTATTTCTCTCTCTCTCATTACGTTTCCGTATTATCGCTTTCTACATGGTGTTAGAGTGTTTTTCCACAAGGTATCACAGGGTTTGATTCTAGGGTTTGTTCTTGAAGATATACCTTTATCACATTCAGGTTAACATGTATTCGATGTTCTAAAGAGTTTCAAGATTGTTCAACGCATATACGCAAGTTCTGAAGATTGCCACCACCAAGCTCCGAAAAAAATCTAAGGTTTCTGCAACACTAGAAAATTGCCGAGCATAATATGAAGTGGCGTGAACCTAATTCTACACGTAGGCAGAATCTCCATGCATGATGATTCCCAGTTGTAATGTTCAATCCCAGTGTGCCCACCAATGCTGCCCAACTAGGCGGTTGCCCAGCGATCTCCAGAGTCCATGTCTGATTATAACATCTCCGAAAGGCGGAACCATTTTTCGCGAGCATTTGTATCAAGGGTTCATGTCAAAATCCTAATTCTCCACTGTATAGATATCTCCAGGTGTGGTTCTTTCCACACGATCTCCGTGCATATAACGTGATTGTGCAACCACAATATTTCTCGCACACAATAGCCTGGGGAAAGTCTCCAAACCATCAAAGACCCCTAATGCACTGGCTATGAGTTCTTCCAAATCTATACAGAAGGAAACCATTGGAGCCCTTTGAGGATACATGATGTTGAAGACCTACTCACAATGACCAGCTATCTCCCTAGGCATAGAGGCCATTCACCACTGTCTCCAAAGGGGTACGCCCCAGCCAACAAGACCCGACACAGGATTCAACCTCCCTCCGCTTCCCCAGCTTCTCGGAGGAGGCAAAAGACCTCACCGAGGCACACTTCCCATACCACATGCAGCACTTCGCTGAGGCACATAGGTGCCTCCCTACCTTCTCCATCAAGATGACATGGACCATCGATGTAATCAGGAAGGTAGAAGGGAGCACCTCCAACAGCCTAGTCGCCTCCATGGACTCCTTGGGGCGCAAAGAAGGTCTCTCCCGAGGTCGCCACACTCTTCGAATGTTGTAGTCACGATGATGATGACCCCAAACACCATAATTAAAGCATCAAAAATCGGTATGTGCTCTGAGATCGCAAATGACGCACCATTTGCCACCCAACATCAAATGAAATAGAGCCATCCCCTCGAAGCAAAGAAACCTCATATGGCATCAGAGTACCAACATAAGACTTCGAAATCCTATAAATGCAGCCCTAGGACCTCGTAGGTTCATTTTTAAAAAATGATCGAGTGGACATCCATTAGAGAATCGTCTAAAAAATATTAAGCTATATAAAAAATATGTACATAAAATACAATCTCTAAGTTTCACATAGCACTCCGACGTGCCCAATAACATTCTCACAATGGAAACGCCCCTCTTTGAAGACACCATTTCAAGCCAGTCAGATGGCACAGACCAAGGTTGCAAAAGTCGACAGTCGGTACTCGATCGGCAGAGTCATTGACTAAGGATTAATCGGCAGTTGGAAGAGTAATCGGATTTAGTCGGGCATAAGTCAGTATTTATTTTTTTAAGTGTAAATCAATTTTTAATACATATACTCTCATTTATATTCATAAATTTAGCATTTTTAATGTTTTTAAGAGCTTAAAATTTTATAGGAGAAGAAAAATGAAGCAAGTTAAGAACAAATTATTTAGTGCATATAAGTCAGTATTTATTTTTTTAAGTATAAATCAATTTTTAATACATATACCCTCATTTATATTCATAAATTTAGCATTTTTAATGTTTTTAAGAGCTTAAAATTTTATAAGAGAAGAAAAATGAAGCAAGTTAAGAACAAAATATTTAGTACATACAACGAGCAAATGTTCAAAAATAGAAACTGTTGGGAAAAAAGACTTCGATTATCATTCAGAAAACCCTAGGCTCTCTCATATAGGGAGAGACCTAAAGGGTAAATTACACAGTGGTCTATAAAAGACAAAGAAATAAAGACACGATACTATAAAGAGATAATAGTAATATGAACTATCTCTACACTCCCCTCAAGGTGGAGCATAGATGTCTATCATGCTCAGCTTGGATGAACATCTCTGAAAAGGTCCTCTGAGCAGTGGCTTGGTGAATACATCTGCAGTCTGATCTCCCGAGCTCACATGTGTAGTAGATATCAATCCTCTCTGGATCAAGTCTCTAGTGTAATGGTAGTCAACTTCAATATGCTTGGTTCTTTCATGAAAAGCGGGATTGTTGGCAATGAATAATGCTGCCTGATTGTCACACTGAAGCCTCATAGGTAGTGGCACAGCAACATGTAGATCTTCTAGTACGGATCGAACCCACATCATTTCCGAGCTGGCTTGAGCCACGGCCCTATATTCAGATTCGGCACTGGACCTTGCCACAACAGTTTGTTTCTTGCTTTTCCAAGAAACCAGAGAGCCTCCAACAAAAACTGCGAATCCTGAGGTTGATTTCTGATCCTTAGGGCATCCTGCATAATCTGCGTCTGCACACGCTGAGATAGATAAATCTGTGCCCTTTCTGAATAGCAACCCTAAACCTGGAGAAGACTTCAGATACCTCAGTATCATGTGTATAGCATCCATGTGGACTTGTCTTGGTTGCTCCATAAATTGACTTACCCTGCTAACTGCAAATGCAATGTCTGGACGAGTAAAGGAGTTTTCCCACCATTTCTCTATATCTCCTCTTATCCACTTCATCAGTATCACCATCATACAACTTCATGCTAGGGTCCATGGGAATACTTCATGGTTTGCATCCATCCATGCATGTCTCAATCAGGAAGTCTGTAATATACTTCCATTGGGTCATCACCAAGCCCTGTGCATTCCTTGCAATTTTCAACCCCAGAAAATATCTTAGGGTTCCAAGATCCTTTGTAACAAACTGACGGCCTAGGAATGCCTTCGTCCTTTCTATGCCCTGAGCGTCATCTCCTGTAACAAGAATATCATCCACGTAGACCATAATGACAACCGTACCTGTTGATGACTTCTGGACAAACAACGAGTGATCTGCATTTGACCTCTTGAATCCATGTTGCTCAATAAGGTTGGAAAGCTTCTGGAACCATGCTCTTGGACTCTGTTTGAGGCCATATATTGCCTTGTGAAGTCTACAGACCATCTGCTTCTCGCCCTCAGCAGTAAACCCAGGTGGTTGCTGCATGTAGACTTCCTCCTGTAGGTCCCCATATAGGAAGGCATTCTTGACATCCAGTTGAGATATACTCCATTCACGAACCATAGCCACAGATAAGAGAATACGAAGAGTAGAGTGTCTCGCCACTGGAGAGAAAGTGTCCATGTAATCCACGCCATAGGTTTGTGTAAACCCACGGGCGACCAAGCGTGCTTTGTACCGATCCAAAGTGCCATCTGCATGATATTTAACTGTGAAGACCCACTTACAGTTCACAATGGATGCATCAGGAGGTGCAGGAACCAAAGACCATGTGCCACGCGACTCCAAGGCACTCATTTCTTCTTCCATAGCTAATCTCCAGCAATCATTCTTCAAAGCTTCCTGGTAGTTCCGTGGTATATCCACGGAAGACAAGGCTGAGGCAAATCTCTGAAAGTCACCAGTGAGACGGTGAAACGAAACCTGTGAGGCAAAAGGATAAGAGGCACATAGCCGTCTCTACTTCCGAATAGCAATTGGAACATCAAGATCATTATCTGCTGCACTGGATGGTCTAGTGTCCTCATGTACTGAAGAATCTTGCACATGTACCAAATCTGACCCGTCAGTAGTAATGCCATCTGAACATACCTGAGGCGTGATGGATGGTTGATGTGTAGCCTGAGCAGGACCTGACCGACGCGTATAGAATTTTGGAAGCGGTGAAACGAGAGGTCGTGGAAGAAGTGGAGGAGGAGGTGATGGTGGTGCTGCTGGCATGGAGGCAGGAACAGGGGAAGACTCGTGTGAACTCCAAGTAGGTGGTGGAGGAACATAGACATCATCATTGGTAGTGGAAGGTACCAATCTGTCACCTGCAGGAGAAAAATACATGACAAGCTCAAAGAAAGTGACATCAGCACTCACGAAGTACTTCTTATTTGTAGGATCATAACATCGGTAGCCCTTCTGAGTCCTGGAATAACCAACAAAGACGCACTTGACTGCTCTAGGAGATAGTTTGTCAAGTCCTGAAGATAGAAGATGAACAAAAGCTACAGTACCAAAAACACGTGGAGTCAGTGAGAATAAGTCCTTGTCTGGAAAAATAAGAGAAATATGTATCTTCTCACCAAGAACAGAGGATGGCATTCGATTGACCAGATAACATGCAGTAAGAACAGCGTCTCCCCAGAAGGAAATAGGAGCACAACTCTGAATCAACAGGGTTCGAGTAATATCTAAAAGATGGCGATGCTTTCTTTCCGCCACACCATTTTGTTGTGATGTATATGCACAAGTGGTTTGGTGAATAATATCCTTTGATGAAAGAAATTGAGAAAGTGAGCGTGTGCAAAATTCTAGGGCATTATCAGTCCGAACATATTTGACTGAAGAAGAGAAAACATTTTGCACTTCATTAATTAAATTTTTGATCACATCTCCTGCTTCAGATTTATTCTTCAAAAGAAAGACCCATGACACACGAGAGAAATCATCCACTACCACAAGATAAAATCTGTGTCCCTGTTGATCGGGTACACGACTCGGACCCCATATATCTATATGTAACAACTCGAATGGGGAGCTACTGCTCCGACTCTTACGACTTGGGAAGCTCGACCTATGATGCTTTCCCAACTGACATGCTTCACAGCGGAAAGACGAACTAGGAGAGATCTGGGGAAGAAGATGGCGCATTTTCTGAAGCGAAAGGTGACCAAAATGGAGATGCCAGATGTACGGAGAGACTGGTCCAGCGGAATGAGAGGAGACGCCAGCATAGGAATTCCGAACCAGCCGATATAGACCATTCTGCTCAGAGCCACAGTCAATCACCATGTCCGTTAGTATGTCCTGAAAAAATGAGAGAAGACGGGTCAAATATAACACGACAATGTAAGTCCTTCGTAATCTGACTGATATATAACAAATTCATTGAGAACTCAGGAGCAAGTAGGACGTTCTGTAGGTGCATAGTGGAGGAAAGGAAGACCTCCCTCTGTCCAACAAGGGGTGAATGGGTACCATCTGCGATCTGCACTGAACGATCATGAGGAATGTCCCTGTAGGACTGTAGTCTATCTCTATCTCGGCAGAGATGATGTGTGGCTCCCGAATCTATAATCCAGTCTGATATATCATGAGACGGTGTAAATGCAGTAGATCTACCTGAAGTACTAGCAGCAGCAGATGAACTGGCGGAGGCTGTAGCAGCAACATCTGAAGGACCACCAGACGAATCACCAAATGAATGTGGCATAATATCTCGGAGACGTGCCACAAGTTCGTCAAATCGATTATCTGCAGTAGATGGTAATGGAGACTGAGAATGTTCTGCAACACGTGCCGATGCTGGGAATCCATGCTTAGAATAGCATGTCTCCTCCGAGTCTCCTGTGCGGTGACAATATGAGCACGTCTGACTGAAGCGACCACCCCTTCCCTGGGGTCCACGTCCAAGACCACGACCAGAAGGCGGGCCACCTCTCCCACGCGAGACTGCCATCACTGATGGGGGTGGAGTAGAAGAGCTGGAGGAAACTGGAATGCGATTGAGTCTTCTGTAAACATCCTCCACTGGAAGAATAACTGCATCAGCCAGGATCTGAGACCGGGCGGCATCATATTCAGGATCAAGAGCCGCAAGTAGAACACTCACCATGGTGGCGTTCCGAAATGTCTTCTGCTGTTCAGGAGTGGCAGTGAGTGGAATGGTACTGTATAACTTCTCAAACATCCCTCTTAGGGATGTGTATAAGGAATGGAAAGGTCTGCCGCTCTGCTTCATTGTGAAAATGTCATGCTGAAGCTGCAACATCTTGGTCTCATTTCGCACCTGCGAATATGTAGCGGCGAGAATGTCCCACATCGCCTTGGCAGTGGGTTGATGGAGGACGTCATTAGCAATCTCCATTGTCAATGTACCAGACAACCAGACCTTTGCATAGGAGTCATCAACCTCCCATGAGGCATATATCCCTAACTTCTCTGCGGGCTCATCTTCGGTAAGAATGTGCTTCTTACCATTTGACTTCATGAGGCTCATGAACTGCATAGCCCAGAGCTCATAGTTAGACCCGTCCATCTTCACTATTGGCGCAGGACCTTTGAATGCGCCGGTCGAGGGCATATCAACCTTCGATTCAGACATACTGTCGCTGGAGAAGAACTAGAGTATGTAGACACGATAATGAATGTCTACACCAACTGCATCGGATTTGAGTGCGTATGTAGACGTTATCCACTCAAATCCATATATCGGCCGAAGAAACGAGGTGGACTAGGGCACGCCTTAGATGAGGCCTACAGCCCTCGCAGCGGCAAGGATGCCGCCTGGGACGGGTCGACGGCTGGCTGGGATGCCGCCTGGAGTTCTGTGGCAGGCTGGATGCCGCCTGAGGCCTACAGCGGCTGGCTGGGATGCTGCCTAGGGCCTTGGGCGGCGAGCTGGGGGCCGCCTGGAGCTTCGGCGGCAGGCTGGAGAGCCGCCTAGGGCCTTCGGCGGCTAGAGAGAGAGGCGGCGGGGAGGAAGCCGTTGCGGAGGGAGGGGCGGTGGGTGGAGAAGCCGGAGATCGGCGCCGAGAGGGAGAGGGTGGCGGGTGGGGAGGGGGCGGCGGGTGTGGAGAGCCCTAGCGCGGCTCTAATACCATGTTGGGAAAAAAGACTTCGATTATCATTCAGAAAACCCTAGGCTCTCTTATATAGGGAGAGACATAAAGGGTAAATTACACAGTGGTCTATAAAAGACAAAGAAATAAAGACACGATACATAAAGAGATAATAGTAATAAGAACTATCTCTATAGAAACCATATACAGCATGCCAAAAAGAATAATACAAGCGAAGTCAGTGGACAATGAGACAAGTGTCACAAGTCAACTGAATCATTCCTCATCATCTTCTTCTTTATCATCACCTTCTTCTTCATCTTCTTCTTATGTATCCTCAATATGTAGCTCGTCCCCATTCATTGACGTAGGATTGGAGCTTGAAGATGACGCTCCCCTTCTACTTTCACCTCGTTAGCTCCTTCTTGATTCCAAATTCTCTTCGGCATCTCTACCATGTGCTACAGCACCCCATGTCAATCCGTAACCTGGAAAAATCTCCCCATCATGAACACCGACATCTCCAATCCATTCAGCCATGTGTGCATGATCATGAGATGAGAGAGGGTCTCTTTCTTTCTCAACTCGACGCTCCTGCAGGTTGGAATTGAAACGCACATACACAAGGTCGTTTAGCTTCTTCGTCTCCAACCTGTTTCTCTTCATGGTATGGATTTGAAGATCGAAAATAAATATGAAATTTATATCAATTACTAATTTAAATTTAACTATAACTAATCAATTTGGTGTGTGGAGTGGAGCTATTACCAAGTCAAATGTACTCCAGTTACGCTCGCATCCCAAGCATGAAGACATCAAGCTCAATATCTTGATGTCATGGCTTTCAAATGAGGCGTGTTATCTCCATGATTATACCACCATTTTTTTGAGTAAAAATTATACCACAATTACCTAATGAAATAGAGGGTTGGTCAATATAATAAAATAAAAATATGATTGACATGATTCATGAATAGAAAATAATGACAGAAATACATGGATCATAACTTCCATCCTTTATCATCCTCAGTCTCACAGCTAAGGCTTGCCAAAATCTCCAAGACCAAGCCTGTATGCCGGAAGCTCGTCCCTGGAAATTGCATCCTGTATATCCAAATATGGATAAAATCTTTCTATGCATTCCTTAAATCCTCTCCTCACCGTAACATCAGGATCATCACAAGACTCCGTGTAGAAAAAAATGGATTCAAGTAATAAGCAACTAGATGCAATGGAGTATCGAGCCTCCCTTTCGTCGTGGAGTAAGACGACTCCACATCATTGAATGATGCAATTATCTCATGCTAGGCCTCTTCAAGCGCTCCATACACAAAGCCCATGGATGGGCATCGATCTGCATCAACCACACGAAATAAACGAACCAATGGAGTAAAAACTCGGACAGCATGCGGTGGGGTTCCAGAATGTTGGGCTAAATACAATGGAACTGGTTGTTTCTCTCTTCTTGGTCTTGCAACATTTGTAGTTCCTCCACTCTTCTGAGGAGAACATCAATCTCAGCTTGTCCTTCTCATTTAGGCTCTCAAGAGTGAGAAAAGTGGTTGCAAATCTTGTTTGATTGGGTCTTGCAATGTCCCTCTTGTTGGTGAACTTGCGCATCAAGCTTAGAGTTTTGGTGTGACAGTAGATGAACATCATAAGCCTCTTTACCTTTGTTATTGCACTCCTCACCTTCATGTCTCTGGTTATCTCCTCAAAAGCAAGATCAATGGAGTGCACGGCACACGGAGTCCACTAAATCTGCGGATATTTGGTGAGCAGAAATCTTCCCACTGCTACATTGGCAGATGAATTATCCGCCACAATCTGAACCACTTTATCCACTCTCACTTCATTAAGACAATCCTCCACCAGCTCGAAGATGTATTCCGCAGCGTGAGCCTCTTCTAAGGCATCTATGCGCTTCAAAAATGAAGTTCATAATGTGCAATTGACATAGAAATTGATGGTGTACATTCCTCGCATGTCTGTCCATGCATCAGTCATCAAAGAGCATCATGTCGACATCCACGTACCACGATGGCATTGCAAGTCATCATGCATCTTCTCCACTACCTTCTTCAGAAGCGAGCCACAAAGCTCATACTTCGTGTGAGGCTTTAGTCCATGCCCTTTACTTCCCAATCGCCTCCACCATCGACATGAATGGCTATGCCGTCAATGCAAACGGAATCGTCGATGTATATGCCCAGTTGGATATATACGATGTCACCCTATCATGATGATCAGTAGAGAATTCCTTTATGGTAATCTGATGTGATGACCCTTCAACTACGACGTTCTGCTCCAAGGAGTCAGAGACACGTGATCTCTTTGTTGAACATGAACCTGCATCTCCAGTGAAAGGGTCATCACGTGTGTCTGACTCTATGGAGCAGAACGTAGCAATGGAAGGGTCATCACGTCAAATGACCATAAATGATGCATTCTCCAAGGATCATCGTGATAGGGTGACCTCGTATATATCCAACTGGGCATATATATCAACGATTCCAGTTAATACATTGACGGCAAAACCATTCATGCAGATGGTGGAGGCGATTGGGAAGTACGAGCATAAATTAAAGCCTCCTGCGAGGTATGAGCTTAGTGGCCCGCTTCTGAAGAAGGCAGTGAAAAAGATGCACGATGACTTGCAATGCTATCGTGATTCGTGGACGTCGACGGGATGCTCTTTGATGATTGATGCATGGACAGACAAGCGAGGAAGGCGCATCATCAATTTTTGTGTCAATTGCACATTAGGAACTTCATTTTTGAAGTCCATAGATGACTCAGAAGAGGCTCACACTACGGAATACATCTTCAAGCTGGTGAAGATTTGTCTTAATGAAGTGGGAGCGGATAAAGTGAATCAGATTATAGTGGATAATGCATATGCCAATGTAGCAGCGGGAAAATTGTTGCTCACCAAATATCCGCAGATTTGGTGGACTCTGTGTACCGCGCACTCCATTGATCTCGCTTTAAAGGAGATAAGCAGAGAGACAAAGGTGAGGAGTGCAATTACGAAGGCAAAGAGGCTTATGTGTTCATCTGTTCTTACACCAAAACTATAAGCCTGATGCGCAAGTTCACGAGTAAGAGGGACATCGCAAAGCCCGATCAAACAAGATGTGCAACCAATTTCTCACTCTTGAGTGCCTAAATGAGAATAAGGACAAGCTTAGATTGATTTTTTTTCCTCAAAAGAGTGGAGGAACTGCAAATGGTATAAGATCAAGAAGAGAGAAGCAGCTAGTTCCATTGTATTCAGCCCAACGTTTTGGAACCACACCGCACATGCTATCCGAGTTTTCACTCTATTGGTTCATTTATAACGTGTGGTTGATGCAGATCAATGCTCATGCATGAGATTTGTCTATGGAGGGCTTGAAGAGGCCAAGCGGGAGATAATTGCATCATCCAAATGCTTGGAGTCGTCTTACAAAAATTTTGTGGATGTTGTTACCTCCAAGAGCAAAGGGAGGCTCGATACTCCATAACATCCAGCAACGTATTACTTGAACCCATTTTTCTTCTACACAGAGTCTCATGGTGATCCGAGTGTTGTGGTGAGGAGAGGATTTAAGGAGTGCATGGAATGATTTTATCCATATTTGGATATACAAAATGCAATTACCAGGGATGAGCTTTCGGCATACAGAGTTGGTCGTAGAGATTTCGGCAAGCCTCTAGTTGTGAAACAGAGGATGACAAATGATGCCAGTTACGATCCAGGTATTTCAGTCATTATTTTCTATTCATGAATCATGTCAATCATATTTTTATTTGATTATATTGAGTAATTCTCTATTTCAATAGCTAATAGGTGGTATAATCATGGAGATGACACGCCTTATTTGAAAGTCATGGCCATCAAGATATTGAGCTTGACGTCTTCATCCTCGGAATGCGAGCGTAACTGGAGCACATTTGGCTCGGTAATGGCTCCACTCCACACACCCAATTTGATTTGTAAGTGCAAAATTTAAATTAGTAACTGATATTAATTTAATATTTATTTTTGGTCTTCAGATCCATACCAAGAAGAGAAACAGGTTGAAGACAAAGAAGCTGAATGATCTTGTGTATGAGCGTTTCAATTCCAACCTGCAGAAACATCGAGTTGAGAAAGAAAGAGATCATCTCTCATCTTGTGATTGTACATACATGGCTGAATGGACCGAAGATGTCGATGCTCATGATGCAGAGGTTTTTCCGGGTTCTGGATTGACATGGGGTGTTGTAACACATGTTAGTAATGCTGAAGAGAATTTAGTACTGAGAAGGAGCCAACGAGGTGAACATGGAAAGATAGCTTCATCTTCGATCTCCAATCTTACGCCGATGAATGAGGAGGAGCTACATATTGAGGATATAGATAGAAGAAGACGATGATGACAATGATGAAGATGGTGATGAAGATGATGATGAATGAATCCATTGATGTGCAGCACTTGTCTCGCTGTCAACTGACTCCACTTGTATTATTCTTTTGAGCATGTCGTATACAAGACCTTAAATATCGATTTTGGTCACCATTTCGTTGACCGACCGAAACGGAATTTCGGTGGAATTTCGGTCGAAATTCGACCGAAACGGAATTTCGGTGGAATTTCGGTCGAAATTCGACCGAAATTTTGGTCATTTCGGTCATTTTTCGTACTAGAGCCCCACATTTCAGTCATTTCGGCCATTTTGGGTTGAATTTTGATTTCAACAAGATATCAATATTCAACAGAAATTCGACCGAATTTCACTGAAATTTGAGGCCATGGTCGTATATGTTTTTATTTTTGAATAATTGCTCGTTGTATGCATCAAACATTTTGTTCTTAACTTGCTTCATTTTTTCATCTCTTGCTATAAATTTTTAACCTCTTAAAATATTAAAATTGTTAAAATTATAAATATTAGTATAGTATAAAAATTGATTTTATATATTTAAAAAAAATAAAAGATTCAAAACCGACTAATGCCCAACTAAATCCGATTACTCTCCCGATTGCTGATTAATCCTTAGTTAGTGACCCTGTCGACCGAGTACCAACTGCAACTTCTGCAACCTTGCTTGAAATCTACAACTAACAATAGCAAAGAGGTAATCTCCAGGATTAGGAGATCATTGCGGACAAGGCCTTAAATTTCGTTGAAATTCAATCAAACTCTGATTTCAACATGTGACAGAAATCGATATAAAACAACCAATATTTAATACCTTGTAGTTACCAATAGAAAGGCCAGTCACTAATAAGGTTGAAATATCAACAAAAAATTTTGGTCGAATCTTGTTTCGTTTGGTCACCGATATGTTGGTCAAAACCGATGTTTAAGACCTTTGTTGTAGATACATTTCCTGAATGAAGATGGTTATTGAATAGAGATCGCCTTTACAACCAAGTTGTCGTTGTTGTGTCCCAAAGCTGTTGCATCTACATATTCAAAAGGACCTTATTCATTTCTTTGAGCCTTGGCACAACAAGACCTCATCGTACCTCGACACCGACTCTCAATCAACAAACCACATACCTCCAGAGTCTTGGTTGGCACTCGACTAGTCGTGACTTCCAAGGAAATGTTGTGGATACCTTTCTTGAATGAAGATAGAGACATAACAAAACTCTCTTTCCGTACCCAGATTATGGAAAACATCATGGACAGATGTCAATGTTGTTTTCCAAATCCGAAGCATATAAATACTCAAAGAATCATATTTATTTCTTTGATCCTTGGCACACCAAGACCTCCATATACCACTACACCAACTCCCAATCAACCATAAAATGCCTCAAGAAGACTGCTTAGCGAGCAGCAAGCATGTCCCAAGGAAGAAAATGAGAATAGCCAAAATAATTTCCTTCAGAAGGACCAATCGCCCCCCTCTCAAAAAGCATTAGGCCTTCCAACCTACCAACTTCCTCCCATTCTAATCTACAAGGGCTATCCAGTTAGCCCTCCTAAACCGCCCGTATACCAATGACAACTCAAGATAGATGATTGGTTAGGTTGTGCACATCGTACCACAAACCTAACCACAAGCCTCAACATCCTCAATAGACAAACCAAAAGACAAAAAGGAAGATTATGTATGTTAGATAATAAGACCAAAAATGTAAGCAAGCATCTCAAACACCATATAAATCCCCATAGCCTCCTAAATCCCCATAGCCTCCTCCGCACATCCATCCACAAAGAAACATTGTATGTGTTGGAGTAGTTGGACGGAGATACCCTCATCCAACCCTCCTGAATTGCCCACAAGCCAATGACAACTCAAGATGATAGATTGGGTTGTTCACGAGGTACCACATATTCATCGCTATTTGTAATCTAAAATGTCTCACAGTAGATGTCGAGCTCTTCTTGCGTTCACTAACTAAGAAAGCCAGTTGTATGCATCTTTTGTGAGTGGAGTAGTCTTGTGTGTGGTAAGTATCAAGGCTAGGGACCGAAGGAAGTAACAAAGGACAGGAGGATACGTAGCAGCAAGAAGATCAGATAGGAGCCATGACAGATAAGAGGTAATGCTAACCCTCAAGCAAGGGTACATGCCGAACTCCTTCTTCAAGAAGACCATGTGAGGAGAGGAACGAATTGTAATTGTGCTCCATCATCTGCGCGAGGAACTCAAGCAGAAAGAGGGACCCTCAACATCCTCAATCGATAGACCAAAAGACATAGGGACTAATTTTGTACTTTTAATTATAGGACTAGAAATGACACCCAAGATCTCAAGCACCAAGGAGATCTCCTTAGCCTCCACACCAACCTCCAAAGAAAATCGCATCGTACTTGTGTTGCAGTAGTTGGATGGAGATACCATCATGCTTGTAGCCCACCCCAATTCCACCATGGATTGCCAAATTCGTAATTATTGCTAGAGCATCCAATGTTGTAAAAGTCGTCGACTAGCCCGATTAGTCTGCCTGACTAGTTTTTGACAGTGGGGTGGCCAACTGGCTATTAACTAATCGCCCAATAGACCATCGGCTGACTACTCTCGACCGACTAGTCGATCAATTTTTGCAAGTCGAAACCATATTCTTTTATTTTTTACTTTTTTTTTAAATGCAAACTTGTCTTAACATGGTTAATATTTATTTAAATTCATTACTTCCGACAGTATAGAAAATGTACAAGTCCATGTAAATATATAAGATTAGATTTATAAAAATGATTTATATATTTAAAAGAACTAAAAAATCTAATACAACTAAAGGTTGATTGAATCTGATTAGTCATCCGACTGTCGATTTATCCTTTGTCAACGACTCAATCGACCGAGTACAGACTACCAAATTCTGCAACATTGAGAGCATCCACCACAACAAGTTGTAGTGGAGAAAAAGGACAACTTTGTCATATCCTAGTTGAGATTGGAAAAAACATCTATGTGTACGACCATCCATCAGTATCTAGAAAGATGTTGAGGCATTATTGACTGCTTCTTCTACGTAATCCAAAGCTCCAAGAATCTCCACTTAAACGACAACTGCACCAAGTTCTAATTGTGTATCATAAGCCTTCTAAAAGTTACCATTCGAAAGCAAATATTTAATTTTTATATGCTTTCAACCTGCGATTATCTCATTTGTCATGACTACAATCCATCATGATCCATCAATATTAAAAGTCATCTGAAGAAGTGAGTATCTGAACCCTTAAACATATCTTTAAATTTGTCAGTCCAACATTACACCAAATTCCAGATGTTTTTTACAATCTACACAAAACACATACCTAGAATGGTTGATACTAAAGCATAAACATAAGTTATCATGTTGGAGAGTGCACAAACAAGGAAGAGTAAGTACGCAACTTCTCAAACTTCTATAGGTCTTGGCAAACCTATTTTCTTTGGTATGTGATGCAGAGGATGTATGGATGCAGATGGACGGACATGGATACGAATATTGGTGTTACCATACCCTTATCCATTATTAATTACGAATACGAATGCAAATACGGATATTGACGGATATTAAAGCTATGTTACCACATCCTTAAAAAAATACAGATGTCAAACGAATAGTGATCGCATACGAGTAGTATTAGAAATACTCTATAGATGAGCTTAAATATACATATATTGGGTGGAGAACACATGTTATAAATATATTAAATATGCTTATATAGTAAAAATTATAGCAAATATAGTGAAAGAAGGTATAAAATCATGTTAAATATCGAAATCTGTATCTCTATATTTATATATGAAAATGATTATATGAATACAGTTGTTTGCAAATATCAAAGTGACATCTGTATCTCTATTGATTTTAAAATGAATATGGATGGAGATGTCAAAATCTATGTAAAATAGATATGGGAGCGGATCAGATACGGAGATATCCATATTTGTTTCCACCCCTAAGAGGATGCGGTGAGTTTCGATAGTTGTATTGGTCATAATATGTCCTTAATGAATATGGATGCAAATGTCAAAATCTATATAAAATAGATATGGCAACATATCGGATACGGAGATATCCATATGTGTTTCCACCCCTAAGAGGATGCGGTAAGTTTTGATAGTTATATTGGTCATAATATGTCCTTAATTTTCTTAATATGTATGCATAAATCGTACTGATATCGCCTAATGAATAATGATTCACGCGTTCATGAGATATGTCTTCCATTATGTATATTAGCATAAGTCCATTGCCACCGCTTCATCATTGCAATTCTTTGGAGCTTCCTTGATAAACAAGATCCCATTGAGATCGAGTTTGATCACACTTGTAGTTCAATGACCTACACCATAAAGCCTTGAGGGATGACTTGGTAAAACATTGCATGCTCATCCTATAAATCCTGGGAGAATGGCAGAATGCGGGAATTAATTGCATTCCCCCCTAAACGAACTCAATTACTGGCACAATTATATCATGGAGTGAGGCAAATTCTTCAGTAGTGTTCTCGAAAAACATAATTCCACAGATGTGGGTACAGGTATTTTAATTCCATGTATTATATACCTATTTCGCATTTTCAAAATGCGTTATATATGTCGCATTTTCAAAATGTGACATTTACACATTTTTTTGAAGTTCCAATGTATTGTGTGAATAACGCATTTTCAAAATGTGATATGCGATATCAAATGTGTATACCTTTGATTGTATTTCATAAATGTGATACACAATGTTCCCATATTCTTCCAAATCCTGGAATATTTTTATAACACTATTGTTGAATTTTTGAAATGCTATAATACATAGCGCATTTTGAAGATGCGACATCCATGGAATTAAGATATTTGTGACCACATTTGTGGAATTATGTTTTTTGATAACACTATTATGGAATTCATCTCCATGGAGTAAATTCACAATACAGAAGAAGATGTAAGAAATAGAAATTTAGTCAACTGATGTTTTA
Organism: Ottelia alismoides; assembly: GCA_037367405.1. NCBI lineage: Eukaryota > Viridiplantae > Streptophyta > Magnoliopsida > Alismatales > Hydrocharitaceae > Ottelia > Ottelia alismoides. Next base: position 148,012 of record JAZKJV010007447.1, read on the forward strand.
GCTCCAAGGTAGGTAATATACTAATATCAGTATCGGCTACTTGTCGATACGATATATTATCGACATATTGATGCCATATCGCCCAAATCAGCCTAATTTTGTGAAGGAAATGGCATTGGAAGGACAAATATCGATCATATCTATGATATATCGATCACTTGTTGATACTGATATATCGCCAATATATCACGATATCACTTACCCTTGTTTAGCACTAGAGCCAATAGTTGCTCCTGTCCTCCATCTTTCAACGGGTCGCTCCTGTCCTTCGTGTTGGGAGAATGGCAAAATGTGCGAATAATTCCCCACTCCCCCTAAACGAACTTAATTATAGGAACAATCTTATCATTGAGTGAAGTCACAATGATGATTGCAGATGTAAGAAATAGAAATTTAGTCAACTGATGTTTTAGCTCCAAGGTAGGTAATATCAGTATCGGCTACTAGTTGAAACAATATATTTGTTAGAGTATATGGTAGTGCGCCTATTGAGTTGTAACAGGGTAAATGGATCCTGGAGAAGATCCATTTACCCCATCCAGTGTTTAGTCCCATACCGCCTATTGGTGGGACTTGGAGGCTCTGGGAAGGCTATATAAGGAGCCCCAGACCTCCTGTACTCATTGAGAAAAGCAATAAAGAAACACGCCCCTTTGAGGGCTTCTCCCGTGGTTTCATTCCGCTCCTCACGGAGTAGGGTTCCACGTTAAATCTTGTTCTTCCATGTTTTCATATTTCTTGTTTATGCTCTGTTTATCTATCGCTTCCGCATTATTCATATTTTATAACATGGTATCAGAGCGGGTTTGATTCTCGGAGATTTGTTCTTAAAGATTTAGTTTTTGTATTTTTTTCGAGATTCATTGTGATTATCACATGTGAGAGTATTCAAGTTCATATTCGTGGAAGATTCGTAGGATTTGTTGTTTCGGCTCCAGGCCCCATGATGCCCTAGGCCAAGTTCTTCTGCCGATCTAAGGTTCCTGGTGGAACATCTTCAAGCAGCCGCCCTAACGCGCAGGCGTCCTCCTCCTGACGTTGTTCTCTGCAAGACTAGACGAAGCCGCAGGCTGCGGCATCCCTCTCAGATCCCTCCAGGCCGTAGAGCCTCCCAAGGGGGAATCCCTCTAGGCTGCACCAGGCAGCCCCATCGCCGCACACAATCGGATGCGGCCTCGCGCGACCCCCTGGCGAGCCCTCCTCGACTCTAGAGACCTCGGTCTCTTCCTCCCCCGCGCATCGCTCGCACAGGGCGTGATCCCCAGCCGTAAAAAAAAACCTCGCACGACCTCGCGCCAGCAAGCGCACCACCCAGGGCCCCTGCGCAAGGCGTAACCTCCACGCGTATCCATGTGCCCTAGCGCCGCTCCAGGAGGTGCGGAACTCCCAAGCGGCACCTCCTTTGGGAGGCGAAGCCCCATCTCGCCCTGGCAGAGCCTCATTCAGCAAGTGCGGCGAGCCCGCAGTTCTCGTCCTCGCCAGAACAGCCCAGGCGCGGCCCTCCTTGCAGCCGCACCTCCGCTCCTCCCACGCAAAGTTCCTCCCATCATAGGCGCAGGTGGCTCGCGATGCTCCATCTCTCGCTCCTCGTGCTCCAGACCTTCAACGGCGGCGGCGGCACCGTGAGACTCCCTTTGGGGGGGAGAGGGGAACGCGTGATCGATTAGGGGTTCCAAGGGAACCCTATTGATATAAAAAAAATATGTATGGGCTATTTCTGTGAGAGCCCAAATGGGCTGATTTTTTGTTAAAAAAAAGGGGGGCTCATTAAAAAAACAGAAGAAAAGAGAGGGGAGCCAGGGGGGCTTTAAAAAAAGGTTGTTTTTGTTTCGGCCCAAGTGGGCTGATCTGTGAAAAAAAATTGCGAAAAAAAAGGCGCGTACACAAAAAAAGAGAAGAAAGCCGCACGCATTTCAAAAAAAATTTTTGAAAGCCAAAGAAAAAAAATGAAACGGCTTAAAATTTTTTTTAAAAAAAAATGATGACGGCTTAAAAAAAAGGAAAGAAAAGAAAAGCCGCAAGGATGTTTTGTTTTCCCCTTCTATCTTGTCTTCTCCCAACTTTGTCGATGTTCATTTTCTGACAAGTATGGGAGAAAGGGGGGAGTATATGTGTAGAGTCACAGGTCTTGTATTCCAGATCCAGATTCAGATACCAATCTCCAGACCAGCCAGTTGATCAGACTCTACAGTTTGGTTTCAGACTCGACGATTGTCTTCCGAGTCCAGTTTCAGACACGCACAAGTGTGCGGTCATTGTCAGATGAGCATATGTTGCCATCATTTGTTCGAGGTCCCCATCATTCTTGTTGTTGTCAGGCCAGAGTTTTCATGTGAGCCATAGGGACTCCAGAGCAGAGGACCATTCCGTTGAGGGCAAGGGTTTTCATGTGGTATCATAGGTACACCAGAGCAGTGCACCATTCTCTGAGCCAGATGGGAGAGACCAGTTCTCCAACGAGGAGACATCAGGCGCAGTTTCAGACTCGATGGTCAGATTCCGAGTCTTCAATTGACTCACACTCCAGCCCGTTCGTCCTCCTCACCTGCACGGCATGAGAAGCAACGTCCTCGACTGCAGCATGTGCGCGTTGGGTTGATATTGTCCGTAGTGTCATGTAGCGTGAGTTGAGTTTCTTTCTGTTTGTTTGTCCAAGCTGAGCATTGCATGCTCCAGCTTGAGGGGGAGTGTTAGAGTATATGGTAGTGCGCCTATTGAGTTGTAACAGGGTAAATGGATCCTGGAGAAGATCCATTTACCCCATCCAGTGTTTAGTCCCATACCGCCTATTGGTGGGACTTGGAGGCTCTGGGAAGGCTATATAAGGAGCTCCAGACCTCCTGTACTCATTGAGAAAAGCAATAGAGAAACACGCCCCTTTGAGGGCTTCTCCCGTGGTTTCATCCCGCTCCTCACGGAGTAGGGTTCCACGTTAAATCTTGTTCTTCCATGTTTTCATATTTCTTGTTTATGCTCTGTTTATCTATCGCTTCCGCATTATTCATATTTTATAACAATATTGTCGATATATCGACGTCATATCGCCAAAATCAGCCTAATTTTATGAAGGAAATGGCCTTGGAAGGACAAATGTCGGTCATTATCGATGATATATCGATCACCTGTCAATACCATATATCGCCAATATACCGTGATATGGCTTACCCTTGTTTAGCTCTAGAAACAATCACAGCTCCTGTCCTCCATCTTTCGACTGGCCCCTCCTGTCCTTCATGTTGGGAGAATGGCAAAATGTGGGAATCAATAGCATTCCCCACTCCCCCTAAACGAACTCAATCATAGGAACAATCATATCATGGAGTGAAATCACAATGATGATTGCAGAGCAGAAGAAGCAGTAAGTAACAGAATTTCAATCAACTAGTGTTTTAGTTATGGAGTCAATAGCTCCTCTGATTCTCCATCTTTTGATGGGCTCCAATTTTGAGAAAAGATTGGTTGATGTTGAGAATTGCAGAAGCACGCACAAACAAGATCAATCACGCAAGCACAAAGACACACGGATATACAAGATTCACCCGTAATTGGTCTATGTCCTTGGGCGATGATCGATTTTTCACTATGTGGATAAGAAAAAATTACAGAGGATACAGAGAACCCCAACCCTAGAGGAGTTTATATACTACTCTCGTACAGATAAATCCCTAATACAAACGGATCCATATACCTGAATACAAGTAGAATCGCTCATAAAATACAGCGAGACCACTGTCTTGCTGAGGTATGGTACAACAGGAGGAGATGTATACGACGGTTCTTCAAGTTGGGTGAGACGGTTAGGATTCAAGGCATATCAACAATTTCCATAATAGAAGACGGATTCACATTCACAACATAAGATCAGTCCTTCAATAAAACAAAAATACTAGCATGGTTAAGCTGCCCGTAGGTAAAATGTTCCAATAATTTCTTGGTATCATAAGTTAAACAAGAGGTTCGGATGAGATTATCTAATGCAAACTTTAAAAAAAACAAGAACGGCGGCCTTTCCCATGCAATATAAAAGGAGTCCAATGTGCATGAAGAATAAAAAACGGCAACATCATAAACAATAATTAGGTCCCCATTGATTTCCAAGCAAATGTGCTGCATACCTCATCGAAATCAGTGAAAATATGAGAAAACGTTGACATGAACCAGACCTGTAGGGTGAAACAGAAACAATGAGGATGAGAACTGAGCACTCATTATATGCACCTAAAGTAATCCAGAAAGAAAAGTGCATGTACTTATGTGGACCAACACCAATAATTTCTCGTCTTGGCAATGATGAATACATTCCAACTGGCTTTTGGATTTTTATCAAAAAACTTCGCATTTAAAAAAAGGTGAAACTCATGCGGAAGTAAAGCACAAAGATTGCCAAAATTTAGAGAAATCTCTCGAACACTAAAATTTTCAGATTTCACCGAAGCGATAATTTCGCTTGGAATTGCTAATTTACACCAGATCTCCCAGAAAATATCAATGAGATAACATATCTTGATGCAATAAATTCCTAATAAGATCTTTTTTAACTTAAAATTGATTGGTCTCAACAAATACTACAAATGTAATTTCAGGCACCCACCCATCATGCCAGATACTTGGTCAAAAAAAATTGCCCTTGTCTCTTTAAAACGATAAAAAATCAAAAATGAAAGAATATGTTCCATCAAACATGAAGTTCCAAATCTGAACAGGCATCATAATTGCCACTTTGGGAGATTTTTGGCATACCAGCAGACAAGCAAAAATGCATGAAATTTCAAACACATACAAGCACACACAACGATACATAACTAAGCTGAATTTTGCATAAAAATATAGAATCCTATAGTTTACGACCTACCTATACAATCTGCAGAATAACCTTGAAATTCATGAAATTGTACTCTTAACATTTAATAATACCTATTAAACAATGCATTAAATTAAATAAATATGAACATTAAGAGCCAATTTAGAAGGCGCAGGTATAAGTGTCAATATTATTTGATATTTATGTTATATAAAAACAAGTTGCCAAATGACAAAGGTACCATTGAAGCCAAGCATTCCAGACTTGCAGCGCGCATACATCTTTTGCTAGAATCATCACCTTCTGCATGTGCTAGCATGCCTGCTTTACTGATAAATGCTTCGATATTATGACCATAAGTACCATCAGCCTGTATAGTTCAGGTTTTCAAGACACCAAAATATGATACTGTTAACAATAAATGCAAACAAAAATCAAAAGTATTGGTCTCATGATCTTCCAAAACATTTAGATGGTAAGGATAGATGGACTGAAAGCAGAAGACATAAGAGAATATGTCAAGGATCAAGGTATAATACAAGGTAATACATGATGGAGGAAGACGATCCTCAAATCTAAAAGAACACAGCATCACTAACCATAAATAAAATTCAAACCATCCCTGATCAAAACTCTATATACTATTTAGGGGCCTAATGTAGATGTCCTCGTAGATAAGCGACAACATTAATTCTCTGCATTTTAGTTTTGTGGTACCCACACATCGTTAATCATTAGGCTAATGCACCTTTGGTTAAGCTAAAAGAAACATCCACCAAATTAAAGAAGTTGACTTGTGTTAGTAGCTTAGTGGGTCACGGGTGAGGATCTGTTTACCATTTGAAGTGAGGCAAAACCACCCTATTTTAGCATGTAACAAAAAAGAAAACATTAGAGGACAATCTCAAAAAAAGGAATCCTAACCCCTTTTTTGAAAAAAGATGGGATGGACCTTTAGAAACCCATCCAAAGAATATATTTATAAAATTTATATATATATAATTACGAACACCAACTTTCACATAGAGCTCTCACAAGCTCAATTGCATTCTCTGAGTAGAACCTCTCCTCCTTGAAAACAACATTGTTTTTACCTAACCAAATGGCCCACACATGCACGCAAACTCTGACCCTTCCTTCGACTGAATAAGTCCTATCAGAACAAATGAACCCCTAGAAGACTGCTCACTATCCCAACACACACCCAACAGCTCTGCCCTCTCACATGTCTCCCTATACTTAAGGCATCTGAAAAAAAGATGCCCGGTGTCCTCTGCCGTTACACATCTTTTGCACTCCCCATCACAACTAGGAAAAACCCAGGCATGCCTAACACCTATCAAAATTCTCCCTCTCCTCATCAATCGCAAGAATATCTTTATCCTCGAAGGCACTTTCCACCCCTAGATTTTTGCACAAACCGAAAGGCATCCTCATACATCGATGCAACTGGTTATTTGGTCCAAAAATAACTTTGTAGGCATTTTTAACAGTAAAACCCCCCGTCACACCAGCACCAAGAATCTCTACCAATAGTCGGTTGCTCCATCCTTGCTAATCTGCTTAATGGGCAAATGAATTCTGCTACCCTCTGATCTGACAACACCATAACAAAAGTAGATGACTACGAACCCTCAGACCACACGTCTGCCACACATACATCCCTTGACAAGGCCAAGGAAACAGCCTAGGATACAAATCACAAAAATCTCCTTCCTCCATCCAATCTTCCCTCCAAAATCCGAATCCCTTCCATTTTCAAGCAATGGCTATATCGAAGCAGCAATATCTGGCAAGACCGAGCAAATATCCCTCCACAATGTGGTCAGTAGTCGGTCGATACAAGGAACCCTAACCTCTTAAATTGCTAGGGATTTTTCCTAGGCCCCATAATTTTTTTCCTAGATGGGGGGTTTTCCATTTGTGTTGCCCGATTTATTTTCTCCATGATATCAGAGTCAAAATTCCATACGAGGGTTGAATGATAGTGAAGGTTTTATGTGAATTTGGTGCATTGTAGGCATTAGCTCTGATTGACGGCATCTGCTTCTGTCATAGTCGCCCACACTATATCACTTAACCATCTCGTGGAGAAACGTATTCCCACCAGTCTAAAGCTTTGGGACATGGCACCTTACCCCAGTCCGTCTCAATGAAACCACGTGAACAAAGATTTTTGATATTATAATGTTGAGATCGATCACAATTCAATCTCATGGTTTTAATTAGGGATGAGCATCGGGTCGAGTCGGGTCGGGTCCAACCCGAGCCCGGTTTCAATTTACGGGCTTACGGGCCGGGCCTAGGACCATTGAATTACAGAAATTGCAGCCAAGCCCGAGCCCGGCCCGCAAGTACATGGGTCGGGCTCGGGTCGGGCCGGCCCGTTATATTAAAAAAATAAAATATGAATATAATACACATTTAATATGTACATATACGAATTGATGCCATAGAATAATGGCAATTTAATAAGGAAGGTCAAATGTGATATTAGAAATCATAATTACATATGGAAAAAACTTCGGGCTTATATACGGGCCTACACTCGGGCCTATATTCGGGTCGGCTCATGGGTTTCGGGCTCGGGCCCAAGGTTGCCCGCACCCTGCCCGAAAATAGGATCGGGACAAAAATCAAGCCCAAGCCCGCCCATTTATCGTTCAAGCTCGGGCTTTATCGTGCCGGGCAATGGGCTGGGCCGGGCCGACCCTACCCAATGCTCATCCCTAGTTTAAAGGGGTATTAATGCCTACTTTTTCAAGGACTGGTCAAATAACATATATATATCATCAATCAACTTTTTATTTCGTACAGTTCGTGATCGAACACCCAAACCAACCAAGGTCTTAAATATCGATTTCAGTCACCATTTTGGTGACCGACCGAAACAGAATTTCGGTGGAATTTTGGTCGAAATTTTATCGAAATTTCGATCCTTTCGGTTCTTTGTGGTACTAGGGCCCTCATATTTCGGTCATTTCGGCCATTTCGGTCGAATTTCGATTTCGACAGGATATCGATATTCGACGGAAATTCGACTGAATTTCGCTGAAATTTGAGGACATGAAACCAATGCGATCGATCATGTAGGACTACTAACGTTCTTTAAATCGATAACATCTTGGTGCATAACTGATCAGCAGTTGACTTTATCTTTAGTTGTGAGATCCAATTACCACCCACTCATGTTTAGTCCCACATCTACTATTTGTGGGACGCTGGTCTTTCTATGGGGCTATATAAGAAGCCCCACAACCTCTATACTCCAATGAGAAATTCAATAAGAAGGTTCGACCCTTTAAGGCATTCTCTATTGGTTTCAACCTACTCCGTAGGGAGTAGGGTTCCACGTAAAATTTCAAGTGTTTCATATTTATCTTTCTTTATTTTAGTGCCTTCTTTATCAATTCGCTTTCGCATTCTAGATTTCAACATGGTATCAAAACGAGTCAGTTTTGGGAAATCAGATTTCTAAGTTTGATTATTATGTCTTTTTTTTAGATTGCAATACTTTGGTCATTAATATACCTAGAGCTTTCTTCACAGAACCCTAGATCTCTGGCTTTCATGACTCGAACATATGCCTTAGGGGTTTCTTTCGTTCGTCGATATGCAAATCTCTGACTCCGTCAATAGCTTGAATATAATATTGTCAAGGTTAGGACCCTCTCTACTTCAAGCTTTCTATATAATATCGTCAAAGATCTTAGGTGATGTTGTTCACCCTCCTAAAGCGATGGCGCAAAGATCATGCGATGGTTTCTAAAGATGGTTTCTATAGATCGCACGAAGAAACCACATATCGTGTGATGGAGTTCAGCTTGGTTGTGAAGAACCCACGGATCGCGTGAAGGTGCAAAACCCATCTCCATGCGGTGATATCTTTGTTGCAGCTCCACCCTCCAGACAGTACCCCGCAAGAGAGGCTCCAACTCTGCGTGCAGGCGATGCAAGATGCAGACGGCACTTCCCCCTCTTTTTTCTCATGTGTAGGCGACGCGAGACGCATGCTACACCCCCCAAGCCTTCGACCTCTCCTCCTTCGCAGAACCCTCTCTAGCCACCTTCGAGCTCCCAACAGCAGCAATTGGGTTCTCTCCCTTATGAGGGAGACCTAAACCTAGACGGCAGCAACATACTTTCCTTCGAAGGGAGGGCTGCCCTAAATAGGGCTTTCTGTATTCAAGAAAAGAATGTGTCTGATTTTTGGGCCCAATCTGGGCTCATGGTGCTGGTGTATTTTTTAAAAAAATGTGAATGTATTGGGCCCAGAGTGGGATGCTACCAAAAGAGCCAAAAAAGCTCATTGGAAAAAAGGGGGGACATGTTTAAGAAAAAAAGGGAAAGCCAAAAAAATTGAACAACTTGGAAAAAAAGGAGGCTACGTACAAAAGAAGTCGTACGACAAAAAAGGGGGGATTGATTTGTGCAAAAAAGAGAGGCATAAAAAAAGAAAAAAGAAAGAAAGAATGCATGTTTCTTTATTCTCCCAACTTGATTCACACTCTTACGACAAAAAAGGGGGATTGATTTGTGCAAAAAAAGAGAGGCGCAAAAAAAGAAAAAAGAAAGAAAGAATGCATGTTTCTTTATTCTCCCAACTTGATTCACACTCGTATTCTATCAAGTATGGGATAAAGGGGGAGTCGGAGATGGATTCTTCAGGACTTCTACTGCCCAACCATGATTGATAGACTGGCGCTCCAGACTACTACTGCAATCATCCATCTTTACCGAGCATCGATTTCTTTGTCAAGGTGTACTTCTTTCTCTACTCAACTACTACTCCACGCCGGACTTCTTCTACTGTGATTCTTCTTTAAAGGGAAAACCGAAATTTTGAACAACTTGGAAAAAAAGGAGACTACGTACAAAAGAAGTCGTACGAAAAAAAGGGGGGATTGATTTGTGCAAAAAAAGAGAAGCGCAAAAAAAAGAAAAAAAAAAGAAAAAATGCATGTTTCTTTATTCTCCCAACTTACTCTTATTCTATCAAGTATGGGATAAAGGGGGACTCAGAGATGGATTCTTCAGGACTTCTACTGCCCAACCATGATTGACAGACAGGTGCTCCAGACTGCTAATGCGATCATCCATCTTCACCGAGCATCGAATTCTTTGTCAAAGTGTACTTCTTTCTCTGCTCAACTACTACTCCGCGTTGGACTTCTACTGTGATTCTTCTTTTTCACGACAGAGATACGTTCTAGTGACCTACATGCATGACAGAGATATGTTTTGGAGACCTGATATCGCAACAACTATACAGGCATGGCAGAGATACCTTCCAGTGACTTGAAAGTCATAAGCTCATCCTCGAGCGAGTACTTCTACCAGCAGCGGACATATGTACTTCTTAGATGTATTGTTTGAAGATGCGATGTATACATTTTCTTTTTGCTGCAAGTTGCACCTTTCTCAGCTTCACCTTGAGAGGAGTGTTGGAGATGTAATAGAGTGGTAATTGGATCTCTCCAGGATCCAAGTATCACCCACTCATGTTTACGCATACATCTACTATTTGTGGGTCTAGGTTTGTCTGTCGGGCTATATAAGAAACCCCACATCTCCTATACTCAATGAGAAATTCAATAAGAAGATCCAGCCCTTTCGAGCCTTCTCCCGCGGTTTCATCCAGCTCCTTAGGGAGTAGGTTTCCACGTAAAATCCCAAATGTTCCTTGTTTATTTTTCTATATTTTATTGCCATGTTAATCGATTCGCTTTCGCATTCTAGATTTCAACAAATATTATGCTACTGCAAGTGATCAATCAGTGTTTTAGGGTGATCAATCACTCGGCTCTTTTGGTTCTATTCTCCTATTGATCTTTTCCATAAGATTGAGCAATCAAACAATGTTCTTGACATGTTGAGATGGATTTGTACCCCACTTATTTGAACAAGGATGTCTGGTCCAATGGCGACTAAAGAGAATAGTAAATGGATCATTAATAATGAATTTGTTGACCATGTGACAGGTGATCATAAATTATCCCAATATTATAAGGGAAGGACCATGTCTATAATTGACGGATCTCGTACTATGGTAAGGGAAGGACACATATCCTTATTGAACAAGTTGCATGCTCATAATACTCTTCTTTTTATATCCTTATTGAACAAGCTCCTTGTTCCTGAAAACCTCTTTTTCATTTTTTAGGATGAATAAAGGGTGAAACACCGTAGTTATATGTCCACATAAAGGTCCATTTATTTATTCAAAACTAGTGAAATTTTTTTTTGAAGTCAAAACAAGGGGGATACACTCAGCGGTGTTCACCCCAATATATTAGATAAAAAGGAAAGGAAAAAGGGTGTACACAAAATAACAAAAAACTGTATATAGAGGCAACACAGCCCCCTTCAAATAAAAAATGAGTTGAGGCCTAAACCGCACCCCACTCCACCAATCTCGCACAGAGAATAAGCACGTTTTCCTTGTAAAAGCGTTGGCCTGAGAATAGGGCCTCATTTCTCCCAAGCCAAATCAACCAAAGCCTCGCCACTGAAAGCAATATTTCCCTTCTATCTTTGTTTCTATTGAGAACCAACGAGCCGCAGAAGGCCATCATTCATCCGTTCTCACCCAATCCATTCTGATTCCTCCCAAACCCCTCTTACCATGGGGCACTCGAAGAATAAATGTTCTATGGTTTCCACCGCCGAATCGCAAAGCACACAGAAATTGGAGATATTGGCCAAGAATCTAGCGCAGCGATCCCTAGTCAACAGCCTCCTTCTGTGGAAAAGCCATAAGAAGAAGCCAAGGCGCACAGGTAGCCTTAGCCCATAGAAAAACCAACAATCACGCACCAAGTCGTCAGATCGCACCAGCGGAGGCTGAGCCAACGCCCCATAGGCCTTCCGCGTCGAGAAGGGGTCGTCCCTCCAGGCCCAGTGGTTCCGCCCAACGGAAGGTCTACCAGCGACAACGAGGGCGTCCAGAAGGGAGAGAAAGTCATCAAGCCTTTGATCCGAAAAGTTCGCCATGAAGCGCGGACACCAACACCCATCCGCCCAGCAAGAGGCGTCTGAGGCATCCTTGTCAGCTGCCAGTGCAAACAAATGCGGGAAACGCACATTCAAGAGACCCCCCCCCATCCAATTGTCTTTCCAGAATTTAAAAGATTCTCCATTCCCCAGCACAGGCTTAAACAACGATCTATTCCTTTCGAAGACCTCCTGCACACCACGCCAAAACGAGAGAAAGAAAGCATTAACTAGCTCCAAACGCCTCACGCCCAAACCCCCTTCCTGCTTACCCCTAGAGACCTCATCCCACGCTACGAGAGGAATTCCAACCCCCCGACTCACCATTTCTTCCCCACAGAAACCTACGCATACATCTTTCAAGTCGCCTGCGGATCCCCACCGGCATACGACGATTCGACAAGAAGAACACCGGGATAGAGGAGAGCACTGCTTTGAGAAGAACAAGATGCCCCCCTTTCGACAGAAGGGCTGCACGCCAACCAGCAAGGCGCGCCTCTACCCTCTCGACGACCGGAAGCCAATCCCTAATCCTGGCCCTCCCTACCACCAGCGGCAGATCAAGGTACCCAATAGGTAACTCGCCCGGAGGAGACCCTAAGATCCGGCCGAACTCGATCGCCGGTGCCTCCGTCATCCCAAACGGAATTACCTTGGACTTGCTCCCATTCATATACAGACCCGACATCTCACTAAATAGATCAAGGGTCACCGCCATGCCGGAGACCTCAGATAATCCTCCCTCAATGAAGCAAATGATGTCATCGGCGAACAGAAGCAGGGCACGGAAAGGTTCCCCTTAGAGAACCCTTTCGAGAGCCCGGCATCAATGACACGGTCAGTCATACGAGTCAAGACATCAGTGGCCACGACAAACAGAAGAGGGGCTAGGGGGCACCCCTGGCGCAGCCCCCTTCTAGGCTAGAAATAGCCCCCCTCCAAACGACCATTCACCAAAACAGAGAAAGACACGGTGGTCACGCACCGTCACATCCACGAAATTCATAGCTCAGGGAAACCACGCCTTCTCAGAACCGACCACAAGAAACTCCAATTAAGGTTGCCATACACTTTGGCGAAATCGATCTTCCATAGCACTCCCTTTCTACCAGTGTTCTTCCAATCGACGACCAATTCCGAAACGACCGCAATGCAATCAGATATCTGTCTGCCACGAATAAAGGCGGCCAGGAACGGAGAAACAATCGAGTCAAGGGCCTGAGAAAGTCGCCGAGCCAACACCTTAGCGACAATTAGATAGATGGCTATGGTAAAAGTCACATAGTGTGCATAAAGATTCTCAATATAACACATAAATTGGGCATATACACCAAAAGATTCTCGATATAGAGTTGTTCTCCCTAAAAGTCAAGCATTTATGACAAGCGAAGTGGCCAAGTACTAACCAGGTTAACCAACTCTGTTCTAAATCGAATAAGTTGAGGCCCCGAAGCATTTCCACAATTGCCGGTGACACACAGCACCCATCAACTCCAACCAGTTACCTTGCCATGATTCATACATGTGACTACAATAAAAAAAGATGTCCAATACCCATTGTTGCTCCTCCACAAACTGAGGAGACTTCTGAAGCAGATCCTAGGAGGCTTGTCGCCTCCAACGTTTGAATCGCAAGACTTGTACTCCAGGCGCGAGAGCACTTTGAGGCTATACAGCTCCCATCACAGGCGCCTCGCCACTGATCCGATCCAACACAATTGCACGCACTTCAGGTGGCTTCAGCCGATACCCTCTCACCTAGAGAGGTTCCAAGGCGACAGCGGCAACCGAGCAAGAAAGCCCGAGTGGGACGACGTCTTTCGAAGGTTGGGTTCCCATCTTAGTAACCCTAGATATGGATGCTCCCCTTTCATGTCCAGCAGGCCCAAATTTTTGGAAAGAAGGGTCAATGGGGGGGCAGCTTTCAGCCCAATTGGGTCGCTGCTAAAAAAGGAAAGAGTGAATTCTCTTGGGGATCAAGTTGAGCCACTACTACATAGTTTAGGCCCAGTTGTGTGGGTCGTGAGTTTCAAAAAAAGGAAGAGGGAGAAAAAGCAAACCCAATTCGGCGGCTGCAATTTCGTACCCTATTTCGAGCCATGTTTCAAAAATGAAAGTATTTATTTTGAAAAAAGGTACATACAAAAAAACCGTACGCGAGAAGAAAAAAAGGAGACGACTATTAAAAGAATAAATAATCGAGAATTTTTTTATTAATACTTGAGTTTGCTTTCCTCATTTTTTCATGTCCTCTCCTAACTTGGTCGATGTTTTACCCATATCTTCATTATTTTCCATATTTTTCAACTTGTTTTCCCGATTATTGTGTATAGTTCTATGGCTAATATTCAGATTCTCCAGTCCAGAAGCCAAGCCAGTTCTCAGACTCTACAGTCAGGTCAGATTCAAACTCAACAGATTATTTCAGAGTCTTCAGTTCGATTGATGATCATGGAAGGAAATCTCGAGATATATCGGTGATATATCGCCGATATATCGATATCAACATGGGACCGATATGGGTACCGATATGGCGATATATCCTGATTTCCAGGCATTTTCTTCACAAAAGCTCGTCGATATGGGCAATATTTCGACGATATATCGTTAATATATCGTCGAAATATCGTATCGATACGATATCGATACAGCCTTCCATGTTGATGGTATGCGATCGTCAGTTATGTGGTCCCCATCTTTGATTTGGACCCAGAGTTCCATAAGGACTCCAGAGTAGAGATCCCATTCTATATGCCATTCTGGGCTAGTGTTTTCATGTTGTTTCATACGGACTCCAGAGTAGAGATTCCATTCTCCGAGCCAGTATGGGAGAGACCCGATTCTCCAACGAGGAGATTTTCAAACTTCATTCTTTAGTGATTGTGGACTCCGATGAGGATGTTTCCACGTCTTTTTTACAGGTCAACCCTTCAAAGAGATGAAGCAGTTACGAGCTAGAGTTCTCCAGGTAGAAACTCGTTACAGTTTCAGTTTCTCTGACAGGAGCAGTACAGAGCATGGAATCAAATTTTGGAGAAATTCGACTGAATTTCAGTCGAATTTTGATTTCGATGGGTGACCGAAATTTGACCGAAATGGCCGATGTCGACCGAAAATTGGGATACCCTATTCAATTATAGATCGAAATTTAAATCGAATTTTGACCAAAATTCAGACGAAATTTCGTTTTGGTTAGTCACCGAAATGATTGCCGAAGTCGAAATTTGAGGCCTTCGTACAGAGCTTATGTTCTCCGACGAGGAGACCCAGTTCCACTGACACTCCGGCCCTTTAGTTCCTCCTCACAATCTTGGCATGAGAAACAACGTCCTCGACAGCAACCAACAAATATTGTTTATAGTCCTTGTATTGTGAGTTTAAGATTCCTTTCTATTTGTTACTGGAACCAGCCGTTCTACGGATATTGGTAGAAGTTTGGCATACCTCCTTATCTAGCGAATCGTGCCTATAAAGACGCGTATGATGTTTGTTAGAGATTGCAGAAGATTTCTTTCAATTATATTGTGACCCTATAAGGGCTTTTATGTTAACAAAATATTATATGTGGCTATTTATTAAGAGAATATTCTATAGAGCATATTCTATAGAATATTCTCCTTTGAGCCCTCTAGGGTTTAGTCCTATATAAGGACCCCTGGACCTCTTGAATAAACAACGAATCATCTTTTCTTATCATCCTCTCACAATGTTTAAGAGACGTATCCTGCTACGAACCTTGGTGGAAAGAGGATATATCTAACGAGCAAACTACTATCGTTTGATGCAAATTCTCCATATTCCCGAACCTGCTTCATCTTCTAGTGAGATTGTTGTGTTGTTTGTTAAGGTTTAAATAAGCGTGAGGCAGTCTGAGGCGTTTTCTCTAAAATTGAGGCAAGGCGTAAGCCTCGAGGCAGTCGAGGCGTAAGCCTCAATTTTTGGAAAATAAAATTATAATTAAAGGAAAATACACTGAAAAAAGTATATAATATTTATTAAGCTTGGCTAAAAAGACATTCAAGAATAATTTAAAACTATTAAAAGATACAATACATAAGCGATGAAGGCATTGAAGTTCAAAAAAACTAATACTACGCCAATATTATACAGAATATCAAGTTCCAACTCCAACTTCAATGATTTTAGATGAGTATTTAACTAAAGTTTGTACTTGATACTAAAGTACAATATAAACCATAATTTTTAGTGTTCGAAGTAAAAAAATATTAATATGCCTTGAATCCCAAACATTTGTCTTACCGAACGTAGTTGAAGAACCATCATATGCATCCCCTCCTACCATATCAAACTCCAATAAGACGGGGGTCTCGTTGCCCGATCAGCGAGCCTGTGGGGGGTCTAGGGGGAGCAAGTGTACTCCCCTCTGTGGGGCGTGAGGGCAGCACCCCCGGCGATTTTTTACTAATGGTTCTAATTCTATTTGGCTATTCACAATAAATGTAATAATTATTTTACTTCACGTTTTATTTTTCAATATTACTTCTTCAAATATGTGATAACTATTCTAAGAGTGACAGCTCATAGAACCAAATAACAACATTAAGTTGTAAACTTGAACTAATATAAAATATTTATTACAATTCAAACTCAAATCTATGTGCAATAGAACTAGTATGTGTAGATGTATGATAAATTGAACATGATGTATACAAGATCATTGAGTTCCTTTTGTTTCAGGCAATCTTTTCTATTTTTGCATGGATCTATATATAGAAATATGCAACTTTGCAAGGTTTAACATCAAAACATAAACACAAACATAAAAAAATATTGCTTCGGTAAAAATAGGGTCGAGCGTAAAGCAAATAATCAAAAAGTTAGAAAAAGCCTCCAGCTCGAGGCGTACGCTTCTGCCTCGCCTTGACCAACTCGCACCTCTAACGCCTCAAGCAAGGTCAAGGCGTATGCCCCAACCCAAGAACCTGAGGTGTGCGTCACGAGGCAATTTTAGCAGGCCTCGCCTCGAGGCGTACGCCTTTGCACCTCGAGGCGTTGCTTTTTAAAACTATGTTGGTTGTTGCCATGACTACCCCTTCACGTAACTCTGCGACCCCCAAGGTTTTAAATCTTGATTTGATTTCGTATCAGGATGGTGAAAAAACAAAACAATTTGAATTTGACGAAATTTCGCCAATTTTGGCCAAAATCGATCTAGATTTGTGAATGAAGGGTATATATCAAGATTTTGATTTCGAGTTTGGTAGGTTGTCGAAACCGAAATTTCGTGAAATTTGGAACCCCAACGACCCCTCCTGCTCCCACTTGGATCATTGACTCTAGAAGCTCTACTCATTTGCCATGACTACCCCTTCATGTAACTCCACGACCCCCAAGGATTTAAATCTTGATTTTGATTTCGTATCAGGATGGTGAAAAAACAAAACAATTTGAATTTGACGAAATTTCGCCAATTTTGGCCAAAATCGATCTAGATTTGTGAATGAAGGGTATATATCAAGATTTTGATTTCGAGTTTGGTAGGTTGTCGAAACCGAAATTTCGTGAAATTTGGAACCCTAGCGACCCCTCCTGCTCCCACTTGGATCATTGACTCTAGAAGCTCTACTCATTTGACGGGTGCTAGCCTCTCCAAACCGTTTCTTGGTGAAATCTGTTCGAGTCGCCACTCACATGTTTATACTATCGAAACCATGGAGTTCTCCTCCAAGCTCTGCTCCTCTTAACTTATTGCCCCCTCATAAACTTTGTGTTGAGCTTAACTGTCATGTGGCATTTTGATGAATTCTATTGCTATTTTCAGGGCATCTGGACGAGGCAGATTATTCGTGGGGGCATGAGAATAATATCGTTTCTAATGACGGGTCTAATGGTCTACCAATGCAAGATTCTTTACAGGGGACAGATGTTGAGGCTGCAGACTTGGATCTGCCCATAGCACTTCGGAAACCAAAGCGTAGTTGTATTTCATATCTTATAGTATCCATGGTATCCTTTGATTGCCTAACAAGTGCTTTTAAGGATTTTGCAGTTGCCTTATCAGTCGTGGATATTCCACGGAATTATAAAGATGCCTTGAAGGACATTCGATGGCGTTTGGTCATGGAAGAAGAGATGGTTGCTCTTCAGTCGAGAGGCACTAGGAGCTTCGTCCCAACTCCCACTAGAGTCTCTACAATAACCCGTAAATGGGTGTTTACAATTAAGCAGAATGCCGATGGTACCATTGACAGATACAAGGCACGCCTGGTTGCGTAAGGGTTTACACAGACATACAGGGTGGATTATCTCGACACATTCTCACCAGTTGCTCGTCATTCCACCTTACGGATTCTCCTCTATGTTGTTATCCGAGATTGACCTTTATTTCAGTTAGATGTCAAGAATGCATTTTTGTATGGTGATCTTCAGAAGGAAGTCTACATGCAACAGCCACCGGGATTTGTTGTTGAGTGGGAGTATTCACAGGTGTGTAGACTTCATAAGGCGATATATGACCTTAAGCTGAGCCTAGAGCTTGGTTCCAGAAGCTTTCGGACTTGTTTGAGAAGCACGGATACAGACGCTCAAATACAGATCATTCCCTTTTCATACAGAAGACATCCAAAGGTATGGTCGCTATTATGATGTATGTTGATGATATTCTTATTACAGGAGATGACATACAAGGAATAAAAAGGACGAAAAAACTTCTGGGTCGTGAATTTGTCACGGAGGATCTTGAAGCTCTTAGATACTTTTTGGGACTGGAGTTTGCCAGAAATCAACAAGGGCTTGTGATGACCCAAAGGAAATATGTCACTGATTTGCTAAGCGACACGAGAATGCTTGGATGTCAGCCTGCTACCACTCCCATGGATCCAAGCATGAAGCTATATGATGATGATATTGAGGAGGTGGATAGGAGGAGATACAGAGAGCTGGTAAGAAAGCTCCTTTATGTTTACCATCACCAGACCCGATATTTCTTTTGATGTTAGTCGGGTAAGCCAAATTCATGGAGCAACCACATCAGGTGCATATAGATGTCATACATACGATACCCAGGTATCTTAAATCATCTCCAGGTTCAGGTCTACTATTTAGAAAAGGCAAGGAGATTACCATCTCAGCAAGTGTAGATACAGATTATGCAAGGTGCCGAAGGATAGAAAATTCACTACTTGATTTGCTGTATATGGTGGAGATTCACTTGTCTCATGGAGGAGCAAGAAGCAAATTGTTGTCGCCAGATTTACTGATGAGTCTGAATATAGGGCTATGGCCCAAGTTAGTACAGAAATGATGTGGGTTCGGGTTGTCATTACAGATCGATGTATAGAAGTTCCCACTCCTATGGCACTGGAATGTGACAATCAGGCGGTTATATATTGCAAATAATCCAGCATTTCATGAGCGCATCAAGTACATTGAGGTTGATTGTCACTATATACAAGATATGATTCAGAAGGTCTTCATTTCCACATCTCATATCAACTCTAGGAATTAAACTGCAGATATCTTCACCAAGGCCTTACTCAAAGGACCCTTCCAGAAGTGCTCATCCAAGCTGAGCATGATCGACATCTATGCCCCATCTTGAGGGGGAGTGTAGAGATATGTTTATTTACATTAGCTATTTCCTGTTTCCGTAATATTTATTAATTCTCTGTACTTATGGATGTCTTATATAATTTACCCATAGGCTACTCTCCTATATAAGAGAGCCTAGGGTTCACGGAATAAACAACTCTTTCTATTTTCTCAACAGTTACGAAAGGGTTACAAACATAAATGTAAATATAATAACTCTAACAACCATGTTTACGAAAATACTACACCAAAACATGTATAAGTTGAGCTACATGTACTGGAATTTTGTGTTCTTGGGATCCTCAAAATCGACTCGACAAGACGTATCAAATATGCATAATATTTACAAGGCTTTGGTAATCAAAAAATGACATTGGCTTTACCCTTACCCCTCCATAGTAGCTTGTCACTTCTATGTAGGCTCAATCAATTCTAAAGCGAGGGACATGGAATCATCAACATGTTCTAGCATGTCCACCTCAATTTGAGCTCCATGCCGACATTATTGACAAACAAACTCATACATGCCTTTAAATCATCTTTGAGGTACCAAAATTTCCAGACTAATCAATGTGCCACCGAACCCTCCCAGATATCTCCTTCCTAATACTCAGCTACCCAAAATCTAAAGTGCAACTCCGACTACCATGAGTACTAGAACCTAAAATATGAGATTGGTTACAAGTCTTCCCAAGATCTCTAAACGAGAGGTATTTTATCTAATATGTTTACAAACATAACAACATTCGCTAATTGAAAACTTACAACTTGGTTAAGTCCACGAATATGTCTTGACAAGGAGTTTTGCACCATAAACGTGTGATTCCCAATAATATGTGTCTTGACACTATTAGTCATCGAGGAGTGCGGATGTGATCTGGGCGATTTGGTTGGCCAAAAATGGAGTGGAGTTTTGTCGCGACTGATTATATGTTGAGAATGTTGTGGCGCATGCCAATGCAATGGCTGAGAGTTGGATCCTTTAATTGTAATATTGATATATATAATAGGCTTGTAATAACTTTTGGTGATATATGGCGATGTTTTTTTGGCATACACCTATACTGTGCATACCCCTTTTTCTTTCAAAAAAACACCATTAGTCATCAATATCATGATCTAGTTGTTGTCAAGGATGCAGAAACCGGTAGTCAGTACTCAAACAGTGGGATCACTGACTAATGATTAATCGGCAATCGGCCGACTAATCAGACTTAGTCGGTCATTAGTCGGTTTTGAACTTTTTTAATATTTTAAATATATAAATTATTTTTATACATATATTCTTACATATTTGCATAGATATGTACATTTTCTATACTATCACAATGAAACAAAAGAAGTAATTGACTTTAAATATAATATTAAGCATACTAAAATAAGTTTTACTTTTAAAAAAGCAAAAAAAAACTCTATGTAAAAGTCGATCAAGTAGTCGGACAACTTTTACAATAATGGTTGTTGTCATCAACCATGAATTATGCTTTATATCCATCTCCTTGAGCAGTTTCTTCTTCAGAATGCAAATATTCTCTCGACCGCCAATGAACCCTTGAAGCCCAAGACCACAATAGATGAGGTGGAAACAAGGGTTTCATCTCAGTAGGTGATGTGGTCATTATGATCAAACAAAAGAAGAGAGAATAGATAATTGGTTAGTCTACTCAAACGTTACGTAGCTCTAAGAGTTTGTTGAGAGCAACGGTGATAGTGTTGCAAAGGCGAAGGCAATGAAGGAGAACATTGCAAGTGAAAGGTAGTGGCAGCCAAGAAGGTTACATAGATGGCAGCAGCAACATCACTAGCCAATAGCAATGACGAAGCCGCCCAAAGGTAGTGGCATGGTGGTGGCCGCCACTTTAGGTCGTGGCACCGCCTGGATGATGGTGGCAACAAGATCACTAGACAATAGCAGCAAAATATCGCCATATAATGTTTGTGGTTGCTTCTTAGTCGCGAGGACGGTGACACGTAAAGAGGTTTAATGGTAGATGGCTATGGCTTGGGGAAAGAGAGCCCCGCAACTACAATCCACGACCATCACTATGATATCATGTAAAAAGAATGAAAAAAAGATTTTGTTAAGGAGTAAGGATTATTAAATACCATAAAACCCTAAAATCCTAATAATGGAAAATTACATAATGGTCCTCAATGAAACTCCTAGACATAAAAAAAGCTACAAATATAGATATACAAAAAATAAAAAATACACCATTGACGAATAACTCATGACGACAATATAGAATTTTTCTCACATGGCCAGAACAGGCTTTATTTATATCATTTTATCCACTATTGCCAATACGGATTAGCTTATCTATTAGATTGATGTTAAGAATGCTTTTCTTGATAGAGATATTGAGGAAGTCTATATATCTCAACCGCATGATTATGCAATCAAGGGAAGTACGCTTACAAATTATAAGACATGTTGATCTAAAGTAGAGGCCAAGGACACGATTTGGGAGGCTTACTCTAGAGATCAATATCTTTGTAACATTGTAACATTTATTTATTTTGAATCATCACTTTAACATTTATTAGATGGTAGTAAAGAGGTGTTGCCATTCTTGTTGTCATTGTAGATGATATAGTCGTTACTGATGATGATCTTGTAGGTAGAAGAAACCAAGAGTTTCCTTCCATAAGGTCTTTGGAGTATTTGGTTGTGTGCCACATGAGTTGTAAATGGGTAAATAGATCACTCCAAGATCCATTTACCCCATCTATGAGTTTAGTCTCACATCTACCAGTGGTGGGACTTGGAGGCTCTACGGAGGCTATATAAGGAGCCTCAAACCTCATGTATCCATTGAGAAAGTTGAATGCAACATATGGTCCTTTGAGGCATTCTCCCACGGTTTCATCATGCTCCTTAGGGAGTAGGGTTCCACGTAAAATCCCGATGTATTCAAGTTTTATTTCTTTATTCTCTGATTCCGCTACTGCTACCTATTTTTCTAACATGGTATCAGAATGGGTCGAGTCTCGAGGATTTTATGTTCTTTATTTTTTATTCGAGATTCGATTATTAAGAAGTTCAATTCTGAAGATTATTCTGTATTATCATTCCGGATCTAGGGTTCAAGTTGTTGAACCCTAATTTGTGCTACACAACCAGCATCTCCAATCATAGTTGGCAGTTCCAGAAATATTATTTTAGGTTTCATCTCTGGAACCCTAGATCAAGTTGCATCGTGGATTCCATCTCCTTCCAGATCAACAGCGCACCTCGCACTTCGGGGGGGGTGCTCACCTCACCTGTGCGAGCAACCAGCCGCAAGGACACTCCAGGCCGCATGGCGGCATCTTTGACAATCTCCAGGCCCTCCCCGTGATCTACCAGCGCCGCCCGCGTCTTCAGGAAGGCGGAACTGCACCTCTCCGCTTCTAGGCTCCAGCCGACGGCGCTCCAGCTGATGGAGCTCCCATAAGCCCTAGTCGGAACAAAACATGACCATGGTTTTGATGGTGAGTCATGTGGCTAATCCTCCATCCGTACGAGTGAAGAAAATGCCCAACAACACTTGTAAGATTGAGATCAATATAGACGCTTCCACTCCCAAGCGGCAAGGGCCGCATCACCTCGCTCCCGGCAGCGCCATCAGCCACCTCGTCACGGGTCCAAGCCCCATCGTGCCCTCCTCCTTAGGCTTCCTCTTCGCGCAACCCTTCAGGAAGCTCCTCCTTCAACAGGCAATGCCCCCCTCGCAAGCCCCTTCCTATCGAGCTGTGGCGGCAACCCAGACAGCCCCTGTCGATGGCGGATCCTTCTTCGTGCAGCAGTTGGCGTGACCCCCAACCACGACCGCTCCTCCTTCCGCAGGCGGCCTCCAAGCATTCGTGGCCTCCGCTCCAAATCGTACCTCCAGGTCCAGGCGGCAGAAGGCGTCTATGAACGCTTCCCCAGATTGGGAACCAAAGGAAAACCCTAAATAGGTTTTCACCCATTGCGTGCCTGAGTGGGCTATTAAAAAAATATTTTAAGGGCTCAAGTGGGTCGTTTGCTATGGAAAAAAGGAAGGAAGAAAAGAAAAGGGCCTTCGAAAAATGTGTGCAAAGTTATGGGCCTAAATTGGCTCGTGCATTTTCAAAAAAAGGAAAAGAAAAAGGCACGTAAAATAAAAATCTGTACGCAAAAGATTTGCAAATAAATGCAGAGAAAAGCCATAAAAAATGATTGAACGGCTTAAAAAATTGATTTCAAAAAAATTTGTGTGACGGCTATTAAAAAAATTTGAAAATAGCTAAGTAAAAAAATGATTTTGATTGAGAAAAGCCGAGAAAAAAATGTGACGTCTTGTTTGGTTTTATTTTTTCTCTCCATCTTTGTTGTCTTCTCCCCACTTTGTCGATGTTGATTTTCCGACAAGTATGCGAGAAAGGGGGGGTATATGTAGAGTCACAAGTCTATTCAGATTCTTCATATACAGATTTCTGACCAGCCAGTTGTTTAGACTCTACAGTTTCTCAGATGTTCAGATTTAATGCTAGGTTCCGAGTCTAAAGTCAAGACGCATGAGTGTGCGATCTTCAGTTTGGTGGTCCCCATCATTCTTGTTGTTTCGGTCAGAGTTTTCATGTGAGCCATAGGGACTCCATAGTAGAGGACTATTCCCTATACTATGTGGGAAAGGGTTTTCATGTGGTTTCGTAGGGACTCTAGAAGAGAGTACCATTCTCAGGGCCATATGGGAGAGATCCAGTTCTCCAACGAGGAGACTTCTTCAGACTCCATTCTCCAGCAACCATGGACTCTGATGAGGACTGCACTCCACTGTTTTTTCAGTTCGTCCCTTTTCAGAGATGGAGCAGATGTCCACATGTTGTGACGGGCCAGAGTTCTCCGTGTAGAGACTCATTCTTCAGTTGCAGTAACTCTGACAAGTGCAGTACAGAGCACATGCTCTCCGACGAGGAGATTCAGTTGACTCAGATTGCAACCAGTTCGTCCTCCTCTCCTACACTGCATGAGAAGCAGCGTCCTCGACAGCAGCTGACAGTTGTGCGCATTGAGTTGGTATTGTTTGTAGTGTCATGTAGCGTGAGTTGTGTTTCTTTATGTTTGTCCAAGCTTAGCATTGCATGCTCTAGCTTGAGGGGATGTTTGAGTATTTGGTTGTGTGCCACATGAGTTGTAGATGGGTAAATTGATCACTTCAAGATCCATTTATCCCATCCGTGTGTTTCTACCAATGGTCAGTGTTCAAAAAGTCGGTCCAAGCAGTCGTATATGTGACCGCATATGCAGACTCGGACCCCCTGACATACCGAATACACCATATGCGCTACATATGCACTAAAATGGTATATGCAGCCCGAGTAATCAGCATATGTGGCCGCATATGCGACTGCATTTGTAATAGAGCTCCCCTCCCTGTTGGAGTATTTTGTAGTGCGCCTATTGAGTTGTAGCAGGGTAAATGGATCCTGGAGAAGATCCATTTACCCCATCCTGTGTTTAGTCCCACACCGCCTGTGGGTGGGACTTGGAGGCTCTGGGAAGGCTATATAAGGAGCCCCAGACCTCCTGTACTCATGGAGAGAACTTTAATAGAAGAAACACGCCCCTTAGAGGGCTTCTCCCGTGGTTTCATCCCGCTCCTCACGGAGTAGGGTTCCACATTAATTCCCGCGTTCTTTGATGTTTCTTTATTCTTATTCCATGTTTTGCTTCCGCTTTCTATTTTATAACATGGTATCAGAGTGGGTTTGGTTCTCGGGATTTTTTTTCTCGTTCTTTATTTGAGATCCGATTTTGATATTGAATATTATTTTTGAGAAGTTCATCGGAGATTCGGTTCTAGGGTTTCTTTCCAGAAACCCTAATCATACAGCCGCATCGTGCAGGCGGCATGATGATACATCTCGAGTGAGATCTGGCAGTCCAGATCGCCTTCATCTCCCAGGCGCAGGCCTCCATCTCGGAGACCTGGTCGCATGTTCTCAGCAACGCCGTCGTACCTCGTCTGGTTGTCCAGTCCCGAGGCACACACATCCTCTCCCATCGGTGCGCAAGCTCCCTCATGCACCCCATCGGCGTCGATCCGGCTCTCTTCACGCGGTCAAACTCCAGATGCGCGCACAGGCGGCGCACAGGGCGCGCAACCCAGGCGGCACCCTAACTCGCGTAAGACAGAGCCCCGCAGCCCAGGTCGCATGTGCGAAGCCTCCAGAACTCGCGCCACATCAGAAACCGCGAGCCCTTGCGCACAAGCGCCTCTCAGCCCAGAACTCCAGATCGCCTCCTCCTCGGCGTTCCTCTAGCGCAGGCGCACCTTCCTCACTCGCACTCCGCCCCAAGCGAGCACCGTTATTATGCAGGCTTCACGTTCCGAGCGCCTAGGCACGCGTGTACAGGTTCCAGCACAAGCGAGCAGAGCCCTTGCGCAGCCCCTCCTACAACACGATCTCCTTCCGCCAACTCGGCGCACGAAGCCCCTGGCGATTCTGCTCCATGCGACCTCGGCGCTGATGCCCGTCCTCGAATAAGCCCCCCCTACTCCCGATCCAGCTCCAGGCGGCGATGAAGCCGCGATGTCCTCCAGCGCGCGCGCGATGCCGCGAGGCTCCTCTGATCCGATCCTGGCGGCAGCGTGAAAGAAGACCCCCATCGGGTGGGGGTTTCCTTTAGAAGGGTTCCTGTCAACCCTAACGGGCCCCTTTTATTTAAAAAAAACTTTGGGGGAAGCTGTTGGTTAAGCCCAAGTGGGCTGAAAATTTTAAAAAAAGTGAGAAGGGGCCCAGTATCAAAAATAAAAAAAAGGGGGAGTTTGCAGATTTGAAAAAAAATGAGGGAGAGAGCCGTGAGATATAAAAAAATTGAGGGGGAGAGAGATTGGGTCCACAGTTGGGCCGACATTCAAGTTTGAAAAAAAAAGAAAAAAAAGAAAAGAAAAAAAAGAGAGGTGGATTGATTAAAAAAAAGAAAAAAAGGGCGCGTACAATAAAAAGCCGTACGCAAAGTTTTGCAAAAAAAAGGTTTCGAGGAAAAGAGGCGCGTACAATAAAAAAAGAGAAGCCGTACGCATAGTAAAAAAAATTTCTTTGAAAGAGTCGCATACAAAGAAAAGTCGTATGCAATTTAAAAAAAATGCAAGAAAAGCCGTAAAAAAAAGATGAAACGGCTTATAAAAAAGGATGACGGCTTTAAAAAAATGAAAAAGCCGCAAGATTCATGTTCTTGTTGTTTACCCCCTATTTATCTTGTCTTCTCCCAACTTTGTCGATGTCAATTTCCGACAAGTATGGGAGAAAGGGGGAGTATATATGTAGAGTCACAGGTCTATTCAGACGCTCCAGATGTTAGATCTTCATATTCCAGGCCAGTGCACGTTGTTCAGACTCTACAGATCCAGTTTCAGACTCGACGTCAGATATTTCCGAGTCTCACTTTCAAACACGCACGAGTGTGCGGTCATTGTCAGATGAGCATATGTTGCCATCATTGTCAGAGGTCCCCATCATTATTCTTGTTTTGTCGGCCAGAGTTTTCATGTGAGCCATAGGGACTCCAGAGTAGAGGACCATTCCCTATACCATATGTTGGAAAGGGTTTTCATGTGGTATCATAGGTACACCAGAGTAGTGCACCATTCTCTGAGCCAGATGGGAGAGACCCAGTTCTCCGACGAGGAAACTTCAGGTGCAGTTTCAGACTCGATGGTCAGATTCCGAGTCTTCACTTGACTCACACTCCAGCCCGTTCGTCCTCCTCACCTGCATGGCATGAGAAGCAACATCCTCGACTGCAGCATGTGCGCGTTGGGTTGATATTGTCCGTAGTGTCCTGTAGCGTGAGTTGAGTTTCTTTCTGTTTGTTTGTCCAAGCTGAGCATTGCATGCTCCAGCTTGAGGGGGAGTGTTGGAGTATTTTGTAGTGCACCTATTGAGTTGTAGCAGGGTAAATGGATCCTGGAGAAGATCCATTTACCCCATCCTGTGTTTAGTCCCACACCGCCTGTGGGTGGGACTTGGAGGCTCTGGGAAGGCTATATAAGGAGCCCCAGACCTCCTGTACTCATGGAGAGAACTTCAATAGAAGAAACACGCCCCTTAGAGGGCTTCTCCCGTGGTTTCATCCCGCTCCTCACGGAGTAGGGTTCCACGTTAATTCCCGCGTTCTTTGATGTTTCTTTATTCTTATTCCATGTTTTGCTTCCGCTTTCTATTTTATAACACTCCCCAAACATAGCTGCCCTAATTTCTTTTTAAAAAACCCAAGGATCTGATACAAGAGCCAAAGCCACCCATAGCCTCCCAACTCCTGACCTCAACCCTTTGCTATGGAGCCCTAGTTCCCCGATCCATCATCTCCAAGCATTCTAGCAGCAGCATCCCCTCCTCTCGATCTCCGCCTAGTAGCAGCAACATACCCTCCGCTTTAGCACCCCCACCAAGCCTTCGAGCAGCAACTGCAACCCCTCCGCCAAGGCTTGTTTCTCTGCCTAGGCTGCTCTTCCGCCTGGGCTGCATCTCCTCCAACTTGTCCCTCTCCGCGACTGTCTGGGATGCTCCTCAACCTACTTTTGCTCCCAATCTTGCCACTCCTCCGCCAAGGTTTGCCTCAATTAGCCCTAGATAATATTTTGAGGATTACTCGAAGTTGGTATTTATTCTTGCTTAATCATGTGGTTTGGAAATGATATCATTTACATAATCTTTTGGTGTGGAAATCATATAAACTGTTTGCTATAGAAATGTTCTATGTCTCTGCTTTTCTTAAAAAAATCATTTGCTTGCAGTTTGTAAAGCAGTTTAGATTATAGTTCAGATTATATCCCTGCTTTTTCTGAGCTCTGATTAAGCAAACTCCGCATCTTTTATAGATAAGAATGTATCTTTACTTTTTCTTAGAATATAATATATATCCATTAATCCCTAAGTTATAGCGTATTCATTTGGTTTGGATTTGTAATTTGTTATATATCTATATTTAGATTATATCATTAGGTGTAGAAATTGCATTGGTCTGGATATTGGTCTATATATTATAGAAACATTCTTAGATATTTTGTTATGAATTATACGGAACTCTTTTATGTAAATGGATGATTTTTGGAAGTTCTTTGGTTAAATCACGTTGTACAAAAAGTTCACTTCATATTTCTAATTTCTTCCATGTTATTTTTTTGAAACGAAAATATCTAATGTGTAATTTATAATTATATTTATAATTATTTTTTATTAAAATAATAAAAACCGCATATTACGCATATACTTCCGCGTATACTTCCGTATGCCCGCTTACTCGCTTCAGGCTGCCTGATCGAACGAATACCACATACCGACTTTTTGAACCTTGCCAATAGTGGGACTTGGAGGCACTGTGGAGGCTATATAAGGAACCCCAAACCTCATGTATCAATTGAGAAAGTTGAATGCAACATATGGCTTGTTGAGGCCTTCTCCCGTGATTTCATCTCGCTCCTTAGGGAATAGGGTTCCACGTAAAATCCCAGTGTATTCAAGTTTTATTTTTTTATTATCTGGTTCCGATTCCGCTTCCTATTTTTCTAACAGTCTTTGTTACAAAAAACTTTAACCACCTTCAATACTTTTTACTTGTTGTGATTACTACATATTCATGAAGGTGTATGCTTTATTAATGGAAGTGTTGTCTTGACCAGTGTTGTTAAAAGCGAGAGGCGCTCCAAGGCGCTGGGGGGGGGGGGGCAAAACGCCCGAGGCGCTAGGCGCTCCCTAGGCGCTCGCCTGAGAAAAGCAAGGCGTCATATATAAAAATAAATAATTTTGCACGAGTCTATGTAATATATGCACATACACACATGTGTGTATGTGTAATTGTAAATATATGTATGTATAACTTATATTTCAATCTAAGGCCAATCCAAGATATTTGTGGGTGTGTTTACATGCACGTATATAAATGTGTATGTGTACATGTGTGTGTATGTATAGTTGTAAATTAAGTATGTATAGCTTATATTTCAATTTAAAACCAATCCAACATATTTGTGGGTGTGTTTATAAGCGTGTATATAAATGTGTGCATGTAAATGTCTATGTCTATGTATGTGTATGTATATGTATATGCTATCACCAAATTATACTTTGCGATCAATCCACTATTTATTAATATGTGTATGTATAATGTATGCATGTACTTGCATATGTATGTATATGTATTAAATATTTGTGTTTATGTGTGTATTTGTATGTATGTGTATCTGTATGCATATATATGTGCATACATGTGTATGTGTTTATGTATAAGTATGTGTACATGCCTATATATACATGTGTTTTTTTGTCTATTTACATGTATATATATGTATTTATAATACTCCAAGCTGATATATATAAAGAAGAATATATACTTTTTAGTCAAAAAAAGTATATGTAATATTTAGAACTAAAACATGAATGTACATGTATACGTATATGAAATAGAAGTGTGTGTAAATTACATATACATGTGTGTGCATATGTATAAGTATGTGTGTTAATGACACTTAGAACTAATATATATCTAATATAAAAATCTAAACATGGATAAAAATCACACAAAGTGGGCAAAAAGCCTTACTTTTGCCTTAGGCGCTCAAGGCGAGCGCCTATAGCCTTTAGCCAGGCGCTCGCCTGAGCGGTGCCTGAGGCAAAATGCCTCGCCTGGAAGGAGGCAAGGCACTAGGGCCTCGCCTCGCCTGGGAGCCTAGGCGAGCCCCCGGAGGGCTTTTAACAACATTGGTCTTGACATCTTTTAGAAAGCTGAGTTACTTCATTGGAAGCCATCATCTATTCTGTTCCTATTGAACAATCATGACATGCTAATATAAGAGATGATCTATTTGATGTCATCACTAGATATAGGACATGGGTTAACAAGCTATTATATCTTACTATCACTAGACCTGACATTTCAGATATCATAAGTGGGTGGAAGACTCCCATGCTCAAGGTTGACGATGGTGGGTTAGGCTTTTGAAATTTAGAGGTGATAAATGGTACCCTTTCGTCAAAGTGGGAGACATGTATATGGGGTAAGGATCTGATCTGCTTTGCAAGATGTTGCGATCAATTTTGATCATTTCCATGGATCCTTCTTCAAGGAATATTGTCATTTCTAGACCTTCCAACATCTGGAAAGGGATTTGCTCGATGCTCCCATTGTAATTCCGCTCATGAGGACCGTTCTCGGTAATGGTTATGGGTTCCATTTCTAAACTGATGATAGGATAGGACAAGGGATGTTGTGTGCTCATTGCCCCTACCTATTTGTGTGCTCTCCGTAAGAGACTCTAGGGAGGTCAGAAATTAAATCCCACTTTTCTGTTTTAAAATTTCAGATTGTAGAGGTTTACGTTATGTTATGATGTATTGTTATGTATTTCTTATTTATCTCATGTACGTTTATGTAATTTACCCAAGGGTTTTCTCTCTATATAAGAGACCCTAGGGCTCTATGGAATAACACAACAGAGCATTATTGACTCTGACATGGTATCAGAGCCAAAACCCTAATCTAGGGTTTTTTTTCCTCCACCCCCCCCCCCCCGTTTGGCCGCCGCCTCTCCTTTCTTCGGTCGCTGCCAGCCACCGAGGCCCCAGCCTCCTCCCGACCGCCGAGGCCCCAGCCTCCTCCCGACGCCGACCCCACCCGCCGCCGCCAACCCCACCAGCCGCCACTCGCGGCTCTCCATCTCCGGTCGGCGTCGATTCAACGATGGGTTCAAGTGCATAAAATCTACATATGCACTTGAATCCAAACGGGTCATTGTAGACGCCAGTTCTTTTGTCTATTATTCCCAAGTCTTCTTCTCCGACGATATGTCAAAACAAAAGGTTGATATGCCCGCCATAGGTGCCTTTAAAGGTTCGGCACCAATAGTCAAAATGGACGGAACGAACTACGAACTCTGGGCTATGCAGTTCCTAAGTCTTATGAAGTCATGTGGTAAGAAGCATATTCTTATCGAATATGAGCCGGCAGAGAAGACGGGGATATATGCCTCATGGGAGGCTGATGATGCATATGCCAAGGTCTGGCTGTCAGGGACGCTCACGATGGAGATCGCCAACGACGTCCTCCATCAACCCCACCGCCAAGGCGATGTGGGATATTCTGGCTACTACATATTCTCAAGTGAGGAACGAGACGAAGATGCTGCAGTTGCAGCATGATATTTTTACCACGAAGAAAAATGGGCGGCCTCTTCATTCTCTGTACACATCCCTACGTGGGATGTTCGAGAAATTATATAGCACCATCCCCCTCACAGCCACCCTCGAGCAGTAGAAGACGTTCCGCAATGCCACTATGGTAGGCGTATTACTTGCTGCCCTTGATCCGAAGTACGAGGCAGCCCGCTCTCAGATCCTCGTCGATGCCACTATTCCTCCGATGGAGGAAGTCTACAGGAGGCTCAGTCGTATCTCTGTTCCCTCCAGTGCAGCGACTCCACCTCCTTCGGCAATGGCAGTCTACAGAGGACGAGGTAGTTCGTCTTCATTTCGTGGCCGAGGAGGTGGCGGACGTGGCCGAGGAGGTCGTGTGCGTTCAACGTGCTCATTCTGTCGTCGCACTGGTCATTCCGAGGATACATGCTATTTCAAGCATAGTTTTCCTCCTTCTGCACGTATAGCTGATCTTGTTCAGGCTCTGTCAGCATCTACTCCAGATCACAGGTTCGAGGAGCTAGTGACACGGCTTCGTGACATTATGCCACAGTCATCATCAGAGGGTGTTG
Source organism: Ottelia alismoides (assembly GCA_037367405.1). Lineage (NCBI taxonomy): Eukaryota > Viridiplantae > Streptophyta > Magnoliopsida > Alismatales > Hydrocharitaceae > Ottelia > Ottelia alismoides. Next base: position 180,070 of record JAZKJV010007447.1, read on the forward strand.
ATACATCCGACGTTGCGGCTTCTGCGTCAGCTACTACCTCTGCTACTGCCAGTACCTCAGGTAGTACTTCTGCCTTTTATCATAACCACGATCTCTCAGGTTGGATTGTTGACTCTGGAGCCACCCATCATCTCTGTCGTGATAGAGATATGCTGCAGTCCTACAGGGATGTTCAGTCTGGTCGTTCCGTGCTCATAGCTGATAGCACTCATTCCCCTATTGTGGGTCAGGGGGAGACTTTCTTATTGCCCTCCATGCACTTATAGAATGTTCTACATGCACCAAAGTTCTCCATGAATTTATTATCAATTAGTCAGATTACAAAAGATTTGCACTGTCGTGCTATATTTGACCCGTCTTCTGTCATTTTTCAGGACATACTAACGGGCAGGGTGATTGGTTGGGTTCTGAGCACAATTGTCTCTATCGTCTAGTACAGAACTCCTACGCTGGCGTCTCACTACACTCTCAGGGATCCGTTTCTCCGTATACATGGCACCTTCGCTTTGGTCACCTTCCGCTCTAGAAGATGCGTCACCTCCTACCACAGATCTCTCCGAATTCTTCATTTCATTGTGAAGCGTGTCAGTTAGGGAAGCACCATCGTTCTAGCTTTCCTAGTCGTCAGGGTCGGAGCAGTCGCTCCCCGTTTGAGTTATTTCATATAGATATTTGGGGTCCTAGTCGTGTCCCAGATCATCAGGGTCACAGGTTTTATCTTGTTGTGGTTGATGATTTCTCTCGTGTTTCTTGGACTTTTCTTCTTAAGAATAAATCTGAAGTAGGAATTTTTATCACAAATCTTATCACTGAAGTGCAGAATGTTTTTTCCTCTACTGTTAAATATGTGCGCACGGATAATGCCTTGGAATTCTGCACTCGTTCTCTTGCTCAGTTTCTTTCCTCTAAGGGCATTATCCACCAAACTACATGTGCTTACACATCTCAACAAAATGGTGTTGCGGAGAGGAAACATCGACACTTTCTTGATATTGCTCGCACATTACTTATTCAAAGTTGTGCACCATTAACCTTTTAGGGAGATGCTATACTTATAGTATGCTATCTGGTCAATCGTATGCCTTCTACCGTTCTTGAGGAAAAGGCTCTAATCTATGTTCTCTTTCCTGATAAGGACTTGTTTTCACTTACCCCTCGTGTCTTTGGAACTGTCGCCTTTGTTCACCACTTGTCTCCAGGACTTGACAAGCTCTATCCTAGAGCTGCTAAGTGCGTTTTTGTGGGCTACTCGCGGGCACAAAAAGGATATCGTTGCTATGACCCCATTAACGACAAGTACTATGTGAGTGCTGATGTTACATTTTTTGAGCCAGTTATGTACTTCTCCCCTGCAGGTGACAGACTAGTTTCCTTTACATCTACGGATGATAATGTATATGTTCCCCTACCTCCAAGTCTGGGTCAATCTAAGTCCACTACACCACCACCACCACCACCTCCATATCCTCCCATTCCACCATTCCCTAAGTTCTACACAAGGCGGTCAGGGCCTGCTCAAGCTACACGTCAACCATCCAGCACGCCTCAGGTATGCTCCGATGTTATCGCTAATGATGGGTTAGATAATGCACCGGTGCACGAATCTTTGATACAGGAGGAGGCTCCGTCAGTACAGTGAATGATGATCTTGATCGTCCTATTGCTCATAGGAAGCAGAAGAGGCAATGTGCGTCCTATCCTCTTGTGTCTCAAGTGTCCTTTCGATCGTCTTACTGGTGATTTCCAGAGGTTTACAGCAGCGGTCTCGACGGTTGAGATTCCACGAACTTATCAAGAGGCCATGAAGATTGATCACTGGCGTTTAGCCATGGAAGAGGAGATGCGTGCCTTACAGTCTCGAGGGACTTGGACCCTAGTTCCTATTCCTCATGGTGCTTCTGTGGTGAGTAGCAAGTGGGAGTTTACAGTTAAATATCACGCAGATGGGCGTCTAGATCGGTACAAGGCCAGACTTGTCGCATGAGGCTTCACCCAAACCTATGGGGTAGATTTTTTTGATACATTTTCACTAGTGGCTCGACACTCGACTCTTCGCATTCTACTATCTGTTGCTGTGGTACGTGATTGGACCATTTTCCAACTTGATGTCAAAAATGCATTCTTGTATGGTGAGCTACAGGAGGAAGTCTACATGCAGCAGCCACCGGATTTTGCTGCTGAGGGGGATACTCAGATGGTGTGTAGACTTCATAAGGCTATCTATGGCCTTAAACAAAGACCAAGGGCATGGTTCCAGAAGCTTTCCCAGCTGATTGAACGACAGGGGTTCAAGAGATCAAATGCGGACCACTCATTGTTTATCCAGAAGACTCCCAGAGGTACGGTTGTCGTCATGGTATACGTTGATGATATTCTGATTACAGGAGATGATGCTCAGGGAATCGAGATGACTAAATCTCTTTTGGAAAGTCAGTTTATTACGAAGGATCTAGGCACGATACGATATTTTCTGGGGATAGAGTTTGCGAGAAATGCACAAGGAATGGTAATGACCCAAAGAAAATATGTCACAGACTTGCTAATTGAAACAGGAATGGTTGGATGCAGACCGTCGAGCACTCCTATGGACCCAAGTATGAGACTTTACGACAATGATACTGAAGAGGTGGACAAAAGAAGATACAGAGAGATGGTGGGTAAGCTTCTATACATCACAATAACTCGACCGCATATTGCCTTTGCAGTAAATCGGGTGAGTCAATTTATGGAGCAGCCTAGGCAAGTTCATATGGAAGCCCTGTATATGATATTGAGATACCTGAAGTCTTCCCCAGGTACAGGTTTGTTATTTAGAAAAGACACAGATCTGTCTATTTCCGCTTGTGCAGATGCAGACTATGCAGGGTGCCCAAAGGATCGTAAGTCTACTTCAGGATTTGCTATCTTCATAGGAAGCTCTTTGGTTTCTTGGAAAAGCAAGAAACAAACTGTTGTGGCGAGATCCAGTGCTGAATCCGAATATAGAGCCATGGCACAAGCAAGCACAAAAATGATGTGGGTTCGAGCGGCCTTGGAAGATTTGAATGTAAATCTCTCTTTACCCATGCAGCTTCAATGTGATGTGACAACCAGGCAGCATTGTTCATTGCCAATAATCCAGCTTTTAATGAAAGAACAAAGCACATCGAGGTAGATTGTCACTACACTAGAGACATGATCCAGAAGGGCTTGATTTCCACTTCTCACGTCAATTCAGAAGACCAGATTGTTGATATATTCACCAAGCCATTGCTCAGAGGACTTTTCCAGAGATGTTCTTCCAAGCTGAGCATGATTGATATCTATGCTCCATCTTGAGGGGGAGTGTAGAGGTTTACGTTATGTTATGATGTATTGTTACGTATTTCTTATTTATCTCATGTACGTCTATGTAATTTACCCAAGGGTTTTCTCTCTATATAAGAGACCCTAGGGCTCTATGCAATAACACAACAGAGCATTAATGACTCTGACACAGATCAACATTTTGCGGAGTTCTTACATCTATTGGAGGTACTAACAATCTGCAAGAGATTCGATGACACTGTGGAGTACGGATCGTCGATCTTCAACCGATGGACATTTCATGATGAGAAAGGCTTATAGGGCCCTCTACTTGTTGATTATTGAGAAAGAATCACCTCGATTGCAGAGCAAATAGCCAAGTTCTTCCTTGGAACTGGCAACAATTGCCAACATTGTTCAGCGGTTGAGGAGAATGTTAGGCACCTTTTCTTTGGGTGTTCAGTTACGAGGGACGTGTGAGTGAGTGGCCTCGCAAGTTGACTTAGTAACAACCACTGACTGGGTTGATTTCTGTATTTTGGACAAATTAGGACATGGGAGTAGCCTCATCAAGGTTTGGGTGGTGGCAATTTTTGGTCCATGTGCCTTGTGCAAGATCTATATTCCAAGAATAGCCATAAAGAATGTTATATAGGATGTTGCCATGGTCACATTGATCTATCTTCATACACTGACACATTATGCTAGTGTTTTCTAAGGATATCATATGGTTTGCTAAGTGGGTTACTTTAATTCTCTTCCAAATTTGACATGATCGATGGATGTGCTACAACTTAAGGGAAAGTCTTAGTATTAGTTATTTGCTCTTTTTTAGAGTTTACTTCCATATATAATAGGTCCTCTATGATCTCCATAATCATTAGAAAATCCTATGAATATCCACGAGATCCATAGGATATTTCGTGATATATTTAAAGATTATGATTACCTTCTGTATTCATTTGACGTTTATGTATTCATATTTTAACCTCTTAATACTTATATATAAAGGTAAAGCATCAATGAATAGTGTTCTTTCTCAGTCTACATGCTTAATTCTTTAGAACGTGTATGGCCCGAGGAAGAAGGATGTACGATTTTAATAGGGACCACTGACTAGGGAGATCTAAAACCTCCATCGCAATGAGGTTTATGTTGCTACTTACTACGGCACCCTTATGTCCCCTTAATGTCCAATTGGGAAGAACAAATTTACCATTCCAATGAGCCCAAGAAGTGCAACATACAATGGAAGCTATTCCGAGATGGAGAATACAAGAATGCAACCTTCATATTTCTCGATGGATTAAATCCTAAGTTTGAGAACTCTAAAAGCCATATTCTCAACTCAAGGATTAACTAGAGTATTTCAGAGTATAGGAGCAACTCTTGATTATTATGATGATACCATCTGAAGATACCAAGAACAGTGAGTAGGTTCCGCATGTTAAGGAAGGACAACAATTATGAGAAGGAAAATAAGAATGCACCTATTGCAAGAAGAGGGGACATCCTATTAACTGTTATTGGGAGCTCTATGAAGAAGAAAAGCCCAATATGTCTATATATTCAGAAAACTAGGAAGATTATAAGAAGAAAGTGCCTTAGACCAACTTAATGGAAAAAGAAAGAAAATCACCCATGAACAATTTCAATATCTTCCAGCTTATTTATCCTGAAGGAAGATTCTCATGAGGTTGTCACCACCACCAGTGTTCTTGTTGCTGCCAACCGGAAGAAAGATAAAAGCAAGATCGAAGCTAATAAAACTGAATGGATTATTTAATTAAGACACTGACAAGCTGCAGCTGACCTCCAACAAAGATCATATGGATTTCTCATTGGATTTCATGTTATTTGGCGGTGAACAAACTCATTTTCACCAAGGATGCAAAAGTCAAAGTTAAGAACTACAGTAGAGCAGATTGTGCAAGTTGTACTAATAAAATGAAATCTACCACAGGATTTCATGTATTTGGACAGCAATCTCACACTTTAGTTGTAAAAAATATGTATGTGAAGACCTAGTGTAAAGCTAAATATGGAGCTGTTGCAATGGGTACTGTTGAGATAGTGTGGCTTGAAATCATTTTGATTGACACTAGAATACATCTTAAGCTACTTATAAGATTATTATGCGAGAATAATGAGGCAATAAATCTACCCAATAATAAGATTATGCATGATAGAATTGATCACATTGAGATTGATTGCAACTTCATCAGGTAGAGAATTGACTCGAAAGAGTTTGTAAAAACTACATGGACAAGTTAGACATGTTTGATATGTATAATCAACTTGAGCAATGTTGAATCTTTGATTCCCATTGTACAAAATATTGGATTTTTGTGTGGGATGTGCGCCATTTTAAGTAACTCATTCCATACCAGGATATCTTTTCTCACAGCTTTTCCTTTCCGTTGGGTAGAGTTTTCCATGTAAATACTCTTCTTTGTTTGTGATAGTAGCTGTATTTATTTTTAAACACAAAAAAATCTACAATAAACACAAATCTAGAGCAATAGGCTCTATCCAACAGTTAGAAACAAAGCAATCACAAAGACTGAACAAGACGCAGATTTAGATGGAACCCTCCAGTCTCCACAAAGAGAGAGCAATACTTAGAGCACAGAAACAAAATTCACACTAACCGCTGGAGTTTTGTTTTACTAGACCAGACAAAAATATAGGGTACTGAGTGCGAGAGAAAGGAACCAGGGAAAATGGATCTTAGGTATTAATCTATTTATCCCAAAATATATATAACTAGAAAGTGCAAAATTATGTGTAGAATTTAATTTGAACTCATGTAAAAAAAGGCAACCAACCTGGCTGTATATGAATGTTGTCAGGACTCTGCATCCAACCATTCTCAAAATATCTTGGTGTTTCTCATCCAACAGTTCATAAACCACACTAAGTATGCTCGTGGCAAAATAAGCCCTGTGACAGGTTAATTATATAACATAGGACCAGAAAGAACAGTGTCTCTGCTATAAAACTAAGATCACATTGATAAAGTGGCAGTAACATTTGCATTATTTCTAATTTAAAATAGTACAACTTACATCTGCTCCTTGCATATGCAAAGCAATTTTGAGTAAACCTCCATGATAATGTTGATATAGTTAACCTGCTCAGATTGCAATTCTTTGTAGATCCTTTGCTCAAGATACTTTGCAATCTATTAAGATTTGTAAACATGTCAAGCAACGCCAAAACTGGACGATTCTTGCATTATGAGAGTGTCTATCCTTACAAAAGTGGCATCACCTTCGGTATGCGAAAGGGGTTTCTTGCTGCATATTCACATAGCTTTATAATTCTGCGTTCGTTTGCAGGACCATCCTGCAAGCCGAAGGGATCCCAATGTTATTATTAAATGCTTATACAATAAAAAATATACTGCTGCATACTGGTCAATGGTCTTTAGAGATGTAAATATCTAGCGTATGAATGAGAAATAATCAGACGTCCTATAATTTCTCAAATAACAAATCAGAATTATCATACTTATTTTTGGCTTTAATCTTAGAATTTATTCTCATTCTAAATCATTATTTGAACTATTTACTTAAAGGATAAGAATTCTGGACCTGTGAATGTACAGTGTACAGGGAAAAGAAGTTTTTTTCAAAGAGATGAAGAAGATGGGCGAGAATGAGAGATGACAACAAGATTTTTTACACGGATGGCAAAACCTCTTGTAACATTCGAAAAAATGATGCATAAAGAACATGGAGATGGAATGCCACTCTTTACACTCTTTGAAAGATAAGATTAATCACATCGGGTCTATGCTCAGAATCATTTAACATAATAAAAGCTAACTATGAAGGGAAGTACGATCTCAAAGTTCAGCAAATTTACATGCAGAATACATTAAACAAAAAATTAATTGCATGAAAAGTTGCTATTAACCTTTTTAGAGTTATACCCATCCCTTGTTAAAAATATATCATCAGTTGGTCATGAAGAAAAAAGGATTGCAACTCTGACCTAAGACCACAATAATCATCACTTTGACCATCTCAGTCTTTGCTTAGTCCAAACCCAGTAAAAAACCGTCAGAACATCAAAGTTCTGGAAGCAAGCTTCAAGAATATTATCTATATCAAAACATTAAAAACCCCTTGCATGCTAACAACACGAAAATCAAGAAATGTAAAGCCAGTGACAAAAAATCCAGACTTTTATAAATTACCTTTTACTGTTAAACGATTTCTTACATCATTAAAGCTAGAAAGTCGAGTAAGAACTAAGAAAACAACCAAAAAACGGCATTGTTCTAAAACAAGCCCTGAAAGACCCACTCACAGGTGTTTTGGGGAAGATCTCTCCCAGGAGCTTCTTGTACCGCTTCACAGGCTGCCTCGAGCTCGGACGCCACGTCGGGCAGCAAATGCACGCCGGGATGACCCTCCTCGACATGAAACCCATGGTCCCCAAGCTGCAGGGAGCAAGAGCCTCACCTCAGAAAGCCAAGAAATCAAATAACAAGAAGAACCAACATGGGAAGAAAAGCACAGAAACGTACCGGACTCTCTGCTTTCCACCACCGAGCTACCAAGAACAGGGTCTCCCACAGGTACCCACAAAAGAATCTCACATTTTTCGTCCTTGTGGAGGAGATCACGGCGTGAAGATGGAGACAAGAACACAAGACGCGCTGCAAGTTCAGATCTTCTGAGGGTCTCTCTCTCTCTCTCTTGCGAATGGGGAAGAACAGAGGGAGGGGCAGCAGAGCTCCAGGAAACACGGTGAAGAGGACAACCAGAGCGGGGGCGAATGGTATGCCCCAAAGCAGAAGGCGTGATAATAATAAAATTAAAGAAATAGCTGTTCATAAGGAATTTGACATAGACGCCCCTATAGACATTTCATATTGCAATTTTGACAATAACGGCGGACTGTTTCCGCTTATCCTTGGACTAAACAGAAAGTCTTCACTAGGGATGTAAACGGATACGGATATATATATATATGAGGAAAATGGGGCTGCCCCCTAGGGGGAGCTAACTTAACTCCCCCATCCTATTTTCTTCAAATTTTTTTATTTTTTTTGAAAATTTTTTCCGTGAATATTCATCACTATATTCCTATATTATGTCATAAAAATTTCGTGTGAAACAAAGACCCCTACGGCCTCCATCCAGACAGTCATTTTTTTAACGGTAACAGGATTTTTTAAATCGACCCCGTTTGGATGGAGGTCGTACGAGTCTCTGTTTCGAATGAAATTTGAATGACATAATATAGGGATTTAATAATGAATTTACACGGTTTTAGATTTCAAAAAAAAATAAAAAAAATTGTGAAAAAGGGGCGGGGGGAGCAAGTTAGCTCCCCCTAGGGGGCATACACATTTTATCCTATATATATATATATATATATATATATTCGATTCGCCACCGTACTCGTTTTATAAAGATTTTGACACTTCATTAAAATGGATACGGATATCGTTTTGATATCTGCTAACATCCGTATCGTATTCATATATCCATTTTCATATATAAATATAGTTATATATAGTTTTATTTTTAATCTTATATAACATAATTCTCTACCTCTATTTACCATATTTATATAAATGTTATGATCAAAACACATTTAGTAAATTAATAGCATGTGTTTTCCATCCAATTCTTATATTTAAGTCGATTTTATAGAGTAAATCTAACATTACTCGTGTGCGATCAATATCTGGTTTACATCTGTATTCATTTTTTAAGGATGTGTTAAGATAGTTTTAATATCTGTCAATATCCATATCCGCATCCTTATTCATATTAAAAAATAAAGTAAGAATACGGTAATACCTATATCCGTATCCAGCCATTTGCATCTTCAACCTTATCCAGAGGCATTTGCGTATAGGGTATTAATTTCGAGGTATATTTGCAACATAAAATTTTACCGGGATGATCTGTATAAAAGAGGTCTTTCAATTTAAAAAGAGGGGAAGCCACGTGAAGGAGGGATCGGTTTTTGCTCGTTGGGAGAGGACCGGTGTCAGCAGGAGAGGGCTGTGGAATCCCTGTAGAAGATTGGCATTAAATGGACCAGAGAATAAAAGCAGGAAGATTACCTAAAAATCTCCCCTAATTTGGCAAATGTCATTATGAATAGGATGGGAAATCTGCGTCATGAGGGGAAGCACATAAAACAGTTATTTTAGGTTATCAAAACATTTTTCTTCTCAATTAATTTTTGAATTTATTGCGTTGAATAAGTTTCAAAATTTATTTACAATGAAAAGTAATGAAAATGGATAAAAATTTATTTTTTTCTATATTTAATTCAATGTAGTATTCTTCAACAAGGAATCGAGAATGTGATTGTTGTTCAACAGAAAGTGAAAGAAATATAAATTTATTTGCAAGTAATAGCCAGATATAAATTAAAGGAGAAAAGTCATAAAAGAAGAGAAAAAAATCATTCCCTTTATTTTCTGTCCATTTGGCTGTGGGTGAGAGAAAAATGATGTGGGAAGATTTCTTTGATAAATTAGAAAGTGAAGGAAAATACAGAAAAATGGAAGAAAATTTATTTTCATTTTCATTTCCAACAGCAGAATGTAAGTAGTCAACCTCCTCCAAATAAATTAAATTTTCCAATAACAATTCACCTACTTATCTATAGTCATAACCAACAAAAGCACAGTGAGGGGTTTACATCGATGCAAATAGAACATGATGTAAAATAGAAGGTTTTATCTCATTAAATTTAACCTTGCCTGTAAAATATTTGGACCCCCTCTTGCACTGGTATTAATTACCTATCACCTTACCAACTAAGATTCCAAACTCCACCACTGTCTAAAGGCAAGCAACTGTAGAGGTGATCCTATAAACCTAGCAGTGGCAATGGACTGGAAGCCAACTCAAAGATCTCCATGTTTGCAGTTAGAGTCTTAGAGAGATCTGACTGTGAGATGTCCCCTGTAAAGAAAACCATAGATTACGACGCAAAGTTATTGATGAACCTAAAAAGTTCAGATGGGTCTCCCTGTAACCAAGAAAATAAAAAAAGAAACAACTTTTTAAAGGCAGCAGTACTGCCCAAGCTTTCTCAAAAGCAGCATCCAATGCTTTTATGTTTAGATCACATCAACATGGTCAGAGTCCCGCATCTCTGTAGAGGAAGAAGTCAATGTGCAACTTTACCAGAGGCATCTTCCCATTTTTGGATTCTAGGAGAAAGTGGGATAGAGCCACACAGATCGATGCTGGAGAAAAATGGCTGTTGGACAAATAGCTCGCTTGGGCAAAGGTCCCCTACCAACTTTCTCTGAGCGCCAACAAAAGAGACAGAGCTGAAATCGTCGCAGATTTATTCCTTGAACGCTTGTGAATCGATTTGGATCCGTTGAACTGATTGTGGGTCTGATTACAAATCCGTCTGACCGTTTGTATATCTCATATAATATGGCATTGCTTTGTTGGAATCGATTCTGAATGGATTCTTAACCACTGTGCGTGTTTCTTGAGTATTTCAGATATTAAAATGAGGCGGAGATTCACACTCAGATCAGCGGATGGTTTAATTTTAGGTTGGACTGGAGGAAAACATGCATGTGTTGATTTAACTGGAGTGTCTCCGTTAGTGCTCTGATAAAAATTGATTTTACTGCGGGATACGCTACAAAGAAAGCTACCTCAGCCAAAGTTTTTAAACATGAGAAGGCTTGTATTGACAATCAACATGTCTTCATCCCTTTCGGGTTTGATATCTTTGGGTTCTTGGCGTTTGAAGCGGTAGAGCTCCTTAAGAGGGTCCAAAAAATTATGCATAGTAATGTTATGGTTCCCAAGTCTATGAATGTTGTGTTCCGAAGAATTGGATTTACCATCCATAAGGCCCTGTTTGGTAGGAAAATAAGCCCTGGAATAAGGGGTCAATTCTCCTCCTGACACAGTTTCCAGTGGTACGACTATTCCCCATTATTCCATCTTATTTCAATCTTATTCCTATCTTTATCCCTCCTTACCTACCTTTATTTCACCTTATTCTCTTTATTCCTATTCTCCAGCCGAACAAAGAATAGACCCTTATTCTCCTTATTCCCCATCCTTATTCCTGCTTATTCCGGAACCGAACGGGCCCTAAGAGATTGGCGGTGCAGCTTGTTGCCCGTCTCTCAAAAGTTTCTTTGTAATATGTCCTGATTTCATGGAATTAAGCGTTCCCCACTTGCCACGGAAACTAGAATATAAATGCATGAGACATGCATCTGGCATTACACTTCTGTGATATGAAAGAAACAAATTTTCTGTTTCTTTAATCAGCATCAACAGCATGCACATAAGTTCTAATGAATTTCATTTGTAAAAAGGATTAGTTCGGTATCTTTTCTTTCCACTGGACACAATAAGCAGAAGTGCATAACGATAAAAGGAAGGAGGTACTGTCTTGATATTACAGATTAGCAACTAGATCTTATAAAAAGACAAAAGTTATTTCGGCCATTTATGAGGAAGGCACAGTGGAATGGCAGTGGAATCTAGTGGGATGCACACTGAAATCCTACCCAAGTGCGCCATACATCCATGTTTGCCACCTTACGGCAATCCGCATAGCTCAAGGACCATGACTGGGAAATCATAAGTGAAAGACCTAGGGGGAGCAGGATGCCCCTTTGGACCCTTTGCCACAAGTTCACTTTTTTTGTTATATTTTTTTCTCGAAAAGGTGGTTTTTTTTAAATGGTAAGTAAATTTTCTATTAAACTGAACAAAATTGGGCAAGTCTGATCAGCATTACAGGGGTGTTGTTATCTTGAATATGAACAGAAGACAACCAGTCCAACTAAAAAATAGGAGTGTTAAGGCAGCCTAATTGGACTTTCAGCACAAATATTAATGGTGCAGTATCTTACAGTCCAGGGTGATGTTGCTGGAGATGGTTCTAGGAGAGTTCTTGCAAGAAGAGATCCGACGACAGTTTGGCGAATTCACAGTCCCAAGAGAGATGATCAACTGACTGAGGAGTATTTCCACACAGCAAGGCTTTCTCCTTGACTCCAATTCCTATCTTGAATGATTATACTGTAAGAACATGCTTTTTTAATATGCTATTGGAAAGGGTCAAACTCCATTTTTTTGTGTATGTTTTTTATTAAGGGTTTAGGAAAGTATCATACATAAATTTATAGTTTGTTATAGGAAAGTCTCACATGATGAACTAGATGTTTATTCAAAATAATTTATCGTGTTGACATTAATCAAGTACTTTAAAATGGATGCGAAACAAATTATCCTCAAGATCTTTCCTAGAGAAGAGTAAAACCTTTATCGCTCAACATAAAAAATATGTATTAAATTTTTAACATCGTATATATTATTCAGCTAGCGGGCCAGGCCAAGCTTTAGGCCAAACTCGACATTGTCCGACCTTCATAATGGGCTTTATATATTTCGGCCCAAGCCCGACACGATATTCATCTCTAGGCATGAGGAATACCGTCAAGGTTTAGCACCGAAAAAAATTGCATCAATCGCATCTATCGATGCATTATAAAGATCGTTGCAAGTTGATAGTAGAAGGATATATTGTATACTCCTTGAGTGCTTCTATCATAGTTTAGGATTTAAACCATATTCTTTTGGATATGTCAATGTGGATCTTAATTGTATTGGAATCGTAATTGTATTGGAATTAGGAATATCCATCCATGAGGGGGTACTGTATAAACTTTCGAGGTTAGAGTTTTGAATGAAAGGGGACACCTTCTCAAGACATGTGTTAAAAAAGGAAGAAAAAGGAAACACACGTCTTTTTCTTACAAGGATCTCACAGTGCAATGTCTTTACGGACTGGACATGAGACATTATATTGTTTTTTTAAAGCTAAAAACACCAATATGAATCTGAGTGAATACTAATAAAGCACACGTTAAAGTTAGAAAAATGCATATACATATGCATGACATGTTTTAATGATGATAAAATAGATTGTTTAGCTTGCAATTCAAAAAAAAGAAGCAACAAACTCAAGGATTCTGCTACGAGAAGACGAGGAAGGAACATGCATCAAAGATGAAGCTGTAAGCAAAGAAAGAAGAAAAGAAGGTCGAGAAGACAAAGTCAAAAGAACAGAGTTTAGAGATTCAAACCAAAAAGCAAAGAAGAAACAACATGATAATAACTTTTCTTATTAATGGTGTACACTGACCACTGACGGACTGACTACTAGAACAGAATTAACCCTGGTAAAGCCACCATGACAGTCAATACCCCATCCTCTATATTTAAAAGCATAATCTAGGAATAACTATGAACCATGCACTCAACCAACTATCTTTGGTAACCTATACTTACGACATGATTACTGCATCTAGACAGACGATAATTGTTTAACTACAGAACCTGCAAACGAGTAAGAACAAAACAAGGATTCGACTTCATCAAACCATTCAGGTACAGAAACTAAATTTAGCGATGAGTGCAGGAAAATATATACAGAACATCCATGTTCGAACCAAAACATACTATCAAGCAATAAGAAGGATTCCCTGTAGAACAATCTAATCCAATGATCGTAACTAAAGCAGAAGCATGGAGGGCTTTGATTGAAAATATGTATTTACAATATCGTTCAGATCATGTTGTATAAGCAAAAAAGCAAGCCAAGAAACTTGCTGAAATAAATCGGGGCTCCTAAACCACTCAGTGAGGATAACCATGTCTATGCTTGCAACCATAACAAGTTGATTGTGGCCGTATTGAATAGAAAACAAAGGATTATTAAAAGATGTCAGTTCACGCCAATTGCTGATTATTCTCCTGAACTGATCGGTAGCACTGAAGACTACAAAGAGGGAGATTAGTCTTAGAATCGCGATACTTGTACGGGTTGTTACATGATGGACCGGCACATTTCTCCCGAGGAGGAGGATAACTGCACAGATTTAGAATTTAAAAATAATAAATAACAATTGACAATAATTAGAATGCAACTTTCTATTAGTGTTTTACTAGCAAAGAGTGATTCTATCAATGTTAAGACCAATAAAGAATATAAAAATAGGACCTTGCTGATAAGAAAAGTGGCCAATTGCATCCCCAACTTACCTGCATGGCTTAGAATTAAATATGCTTGGAAGGCCAAGATCCGCCGAAAAGGTGACAGTTGTTCCAGCTGGTCCCATGACCCATCTAACACAGTTAGGAGCTAATGTCGAGAAATTGGCATCCCTCTCCTGTGCAATCACGTAGTCTCTCAATTAAATGGCATGTAGTGAAGTGAATAATAGTAAATAATGTAAGTCAACCATGGGTACCTGAGCTAGTTGTTCAAGTTTTTGGCGCAACTTATCTTCACGCTTCTTCTTACCAGAATCTTGACCCAATATTTTCCTAATTGCTTCAGCCTGCAAGACCAAAATATAGCACAAACGCCTTACAAGTTCAATACAATCATCTTCTCAACAAAATAAGAAACTTCGACATTATCTATTCAATTATAATAAAGGGAGTGGTTCAATTAAGATGTAGACCTCAGATTCCTTAGCAGCCTTTTCAACTTGCATTTTGCGTCTTTTAGCTGCTTCAGCTTTCTTCAGCTGGCGCTCAACCTCGGAAAGTTGTATCTTTTGCTCTGAATAAAATGAATATATTCACACCATTTCCTTTTGCGTAACTTGAATAAAAAAGGAAAGGGAGATACAGCTGCTTACTTCTTGGAGGAGGAGATGGTAAACCATTTGGGAACTCAATAAGACCAGAACCATTTCCATCTACACCTTCTCTACAGGACTGAAGTGCACGCCGACGAGTCATAAGTGAAAACTCTGTTTTACCACTATTGGAATCAACTGTATCCGAATCAATCTTTTTATCCTCTGAATCAACGTTGGACCCTCTTTCACCATCTACAATGCCAGCAGCATCTTCAAATTCCATATCCGACTTAAACTTGTATCCATCCCTCGATTTCTTGCTGGTGGATAATGAGTATTCGTCATCTACATCATATCCAACTTTTCTCTTCTTCACATTGAGGTTTTTCTTGTTCTTTGAGGTCTCACCGTTAACATTGTTAGTGCGCTTTAAAGAATCACCTAAAGTGAACTTAGAGGTTTTAAATCTACTGAGGTGCATGATTTCCTTGGCATTAATATCATCATAAAAATCTTCATCTACAGTTTGCCTTTTAGGAATTCTTTTGCTCTTTCTAACAGCTTCATATTCTTTTGTGTTGCCATTTCCCTGTGAAACAAATCTATTCTCGTGTTGACTTAAATCATCCTGCAAAAGCACCAATGATTATCAGCACAGACACATCACTTAAAAATACTTAATATAGAGATAACTCGGAAGAAAAAATCGCAGTGACAGACTGATGCTAATGTAGAGAACTGAGCAAGCATTCTTATAACATTTACACAAACCTTGCAAATTGACTCAAGCTTCTGACCAGGATTGTCAAAACAGCTGATAGTAGGGTCACCACCTGCCTTGGACTTAAGCGTGTGTGTGATGCCACCAACCTTGAGTTTCACCTTTCTCAACTTGCTATCCACTAATTGATTAGAAGATTCTCTTGGCTGACGTAATACAGGACTAACTGCATTGTCAAAACTACTACGATTAACCACCGAAACTGATTTGCTCCCAGGATTATCTTTAAAATCACGTGTGTTCTTCCTGCTACTTGAATCAGTTACAACTTCAGTGCATCGTTTAAGTTCGGACCTCTGATTCTTTTGATTATTGCTTCCTAACAACACATTTATACGACCATTTCCTTGCTTTCTGATTTTCTCAACGGAAGGTCTGTCATCCTTTTTAGATACATTAACTAACAAATTTTTCAAAACTCCCAATTTTAAATTGTCCATCTTCCTCCTGCTGTTAGGATTAGAACTGCCATTTTTCAGAGAAAGCTTGGCAGAATCATCTGAGGATGGAGGAGTAACTAATGTCGGTATAGCAAAGTCATTCAGGAGCAGATGAGGGTCTGCCCGAGGTTTCCTGCAAGTGGCACTCCTCCTCTTCGTAATCGAAATTAAGGCTGAGCCGCTAAGATGCCCAGAAAACTCCATAATTCAAGAAGAATTGCAGCTTTGCAGCATTAACTGTGATGATTGAGAGTACATATTAAAAAATAGTAAAAGAGCGAAATCAAGCCAAAGATCAAAATAAACAATGTTGAATTACTAAAATTAGCAGCATATATGCATAATTTAAAAAAATGGCAAAGCCTTCTCCCACTTTAAGCAGTGCCGGTTACATGGATTCTTGCTCAAATCCATGTTGAAGGATCCGACTATTTTTTACGCTGGTTGTTGTAGGAAAATGAAAAATCTGTTTATTCCTGAGAACCCTAGGCTCTCTTATATAGAGGAAGCCTGTGGGTAAATTACATAAGACGGAATAATAAAGTTAAACATGACACTTAAGTACATAAATACTAGAAATATCTCTACACTCCCCCTCAAGGTGGAGCATAGATGTCAATCATGCTCAGCTTGGAAGTACATTTCTGAAACGGCCCTCTGAGCAACGACTTGGTGAAAATATCTGCAGTCTGTTCACCTGAACTCACATGAGAAGTAGAAATTAACTCTTTCCGAATCATGTCCCTGGTATAGTGGCAGTCTACCTCAATATGCTTTGTCCTTTCATGAAATGCAGGATTATTAGCAATAAATAATACGGCTTGATTATCACACTGTAACTGCATGGGTAATGATACATCTATATGCAGATCTGTTAATACGGCTCGAACCCACATCATCTCCGTCCTAGCCTGCGCCATGGCCCTGTACTCAGACTCAGCACTCGATCTAGCCACCACTGTCTGTTTCTTGCTCTTCCAAGAGACTAAGAAACTGCCAATAAATACCGCAAATCCTGATGTAGATTTCCGATCTCGAGGACATCCTGCATAGTCCGCATCAGCACATGCAGAGATAGAAAGATTTGTTTCTTTCCTAAACAACAACCCTGCGCCTGGAGACGACTTTAGATATCTCAGTATCATATACACAGCATCCATGTGTACTTGTATGGGTTGCTCCATGAATTGACTCACCCGGCTCATTGCAAACGTAATGTCAGGTCTAGTGATGGTAATATAGAGAAGTTCTCCCACCATTTCTCTATATCTTCTTTTATCGACTTCCTTTGTGTCATCTCCATATAGCTTCATACTAGGGTTCATGGGAGTAGTAGAGGGTTGACACCCAACCATACATGTCTCAACAAGCATGTCTGTAATGTATTTCCTTTGGGTCATCACACAAGACCCTGCGCATTCCTTGCAAACTCCAACCCCAGAAAGTACCGTAGAGTACCAAGATCCTTAGTCACAAACTGATTGCCTAGAAATGCTTTTGCCATCTTTATCCCCTGCATGTCATCTCCCGTAACAAGTATATCATCAACATATACCATGATAACAACAGTACATCTGGGAGTCTTCTGGACAAACAAAGAGTGGTCAGCATTCGATCTTATGAAGCCTTGAGTCTGGATGAGATCTGAAAGCTTCTGAAACCATACCCGCGGACTTTGTTTAAGGCCATATACTACACACCATATGACTCTCCCCCTCAGCAGCAAACCCCGAAGACTGCTGCATGTATACTTCTTCCTGCAGATCTCCATACAAAAAGGCATTTTTGACATCAAGCTGAAACAAGGGCCAATCACGTACCACTGCGACTGAAAGGAGAATACGTAGCGTTGCATGACGTGCCACCGGAGAGAAGGTGTCCATATAGTCTACCCCATAGGTCTGAGTGAATCCACGAGCCACTAGTCTTGCCTTGTAGCGATCAAGGCTGTCATCCGCATTATACTTGACAGTAAAGACCCATTTACAACTAACCACAGACGCGCCTGGAGGAGTAGCAACCAAGCTCCATGTACCACAAGATCTCAAGGCAGTCATTTCTTCTTCCATTGCTAACCTCCAGCAGCTATCTTTCAATGCATCCTGATAGTTCCGCGATATCTCCACGGTAGATAGAGCAATGGCAAATCTCTGGAAATCACCGGTGAGGCGATGGAAGAAGACAGGGGAAGCAAGTGGGTAAGATGCACACGTTCTCTTGGACTTCCTTAGGGCAATAGGTACATCCAAATCATCAGCAGTGTCCACATGTACCTCAGTATCCAGCACTTGTGCATTATCAGTCCCATCAGTACTCATATCACATGGACATACCTGGGGCATTGTAGATGAATGACGGACCCCATGAGCAGTATTTGGACAACGAGTGTAGAATTTTGGTAAAGATGGTACAGGTGGTTGGGTAGGTGGTGGTGGTGATGGTGGTACTGGAGGAGTAGGTATGTGACCAGGCTGACGTATAGGAGGGGGTGGCACATAAATCTCATCAGCAGTAGTTGAAGGCATCATCCTATCACCTGTAGGCGAGAAATACATGATATTTTCAAAGGTGACATCAGCACTGACATAATATCTGTTATTCACACGATCATAGCAACGGTAGCCCTTTTGAGTACGCGAGTACCCCAGAAAGACACACTTGACAACCCTAGGTGAGAGCTTGTCAATCCCTGACGCAAGTTGATGAACAAATGCAACTGAACCAAAAACACGAGGAGTTAAAGTAAACAGTTCCCTGTCAGGAAAAACAACAGAAAGAGGAACTTTCTCCCCAACACAGAAGATGGCATACGATTGATTAGATAACCCGCCATAAGTACTGCATCACCCCAAAACGATAGAGGAGTACTACTATGAATGAGTAAAGTCCGAGCCACATCAAGAAGATGACGATGTTTCCTTTCAGCAACACCGTTCTGTTGATATGTATATGCACAGGTTGTTTGGTGAATAATGCCACGAGATGAGAAGAAATGGGAAAGAGCACGGTTGCAAAATTCTAATGCATTATCTGTACGTACAATCTTCACATTAGCAGAAAAGACATTCCGAATTTCATTGATAAGATTCTTGATTACATCGCATGCTTCAGATTTATTTTTCAATAAAAAGACCCAAGACAATCTAAAGAAATCATCGACGACCACTAGGTAAAACCCGTGTCCCTGATGATGAGGTACACGACTTGGACCCCAAATGTCAACATGCAATAACTCAAACGGGGAGCAAATGCTCCTAGACTCACGACTAGGGAAAATAGACCTGTGACGCTTTCCCAACTGACAAGCGTCACACTGAAAGGAAGACTTGGGTGAAATCTGGGGCAAGATATGGCGTAGCTTCTGAAGAGGGAGATGGCCAAAACGCAGATGCCAGGTAAAGGGAGAAGCAGGTCCACTGGACTGAGATGAGACACCGACATAGGATGTAGGAACCAACCGATAAAGTCCATCCTGCTCACGGCCACAGCCAATCACCTTACCCGTAAGAATGTCCTGAAAGATAAGAGAGGATGGCTCAAATATAGTTCGACAATACAAATCCTTCGTAAGCTGGCTAATGGAGAACAAGTTCATAGAAAAATCTAGAGCATGCAAAACATTCAACAGACGAATGGAAGGTGTCAAACTGATCTCCCCCTGTCCAATGATGGGGGAATGAGTGCCATCTGCAATTACTACCGATCTCCCTTGAGAAACATCCCTGTAAGATGTGAACTTATCTCTGTCTCGACAGAAATGATGTGTCGCCCAGAGTCCAATATCCATTCTGAAACATCCGGACTGTGACATGAAGTGAATGCATAAACGCTACCTGAAGAGCTCGTCATGGCTGATGTGTTGGCCGAGGCTGAGGCTGCAATGTCCGAGTGACCTCCTGGCGAATCAGTAGAAGCAGGAGGCATGATATCCCGTAATTTGGCAACAAGATCGTCTAACCTCTGGTCGGGAGTAGATGGCAGTATAGAGACAACATGCTCAGCTACACGTGCAGAGGCAGGTCCGTATGACCCGAGCGATGACAGAAGGAGCATGGCTGACGAAAGCGACTGCCTCGACCGCGAGGTCCACGGCCACGAAAGGAAGAAGCACCTCTGCCACATGAAGCAGCCATTGCCGATGGAAGTGGCGTAGACGCAGAAGAAGGAACCGAGATTCGTCTTAGTCGCCGATACACTTCCTCCACTGGAGGAACAGTCGCATCTGCCAATATCTGTGAGCGAGCCGCATCATATTCCGGGTCTAATGCCGCCAGTAAGACCCCCACCATTGTAGCATTCCGGAACGTCTTCTGCTGCTCATGGGTTGTTGTCAGGAGAATGATGTTGTAGAGCTTCTCAAACATCCCCCGTAGGAATGTATACAACGAATGCAACGGACAGCCATTCTGTTTGACCGTAAAGATGTCATGCTGAAGTTGAAGAATCTTCGTCTCGTTCTTCATCTGTGAGTACGTAGCTGCAAGAATATCCCACTGACCTTAGCCGTGGGCTGGTGTAGAACATCGTTGGCAATCTCCATTGTCAGAGTGCCAGAAAGCCAGACCTTGGCATACGAGTCATCGGCCTCCCATGAGGTGTAAATCCCTGTCTTCTCCACCAGTTCATCTTCGATAAGAATGTGCTTCTTACCATTGGACTTCATCAGGCTCATGAACTGCATCGCCCAGAGCTCGTAGTTCGTCAGATACATTTTGACTATAGGCGCTGGATCCTTGAAAGCGCCAATGAAGGGCACATCGACCTTGTTGTCTGACATATTGTCGGAGAAGAAGATCTAGGGTTTGTAGACTTATGAAGAAGTGTCTACATAAACTTGAAGGGGTATGAGAGCATATGCAGACTTATGCACTCAAACCCATGAACGGAAGAAGGGGCGGGAGCCGGCGACGTGGAGGGGCTGGGACCGGGGCCGGCGGTGTGGAGGGGCTGGGGGCCGGCGTGGAGAGAGGCCGGCGGAGAGAGGGGGGCGGCGGCGGAGAGGGTGGGGCTAGGGTTAGGGTTTAGGGTGGCTCTGATACCATGTTGTAGGAAAATGAAAAACCTGTTTATTCCTGAGAACCCTAGGCTCTCTTATATAGAGGAAGCCTATGGGTAAATTACATAAGACGGAATTATAAAGTTAAACATGACACTTAAGTACATAAATACTAGAAATATCTCTACACTGGTTGTTGGCTACCTAATGCAACCCCCACAAGGAGGGCTTGATCCCTGGTCTTTTGGGTGGTAGACACACTGCACTACCACCAGACAATTGAAGTGAGTATGTGCATAAAGTACTAAAAAATCAATCAATTTTAAATCGTTGAAGTTTACAGCATTTGGATGTACATAAACTCATACGGCATTCCTATAAATGTGGGCTGGCACTACCTTCTCTATGACTTCCAATGGTCAATAGCAGTCATTGTAATTTAATACTCAAACAAAACCAGGACAAAATAACTATAAAGAAATATGAGAGGCCATGGGCAACTACCCTCTCCGACAAAGTGGGAAGGTTGTTGATCCCGGTGAACAGTATGAAATCCACAAGATCGTGAATAACATTATCCAAGAAAGTCACCTGGGATAAACAACAATATATGTTTAGGTACCCATGAGAGAGGACTGACAGAAAATTGTAAGAATATGTATGTCCTCTCAAGATGCCTTTCATAAACCCCTCAATGGAATTTTTGCAATCTTACTGAATGGTCCACAGATTTCTTGTTTTGCACCTCCAGACACTTGATGAATATGATTCAGTGTCGTACAAGATCTTTCAGTGTACGATAGGCCACAAGAAAATGCCAGATGCAGTATCATCAAATACGTTTGAATAATCCAATGCATTGAAGCAATACATACGCAACACGTTAAATTAATTACTAGAAATAACTTGACAAGTGAAATTACGCTGCAACATTTCACACCGAAAATGCATCACACTAGCCCTCTTGAGCAGAAAAGACATCCAACATCGGAACAGATATATCAGTGTACTATTGTGATATTATCAACACAATCCATTTCTAAAGATATTTGCAGATTGTCACATACTGTCATTATCGTCCTACCCTAACGATTCATTACTGATAGTAATTACAAACTGTCAGAATACACGAACTGCTTTTGGAGGAAAAAAAGATGAATCCACCAGAGGAGAAGTTAATGAGCTACACGAAATCAAACGCATCGCGACCAGCAAACGCCAATGCAACAACACCTGACGGATTTTAAAAAAAACACAGAACCGCACCTTCGAAAGCAAGCAGATCGCTGAAATCCGGAGCCCTAAACAAGCGAATTGCACGAAGAAGAGAACCGATATTTGATCACCGAACAACACAGAAGATCGCCCGGATCCATCGGAAACACGGAGGGAGAATCGAGCAACGGGTTCTCCCAACCACCGCGACGCGATCCAGAGCCCCAATGCGTGGACGGGGAGGAAGTCGAGGAGCGGAGAGGAAGGCGAAGGGAGAGGGGTCCGATCTCGGCGAGGGATCGGGAGAGAAGAGCGGGGCTCTAGGGTTATTAGGGTTGGCGAAGGGGGAGCGCGGAGGTTGGTGTGTAATGGGGAAGAGAGAGTGGGAGAAAGGGAGGACGAGGGTGGTTGGTAATTTCGTCGACCTTTTGCCATTCCCGCTCGCTCCCTCCCTTGGCAGCGTCAAGTGGTTCGTTCGTTGTGGGCGAGGCCCTTTGCTTGTCGCCCCTTCCACTCGCGCGCGTTTTGAATACAAAGGGGGAGAGCGGTGCATCGATGGACGGCAGCAACCTCTCTCGTCTTATTTCTCTGGAACGAAAAGGAGAATATGACATCCACGCAAGTTGAAATTTGGTATCTACCCCCCTCCCTTTCCCGAGAATGATAAACATAAAAAAAATGGGGTTGTCTCCTAAGGAACATGGCTGTCATCTCTCTTATTTTTCTCGTAATTTTTTTACTTTGTGAAAAATATCACCATATATATTCATATATATATATATATATTCCTCCAATATGTCATTCGAATTTTGTCAGAAAAAGAGACTTGTATGTTCTCCATCTAGAATATGTAATTTTAACGGTTTAAATAATATTGTAAATATGAGTCTCTGACGAAATTCGAAAGACATATATGAGAGAGAGAGAGATGAATATAGTTGGTGATATTTTCAAAAAAATAAATAATACTGAAAATATAACGGGGACAACCATGTTGGTTGCCCCAAGGGGTTGCACCATTGAACCCTGAAAAAATGTGTGGGCCTTCTTTTCTTTTTTATTTGTGTAATTTTTACTTTCATTGTACTGGTTGCACGCAAACATTTTGCTTGATTATTTTTTTATATTATGTTATTATATCATACATGTTCGTGTTAAATGTATAATTAATAGGTTGTGTTTGGTTTCGTTGAACATTTGAAAATGATTGAATCATCTTGCGAGAAGATCACTACAGAGGTGATAGAAGATTAAGACATTCTCGTCAAGTTCAGAACCTGTGAAAGTACTCAATTATTATATTTCGGATCTTGGGTTGGACCTAGGCTGACATATATTATTGTGGTTCATCCCGAGCCCAGACCTGGCCTAATTCCTTTGGGTCGAGTTGGCCCAAGTCTCGGTAATATAGTGCAAATGATAACCTAAATCAATATCTCTAATTGATACTTTCGATATCTGTATGCAACCCTAATCATTGGCATTTTAGTGACAGAATATGGTATAAAGTGCATCACATAATTACAGTTTATATTCTCAACAATTATATACCTTAGAGGTTCAAACTTGAGAGGAAGTGCCATTGCGGGGGTCGGTGGAAGACACGGCCACGAGCTCAAGACTCCGACACATGGGCACGATCACGGCAAAGGAGCACTAGAGCAGTGGGCGTCATGTGGTCGCAGATTCACGCATGTGGAGGAGGAGCCGAGGAGGGAAGTCTGTAGTGGGGCTCAAGTCCGCTCAGTGGCTCAAGGAGGAGGCCGAGGAGAGGGGCCTAGCTGCCTAGGCTCCTAGTAGAGGAGGGTGGCGAAGGACCTAGACTCGGAGTCGCACGAGGGGAGACTTCCAAGCGTGGGGACCTAGTAGCCATGGGGAGTGGCGCCTAGGGTTGGAGCCTAGAAGAGAGTCGAAAGGGTGGGTTGTGCAGGAGGAAAGCTGGTATGGAGGCGGATGAGTGGTTGTAGCAGAGAGGTGGTGGAGCTGCGCATAACTTGGTTATCGCATGGGGAGGCCGCCTAGCGGTGCAAAACTTGGTTGCCGCGTGGAGAGGCTGTTGAGCGACACAGAACTTGGATGTCGCGTGGAGATGTCGTCGAGCGGCACCTAGGGCTGGAGTCTAGAGGTTGGTTACCTAGTGGATGGAGTCTAGAGTTTGATTTGGATATTCATGATAAACCTGGAAAGAAGAACGTAGTAGCCGATCATCTCTCTCGTCTCGAAGATCTTAATACTTCCAAGGGTTCACCTATTCGAGACTCCTTCTCCGATGAGTCGATTCTTGTTGTCGACTCACTCCCATGGTATGCCAACATCGTGAACTATCTTGTCTCCAAGAAGGTTCTTGAGGATTGGTCCAAGAGCCACATTGACCGACTGAAGTCGGATGCTAGACACTACCAATGGGAGGATCAGATCCTTTTCTTTGAAGGACCGTATTGTGTCTGGAGACGGTGTATTCCTCAGGAGGAATACTAGAGTGTCCTTTCTTTATGCCACAGCTTGGAGGCAGGAGGACACCACTCTGGGAAGAGGACTGCATGGAAGGTACTTCAGTGTGGCTTTTACTGCCCGACTCTGTTTCACGATGCCATCACCTTTGCGAAATCGTGCCCAGTATGTCATAGAATGGGAGGAACCATTGGTTCCAAGGATGAGATGCCTATGCAGCATGTCATCATTTGTGATGTCTTTGACGCATGGGGCATCGATTTCATGGGCACGTTTCCTGTTAGCCACGGATTCAAGCACAACCTTCTTGCGGTAAATAACCTATCCAGGTGGGTGGAGGCTATCCCAACCCGAGCCGCAGACAGCAGGACTGTCTGTAAATTCATCAGAGATCATATCATCTCTAGGTTCGGGATCCCCAAGATGTTGATATCAGATGGGGGTAACCACTTTGTAAATAGAGATGTGAAGAAACTTTTGAAGGACTACGGCATCGAATACTGTGTCCCTAGCCCTTACTGAAGGATATGGAAAAATTCTCAAGCGCATCACGGAAGCGTGATCGTCGTATCGGATATGAGAAGAACGACTAGTCGTACTAGTTGTTCTGTGCAGCGGAATTTAAAAAATTTTAATCCGATGAAACCACATGATCCGAGAACCATTCTCAAATCGTTTCATCTATAACCACAGCAAGTATAATGAAATACCTCTTGAAGCGTGGTTGATCAAGTCTCTACGAAAAGAGACCTCCTGTCTCAAGTCCGATCGTCGGAGTAACGGCTTGCGAGCGCGGAAGCGCAGTTGCTCCTGATCTCGTCGCACGAGATCGAACGTCTCCTTCGTGAGTGAAGCACTCCAAGAAGATGAAGAACCGCAGAGAGTCGAAGCGGCAACACGATGGCGCGGGTGTCGACGATTCTCTCCACCAAGGTGGACGACCACCAAGAAGAGAGGGAGAGAGAGGGCTGTCGAGTATGAGAAAGAGAGAGAGTTGTTTGCTACAATAGCATGTGTAAAGAGAGAGCCAAGTATGCCTCTCTATTTATAGGGTTTTGGGATCCATGGATCTCAATCCATGGGACACATAAAATCAATGGATGAGATTGATTTATGTTTATCCAATGGCTAAGATTGTTGTTGATAAAAATAACAAATTTAGGTTAAAATATATTTGATAAAATCAAATATAATTCATTCCTAAATCAACTCAACAAATAAGGAGAGAAGACACATGGAGATTTCATCTCCATGTGCCTTCCAAGTGGGCGGCCACACATTCCATATTAGAATGGTGTGCCGCCCATGAGATTGCATGGAGATTGCAATCTCATGGTAATCCATGAGATTGCATATCTCCTTGCAATCTCTCTTATTTATTTGCAACAAATTTATTGGGTTTTATTCTTCAAAAATAATTCACAATTATCTTTGAGAATATTGCATTCTTGCCATGGAAAAATTGTGAATCATATTCACAACCCAAAGCAACATATAATTCATATTGTTAATTAATTACACAATGTGTATCCAATACACATAATAATTAATCAACACATACAAATTATAATTAACTCTCTCTAATACATTATAAATCACATTTATAATATATTATGAATAATTGGATATTTCTATCCACATTATTCTTATCCATAATAATCAAATCATATTTAATCATATTGGATAATATCTCATACATCATGATAATTAAAACACTTTTAATTATCAAATTCTCTTTACTTAGATATTATAGAATTGTTCTTAAACCATTTAAGAACAATGCTATTTCTCCTCAGATACTTGGAGATAAGGACAGGGCGATTGTATTGTTCCACGTATAGTGACTTCGATGTTGAGATCATATCTCAAATCCAGATCCTATGGACCTCCCACTGATGCTTGATCAAATCAAGACCGTAGACTTAATCTTCTCATTGCATCTGAATCTCATTCAGATCAATGTCCAGTTCATGGACTAAGATTAGGTCACTTCTCTAATGAGAGGAGTCACTAAAATCCAAACCTGTTTCATCACTCCCTCGGAATGTAAGCGTCATGGTTATACAATCGTATATGATCAAATCACCCTTCAGGTATTCCCAATACCTGTACATCCTACATACTGGAAGACCTATGATCATCATGAAGATAAAGATCACTTTTACACTGTCATCTTCAGGGTTAGATCATTAAGTTTCTCAATCTTGGTCACTGGGACTTGGTATAGATCATATGCTTTCACAAAGCATATATCTTACCTTCAAATTCATGTTATGCTTCCAAAGCACGACGACCATGCATGGAATTTGTTCAGTCCCAATACCTCATGAGTGAGCTCATGTCTCCCGGTTCACAAGTGAACCTGTATGATCCCTTTGAGAGATCGTATTACTCATATGTCCTTACATGCACACCAGCTCGCCGGTATATAGACCTTGATTAGGTCATCAACCTATTGGTCTGCCAAATGTACATACTCAGACATATAGCAATACATCTGTCTCTAGTCAGAGGATGCATGCCTATGTTGTGACAGTATTCAACTTAGGTCTTTGGTTATCTCGATCTCGTCAAGTCAACCCATTGACTTAACTAACCTGACACCTTTGGATCACTATTCCCATGCAGAGGACCTGCATCAAGAGGTCAGTTAGATATCAGTCATATGAGATAGGATTGCCATCTCCTACTCAGACTGGAGATCATTACTTATTGATCATTTGATGATGCTTGATGAGTCCTCTATCTAACTCCTTAGATATTCATCCAAGCATCAGCCTCTATGATCCATCCAATGAATCAACAGTTGTATGATCATCAAGTTGGCCATGGTACACAACCCTTATTGTACAGAGGGACCCTATAGTGCATTCATTCATTAATCTCAGAAAGGGAGTGAAAAATAATCAATAACTTTCATTGATAATTTATTCATTACAATAACATTTATTGTAGAAATGGTTCGCCCGGGGCTCACATTGCTAACAATCTCCCACTAGCCCTCAGAACCATTCAGGTACAATCTTTAAACCCGTACTCATTACATGCTGGTCGAAAACCTTCTGTGTCAGAGGTTTGGTAAGAGGATCAGCAACGTTGTCGGCAGAGGCCACTTTGGTGATGATGATGTCACCACGCTTTTGTATCTCCCGAATGATGTGGTATTTCCTTTCCACGTGCTTGCTCTTTTGATGCCATCTGGGTTCCTTTGCCTGGGCAATGGCTCCCATGTTATCGCAGAGTAACGGGATGGGAGTATCAGAGGAAACTACGCCAAGCTCCAGCACGAACTTGCGCGACCACACCGCCTCCTTTGCAGCATCCAATGCGGCAATATATTCGGCTTCTGTTGTTGAATCTGCAGTAGTGTCCTGCTTCTTGCTTCTCCAGCTCACAGCACCACCATTCAACAAGAACACGAACCTCGATGTCGACTTTCGATCATCTACATCTGATTGGAAGTCAGAATCTGTATATCCCAAGACTTGGAGATCACCATCTCCATAGACCAAGATGTCATCTTGCGTCCGTCTTAGATATTTGATTATGTTCTTTACTGCATTCTATTGTTGTTCTCCATAGCAGGATTGGTAACGACTTACCACTCCCACTACATGGCAGATATCTGGCCTAGTACACATCATGGCATACATTAAGCTTCCTACGGCTGATGCATAAGGACATCCAGCCATGGCTTTCTTTTCCTCAACTGTTTGAGGTGTCATTCCTTTAGACAGGTGGATACCATGTCTTAAGGGTAGGAATCCTTTCTTAGAACTATCCATACGGAATCGTTCAAGAATCTTCTTAATGTATCCATGTTGTGACAATCCCAAAATCCTCTTTTCTCGGTTTCTGAACAGCTTCAGGCCTAAGATATAAGAGGCTTCTCCAAGATCTTTCATCTCAAAGGTATGGGACAGCCAAATCTTTACAGTGGACATCATCCCTATATCATTCCCAATGATAAGGATGTCATCTACATAAAGCACGATGAACACAATGGTGCTCCTACTAGTCTTCTTGTATACACAAGGTTCATCAGGATTCTGTACAAAATCATAACTCTTTACGGTTTCGTCGAATCTGATGTTCCAGCTACGAGAAGCTTGCTTGAACCCATAGATGGATTTCTTCAGCTTGCATACTTTACCATCCTCTGTCATGAAGCCCCGGGGCTGCTCCATGTAGATATCCTCCTCGAGGTATCCATTGAGGAAAGCCGTCTTGATGTCCATCTGCCAGATGTCGTAGTCAAGATATGCAGCTATAGCTAGCAATGTTCGGATGGATTTAAGCATAGCCACAGGAGAGAATGTCTCATCATAATCGATGCCTTCTCTCTGTGTGTAGCCATTGGCTACGAGCCGTGCCTTGAAAGTCTCTACTTTCCCATCAGGTCCCCTCTTTCTTTTGAAGATCCATTTACACCCAATGGATTTTACCCCTTTAGGTGGATCCTCTAGGATCCATACACCATTCTTATGTATGGAGTCAATTTCTGACTTCATTGCCAGCATCCATCTATCCATGTCTTGATCCGCGAGTGCTTCATCAAATGAAGTAGGATCAATGTCAGTTTCACCTGACACATGGAATCCATACCTTTCAGGTGGTGCAACCACCCTCGAACTCCTTCGAAGAGGTATGGGTGTTTCATCTTTATTTACTTCTTCAGTTTCTGGTCTGGGGAGCTCAGAATCCTCTTGGGATTCAATGAGTTCCTCTACTTCACTTTTATCTTGACCTTTAAGGAAATCATCCTCCAGAAACTTCACATCTCTAGAGACAAAAACCTTTTGGGTTTCAGGATCATAAAGCTGGTATCCAATACCATCTTTAACATACCCAATGAAGTAACACTCACGAGTGCGAGATTCCAGCTTACTTGCGTCCACGTTCTTCGCATGGACCAAGCAACCCCAAACCCTTAAGTGATTGACACTAGGTTTGGTTCCATACCATAGCTCATGAGGAGTCTTAGGTACAGATTTGCTAGGAATCTTATTCAGGATATATATTGCAGTCTCTACTGCATATCCCCAGAAACTAAGAGGTAAATGTGCTCTGCTCATCATTGAACGGACCATGTCCATGATGGTCCTGTTGCGTCTTTCAGCAACACCATTAAGTTGGGGAGTTCCAGGAGGAGTGAGATTTGAAACAATTCCATTCTCCTTAAGGTATTCCTTAAATTCATCTGATAGGTACTCGCCACCTCGATCAGATTGAATCCGTTTAATCTTCCTATCGGTTTGGTTCTCAACCAAATCCTTGAATTCTTTGAACTTTTCAAAGGTTTCAGACTTATGACGTAATAGGAAGATAAACCCGTATCGCGAATGGTCATCGATAAACGTCAAATAATATCGGTATCCATTTCGAGTCGCGGTACTGAAGGGACCACATACATCGGTATGTATTAGGTCAATAATACCTTCGCATCTTGTAACCTTATTATGGAAAGGCATCCTAGTCATTTTACCTTGAATACAATGTTCGCAGGTAGGCAAAGATTGAACCTGTAGGAAATCTAAAGGTCCATCCTTTATCAATCTGTTGATCCTATCAACAGACAAATGACCAAGCCTTTGATGCCAAATCATATTTAAATGATTTTTATTCTCCCTGGATCTCTTAGGGTTTTTATTAGTGGTTGTAACATTCATGACATTCTCATTAATGCACAATTCATAGAGTCCTCCAGAAGTTAAAACACCTTCTGCAATATATTTATCATAATGATTTATGACTAATTTATTACAGAACAGGAACGAATATCCACTTCTAACTAACTTAGATACAGATAACAGATTCCTTCTAACTTCATGTACATAAAGACACTCTTTAAGTACTAGGACTCTTCCACTAGATAATGATAGTCGACATGTCCCGACGACGACTGCTGCAACACTTGCATCAGATCCCATCTGGATGACTATCTGCCCTTCTTCAAGACTTCTAGTTTCCTGAAACAAATACAACAAATTGCATACATGAATAGAAGCACCAGAATCTACAACCCAACTTCCTTCTCGTCCGACGAGAAAGCTAGTTTCAATGACGAAAGTAGATTTCATACCTGCTTGGGCTTTACCTTTGTCTGAGGACTTCAGGTAATCTAGGCAGTTACGTTTCCAATGCCCCGGCTTCTTGCAGTGGTGACAGACGTCGGGTTTCTTCGACGCCATGAGAGTGGATGCATTGGAAGAAGAGGCAACACTTTGTCCCTTCTTCTTTCTCTTCTGGGCCGGGCCCTTCCGAGAACCATGCTTCCGACAGCGCTTCCCTTTGACCTGTGCAACCATTGCACTGCCACTGGGACCATCCTTCTTCATCACGTCCTCTGCGGACTTTAATGCAGCAAGGAGAGCAGCACTTGTCAATTCCAATTTATTCATGTGGAATGACACCACAAAGTTATTGAAAGACTTGGGCAATGACAGCAGAATGAAGTCAGCTTGCATGTTTGCATCTATCGTTGCCCCAAGAGTCTCCAGCTCCAACAAGTACCCAAACATTTTGAGTACATGTTCACGGACCGAATTCCCTTCCTGCATTCTACAGCGAATGAGGTCTTTCATAACATTGTACCGCTGAGTGCGGTTAATGTCACCAAACATATCCTTAAGATTCTGCATTATTTCCTGACAGGTACTCATCTCCACATGTTGCTTCTACAGAACATTGGAGAGAGAACCTAGGATATAGCACCTAGCCAAGACATGATCTTCATCATACTTGTCATTAAATGCTTTTTCTTCCTTAGACTTAGGGTTCTCATGCTCGTCCTCGGATAGCACATAACTTATGCGCTCAGCAGAGAGAACAAGCTCCAAATTTCGGATCCAATCCGAGTAATTTAGGCCGGTCAATTGGTTGACCTCTAGAAGCCTACTAAGTGGGTTCAAAGACTTCATTTTCTGAAATTAAGAATGTACTATATTAGAATATAAAAATATATATTCAAATTTATAATATTTGATTAAGGCATTTTAAATCAAATTGTTCTTGCTATGTCAACCTTAAAAGTTTATTCCCTTATTCACTTTCAAAGTAAGAGATATACTTACCAATATATCTCAAGCAAGAATTGGGATCTCCTCCTTATCTTTGTCATATCCCAATAATATGAGAACCTATGACTCCAATAAAGAGAAGCGGGAACACATTCTGCATTGCAAGTCCAACTTGCATTTCCCAATTCGATCTTTAATACCCGGGCCCACCACCCCTAAGGCGATGTTGACCCGTTATTAATTGAACCAACCGTCAACAGGAATACAACTCGCTATGCGCAATCCAATATCGCCCAATAATATGAGGACCCGATATTGGGGTCACTACGCATACGTCCTTACTCTTTCGAGAAGCGACGAGCCCGATCCAAACGGATCGTATGCAGGAGCTGTCACTTCGTACAGGCGTCTCCTTCATACGATATCTGGCGACGGAACTCTTCGCCTTGACGGGAGACCATGGATGTCACTTATGTGATCCTCCATCTCATATTCAAATTTAAATTAATTATTATGAATCACATTCACATAATTAATTCTTCCAAGGGAATTAATAACTCTAATAATATTAGAGTATTTCAATTGGACATAATAAATTTAATCATATTAAATTAATTATCAATCCAATTCAATCAGTCAAACTTTATTATTTTACACGAATACATATATGGTAATATCTCAAAATACGTATTAATTCAAATTTTAATAATTAGAAAAATACATCTTAATCCCTCAGACATTATCCCGGCCCTACCCGTTGTCATGGCCAGTACCGACGAGAGTGGGACGTACCACATACGTTGCAACCCGCAACCCCAATGCTCTCCGACTAGGCACCATATCCGCCTCGGGAAAGGATAATGCCAAATTATTTAATTTGTAATTGAGATGATCATCGGTTTTTCAACCAAAATTGTACCATATAGTAATAATCAAAACAATTTTTATTATAAGGAAATTTGCTAGACAAATTCCCAAATCCTATTCAAGCATCAAGTTTGAAAGATTGTGGTTTCCAATTATGATTTAGATCACATCTTAATCAATCAATTGGTTGGGGCCAAGTCAGTTAGGCAAATAATCATCTTTCAATATTTCACAAATATTTTTCAAGATTATTTCACGAAATTAAAAATTAATTTCACTAATTGACAATCACTTTGTTCTATATTAGGAATGTAATTTCAGTAAGGACCCCTACTCATTAAAATTAATATATCTCAATCAATTTAAATCCAAATTAAGCAAACTCAATTTTCATAGATTGATAACTTGATTTAGAACAGAACCTAAGTGGATTTGCACGCATTTCAAGGCAGATGATAGCAGTAATTAACTCTTTAATCATGTTAAAATCTACTGTTCCCGCAACAGTGCATACATGTCCCTTAAAACAACCATAACTAGAGCATACGAAATCCGGTTTACGCAAACTCAGTTCCTATGGTTTACTTATTTAATGGGGAACAAAATCCAAGTATTAAATTCGTGTTTAAACAATTAAAAGAGTGCCGAATTTATTTACTAAGCAGATCTGTGAAATCAAATGCGATGAAAACTTTCGCGACCTAAACGAACCCAAGTCGTTCTCGGTTTTTCGAATCATATTTGAAACCGTCGACCTAAGGATCTGATACCACTTGAAGGATATGGAAAAATCCTCAAGCGCATCACGGAAGCGTAATCGTCGTATCGGATACGACGAAGAACGACTAGTCGTACTAGTTGTTCTGTGCAGCGGAATTTAAAAAATTTTAATCCGATGAAACCACATGATCCGAGAACCATTCTCAAATCGTTTCATCTATAACCACAGAAAGTATAATGCAATACCTCTTGAAGCGTGGTTGATCAAGTCTCTATGAAAAGAGACCTCCTGTCTCAAGTCCGATCGTCGGAGTAACGGCTTGCGAGCGCGGAGATGAGTCGCGGTGTCCTCGCAATCCAAGTTGATCCAAGCGCAGTTGCTCCTGATCTCGTCGCACGAGATCGAACGTCTCCTTCGTGAGTGAAGCACTCCAAGAAGACGAAGAACCGCAGAGAGTCGAAGAGGCAGCACGATTGCGCGGGCGTCGACGATTCTCTCCACCAAGGTGGACGGCCACCAAGAAGAGAGGGAGAGAGAGGGCCGTCGAGTATGAGAAAGAGAGAGAGAGAGTTGTTTGCTACAATAGCATGTGTAAAGAGAGAGCCAAGTATGCCTCTCTATTTATAGGGTTTTGGGATCCATGGATCTCAATCCATGGGACACATAAAATCAATGGATGAGATTGATTTATGTTTATCCAATGGCTAAGATTGTTGTTGACAAAAACAACAAATTTAGCTTAAAATATATTTGACAAAATCAAATATAATTCATTCCTAAATCAACCCAACAAATAAGGAGAGAAGACACATGGAGATTTCATCTCCATGTGCCTTCCAAGTGGGCGGCCACACATTCCATATTGGAATGGTGTGCCGCCCATGAGATTGCATGGAGATTGCAATCTCATGGTAATCCATGAGATTGCATATCTCCTTGCAATCTCTCTTATTTATTTGCAACAAATTTATTGGGTTTTATTCTTCAAAAATAATTCACAATTATCTTTGAGAATATTGCATTCTTGCCATGGAAAAATTGTGAATCATATTCACAACCCAAAACAACATATAATTCATATTGTTAATTAATTACACAATGTGTATCCAATACACATAATAATTAATCAACACATACAAATTATAATTAACTCTCTCTAATACATTATAAATCACATTTATAATATATTATGAATAATTGGATATTTCTATCCACATTATTCTTATCTATAATAATCAAATCATATTTAATCATATTGGATAATATCTCATGCATCATGATAATTAAAACACTTTAAATTATCAAATTCTCTTTGCTTAGATCTTATGGAATTGTTCTTAAACCATTTAAGAACAATGCTATTTCTCCTCAGATACTTGGAGATAAGGACAAGGCGATTGTATTGTTCCACGTATAGTGACTTGGATGTTGAGATCATATCTCAAATCCAGATCCTATGGACCTCCCACTGATGCTTGATCAAATCAAGACCGTAGACTTAATCTTCTCATTGCATCTGAATCTCATTCAGATCAATGTCCAGTTCATGAACTAAGATTAGGTCACTTCTCTAATGAGAGGAGTCACTAAAATCCAAACCTGTTTCATCACTCCCTCGGAATGTAAGCGCCATGGTTATACAATCGTATATGATCAAATCACCCTTCAGGTATTCCCAATACCTGTACATCCTACATACTGGAAGACCTACGATCATCCTGAAGATAAAGATCACTTTTACACTGTCATCTTCAGGGTTAGATCATTAAGTTTCTCAATCTTGATCACTGAGACTTGGTATAGATCATATGCTTTCACAAAGCATATATCTTACCTTCAAATTCATGTCATGCTTCCAAAGCACGACGACCATGCATGGAATTTGTTCAGTCCCAATACCTCATGAGTGAGCTCATGTCTCCCGGTTCACAAGTGAACCTGTATGATCCCTTTGAGAGATCGTATTACTCATATGTCCTTACATGCACACCAGCTCGCCGGTATATAGACCTTGATTAGGTCATCAACCTATTGGTCTGCCAAATGTACATACTCAGACATATAGCAATACATCTGTCTCTAGTCAGAGGATGCATGCCTATGTTGTGACAGTATTCAACGTAGGTCTTTGGTTATCTCGATCTCGTCAAGTCAACCCATTGACTTAACTAACCTGACACCTTTGAGTCACTATTCCCATGCAGAGGACCTGCATCAAGAGGTCAGTTAGATATCAGTCATTTGAGATAGGATTGCCATCTCCTACTCAGACTGGAGATCATTACTTAATGATCATTTGATGATGCTTGATGAGTCCTCTATCTAACTCCTTAGATATTCATCCAAGCATCAACCTCTATGATCCATCCAATGAATCAACAGCTGTATGATCATCAAGTTGGCCATGGTACACAACCCTTATTGTACAGAGGGACCCTATAGTGCATTCATTCATTAATCTCAGAAAGGGAGTGAAAAATAATCAATAACTTTCATTGATAATTTATTCATTACAATAACATTTATTGTAGAAATGGTTCGCCCGGGGCTCACATTGCTAACACTTACCACCCACAGACTAATGGTATGGCTGAGGTGTCGAATAGGGAGGTGAAAACTATATTGCAAAAGCTTGTCCGCCCTGACAGGAAGGACTGGTCTCAGATCTTGGATCAAGTCCTATGGGCGTATAGGACATCTTACAAGACACCATTAGGAATCTCCCCATTCTGAATGGTATTCGGAAAGCCGTGCCATTTGCCCGCAGAGTTAGCGCATAAATCATAATGGGCAATCAAGAAGGTCAATTGGAACACACACCTTGGGCAGAAGCAGAGAGAAATGGATCTGAATGAGCTTGTGGAAGTCAGAAACCACACATACGACAACAATTTGGAGTACAAGGACAAGGTGAAGCGTTGGCATGATAGATATATCAGACGAAAGACCTTTGTTCCTGGACAGAAGGTATGGTTGTTCAATGCAAGGCTTAAAGTCTTCCAAGGCAAGTTGAAGACCAAGTGGACGGGGCCATTTGTTGTCCGTACGGTGCACGATAGTGGATGTGTCGAGATCTCAAATCTCGCAGACGATGCACCGACATTCCTAGTGAATGGACAATTGTTGAAGCACTTTGTCGAATCCAATGAGCAGTTAGTCCATGTTGAGGAGATTGTACTCATGCGTGAGATAGATTCAACAGATACACATCAAGCCGCGCATAAAACCTTGCAGCAGTGAGCTCTAGACATCAGTAGCATCTTGAAAGATTCAGACCGACACCCTTGTATATACCCATCATTCCTATACATTCTATCCTTCTTCCCCCGCGACTCTAGTAACTCATCCCTGCTTCATTGATCACCATCTTGGACTATACTTAGGAGGACCAGATCCTAAGTATAGGGGGAATGAGCCACCTGAGTTTGTTCTCTGTACATCCTCAAGATCACATTAGTCCTCATACTCACTCCAGTCCTATACTTAGGCTGACCTGAGCCTAAGTATAGGGGGGACCGATGGCCGCCTTGTATATATTCATCCACTTCTCTTCTTGACCTCGTCCGCCCCATTTTTTACCTTTTTCTACACTTAGGTTGCCTGAGCCTAAGTATAGGGGGGCAGGACGGCTTCTTTACAGTTTCTCTTTTGGCTCTCTTATGCTTAGCACGAGCTATGTCTTTTTCCTAGCTTTTCGTGCTCTGAGGACATAGCACATGCTAAGTATAGGAGGATGTGTATATATTACATATATACTTTACCCATAGCTCATACTTTCACATATTACGCAATAATTTTGGACTGGGTAAAATTTGGAAGAATTTTTTGTAAAATATACTTGCATAATCTGTATAATACTCATAAAACACTTGTAACATAGGAGGTATACTAGAGTTTTGAATATATATATATATATTTAGGCTTCTTATTTATTCTTGCATATCATCTCTACATCAGAAAAGAGTCTTGCATTTCATTCATCTCTGTAGCATGTCATCTCATCTGCTCATGCATATGCAAAGTGAAAAGCTAGTGGGTTCTGAACCATGTTATGAATAGATGTTGAGGAGGGACTTGATTTGACCTTAATCCACCTAATTTCAGAGGAACCTAATAGGAACTGGAGTTAAGATTTCTCAGGTCAAGTGACTTAATTCTTTGATTCCGCAAGTTTATGTTCACATGTCATCTTGATTAGTCTAAGTAGAATATCTCGTGCACACGCATGATTCTTTTAGACAGTGACTTAACTTGGACAAGCACAATGCATGTAGCTCTTCATTAATGAGGTGGTGAGGAGGTAGAATCCTTTAGCTTGGAGTAGCATACAGGCGGAAACATCCGTCCTCCTCTAGGGAGGGTAGTGATCACAAGTATGGTCAGAGATGGTGCAAGTAATGAAAGGGGTAGCTGTGTTCTTTTTCTCAGGAATGGGACGGTGTGTAATGGCATGGGCAGTGGCCACGGTCAATATATGATGCTCAGATCTGCTCCTCCGCTTTCTCTTCTTAGGAAGAGGAGCATATAAATCAGTCATGGCCTGTTGAAGTGGGGTACGAATGATCTCATGAATAGTGGCCACCACTTCAGGTTTAGTCAACATTTTTTTGAATTATTGGACTTCCTCCATATAAGGGAGGAAGTTGGAATCATCATCTACACGAGGCATGCCAAGAGCAGTATGTACAACAGCATCCTCGGGGTCAAAGGTTGGACAGGGTGTAAATGGATGTGTGGTCAAAGGGTATGACAAGTGAGCACTCTCCTCACAATCTTACTCAATCATGTGTCTCCTGAAATCTTTTTGTATTTTTAAAATTTTCTCATTTTTTGTGTTTTGGGCGATTACAAGCTCACATGATCACCCACAAGTGAATCTGTAACCTCAATGAATGGAGCATTAATCTGGTTTTCTCTCAAAATGGCAAGATAATCGTTCATCAAGTTGGAAGTGAAGATGGAGGTTGTGAAGGTGGAGGTGGATAATATGAAGGTGGAGATGGGTAGAAATCCGAGGTCTGATACTGTGGCTGAGGCGGGTATGTGCAACAATCAGAAAAAATAGGAGGAGGATCCTCCTGATAAAAGTGTGGTGGATCGAATGGAGGGTACGAGGGATCCGTAAAGGTCAGACAAAAATCATTCCAGTCGGCCATCTCGAAACAAAAGGCGGGGATCATGAGAGCACGATGATCAAGTCAAGAGAGATGAGAAGAAGGCGCAAGTGCGCGGAAGCGATCTAGGATACACAATCAATGACAAGCAAACTCATACAATACAAACCCTCAATTCACCTATTCAACTCGGTAGAGACCGAAAAGTTGGTCTTTTAATCTTGTTTGTTTTAGAGTTAGGTGAGAAGTCCAAAAGTTTCACAAAACACTTAGGGTGCGTTTGGTTGGCGGGTTAAGGCAGGCTAAACTGGTAGAGGGTAACCTGTTTTTGTGTTTTGGTGTTTGGATAGAGGGTTAAACTGGGGGTGGGTTAGAAGTGGATTTGGGGTGATATGATTGTACTGGAATTTGAAAAAGTGAGTAGTTATTGTGATGTGATTGTATTGAAGTTTGGAAAAGTGAGTAGAAGTGGAGTAGTTTATAATTTTTATATGATATGATGGTATAATATATTATTTTTTGATAGGATTGATGATGTAAAATTGATTTATTTCATTTTTTAAAAAGGAATAAAGTGGGGGCCACGGGAAGAGAGGGGGCGTGGGTTAAAGGGGGTAAACTCCCCTAACCCGCGGGTAACCCGCTGGCCGAACGGGGAATTAGGGGCTGAAATGGGATTTGGGCATTAATCCTTAGTGTGTGCGTGATGAATCGGTGATTCATCACTCTTAAAGTTGAAAATAGAGCTTAGTCCTTGGGTATTTAACAACATATTTCCCTTTATCTTGCATAAATAGCATTCATGCATCAATCTACAATGTATGCATTTTAGCATTCATATTTGCATTAAATAAGAAGCCAATTCATTTGTAAAATCCACTTGTAAAATATCCACCTATTTATTTTATATCCCCTCCAAAATCAAATCACACCTTCCTTATAATGTGTACACTATTAGTTAATAATATAAGAAAGAATGCCAAAATCCCTCTCTTATAAAATACCCAATAAAGCCCCAAACCCCTGGACCTTAGAATACCAATATATCTCTCTTACAAACTCTGAATTAGGTCTATTCACCTTCAGATTAATACACATCCAAGAGACCTTTAAAATAAGACTAATTTCATTTAATTCGGAGCTTGTATGCAAAACTTGGGTTTTTGGGCCCCCCTTGTATACTACATATGTGTATATTTTTACTCTTGTATTTATGTATCCTATTTGACCTCATCTCCGTTTTTGGTCAACATGAAACTTGTAGGTCTCATCGAGATCTACAACTTTTATGTTTTGAATTTTTCCAAATTCGGCCTCCTTCTCTCTCTAAATTCATTTATTCGTCTCAGCCAATCAGAGCAGGCCACGTGACGCCCTCTGCTTGCGCCACGCGGGCCCCTACTTTGCGCGCCACGCGCTCGGCCTTCCCCGCCGTCTGATCGCCTTCTCTCCCTCTCCATATGAGCCATTCGAACCGCAAATGCCTCCTGGCCCTTCGATCAGACCTTGGGCCTAACCTGGATCGTCCCTTCGTGCCGCATCCTTAGCACGCCCCGTGGTGCATTAGACACCCTCCGATCATCGCCAGAAGAATTGCATCCTGGCCCTCCATCTCGCACGATGTCTGGCCCTTCGATCGAAACTCAAGATTTCATCTTCGCCGCCCGATTGCACCTTAATCTCCACACTCCACGTGGCACCATGTACGCCATCCGATCATCCAGCCCTAGATCAGATCACAGTCATTGTTGAGCGCCTTGATCCTGGCCGTTGGATCCCACGGCTACGAACTCGTCGTCAACCTCGGGTCGCCTCTCTCTCCCACGATCTCCACCTCGCGCGCTCGCCTTCCCCTTTCTATTTCGATGCCACACCGACCATCACCTCCGCCTCCTGGCACCACCACGACACAGTCTACTCTTTGCTCATCCTCGCCAACCTCCTCGCTCTCTATGAATGCCCTCAACCTCGCTCCACGATACCCACGAACTCCACCTCTTCGCCATCTATCCCATCACCTTCATCCTATAAATAAGTCGCCTCCAACCACCTTCACCCTCATCCGCCATTCCAGAGAGATAACCCTAGCTCCGACCTTCAATTCAATGACAGCAATTAGTCGTGACGTTGAGCGAAGACCGGGCTTCTTCTCCAGCAAGATCCACGGCCTTCCCCGCCGTGCCGCAGCCTCCTCCGTGAGCTGCACGAGCTCAGGACCATCTACCATCCTTCGAGCGACAACCAGGAGCACGCCCTCGAGCTCCATTTCCCAAGTACACACCTCCACCCCTCTCTGATCTCCTTCTTTATTTTTCTTCTTTCTTCTACTATTTTCTCCGCCGTCATCTCTCCACTTCTTGTTCCGCCAACCATCCTCCGAGCTTCGTAATGGAGCTCTGATCTTCGCGCTACCCTTTGTTCTCTCCGTCGACGAGCTTTACCTCTCACCGATGCCAGCTCCGCCACCTTGACGGAGCTCGATCATCGGACCACCTCACTTCTTCACAGGCCTCGCACTTCACTCCAATTCACCCCACAGACACATCGCACGCTTCGGCTATCTCCTAACCCCCTGCAGGTACATCCATTTGGATTGGTTGGAGACTCATCGGAGCTGCTTCCAAGCTCCTCCGCCATCGCGCCCCAGAGCTTCTCCGCCACTCCTGAGACCACCGGAGGCTCCCTGAAGCTCCTACGAATCTTCCCAGCTACCTGGAAGCCTCCAGCAAGCTTCATCGACGCCCAGAGGATGAGGCGGAGTTAGGTCCCCTTCGCCTTAGCCCAGCCTTCTCCGCCGCAGGAGGCGGCGACCGGCTGAGGAAGAAGAACAGTTGCCATTCGGTCTCCTTGATCGAACGGTCCCCATCGAACCACGACGCCCACGTCCCGCATCCGTAGGATCAGGAGGATCCGACGTTCCAGACGCATCCACGTCACCGCTTCATCGTGCTCCAGGTGCCATTGGATCAATCTAGATCCAACGGTCACTGATCGACCATGCCTTCGCCTCAGGAACGAATCATCGCCGTTGGATCACTTGCGATCTAACAGATCCAGATCAAGACACGTCGCCCGATCCGAGCCTTTTCCCCGACCACTAGGCTCGGATCCCCCGAAGCTACTCCGAGCCAGATCTGAACCTCTGAGCTGCCCGAGCCTCAATCCGAGCCTACGAAGACTGCCGAGCCTGGAGCCCACGTGATCTGCATGTGAGTCCTGGGTTATTTGCATCGAGCCCTCCTAAGGTTTCCAGATTTGCATTTCAGTCCCTGCTAGGAGACCCACGTAAGGAGCACGTATTTTGTGGAAAAATTGCATCCACCCCCTCAGCATTATAGGTAATTGTTTATTGGTCTCTGTCAGCACATTTTATTTTTATCAATTTTTATTCTTGTAATTGCATTTATACCCCTGTCTTTGCACGCATATTTAGGTTTTTTAAGTCATTTTTCAATTTGGAAAATTGCATTGTGTAGCTCATATTGTCCTCTTCCATATGTGATACTTGGCATATTTTTGTAATATCAGTGGATTTTTCTATTAATTAGTTGGTTAAATTTTGCTATATTTTGCCCATTTATGCCTCTTAATTGATAGTAATTTCTCTGTGACTCCAAAAATCCCCCAAAAAATCACATTAGATCTAGGATAATTAGGGTTACATTGCGTAAAATTTTATCTTATTGGCACGCATCCCGAGGCCTTAATAAATCATTTAGTGATTTACTTCATTAATTTTTAATAGGTGCATTTCACATAGAAATTTAGGTTGATTAATTTTCCTGAATTCTTCACACTTAGATCTATTTAGGATAATTTTGATATATGAAAATATTGTGATTTGATATTTATTAGAATTAATTTAGTAAAAATCACCGTGCATTCATTTTTAATTCACAGTAAATTCATTTAGTGTCAGAAAATTCTAAAAAAATTAGTGTACCTTAATTTCATTGCATTTCATCATCTGGCCAAGTTTTATAATTTTCGTACTTGATGTGATCACTTATATGAATTAACTTGTAAACTGGCTGGATTGTGCGTGTGTCTTGCATAAAATATTGAAAAAGGAAAAAATATATCCTCTAAAAATCAAACCTTGGAAATTGCTAAAAATCTACCTAAGGAGACAGTTGCCTCCCTGAGTTCGACCTTGGGCTTTTCCAAGTAAAATAAATTTGCCACGTGTGATTAACTTGACATTAATTCAAAGTGGTTTTTGATCTGCTCTCATTATCCGACTGCAACGAACGATATCGATTAATTTGACCATTAATTTGATTAAATTAACAAGGGTAGTGAGACGGTTTTCAAAATGGTGCCGTTGCCGGGGAATGGCTTAGGTTAATTTGCAGTAAAATTCTGAGTGTTTGATTTTCTATCCTCGGGTAGTCTGACCCCCGATTTTCTTGTGAATATTTTTTTGTCTTTTAATTCTTGTATTTTTGTGTCGTTCTCTATCTGACCTCTACTTATTTTTGAGCGAGGGACGCGAGGAGTCGAAGACACTTCGAGGAACCTGCATTTTAATTTGTTTGAGTGATTTAAGAGGACTTATATTTATCATTTTCTTCAATTTTGCATTATTTCCAGCGGTTCCCGTTTGGGTTCTCGCGAGTGTAAACATAGTGAAACTGTGTCCCCGTCTGCTGTGTGGTTTGAATTTTTAGAATAGGCTTGCACTAGTGGCTCCTCGAGCCACTCTTGGGTTTGCTTATGCTCGTAATTTCTAGGACCACACAACCACTTAAAAGACACACTTAGACCGCAAATCTAGTCAAATCAACCTGTGCTTCACTCGCTAATAGAACTGCCTGTTTAGGAGCGGATTTTGTCATATGCATTTGCATGTAGTATAAAGATTTCAATTCTGTTTGGCATCCTGCATAAAAGTGAAGGGATCACTGTAAGTCTTCTTCACTCAGCATAAGCATCATTGTTTCTCATGCATCAGCTTTTCTCGATTTCTCTCTCTTGGTTTTCCAACTTAAGTTAAAAGAAATTGGGATTGGACGATAGGCGTGCTGTGTGGATTGGACTAAACTAGTGAAAACTTAACTTAAAA
Source organism: Ottelia alismoides (assembly GCA_037367405.1). NCBI lineage: Eukaryota > Viridiplantae > Streptophyta > Magnoliopsida > Alismatales > Hydrocharitaceae > Ottelia > Ottelia alismoides. The sequence goes on from JAZKJV010007447.1 coordinate 223,647, forward strand.
CCGGGACTGCTAACATTATTGACAAAAAAATTCAATAAAATTGGAAATTCTTCTTGAGGGAGATTAACCCGACCTTGTTTTCAGGCTGAGTGAGGGTACTTGAGTGTGTGTGAACACCTTAAGGCAGAGCCCAAATCTCCGCCTTCCATATCACGTACCAACTGATCCTAGCAAATATCACGAGTTGAATATTTTCAGGTTCATCGACTAGTACCAAGTAGCCTCCGCCTATTTACAGGTAGTCAGGGGTGAACTAGCGGTACTACGCGACAAGCTACTAGTAACCCTTTGGGGCGAAGTTCCAGCCTTGTTAGCCTCCGCCTGCTTGCAGGTAGATAGGGACATGGTCTTTGAATCCATTAACTTGGGATATGAGTGAAGAAAGGAAGGGCGCAGGTATCTTAGGCGACATGTTAAACAGGGAAGACGCATACGGCTTTGAGCCGACTTCCCTCTAGGCCACGTAACCTTTGCTGTTTGCTTGAAAATCACATTTAAAATCAATTAGATTAATTGGACTCGATTTTGGGTCCTTCACCGTGTTGAGTGTGAAAATACAGGGTTTGGATTGTATTGCTTGCTCCAGGTAGGAGTAAAATCCTATCTTTACTTAGAACTCCCAATTCTTCTCTCCATTTAAGATGACTGACTGGGGGAATATCGACACATTATTCGCCAATCTTTCTTTGAGTTCCCCACGAAAATCATCTTCACCAGACCGAGCGCAACTTGGACCACCCAGAGTTCATGTGGATTCCTCACACCCAGGGTGGTTACTCTCAAACCAACCCTTTCCTCTCCTCTGAGCTTACCGAGGAAGACCATTGCCTCGGTAAGAATCCCTTCCTTGATTTATCCTCTAACCCAGATCATTTCCATTTCCCAGGACTAGAGGACAAGATGCCACCAAAACGACCCCCAGATGAGGAAGAACACCGAGATGACCCACTCCGGCAAGTCTTGGCTCGCCTTGCCACGTCTGAACAACAGAATGCGGATCTTACAACAAGAATGGGACAAATCATTGCGGCAGGAGGAATCGACCGACCAATGGTTGATGCCTATAACCCAACAGAGAACGAGATGCACAGTTGGTTGGCACCAGCGGTTCCCCCCGAAGCATTCGAGCTCAAGCCCCACTTCCTTAGCCTGCTACCGAAGTTTAGTGGACATGTAAATGAAGAACCGTATGCCTTCCTCAGAGACTTCAAACTGGTTTGCAACAACCTTAGTCATCCTAGGATTGGGCAGGATTACATTCGACTGAAGGCCACCCCATTTGCCTTAGGAGATAAGCCAACACATTGGTTGAAAAATCTTGGGGTGATATATACAACCTGGATACAGTTCATGGATCTTTTTCTGAAGAAGTTCTATCCCCTCAGTAGGACTAATCAAATGAGAACGAAGATCGCTAGTTTCTCCCAGGGACCCAGTGAACCATTCCATGAGGCCTGGGATAGGTTTAATGACCTAAATCAGAATTATCCCTGCCATGTGAAAAACATGAAAAGCGAGAGCCGCTAAATAGTGGTCTAACAAATCAGACTCACTGTCGCTGATGCGACTACTCAAGCCTTCCCGTTTCTCAACAATTAACCCACACAATCAATCAGGCAATCAATAGCAAGGATTAAAATTTATTATACCCTACTAAAAATGTACAATGGCAAGCAAGTAGGGGTCGAACACAGGAAACAAAGGTGCAGAGTAGACAAAGTCAAAACCTAGGTCAATTAGACTACTTAGCCAATCCAAATTTTTTGTGGGTTTTTAATTTTTTAATTTTTTATTTAATTTTAGTTTTTAATTTTGTATCTTGATTTTTAATTTTCTGATTTTTTTATTTTATATTTTATATTTTTTTTCTTTTTCAATATTGGAAAATATAAACAAGGGAATAAAGGAGGAGCTACACTATTTGTAAAAATATCAAAAAATTCAGAAATAAAATCTTTTTGGGATTTTTATAATTTTCTTCTGTTTTTGTGATTTTTGGGGATTTTTCAGAATGTTTTTGGTATTTTTAAATAGCAAAATAAAGCAAAACAGTGAATAAGCGACTGGCTGGGGATAAAATGGGAATTAAAAATAGCGAACAACCACAAAATTTTCCAAACTAATTTTCAAATAAAGATAATAAAAACAGGAGACTACAGAACTTGAGTTTACAATTTTTGGGATTTCTACAGATTTTTATATTTTTTTGAAGTTTTTAAGTATTTTTGAATTTTTAAGGTTTTTCTTTGGAATTTTTTAGTGTTTTTTGGACTGAAAATAAAGTAGGTTAAAATACACTGTAGAGAATATTTTTAGAATTTTTTAAGGCCTTTTAATATTTTTTTGGTATTTTCTAAACTTGACAGTGCTGAAATAATATGTTTTTGATTTTTAATAAATAATAAAATGCAACAAAAATAAAAAATAAAAATATGGGGTGCAATGGCAAGTTGACAGGAGCTTAAGTCTATTTTTTTAGAATTTTTGGCTCTTAGATGATGCGTGAAACAAATAGATCAGGCACACAAAAATCCTAAACCTGGCAGGGGTATAAATGCAATTATAGAAACATCCAGGGGCTTAGGTGCAGATTTCACCAAAAGACACGCGCGAGGCACGTGTTCTGTCATTCACAGGGGCATATTTGCAAATAAAAGAAACCGGCAGGGCAACCATGCAATTTTCCCAAAAACATATTTAATTAACTACGCACAGGGGTATAACTGCAAATACCTAAAAGTTCTGGACCAAAAATGCAAAATGCCCAAAATGCACGCGCCCCAGTTACGTGAGGTGACATGGCGAGGACTAAAGTACAAATAAAATAAGTACAGGGGCCTAAGTGCAATTATCACAAAAGCTTTTAAACTGGAAATAAAAGTTCTAGGGCTAAAACGTAAATACAAAAACGCGTGGGTTGGAGATGCAAAATACCCACAGGGATTGATCGTGCGGCCGAGAAGATTTCACTTGACACGTGGCGGCTCTGGGACGCGCGATGACGCTTCGACCGGGACGGCTGGGATTAGATCTTGGCGGTGCGATCAAACGGTGGAGAGCGGCCAAGATCCAACGGTTGTTGTGCGCCTGGAGGAGGCCTCCTGATCCAACGGCGGGGAGGGGGTCACAAAGAACACCTCCCCCGACGAGCTTTGGCTGGCGATTGCGGCCGACACACGGCCGCTGCAGCCCTAGGATCAAGGGAAAAATGATCCTAGGGCCCCTCCGCGTCTGACGGTGGTCTCAGGCGAGGCTGCGACGGCGTGGGGAGCTCGGACGGCGGAGGCGACCTGGGGGGCTGCTCCTGGAGCTTTCGAGGGTCGACGGAGCCTTCTCTTGGGCTCGGACCTGCAAGGTTAGGTGCACAAAATCCAGGAGAACAAAAGAGGGGGGTTCTGATGATTCGATGAGGCGGAGGGTGGCTCGGGCGTGGAGCTCCGGCGAGAGGCGGAGAATGGAGCTAGGCGACTCGATCTGGGCGAGATCGAGGGAGATGGAAGGGTGGAGCGGAGCGACGGAGTGAAGGGGAAGGAGATGGAGGTGACGGGTGGTCGGGAGGATGCGTGGAGCGTCCTGGAACGGTGGGCGGAGCTCAGCTCCGCCGTGGATTCGATCGACGAAGCCACGGTGATTCACGCCAAGAACACCTAAACTGCTTCTACCCTAATCTAAACTAAGTTAAAGCTACAAGAAAATGGAAAGAGAATGGGGTGAAGCTCACCAGAGGCGACGGGCTGGAAGGCGCGGCGGAGCTCCGGCGAGGGGTGGATCTCTTCGATTCGACGCCAAACACCTCAAACCCAGGCTCGCTTCGATGCCTGCTGTCACCAGGAACACGAAGGGCTAGGGGTTTTAGGGTGGAAATGGCGGAAGAAGGATCAACTTTCAAATCGAAGTCGGGAGGTGTCTTTTGAAGGGTTGACGGGCGGCGAGAAGAACGAGGGCCAAACGCCTCGATCAGTGGTCCTCAACCCAAGAAATCACTTGGGAGTGATTCACCACTAATCGAGGAGCAAAAACTCAGCAGGCGTCGACACGATTCGGTGCAAGGTCAAACCTAGAAAATGGCGAGAAGACGAGACAAAAATGCATCTGACAGTGGGCACAGGGGGCGGGTCAGACAGTTGACCGGGGTCAACTGTCCAAGCCCTCTGGTTGGTCCACGTGGACCAACCAGAAAAAACCCCCTGGAAAAAGATTAAAAATGATTTAAAAATACTAAATGACTTTATTATAATTAGGTTATAAAATAAAAAATGTTCATGAATTTATAAATTATTTTATTATGAATTTTAATTATTTTTATGAGATTTTGTTTTATAAGTTACTTATTATAGCCTATATAGGTATAGTATCTGCATATTTTGTTCTTTTATTTTTATTTTGTGTATTTTAATTTTATTATTTTTATTTAGTATTTTCTAAAATTATAGAATACTTTTATATAGGCAAAGATATTTTTATTTTATTTTTCTGATATGTTTTGCCTATTAAATAAAATATAAGTAGGTATTGTATAGATTTGTATATAGGTACAATACCTGTGTATTTTATATGTATTTATTTTATTTTGAGTTTTATTTGGGTTTTTATTCCTGTTTTAATGTACATAATTATTATAAATAATATTCACAAAATTATAAAAAATATAAAAATAAAAAATAAGGATTAAAGAATAAATTGAATATTTTAAGCTGTACAGGTATACAATGTGGGTCCAAAACTCAACTTTCAAACCGTAGCTCCGCCAAATGCGAAACAACTTTCAAACCATTAAATAGATTATTTTATTCTGTATACAATTAAAGGTGAATTTGGTATATTTCGAGTTTTTATTTACAAGATACGGGTCTGGGAAGTTGGAGTTTCGGAATCTTATTCAGACCATAACTTTTTATCTGTACATTAATTTTCAGTGAAATCAATTTTGTATTTTTCTTTATTTAATTATCTACAACTTTCATGTACAAAATTTCTTTATTTGAAGTATAAAAAGTGGAACCAAAAATAGGTCCCAAAATGAATAAAGAATGAATAAAATGAATAGGTATTTAACCCTTATCTCCCCCTACTTTATTCCTTGTCGACCTAGACATCGAGATGCCTAAGTCTCGGGGTTTCGGGTCATAAAATATTTACAATATTTTATTCTTTTTTCTTTTCTTTTCTTTTCTTTATTCTATAATTTTGGCTTTAAAACCGCATTTTATACAATATTTACACACATATACATGAATGCTAAAATGCATGAATTAGTTCTATTTACACGCATTTACTAGGGTTTTTAAGGCCAAAATGATAGAATAAAGATGATGAAACGTGGCTTCATCACCATGGTATTTCTAAGACGATCTTAGTCCAGACCTTGTTCTGCGGTTTGACCCCGGAGATACAGGGGTTATTAAGTGCCGCCCGTGGAGGAAGCTATCTGAACAAGAATGAGGATGTTATATGGAAGATACTAGAGCAGATGGCCGAAACCGGCAGGTCACAGGCCACCAGGGCCTGTCAGTTGTCTCCATCAATTCTATCCCACGAGACAACCAGGAGGACTGTAGAGGATCTAACAGAGGATCTCATTCCCAGCATGGGGATGATAGCTGATAAGTTAACCATGGTCGAGCAGATCCATGAGAGGGTCACTGACCTTGAGTCTCTCTCACGTTTGCCGAAGCAAGTGGAAGAACTTACTGAAAGGATAGCTAAGATAAAGCTACCTGCCCCTTCTGCACCACTTGTGCTTGTACACCGAGTCCATCTTGTATAGGAACAGGTACCGGGGCCTCAGAGTGGTTGGGTAGAGGAGCAGACTTACACCGAACAGGACCAGCATGCACCCCCACAAGTGGAAGCCGGATATGAGGAGCCTCCGCAGGTGTTCGAGATCAACGGGTTGTGGTACAACCATGACCCCGTCGGCAGACAGTCGGGGATGGGGAACGGTCAGCATCACCGACCTTCCCCAGCTTACCAGGAAACCAGCTCCGTCTCCGCACCGCGCTTTGTTCAGTCCAGGCCCGAACGAGGGTATCAGCCTCAGTAGCACCAGCAGCAGCGCACGTTCTACTCAGGCTAGCAGGGCCCGTCACTGTCCCATGTGCAGTAGCAGTATCGGCATGGCCAACAGGGCCAATATAGGACCTCATCTATAGGACATCATCAAGCCGCACTACCCACCAAATTGGAATCCCTCACTTTGGCAATCCAGACCCTATCTGATAGGGTCCAACAGATCCAGAATGACTATCTGGATATGAGAACCGACCTAAACTGCGTCTCTCATGCCCAGGACCAACAGATGGCGCCAAAGTCCCCAATTCCTGCCTAGGTTCAGGCCAACCCGAACAGCTTAACTCAAGGCCAGAATCGACCTCGTGATCAGGTATACTATTCAGATAACTCTTTATCTGAACATGATATCCTTTCGTATGATAATGTAAACCATATGTCCCTCAGGAGCGGAAGGACCGTGATCATACCTGATCGGGCATGGGCACCGAAGGAAGAAGCCGCCAAGTCTCTACCTGAGGAGAACTTGGAGGCAGAAGAGGAGAAACACCACCATCACCCCCACTGGCAGAAGAAGAGGACTTATGGGTCCTCACAGAAGCAACGAACCCGCACCAGCAGAGAGTCCACCGAAACCGATGAAGAGCCCGCACCTCCATCTGAGGAGGACCATCCAGAAGTCACGGGAGATGCATCACCGATTTCGCAGCAGCAGTTTCTTTTTCGTCATAGTCAGATCCGATTCAGTTTCAGAGTCCGAGTCCTGTACAGAACTCAGTTCCCTCTTTGAATGAAAACATTTCAGTTTCAGAATCTGAGTTGGAGTCAATAATCCCTTTCCCTCGAGCTCTTAAGGGTGGAAAGAAGAAAACTAAAAAAATCCAAAAAGATGACCCTGAGATGGCAGAGTTTTGTAACAAACATATCAAGGTCACAATACCCTATGACAAGTACGTAGAAATGACTCTTGCGTTTCAGAAATACCCTAAGGTGAGATGCACACCTACTAGGGTTAGCAAGAAGCCAAAAGCCGTGTTGAGAAACACATTCTGTCGGTAGCCACGACTTGTGTAATAAAGAACTCGTTTCCAAGGAAACGAAGAGACATGGGTGCACACTATGTAGTGAGTCATGTTGATGACATTGTGTTTGCACGCACTCTCTTAGACAATGGCTCCTCAATTAACTTAATGCTTACAACCCTCTATGAGCGGCTTAATCTCGGGCCTCTTAGGAAATCTAGAGCCCTCCTGCAGTTCGCCGATAAATCAACCAAGAGGTCCCAAGGAGAATTGAGGAATGTTGTCATCAAAGTCGAGGGTCAATAATACATGGTGGACTTTACTGTCCTAGATATGTGAACCCCTCATAATTGGAGAAATTCCCAGTTCATCCTAGGCAGGCCCTTCCTCAGAATAGCGGGGGCCTTGTTTGATTACAAGATCGGGAAGATCAAGTTCCAAACTCCAGGCAGAGATGAGGAACTTGAGATGAAGCAAACCAGATGGTAGAGATCGGATTCCGAATCCAGCCCCATGTACTCTTCATCCGAAGTAGACCGCGACCATGTAGATACAGTTGGGCCATGGAGACAAAACCCAGCCAGCACCATTGAGTTCCTTCCCTCCGGAGACGATCCAGTGCATGAGTCAGTTTGCGAGGTCCTTAGAAATGAGTACAGCTCAGAACCTGCATCCCCCTACATCTTCGATGACTTAGAAGCCCAGTTGGGCTTGTCCGTCCTTCCCTCTTTAGGACAATCAGAAGATGAGGACGACGAGTCGGACGTGGCTTTCGTCGATCGCATGGAGACCTTTGACGATCCGACTCCAGAGCCGAATAATTTGGTGGCAACAATTTCAGAGACAGATCCAGCCACTTTCAACACTGAACCAGATTCGATTGAGCCAGACTTTCTAGACGATCATACATTACCTAAGCTCAAGCCTTTACCCAGAACACTCAAGTATGCCTTCCTTGCAGGTCAGGAGAAGAAATATTCGGTCATCATCAGTTCGCAATTGATCGAGGAGCAGGAATCTCGCTTGCTAGAGATCCTGGAGAAAACTGCAAGGCAATAGGCTGGAGCATATCCGATCTCCACGAGATAAATCTCGATCTGTGTCCGCACTATATCTACTTGGAGAATGAAGCCAAACCCTCTCGTGAATTCCAACTTCGTTTGAATCCAAATTTACGAGAGGTAGTGAAAAAAGAGATAGAGAAATGGTGCAACACGGGTTTCATTTATCCCATCTCCGACTCTAAATGGGTGGCCCCGATTCATGTTGTCCCAAAAAAGTCAGGAATTCAGACAACCACCAACGATGATAGAGAGGAGATCGTGACACGAGTGCCTACGTCGTGGCGCGTCTGTGTGGATTACAGACGCCTGAACGCTGCGACGAAGAAGGATCATTTCCCCCTACCGTTCATTGATCCAATCCTAGAGAGACTAGCGGGGAAAGAATACTTCTGCTTCTTGGATGGGATCTCGGGCGACAATCAAGTAGCCATAGCTTCAGAGGACCTGGACAAAACCACGTTTACATGCCCCTTTGGTACCTATGCTTTCAGGCGCATGCCCTTTGGGTTATGCAATGCTCCAGGTACTTTTCAAAGGTGCATGATTGCTGTATTCGCCGAAATGGTCGGCGAATTCCTAGAAGTCTTCATGGATGACTTCTCGGTCCACGGCGATTCCTTCGATTCTTTTCTTAGGAATCTGGACCGAGTCCTCAAAAGATGTTGTGAGGTTAATCTGGTGCTCTCCTGGGAGAAAAGTCACTTCATGGTGATGGAGGGCATTGTGTTGGGGCATGTCATCTCCAAGAGAGGAATGGAGGTTGATCCTGCCAAGGTGGATGTGATCAGATGACTCCAGCCACCCACTAGCATTAAACAGTTGTGGTCCTTCCTCGGGCATGTCGGATTCTATCGGAGATTTATTAAGGATTTTTCTAAGATTTCCCGACCTATAACTGAACTCTTAGGCAAAGACATGGAGTTTGTTGTTGATCGCAAATGTCTTGAAGCCTTTAAGCTATTGCAAGGGATGATCATGGACGCCCCGATCCTACAAGCCCCAGATTGGTCTCTACCTTTTGAGATCATGACGGATGCATCAAATTTTGCTGTTGGGGCTGTGTTAGGACAGAGGAGGTATGACGTCTCATTTGCAATTCACTACGCAAGCAAAGTTCTTGATACCGCCCAGCGTAACTATACAGTTACGGAAAAAGAGAAACTTGCGGTAGTGTTTGCCTTGGACAAGTTCAGCTCTCATTTGATTGGATCTAAGGTTATCATGTTCACCGACCTTATGGCACTACGATATTTGACGGAAAAGAAGGATGCAAAGGCATGTCTTCTTCGGTGGATTTTGCTTATCCAGGAGTTTGATTTGGATATTCGTGGTAAACCTGGAAAGAAGAACGTAGTAGCCGATCATCTCTCTTGTCTCGAAGATCTTAATACTTCTGAGAGTTCACCTATTCGAGACTCCTTCCCTGACGAGTCGATTCTTGTTGTCGACTCACTCCCATGGTATGCCAACATTGTGAACTATCTTGTCTCCAAGAAGGTCCTAAGGATTGGCCCAAGAGCCACATTGATCGACTGAAGTCGGATGCAAGACACTACCATTGGGAGGATCCGATCCTTTTCTTTGAAGGACCGGATTGTGTCTGGAGATGGTGTATTCCTCAGGAGGAATACCAGAGTGTCCTTTCTTTATGCCACAGCTTGGAGGAAGGAGGACACCACTCCGGGAAGAGGACCGCATGGAAGGTGCTTCAGTGTGGCTTTTACTGGCCGATTCTGTTTCGCGATGCCATCACCTTTGCGAAGTCGTGTCCAGTATGTCAGAGAATGGGAGGAACCATTGGTTCCAAGGATGAGATGCCTATGCAGCCTGTCATCATTTGTGATGTCTTTGACGCCTAGGGCATCAATTTCATGGGCTCGTTTTCTGTTAGCCACGCATTCGAGTACAACCTTCTTGCGGTAGATTACCTATCCAAGTGGGTGGAGGCTATTCCAACCCGAGCCGCAGACAGTAGGACTGTCTGTAAATTCATCAGAGATCATATCATCTCTAGGTTCGGGATCCCCAAGATGTTGATATCAGATGGGGGTAGCCACATTGTAAACAGAGATGTGAAGAAACTTCTGAAGGACTACGGCATCGAACACCGTGTCGCTAGCCCTTACCACCCACAGACTAATGGTATGGCTGAGGTGTCGAATAGGGAGATGAAAACTATATTGCAAAAGCTTGTCCGCCCTGACAGGAAGGACTGGTCTCAGATCTTGGATCAAGTCCTATGGGCGTATAGGACATCTTACAAGACACCATTAGGAACCTCCCCATTCCGAATGGTATTCGGAAAGCCGTGCCACTTGCCCACAGAGTTAGTACATAAATCATAATGGGTAATCAAGAAGGTCAATTGGAACACACACCTTGGGCAGAAGCAGAGAGAAATGGATCTGAATGAGCTTGTGGAAGTCAGAAACTGCGTATACGACAACAATTTGGTGTACAAGGACAAGGTGAAGCGTTGGCATGATAGATATATCAGACGAAAGACCTTTGTTCCTGGACAGAAGGTGTGGTTGTTCAATGCAAGGCTGAAAGTCTTCCAAGGCAAGTTGAAGTCCAAGTGGACGGGCCATTTGTTGTCCGTAAGGTGCACGATAGTGGATGTATCGAGATCTCAAATCTCGCATACGACGCACCGACATTCCTAGTGAATGGACAATTGTTAAAGCACTTTATCGAATCCAATGAGCAGTTAGTCCATGTTGAGGAGATTGTACTCATGCGCGAGACAGATTCAACAGATCCACATCAAGCCACACATAAGACCTTGCAGCAGTGAGCTCTAGCCATCAGCAACATCTTGAAAGATTCAGACCGACACCCTTGTATATACCTATCATTCCTGTACATTCTGCCCTTCTTCCCCCGCGACTCTAGTAACTCATCCCGGCTTCATTAATCACCATCTTGGACTATACTTAGGAGGATCAAATCCTAAGTATAGGGGGGAATGAGCCACCTGAGTTTGTTCTCTGTACATCCTCAAGATCACATTGGTCCTCATGCTCACTCCAGTCCTATACTTAGGCTTACCTGAGCCTAAGTATAGGGGGGGACCAATGGTCACCTTGTATATATTCATCCACTTCTCTTCTTGACCTCGTCCGCCCCATTTTTTTTACCTTCTTCTACACTTAGGCTGCCTAAGTCTAAGTATGGGGGGGGGGCAGGATGGCTTCTTTACAATTTCTCTCTTTTGGCTCTCTTATGCTTAGCACGATCTATGTCATTTTCCTCGCTTTTTGTTCTTTGAGGACATATCACACACTAAGTATAGGGGAGCGTGTATATATTACATATATACTTTACCCATAGCTCGTACTTTCATATATTACGCAATAATTTCGGGCTGGGTAAACTTTGGAAGAAATTTTTTTATAAAATACACTTGCATAATCTATATAATATTCATAAAACACTTGTAACATAGGAGGTATACTAGAGTTTTGAATATATATATATATATCAATATATATATATATATATATATGCTTCTTAGTTATTCTTGCATATCATCTCTACGTCAGAAAAGAGTCTTGCATTTCATTCATCTCTGTAGCATGTCATCTCATCTGCATATCATGCATATGCAAAGTGAAAAGCTAGTGGGTTTTGAACCATGTTATGAATAGATGTTGAGGAGGGACTTGATTTGACCTTAATCCACCTAATTTCAGAGGAACCTTATAGGAACTGGAGTTAAGATTTCTCAGGTCAAGTGATTTAATTCTTTGAGTCCACAAGTCTATGTTCACATGTCATCTTGAATAGTCTAAGTAGAATATCTCGTGCACACGCATGATTCTTTTAGACAGTGACTTAGCTTGGACAAGAACAATGCACGTAGCTCTTCATTGATGAGGTGGTGAGGAGGTAGAATCCTTTAGCTTGGAGTAGCACACGGGTGGAAACATCCGTCCTCCTCTAGGAAGGGTAGTGATCACAAGTATGGTCAAAGATGGTGCAAGTGATGAAAGGGGTAGCTGTGTTCTTTTTCTTAGGAATGGGACGGTGTGTGATGGCATGGGCAGTGGCCATGGTCAATATATGACTCTCAGATCTGCTCCTCTGCTTTCTCTTCTTAGGAAGAGGAGCAGATAAATCAGTCATGACCTGTTGAAGTGGGGTACGGATTTAGTGGCCTCTGCTTTCTCATGAATAGTGGCCTCCACTTCGGGTTTAGTCAACATTTTTTTGGATTTTGGACTTCCTCCATACAAGGGAGGAAGTCGGAATCAACATCTACACGAGGCATGCCAAGAGCAGTCTGTATAGCGGCATCCTCAGGGTCAAAGGTGGGACAGGGTGTGAATGGATGTGTGGTCAAAGTGTCTGGCAAGTGAGCACTCTCCTCTCAGTCTGACTCAATCACGTGTCTCCCGAAATCTTTTTGTATTTTTAAAATTTTCTCATTTTTTGTGTTTTGGGCGATTACAAGTTCACATGATCACCCACAAGTGAATCTGTAACCTCAATGAATGGAGCATTAATATGGTTTTCTCTCAAAATGGCAAGATAACCGTTCATCAAGTTGGTGTGTTCTATCATTAGGTTCAAGATATCACTCATGGAGATCGAGGGAGGTGACTCCCACAGATCAGTCTCAGGTGGAAGTGAAGATGGAGGTTGTGAAGGTGGAGGTGGATAATATGAAGGTGGAGATGGGTAGACATCCGAGGTATGATACTATGGTTGAGGTGGGTATGTGCAACAATCAGAAAAAATAGGAGAAGGATCCTCCTGATAAAAGTGAGGTGGATCGAATGGAGGGTACGAGGGATTCGTGAAGGTCGGACAAAAATCATTCCAGTCGGCCATCTCGAAATAAAAGGCAGGGATCAGGAGAGCACGATGATCAAGCCAAGAGAGACGAGAAGAAGGCGCAAGTGCGCGGAAGCGATCTAGGATACACAACCAATCACAAGCAAACTCACACAAAAAACCCTCAATTTACTTACTCAACTTGGTAGAGACCGAACATTTGGTCTTTTAATCTTGTTTGTTTTAGAGTTAGGTGAGAAGTCCAAAAGTTTCACAAAACACTTAGGGGCTAAAATGGGATTTGGGCATTAATCCTTGTGTGTGTGATGAATCGGTGATTCATAACTCTTAAAGTTGAAAATAGAGCTTAGTCCCTGGGTATTTAGCAACATATTTCCCTTTATCTTGCATAAATAGCATTCATGCATCAATCCACAATGTATGCATTTTATCATTCATATTTGCATTAAATAAGAAGCCAATTCATTTGTAAAATCCACTTGTAAAATATCCACCTATTTATTTTATATACCCTACAAAATCAAATTACACCTTCCTTATAATGTGTACACTATTAGTTAATAATATAAGGAAGAAGGCCAAAATCCCTCTCTTATAAAATACCCTATAAAGCCCCAAACCTCTGGACCTTAGAATGCCAATATATCTCTCTTACAAACTCCGAATTAGGTCTACTCACCTTCAGATTAATACACATCCAAGAGACCTTTAAAATGAGATTAATTTCATTTAATTCAGAGCTTGTATGCAAAACTTGGCTTTTTGGGCCCCCTTGTATACTACATATGTGTATATTTGTACTCTTGTATTTCTGTGTCATATTTGAACTCATCTCCATTTTTGGTCAACATGAAACTTGTAGATCTCATCGAGATCTACAACTTTTATTTTGAATTTTTCCAAATTCAGACTCCTTCTCTCTCTAAATTCATTTCTTCGTCTCAGCCAATCAGAGCAGGCCACGTGGCGCCCTTTGCTTGTACGCCTTCCGATCATCCAGCCCTAGATCAGATCACAGTCGTCGTTGAACGCCTTGATCCTGGCCTTGTGATCCAACGACGATAAACTCGTCGTCAACCTCGGGTCGCATCTCTCTCCCACGATCTCCACCTCGCGCGCTCGCCTTCCCCTTTCTATTTCCGGCGCCACACCGACCATCACCTCCGCCTCCTGACACTACCACGACACAACCTACTCTTTGCTCATCCTCGCCAACCTCCTCGCTCTCTATGAATGCCCTCAACCTCGCTCCACGATACCCACGAACTCCACCTCTTCGCCATCTATGCCATCACCTTCATCCTATAAATAAGTCGCCTTCGACCACCTTCACCCTCATCCGCCATTCCAGAGAGATACCCCTATAGCTCCGACCTTCAATTCGGTGACAAAAATTAGTCATGACGTTGAGCAAAGACCGGGCTTCTTCTCCGGCGAGATCCACGGCCATCCCCGCCATGCCGCAGCCTCCTCCGTGAGCTGCACGAGCTCAGGACCATCTACCGTCCTTCGAGCGACGACCAGGAGCACGCCTTCGAGATCCATTTCCCAGGTAGACACCTCCACCCCTCTCTGATCTCCTTCTTTGTTTTTCTTCTTTCTTCTACTATTTTCTCCGTCATCATCTCTCCACTTCTTGCTCGCCAACCATCCTCTGAGCTACGCCATGGAGCTCTGATCTTCGCGCTACCCTTTGTTCTCTCCGTCGATGAGCTTCACCTCTCATCGACGCCAGCTCTGCCACCTTGGCGGAGCTCGATCACCGGACCACCTCACTTCTTCACTGGCCTCGCACTTCACTCCAGTTCACCCCACGGACACATCGCACGCTTCGGCTATCTCCTAACCCCCTGCAGGTACATCCATTTTGATTGGTCAGAGACTCATCAGAGCTGCTTCCAAGCTCCTCCGCCACCGCTCCCTATAGCTTCTCCGCCACTCCTGCGACCACCAGAGGCTCCCTGAAGCTCCTACAAATCTTCCCAGCTACCTGGAAGCCTCCGGCGAGCTTCATCGACACCCAGAGGACGAGGCAGAGTTAGGTCCCCTTCGCCGGAGCCCAAGATTCTCCACCGCAGGAGGCGGCGGCTGGCCAAGGAAGAAGAACAGCTGCCGCTCGATCGCCTTGATCGAACGGTCCCCATCGAGCCACATCGCCCACGTCCCGCATCCGTAGGATCAGGAGGATCCGACGTTCCAGATGCATCCACGTCACCGCTTCATCGCGCTCTAGGTACCGTTGGATCGATCTAGATCCAACGGTCACTGATCGACCACGCCTTTGCCTCAGGAGCGAATCATCGCCGTTGGATTACTTGCAATCTAACAGATACAGATCAAGCCACGTCGCCCGATCCGAGCCTCTTCCCCGACCACTAGGCTCGGATCCCCCGAAGCTACTTTGAGATATATCCGAACCTCCAGAGCTACCCGAGCCTCGATCCGAGCCTACGAGGATCGTCGAGCCTGGACCCCACGTGATCTGCATGTGAGTCCTGGGTTATTTGCATCGAGCCCACCTCAGGTTTCCAGATTTGCATTTCAGTCCCTGCCAGGAGACCCCACGTGAGGAGCACGTGTTTTGTGAAAAAATTACATCCACCCTCTCAGCATTATAGGTAATTGTTTATTTGTCCCTGTCAGCACGTTTTATTTTTATCAATTTTAATTCCTGTAATTACATTTATACCCCAGTCTTTGCACGCATATTTAGGTACTCATTTTAAATCATTTTTCAATTTGGAAAATTGCATTATTTAGCTCATATTGTCTTCTTCCATATGTGATACTTGGCACATTTTTGTAATATCAGTAGATTTTTCTATTAATTAGTTGGTTAAATTTTTCTATATTTTGCCCATTTATAGTAATTTCTCTGTGACTCCAAAAATCCCCAAAAAAATCACATTAGATCTAGGATAATTAGGTTACATTGCGAAAAAAGTTCTACTTATTTGCACGCATCCCGAGGCTGAATAAATACTTTAGTCATTTACTTCATTAATTTTTAATAAGTGCATTTCACATAGAAATTTAGGTTGATTAATTTTCCTGGATTCTTCACATTTAGATCTATCTAGGATAATTTTGATATCTGAAAATAGTATGATTTGATATTTATTAAATTAATTTAGTAAAAATCACCGTGCATTCATTTTCAATTCACAGTAAATTCATTTAGTGTCAGAAAATTCTAAAAAAATTAGCGTAACTTAATTTCATTACATTTCATCATCTGGCCAAGTTTTATAATTTTCGGACTTGATTTGATCACTTATCTGAATTAACTTGAAAACTGGCTGGATTGTGCATATGTCTTGCATAAAATATTGAAAAAGGAAAAAAAGTATATCCTCTGAAAATCAAACCTTGGAAATTGCTAAAAATCAACCTAAGGAGACAACTACCTCCCTGAGTTCGACCTTGGACTTGTCCAAGTAAAATAAAATTGCCACGTGTGATTAACTTGACATTAATTCAAAGTGGTTTTTGATCTACTCTCATTATCCGACTGCAACGAACAATATCGATTAATTTGACCATTAATTTGATTAAATTAACAAGGGTAGTGAGACGGTTTTCAGTGCGCGAGCAAGTAAAATGAAGACAATGAGGTGATTACTCACCCCAAGACAGTTTTTTTCTTTTTGATCGATTTTAGGGTTGAGTAATGTTAGCAGTCCCAATTTTATTGGTTATCACTTTTTTTGGATTTTTAGTGAGAATGCAAGACCCTAACAAGGAGTCAATTCCTTTAAGCACCTAGGTGATCAAAATCAGAGGGAGAGTCGAAAAAGCAATGCAAGCGGTAAAAACAATGATGAATGCTAAAGCGTAAATGCTCGCCTTGCCTCCAGCACTCTACATGCAAAGATGCTCAGTAGTTTTGAAACCTATCTATATGCAAATACAAGCCGTGAAATCGCCCTAAGTTTCAGAAATTGATATTAGCGTGAAGAACCGATGCTAATGACTCAGAATGGAACCGAGATGTCCGGTCTTGGAGTCTCCTCGGTGCCCATCACAGTGGGTCCTGCACGTGTTGTATGGAGAACTCTAGCGGCGTGGTGGTTTCGAGACTAAGTGAGAAGTAATTCAAAATTTGACTAAGTCCAAACGAATCTATAGGCACATGCAAATATATTAAGTGTTTGGCCTTAATCTATCGTAAGCAAACCTAAAACTAAGGGCTCAATCACACAAAGTAAGGATAACAAAATCGAGAAACAAATTAAAAAATGCGAAGAAAACCGTGAAAACTGCGGTGAGCCATCAAGTGAACAATCACTTGGAAATTGGGCCCGAATGTCCAAGTCCTGAGTGCCTGTATTATTACAAATAATAGTGGTCTCTCTCTCACTTAAATTACACAAATAAATAAATGCACAAAAATGCTCAATATGCAACTGTCTTCTCAAGTCCTCCCTGCCTCCTTTGATGCTAGGTCAGAAATCTCATGCCGCCTTCACGTGGGTGCACATGCGCCTAGGGTGGAGCGCCTCCCTCGATCCGCAGTTCCTCGCACGAATTCAACAAGAGAGGGTGATTAGATAAGTCAAACAATTATATCAAATAAATGAGCAAATAAATAGGGCAAAAATAGGCAAATAATCACAATCAAGCAAAAACCCGATCTATGCGATGTTGCTCCCCGGCAACGGTGCGATTTGATGAACCCAAAAATCAATGGTCTAAATATATCTCACACAAGACGGAGACAAAGTTGCTGTGGCGACCGCACGAATCCTGGAATTCAAACAATAATTAACCCATGACAATTAAATCAAGCAATGAAAGTAAATGTGGATTTAAATTTTATTCTAACTCTACAAAATATGTGTATAGTGCAAGTAATGTAGAGTGTCGAACATAGGAAACAAGCAGGATAGATCGGTAAGATAAATGCTCAAGACTGAAAGTGATCAAATGTCTATGCAAATGCTATTTTTTATGGGTTTTGAACTTTATATTTTTATTTGATTTTTTATTTTATATTTTTATATTTTGATTTTTAATCTACTGATTTTGTATTTTCTTTTTATATTTTATATTTGTTCTTTTAACAAAGATATAAAGCTATATAGGATATATATATACAAGAGAGATGAGAGAGAGAGAGAGATAAAAATAGGTAAAAATTATAAAAATACAGGAAATAAAATATTTTTTGTGCTTTTTATAGTTTTCTACTGTTTTTGTGATTTTTCCAAATTTCTCCAAATTTTTGGTATTTTTAAAATAAAAAATACTGAAAAACAGTGAACAAACTTACTGGTCGAATTTAAAATGAGGATGAAAAATATCAAACAGAATCAAAACTTCCTCAAATTAATTTTAAAATAAAGGGAAAATTCAGAAATTGAAATTGTACTTTAGGATTTTTGTGGAATTTTTAAGATTTTTATGAAGATCTTTTGTGTTTTGTTATTTTTATGGGGTTTCTTTTGATATTTTTAATGATTTTTAGTCTGAAGTTAAAACACCCAGAAACAAATAAAATATGATTTTTTTAGAATTTTTCAAAAAGGTAATAAATACAATAAAAAATAAAAGTATGCAAAAAGGTAGAAATGATGTTTTAGATTTTTTTGACTAATCAAAAAACGGGATAAAAATATAACAAAAATCCCTGATTGGAGAACAACTTCAGGGGCACACGAACATATTTTTTGGTTTTCAATTAAATGAAGGATGCTCAAGAAATAAATCAATCACTCGAAATATTGTAGAAATTCTACAGGACACGAAGCGTGATATCTTTTGATGAAATTTGAATACAACTTCGGCCCTACTAGTTTCTACAACATATCCAAAAAACGAGCAAATGATATCAAGTATTTAAAGAGGTTATTAGAAAAATACACCAAATCGGTATGCTGAGTTCAAAAATTCACCATTAATAGCTCTTACATCAGAATATTTTGAAATTTTGATATGATGTAGATCTTTAAAGCAACTTTCTAATGAAAAAATCTCACATGAAACGGAGTTCATATGGATGAGTTATAAGCATTTGAGTGCAGGGGTAGAGATGAAAAAGTAAATACGAAACTGCAGTTCAAAGATGTACTCGAAAACTTCTTGAAATATAACAAAAACGCAAGGGTATGGATGCAAAACTTGCCACTAATCCAGGTGGCGTCAAGCTGCTCTTGGACAATAAGGGGATATGCATGAAAGTGCTCTGATGTACCTGCAATTAGAAGAAGGGCTCGAGTACAAAGCTCGGCCAAGATGTTAGGTACACAAAAAATGGGATATGAATGGGTTTTCCTTTGATTTGGTGAGGGAAGAATGATGTGCTTCGACCACCGTATATGGCCGAAGATGGAGGGGGTTGTGTATGAGGATACGTAGAATAGAGGAGTATGGCAGCGGTGAGATGTGAGTCGCGTCGAGGAGGATGAATGAAAGTTGAATTGTTGGGTTGGAAGCTCGTCAGAGCTTGCTCCGACAAGAGGTGAACCGGGTGATTAAGTGACTAAAAAGCAAGTGAACAAAATGCTAAAATAAATCTATGATCTGATAATGAATAAAGAGCAAGGAAACGAGCAAAGAAAATGACCTCGACTGGCCTAGAAACCAGGAAGGTGGAACCTCGACGGTCGGTGGCCGGAGGTGGGGGTGGAGCCGCCCTTCGACTCGCCTAGTCGTGCCTCCGAGGAGCTGGAGAGCTCACTGTCACTTCACTCTATCTTGAGCTCCAAGAAGGGTGGTCAAAATGGGTCCAAGAGGGTTCAAAAATTGAATGGGAAGAAGATGGGGTGTTTTGTACATGTGAGGTGGCCGGCTCCAAAGAACGATGGAGATCAAGAGAATCGTTAATTCAATCCTCCATGCAACCTCTGGGCGTGTATGAGGGTACTTCAAGGAGAAAAGGTCGTGAAGAAAGCGTAGCGATTGGGTGAAAGGATCGACCTTGAAAAATCTGAGAAAGTGGACAAAAACGAGGCTCTGATAGGAGTGGCAGGGGCTGGTTAGAGAGTTGATGAGGTGGCAAGAAGATTGGTGTGTATCCAGCGAATCAACAACTCAAACCTCGATATAATGCTTGGGCGTGTATTGTAGATGTTTGGGGAGAAAAGGTCAAGTAGGAAGCCCAGCGATTTGGTTAAAGAATAGGCCTATAAAATTTCGAGAAAATGGGAAAAAACTAATGTTCTAACACACAACAAAGGGGGGTCAGACAACGTGATGAACATGCTCCAAGGATCGAAGAAAATAGGGCGAATCCATGATCCAATCCTCAAGATATACCCTGGATGTGTATGGTGGATATAAGGGGAGAAAAGGTCAAGAAGACTTCATCGCGAAACGATGCGCGATGCGTCCTCCAAACCTCGGCAAAAACGGCCAAAAATGTGGTTCTAACACAGTACATTGGTAGTTCATCTATGTATTTTATACAAGAATTTTATTTAGTATTTTATTTATCATTTTATTCTAGTTTTAATACGTACATATATAATATTTATGAAATAATAAAAATATGAAATAATAAAAATAATGAATAATAAATAAAATGAATATTTTAATCGGTATAGTTATACAATAGAGGTCCAAAACTCAACTTTCACACCATAACTCCAAAAAATATAAAATCACCTTCATTAAATAGCTTATTAGAAATTATATACAATTAAAGGTGAGTTTGATAGATTTTGAGCTTTTATTTGAGAGATACAGGTTTGGGAAGTTGGGATTTTGGAATCTTATTCAGATCATAACTTTTTATCTGTATATTATTTTTGAGTAAAATCAATTATGTATTTTTCTTTATTTAATTATCTACAACTTTCATATACAAAGTTTCTTTGTTTGAAGTATACAAAGTAGAACTAAAAATAGGTCCTAAAATGAATAAAGAATGAATTAAATAAAGGAATTTTTATTAGATTCTGGCCCTTATCTCCCCCTACTTTATTCTTTGTCGACCTAGTCATCGAGATGCTTAGGTCTTGCTTGAAAATTGATGAAGTTATATGTTGTTGATGGTGGATTAAACATTCCCTTGACATATGAATTTGGATACTTTAGCATCTCTCTTCCCACCTCGTTAAGGAAGACCTTCGCGTCAGTGAGACTGTATTGATTTCAGAATCCTCTTCTAATCAAGATCACATTGTTGATTCAGGTCTTAAAGAAGATTCAAGAAAGATGCCTCCAAAAAAGAAACATGAAGAGGAAGAACATCCCAAGGTCCCCATGAGGTCGGCACTAGCCATATTAGTTGCATCTGAGCAGCAACACGCTTTACTCTGAGCTCAGCTAGGACAACTTAATGTTGGGGTTGAACCACCAATGGATGTGACATACAACACTAGACAATATAGAATTCGAAATTATTTGAGTCCAACAGAACCCGAAGATGATTTTGAGTTGAAGCCAAGGTTTTTGAACTTACTACTGCATTTTGATGGGAATGTTCCGAAGGAGCCATATGCATTTCTAAGAGACTTTGAGCTCGTCTGCTCTAACCTTAAACATCCCAGGGTTAGTCAGGATTATATCATGCTCACAAGCCTTCCATTTGCCTTAGGTGCCAAAGCCGACTACTAGGTAAAGAACCTTGGAGTTACAGTCACTACATATGCCCAGTTAAGAACCATTTTTTTGAAGAATTTCTATCCCCCGAGTAGGACTAATATGATGAGGACACACATCACTAGCTTTTCCCAGCTACCCAGTGAATCTTTATGTAACGCATGGGAAAGATATAAGGATATCCTGCATAAATGTCCTTGTCATGGTCTAGATGACAACATCTTGGTCTAGTCATTTTTCATCGATCTCAACCCTGAGATGGAGAGTTTAGTAAGCATTATCTGTGGAGGCAGCTATACATCACGTGGAACGCATACCATCTGGAAGGTATTCGAGCAGATGGCTGAGACTAGCCGCACACTGACTGCCAGCAGAGCGTACGCACAAACCCGTAGTTCATTCTCAACTAGAGGGGGAAAGTCAGATGTAGTCGATCTTTCTCAGGACATGTCCCGAGCATGGGACTCCTTGTAGACAAGTTTACAATAGTGGAGAGGATCGACCGAAGGATTGATGAGTTAGGCAGGAGCGTTTCCAAGATACCCATACAGATGGAGTAGTTGATTGAGAAGGTATCTAAGATAAAGATACACGTCATGGTTGCACCCGCTGCTCCCATATACTGAGTTCACCGTGTTCAGGAGCAGTTACCTCTGCACCACCTCCTTCACAACAGAGCCCTAGATTTCAGCCTCCCTAGTAGCAGTGGCAGGAGTACCACTGTACCATCAATGTGGCTCATAGGGCCATTACCAGAGGGGCTAGAAGGACCTGCAGTTTCAACATATACCCTAGCACCAGCTGTAGTGGAGGTATTACCTCGCCCAGCATGGCCAATCTTCTCTTTCTTCTTCTTAGTCTTTTCCACTTCCTTCTTTGTATGGTCCCGTGGACTTATAACAACAGATACTTGACGAGCTTCGTTCTTACAAGAATGAAATTCATGACTTATGGGTGGATGTCAATTGCTTGTCAAGATGGAAAGACGAGAATTCTGCACCCTCTACCTCGATCCCAGCCCAAGTTCAGGTTAACCCTAAGGTAGCATTTAGTTCGCGGGCGGGTTAAGGGAGTTTACCCCCCTTAACCTACATCCCCCTCTCTCCCCGTGGGCCCCACTTTATTCCTTTTTTAAAAAATTAAATAAATCAATTTTACATCATCAACCCTATCAAAAAATAATATATTATACCATCATATCATATAAAAATTATAAACTACTCCACTTCTACTCCCTTTTCCAAACTTCAATACAATCACATCACAATAACTACTCACTTTTTCGAACTCCAATACAATCATATCACCCCAAACCCACTTCTAACCCACCCCCAATTTAACCCTCTATCCAAACACCAAAACACAAAAACAGGTTACCCTCTACCAGTTTAACCCACCTTAACCCGCCAACCAAACGCACCCTAATAGCCTGAATCGATCTGATTCTCAATAGCACTTTGGTCGGGTATACTATTTGGCATCTCTTAGATCTGAATATGAGATTCTTTCATGTGACAAGACTAACCATATGTTACTCAAGAGGCAAAGGACTGTGATCGTACCTGACTGAACGAGGGACATGAGGAGGGTCATCTTTGGAGCTCTA
This sequence comes from Ottelia alismoides, assembly GCA_037367405.1. Classification (NCBI taxonomy): domain Eukaryota; kingdom Viridiplantae; phylum Streptophyta; class Magnoliopsida; order Alismatales; family Hydrocharitaceae; genus Ottelia; species Ottelia alismoides. The sequence continues at coordinate 246,692 of JAZKJV010007447.1, forward strand.
CCTGAGGAGTCTTCAGAGGGTGAGGAGGAAAGGCATTATATTCAGGAGTCCCATCAGCACTATTCGAGAATCTTTTCTCAAGTATCCAAGAAGAGAAGGAGAGCACGATTGTGGCATCGGTGGCATGGAGACACCTCAGATTCTATGGAGGGCCTTGCACCTCCGATTGTAAATGATACCATTGTAGTTGGTTTTCCACATCCTGTGGTAGATAGTTTTGATATTGATCCCATGTTGCATCAAAAAGGATTGTAATGAAGAACTATGTTTCCGTTAATGCCAAGAATGATATTTCAGTTCATGATTCAGATTCTTTATCTTCTATTTCCCTTGATTCAATCCCTTCCCCGGTGCTCTTACGATAGGAAAGCAGGGAACGTGCCACACAAGGAAGTACAGGGGACTAACAAGCTTACCAGCATCCCCTGGCCTTTCACAACATCGCATTCACCTCTACACCACCTCCTTCATACCAGAGCCCTGGATTTCAGCCTCCCCAGTAGCAACAACAACAGTACTAGCAGTGTGGCTGATAGGGCCATTACCAGGCAGGCTAGCAAGGTCTGTAGTTTCAATAGATATCCTAGCACCAACAGTAGCATAGTTATTACCCCGGCCAGCAGGGCTAGTCTTCTCATTCGTCTTCTCAATCTTTTCCACTTCCTTCTTCGTATGGTCCCGTGGACTTACAACAACAGATACTTGACGATCATCGTTCTTACAATAATGAAATTCATGACTTACGTTTGGATGTCAACCGCCTGTCAAGATGGAGAGATGGGAAGTCTGCACCCTCTACCTTGATCCCAGCCCAAGTTCAGGCTAACCCTAATAGCCTGAACCTATCTGATTCTAAACAACACGTTGGTCAGGTATACTATTCAACATCTCTTAGATCTGAACGTGAAATTCTTTCGTGTGATGAGACTAGCCATATGTTACTCAGGAGCGGAAGTATCGTGACCATACCTGACCGAACACGGGACATGAGGAGGGGGATCTCTAGAGCTCTACCTGAGTAGTCTTAAGAGGACGAGGAGGAGAGGCATTATATTCAGGAGTCCCATCAGCACCATTCGAGAATCTTTTCTCAGGGAGCCACGAAGAGAAGGAGAGCACGATTACAACATCGGCAACATGGAGACACATCAGATTCTATGGAGGACCTTGCACCTCTGGTTGTGACCGACACCACTGCATCTTCTTTTCCACAACCTGTAGTAGATAGTTTTGATATTGATCCCATGTTGTATCGAAAAGGTTTGTGTATGAAGAACTATGTTTCCGTTAATGCCAAGAATGATATCTGATTTCATGATTCAGATTCTTCATCTTCTATTTCCCCTGATTCAATCCCTTCCCCCATGCTCTTACAGCAGGAAAGTGCATCAAAAGGATTCAGAAAGATGACTCCAATATGGCACTATTTTGTAAAGAGAATATCACAATTAAGGTGCCATTTGATGAGTATATGAAAAATCAACCTTCATTCCAGAAATACCTTAAGGTGAGATGCACACCTACTCGGGTAAGCATGAAGAAATCCAACCAATACGTGAAGACTCATGTCTTGTCAGTAGCCATAACCTATTGTCTCGAGAATCAGCAATTAGGGTGCTCACTACGTAGAGAGTCATATCGACGACAGTGCATTTGCACGCACTCTCTTGGATAACGGTTCATCAATTAACTTACTTCCCTTAGCATTATATTAGAAATTAGAGTTGGGACCATTACACAGATCTAGAGCTTTACTCCAATTCACATATCGTTCAACGAAGAGACCTAAGGGGGAAGTAAATAACATCGCTATCTCGATCGAGGGACATGACTATCAGGTTGACTTCACGGTCTCAGATGTGGAGACTCCCAATCACTGCAGAGAATCTCATATCGTTCTCGACCAACCCTTTCTTAGGACCACATGCACAACTTTCGATTATGGTATGGGAATGATGAAGTTCTGTTCTATAGGAAAAGAGGTGAACCTTGAGATGAAGCAAACAAAATGGCAGCAACATGATTCAGAGAGTAGCATAGAGTACTCATCTTCAGAGGCATATTGTAGAGTGATTAGCAGTGTTGGGATTTGGAGACACGCTCCTTCAAGATAGAGCGAGACCCTTTTCATCTAGAAAGGATATAGTGAATGGTACAATTTTCCAAGTGTTGCCTCATCTTATTAGAGATGTATCTACCTATTCCCTGGATGAATTAGAGATCCATATGGATTTATCAGTTCTATCCCCTTCGGAACAATCATGGGACATAGATGATGAGTCGGACGGAGCTTTGGTCTAATTACCATGTCTCTTTGGTGAACACACTCCTGACACAATGGAGTTGGTGGCGAGTATTGCATACTTGAGCCCATCTTCATGCAACACACAACCAGACTTAGTTTTAATTCAATCAGATTTACTTGATGATACCACATTACTAAAACGGAAATCACTACCTCACACACTAAAGTACGCCTTTCTTGCGAGACCCAAAGTTATATATCATGTTATAATTAGCTTGAAATTGACTTTTGAACATGAGTCTAGATTGTTAGAGGTCTTAGAGAGGAACCGTAAAGCAATAGGATGGACAGTGTTGGATCTCATGAGGATCAACCCTGCTCTCTGCTCACACCATATGTTTACTGAGGATAATATGAAACCTTCCCATGAGTTTAGAGGAGACTTAACCCCAATCTATGGGAAGTAGTGAATAATAAGATTGAGAAATGGTGTAAAGTAGGGTTTATATACCTTATTTATGACTCCAAGTGGGTGGCCATGCTTCATGTTGTCCCGAAGAAGTCAGGAATTCATATGGTTACCAGCGAAGAGGGGCTAGATATCGCAACACAAGTACCCACGTCATGGTGGGCTATGTCGACTACATGCATCTGAATGCTGCAACCAAGAAAGACCACTTTTCCTTACCATTCCTTGATCAGATCTTGGAGAGACTCGCAAGGAAAGTGTCCTTCTGTTTTCTTAATGGGTACTCCGGCTACAACGAGGTAGCTATATCCCCTGAGGACTAGGAAAAGATGGCATTCACATGTCCATTCGACACTTACGCATTCATGTGCATGCCATTCGAGCTCTGCAATGCCCATGCACTTTTCAACGGTGCATGATCATCGTATTTACTGAGATGGTAGGAAATTTCTTGGAAGTGATCATGGATGACTTCTTGATGCATGGTGATTCTTTTGATACATGCTTAGCTCACTTGTACTGAGTCCTCATGCGATGTAGGGAGGTGAATTTGGTACTATCCTAGGAGAAGAGTTACTTTATGGTGACATAGGGTATCATGTTGGGGCATGTCATCTTCAAAAGGGGAATGTAGGTTTACTCAGCCAAGGTGGAGGTGATCAAGAAAGTCGATCCATCTACCAACATGAAGTCGGTGAGGTCGTTTCTAGGGCATGTTGGATTCTACAGGAGATTCATTCAGTATTTTTTGAAGATTTACTGCCCACAGATTGAGCTCTAAGGTAAAGGCAAAGAGTTCACTGCAGATCACAGGTGTTTGGAGGCCTTTGAGCTCTTGAAGATGAAGATTTGTGCCTCGCCTATCCTTCAAGATCCTGATTGGCCTCTCCCCTTTGAGATCATGACTGACGCTTCAGATTTCACTATAGGAGTTGTGTTAGGACAATGACGAGAGGGGATCTCATTTGCGATCTACTACGCGATCAAAGTATTAGACCCTACACAGAATAACTATACCGTGACTGAAAAGAAAATGATCGTTGTAGTATGGGCCGTTGAGAAGTTCATGCCGTACATTTTGGGCTCTAAGTACATTGATCACACAACTATTCGGTACCTAATGGAAAGAAGAACGCGAAGGTGCATCTTCTTAAGTGGATTTTACTCCTCCAGAAGTTTGATTTGGAGATAAAAGATAAACCTAGAGTGAAGAATGTTGTGGCTGATCACCTTTCCCATATTGAGCTTAAGGACTCTCCTTATTATGAGCATATTAAAGAGACCTTCCAAGATGAGTTAATTTGTGTTATTGACTCATTTTTGTGATATGCCAACATGGTGAACTTTCTTATCTCCAAGCAAGTTCCCCGAGGTCAGATTAGGAGCAACATTGATCGACTGAAGTCGGAATCGAGGAGATACCACTGGACGATCCATTCATTTTCTTTGAAGGGTCGGATTATGATTGGAGAAGGTGTATTCCTCAGGAGGAATAGTGGAGTGTCCTCACATACTATCATTCTCTTGAGGGTGGAGGACACTATCCAGGGAATATAATCGCTTACAAGTACTCCAATACGGATTGTGCTGGTGATTGGTCTGTGAAACCCTTACATTAATCAATGGTAATTAATGCACAGATAACATAAATGTGTCATAATTTCGTTATAGGTGAGTAATCGGAATCAATCAAGAAAATAACCACTTAATTATATTTTATTCGAGTGGGTTTGTGTTTATTTAGCCTCGGCAAGCCTCAAGGTCAAACTCTATGAGGTAAATGAACAACCTAGATTAATGTCTATCAAATTTTGTGCGCCTTTTTTGATGCAGATATTTTTGGTATTTTTTTCCTATTGCAATTTTTGAAATGCAAATGAAATGAGGATCGTTTTAAGGATGAAAAAATTAATGTCAATTAAACGATGTCCAAAACTTACAAAACTTACCAAGATGTTACTTATGGCAAAATGTTATAATTTTTTGAGTTTTCTCTTACAAAACTTGGCCAAGATGTTACTTATGGTAAAATGTTATAATTTTTTTTGAATTTTCTGATGCAAGATGAATATTTTATGAATTAATGAATGTAAAAAGTATGAATCTCAATAATTAATTATAATAAATATTAAATCTACTTATTTTAGGAAATAAAATTATCTATGATATATCAATAATAAAAAAACTTAGAAAATTGTAAACCCTAAAAATGTGGAGTTCAATACATATTAAAAATTAAATAATGAAATCCACAAAGTGATTTCTATAGAGAAAATAATGCTTGCAAATGCAATTATTTTTAGGCACAATTTAAAACACATGTAATTCTACCATCCTCGAATTTTTCGTAATTTTTCGAGCAACGACTGATTTGACACGGATTATTGAGAACAAATTGGGCAAAATATGCAAATGTTCACATAAATAATTATTAATAATCACCCACATGGCATAAAAATATAAAAATTATGTCATAATGTTGATAATTAATTGATGATTAAAGTATAATTTTTTAAATATTAAAATGGTGCAATAATGATGTTTAAAAATAAAGGAAGAATCTAGGGTTTTGTTTGTAATATTACAATAATTAAATAAAAAGAAATTGTAGTGAAGGGAACTAAGAATGAATTACCGATAAAAGGGGGCTTCTGTAAAATTTCCAAGGGGCCTTGGGTGGTGGGGCCTCTATGAAAAGGTGATACTCCAAGGATGTCTTCCACAAATCTCCCCAGGAAGGGATGATGGCCACGTGAGGGGGGCCTCAAGTTAAGTCCCCAGTGGCTCTGGTAGACGTCTGAAGGCGATGGTCGAGTGTCACGAGCGAGGATAAGGAGCACTCCGGAGGTCATCGGGGCGACGATAAGGCGGAGATGTGGCCGAAGGGCGTTGGTGGATGGTGTCGGGGCTTGTCTTGGAGGGGACCTTCTGGAGGCGCTACCCAACGGAGGATGGTGGAGGAGCGACTAAAGGAAGACCCCTGTCGGATCTTGGAGGAGGGTGGTGCATACAATGGTGTTAGGCGGTGAAGATGGCTCCTGACTCCAGCTAGGAGGTGTCGGTGAAGGAGAGGTCGGTGATCCTAGGGCGGTTACTCGACAGACGGAGGAGGTTATAGTGAAGGAAGTGGCTCAATGGTGATCGAACACCAAAGCTTGGCAATCGTGCATGCATTGCAATGAGGTGGGGACCTCGGATCACACTGCAACGTCAAAGGGATGCTTCGTCAGGAAAGAAGAGGCCGAGCGATGCTATCATCGACACTCAGATCCTTGGCCCCTCCTGTTGTGTGTATCGACGTACGAAAGAGAAGAGGGGTGGTGTTGGTTGTTAAATAGGAGCGATGGAGGCTCGATCGAGAAGGGGTGCTAAAGATGGGGGGATTGATTCGGAAGGGGATCATTGAAGGGATCGGATTGGGAGGCGGTGAGTGATTTGGGAAAGGAGCAGAGTTGGATATGGAAGGAGATCGAGGCAATCGACGACTGGCGACAAGATTGGGATCCAAAGGGGGCAAGGTGGCGGTCGTATATGGAAGGAGGGAGAAGGAGATGGCGGAGGGTGGAAATCATCGGAAGGCGGCACAACCACCAATCAGGAAAGGGGAGAAATAGCTGGAGGAAGGGGATGGCCTGGGTGGCACATGTTGGGCACATGCGGTGGAGTCACGTGACCTACTCGTGGCAAGTTTTTTTTATTTTTATATAAATTTACAAAATTTATAAATACCAAAAATGGCTGACACGTGGCAGCTTCCGGAGCTCCCACATGTCAGCTCCAGAAAATTCAAAAAATAAAAGAACAAGTTAAATAAAAAAGAAATAGCAAACAATATCGGATCGAAAGATTTTCTTCACAAAAGTTTCTCATCTCGATGATATCTACAACGTCACGAAAAGATCAAAACCAAAATAGGTCATTTGCATGAAGTGATATTTTTGGGGTACTGTATGTACATATAATAGCTTGATTTCTGGGTTTTATATTTTTTTGTCATTTTTAAATAAGATAAAAAAATCATGAAATATTTTTGGGGTACTGTATGTACATATAATAGCTTGATTTCTGGGTTTTATATTTTTTATCATTTTTAAATAAGATAAAAAAATCATGAAATAATACAATGCAATAAAATTCAAATATTTACACATTTTATTTTTTTGGGTTTTTTATAAATAAGAAAATAAATAAATAAATAAAGTACGAAAAAGATTATTTTGTACACATTGTTAGTGAACACTCAAACTTGGTTAGTTTCTTTAATTTTGGTTTTATTTTAGGCTTAGTTTTTTGTGTATTTTAGTAAAAATTTTATCAAAGAAAATAAATTATAAAGAAATAGAATAAGAAGAGTAAAATATGTACAGAAAATAATAAATCAAAATCGGATAAAATACACAATGTACACAGGAAGTCCTTATGGATTTAGAGTCTTTTCTCGTTCTTCTAAAAAGTTCACTTTTTTGTACTTTATTTGTATCCACCAAGATTGGATGGTGGCCAAAAGTCTCCAGTAAGATCTGCATGTTATTTTGAAGCTTGGACCTTTTTAATCAAATATTTATTTGATAGTTGGCTTCTTTTTGTTTGGATTTTTGGTAGCTCTGAGTGGATCTTGTTGTGCTCCAATGGATATAGAGTCTTTCTTTCTGCACATGTTTTAGGGACTTAGAAAAAAGTATGCCCAGTCATCCATCCCTTATCTGAATATTTATTTCAACACATACTTCGATCTTTAGATGTCCATGCCACCAGAAAAGAGACTCACATAGTCTTCCAACACCCTATCTGAGTTGAGCTAAGTGCATAGTACGAGAGAATAGATTAATTCCCTATTCAAGAGTCGTACCTAGAATGAGGTAATCATGTTAGATACTGAGTCAAATTATGCACATTGTCATGTAGAACTTGAAGAATTAAGTCAAAGACATGAAACTTCTAAAATCCTCTTTCTCGGTGAAGTTCCTCTGAAAATTAAATGTATTAAGGTCAAATCAAGACCACTTTCAATTTCAAGTCATAACTCAATTCAGAACCCAAGGTATTTTCATTAATTCAAGTGCATGAAGAGGATGAAGTGCAGATACTTGAAATGCAAAAAAAATGAGATTTTTTAATGCATTTTTTCGAAAATGAATAAGAAGCCATTTTTCAAAACTTTGGTTACACACAAAATGTTAGTTGCGCAAAATACAAAGTTAATTTTTCTATATTTTTAACAACTTAGTTCCCCACCCAGTAAATAAAATATAGACTTACGCGAAAGTATGAGCTATAGATAAAACATATACATAGTATATACACACACCCATATACTTAGCGAGTATTATGTCCTCAGGGCAAAAGAAGCTCATAGAAGACATCGCTCGGGCTAAGCATAAGAGAGTGAAAAAAAAGGAAAATCAAGATCGGCCTTCCCCCTATACTTAGGTTGTGGATAGTCTAAGTCTAGAAGAAGGGTGAAAATGCGGCGGACAAGGGGAGACGTGAATGAAGAGAGTATATACAACATGCATTGGGTCCCCAATACTTAGGCTCTGGTCAGCCTAAGTATGGAAAAAGGGTGGGGATGGGGGTAGAAGTTGATTAAGAGAGTGGAATATCCAGATGGCATCGGTCCCCACCCCATATACTTAGGCCTTGGCCTAAGCAGAGGAAGCAGAAGTACAAGGGAACCGATGGGGTCGGAAGGGAAGGATGCCAATGATTAAGGTTGTTTTCAATAGATCTTTTGTGAGACTGTGGTAGGAGGTAATAATGATTGAAAGAAGATGATGAAGACGAGTCCCAACCATCATCAGTGTTATCCTCAAAAGAATCATGTTGGAGAGTTTATTGATGAGAGAAAGATAAAGCATATGAATCATATGATTCTCAACCATTGTCATAGTTATCCTTAGAAGAATAATATTAGAAGGTGGAGGCACTCCTGATATTATTGTTCTTAAGCTGCTTTATCAAGAGGTGCTTAGTCTTATGATCAATTGCCTCATCCTCGGATGATGAATACTTTGAAGCACTTATCTCAGTATGGTCATAAGAGTTTATTTCAGTATATTTAATGAGACCAAGAGAGTCTACTCTCTAGGAATAGTAGTTAGGGGCAGGAGTTGTCCAACAGGAGTTGATATTCGACTGCTTGTTTATATACGGCATCGGAGCTACCAAATTGAGCTCACTCGTAAAGATCACCTTATCCGGACCCGATGAGAAATCATCACAATATTCCTTTTTCAGAATGTCAAAGATGACTTTAATGAAGGAGCATCCGGAATGGGCACTTTGGTCCGCGTTGTTTGTGAAGGTGCAGGTCCTGTGAATGAGGTGGTGATAATCGGGTCTTCAGATGAATAACCATTGATATATTCCTCCCTGGTCAATGGACGTCCCGTATATTTGTTCTCAATTGACTTGATGTCGGCGCATTCCTGTATCGAATCGATTTGATCAGACGGTTGGTTCTTATCCGACTCAGGGTGAGCCCATGCTCGTGAGCACCAAAAAATTCCTGCATCAGGTGCTCCTCTATAGGATTTTTCATGGTAGTGATTGAGGTCCTGATCGTGGGAAATGGAAGGATGAGGTGAGTCTATGATCCAGTGGTTTGCTCAACAACCATTATCTCAGTTGTAGTAGTGAGGCAGGTGATGAACCGAAATCCCGAGCGGTTAAGAGAGGAATAAATAATATCAAAATGTCGCCGTTCTCAACCACAGGAATCGGTCAACGAGAAAAATTTGTAAACCACTCAGAAAATCAAGAAATTCAATGTAAGCGGTCTTCGCTATTCTTTTTACCTGGTATAGCGACCAGGGTCGAACACAAGGAGCACGATTTAAAAACTATGTAGTCAAATTTCGAAAGCTAATTTTTTTAGTGGTTTTTGGATTTTTAAAATGTTTTTGGATTTTTTAATAAATGAAGAAAATAAGAGAAAGTATAAACAAGCAAGCTCTGACAATTTATTTAATGCACCAAAAATCAAGCAAAAATTCAAGAAAAATTGTTTTTATGTTTTTAGGTTTTTAAGTGTTTTTGGTGAATTTTTGAGATTTTTATAATGGGAATTTTATTTTCTAAAAATCAAACAGTACTGAAAATGCAAGGCACTGTCCAGCAGGGCCCAAAACCCAAAGATAAAATATCTAAGGATCTCAAAGGGACCTGGAGGTAATTTTCCTCTATACTAGAGAAAACAAGGAAAATTTGAGCACCAAAATTATTGTTTTTGGATTTTTAAATTATTTATTATGATTTTTATGAGTTTTGAGGTGTTTTTAGATTTTTAAGGTTTTTACTCAATGAAAAATAGCCAAAATTGGCTAGAAAATCAAACAACACAACAGAAACGACACTTAATTTTTATGGAATTTTTGGGGGTGTTTTTATATTTTTTGGGAATTTTAAATCTAGACAGTAGCTAAAATGAGAGTTTTTAAATTTTTAAAAATAGAAAATAAACTCAGAAATGTCCTCAAAAATCTACAAAAATCCTACACCATGGCAGGAGCCATGTATCAAATTTTCGTTGGATTTGGAGATGATTTGATATTTTATTCAAAATCCAAAAGGGGGCACTGTGCACAGGGATCAAAGTGCAAATACCCAAAGTTCTGGGGGGTCCTGGTGCAAAATACCCAAGAAATCACGCGCGTGGCGCGTGCTTGAGGCACTCAGGGACCTATATGTAAGAAAACCAAGTCCTAGGACCTTTTGGTAACTCGTACCAAAAAGTCCAGGGACGGTTATGCAATTAACCCACTAAAACACGCACATGTGTAAATAAAACACTCACAGGGGTATATATGCAATTACCAAAAAGTTTTCATTCATTAATAAACAACCAGAACTACAGGACTAATGTTGCAAATACACCAAACATACACGTGACGAAGCACGTGGCTCACACAAACAGGGGTATAAATGCAAATATCAAAGAGCACGAGGTCCAATGTGCAAATATCCCAACGTAAATAAAATACGCTAAATAATTACAGGACTGAAGCATAAAGCAAAGACTAAGAGGGGGCCTAAGGTAATTTACCCCTTTATTAATGGAGCGGCTGGATGGATGCCACGTGGAGCATCTGACGGTGGCGAACGACGGGCGCTCCACAGCTGAGCTCCTCGGGCGAATCCGACGGCGGGGGTTTCGCCACGTGGGAGATCGAACGGTGTAGGGCGCAGGTGGCTAACCCTCGTGCATCGGACGGCTGGGATCAATCCTCTACGGATCTGACGGTGGCGGCTGCTCCTGGAATGGACGGTCCAGATGGAAACTGGAGCGGGAGGATGATCGGACGGTCAAAGAGGATCGAGGAAGAACAGTTGGCCGGCGAGTTTCGCCAGCCCAAGGCACACGCTCCCGACCTCCCCTGCTGCTCGTGAAGATCGGAGAAGCTCCGCGATGACGTTCCGCAGCGGCTGGTGGTCTCCGATGACCCAGCCGAGCTCTGGAGAGCTCCGGCGAGGTCGGCGGAGATGAAGCTCCTGGACCTGATGGTCCAAGCCCTCAGATGGGCTTGGATGTACCTGCAAAAACAACCAGGAGACTCGCGGGTCGAGGGCAAACTGCCTCGACCCGGTTAGGCGGGGTGAAGGTGATCGGGGAGACGAAATGGGCGAGCTCCGGCGAGGCGGTGGACGGAGGAGCTCGATTCCCAGATCCTGTGCGATCTGGGTTGGTCGAAGGGGTGAAGAAGGTGCGGAGAGGTCTGGCGAAGATGATGGTCGGGTCGGAATGGCAGATGGGGTATCGGAGGTGGCTGGCGACGGCGGCGGAGCTACGCTAACAGTAAGCTAAAGATTTAATTCTACGCTATTCTACGGCCTAAAAGATCTACCTGGGTGGTCGGAGAGACTGGGGAAGAGCAGGGGGTGCTCCTGGTCGTAGCCTCGAGGGTCGTCTCGGCCCGAGGCTCGGTGCTCACGCTGGTGGCGGAGCAAAGGCGGCGAAGAACGCCGGATCAGTGGATTCGCCTCCTCGCCTCGCTGCAACAGTGGCAATCGCTTGCTGTCACTCTCGCGATGCCGCCGGAGTTCACTGGGAAGAAGGAGAAGGGCCAAAGATGAGGCGCGGAGGCGGCGGAGGTGAGAATATATAAAGCGGCAGGCCCGATTAGGGTTGGGAGGCGACGGCTATGGAAGGCGTGATTCGCACGGCGAAGGATCTGGCGAGGATGTCGGATGATCGGCGAAGGATCCGGGCACGGGGTTTGCGTGGACGACATGCTGGAGGCGCGTGGAAAAATCGGCGAAGGCGGGGCGGCGCGCGTCGTCTCGAAAAGGAAAGAGTCCGCGGGGGAGTTGACCGGGGTCAACAATCCCCCGTGGACCAATCAGGAGCCGCCATTTGTTGAATTTTTTGTTTATTTATTTTAAGGTAGAAAATGGCCGAATTAAGGAAAACTTAAAACATGAAATATTTTTCTTTTATTTTTTTCTATTTTTTGGTGATTTTTAATTAATTTTTGGAAATAAAAATGAGGTATTTACATTATATAGGTATATATACAATATGGAGGCTTTTGATTTTTGATTTTTAATTATTATTTTTTGTACAATTTTATTCCTATTTTATATTTTATTTATTTATAGTATGAAATTAGGAATAAAAGGGTATTTTTATTTTATTTTTATTGTTTATATACAAGGGTGAAATAAATAAATATATATGTACACTTATATACATGGCATATGTACAATATATTTTTGTATTTTTAATTTTTGTTATTTTTATTTGATTTTTGTTTTAATTCTTTTTATTTATTTTATTTACAATATATACCATAGAATATTCACAAAAAGTTTTGAAAATAAATACATTTATTTATAGGGTTAAATAAATAAAGAATGATGGTCTATGCACATGGTGGAGGGATATTTTTGTATTTTTGAATTTTTTTTTAGATTTTTATTTTGTTTTTAAGAGTTTCTAAATATATACAAATATTTACAAGAATATTTTTGGTTGAGGAAAATATAATTTTATTTATTTACATAGATATCTACACATGAGCTCCTATCTCCCTCTACTGTGGTTTTTATGCGGTCAGGCCCATGCTGAGCCCTCCCTTGGGTTAGGTTGCTCAATATTTATTCTAAATATTTCCCTCTTTTTCTTTTTACTCTTTATTCTTTTATTTTTGCACAAAAACATGCTAATTATAGGTTTTTACACAATGCATGCTTTTGGTAATTATTTGTATTTACACATATCTACATGTATTTGCAAAGGTTTTTGTAGCTAAAATAGAAGAATAAAGAGTGATGAATGGGTATTCATCACCCCCCTATGCTTAACTTTGCTAGTCCCTTAGCAAACACTTATTTGAAAAAGAAGTGAAAAAGAAAGAAAAAGAAAAAGAGGATGTACATGGATCAAAGTTGAATTATTAAACTTTCCTTCATTAAATTGAAATATGGAGCTCGATCAGATCTTTGGATTATTAATGTGTCGGAACCTTATTTGGACTTAAGCTTAAAACTCAACAGCCTATAAGTTCCACCAATCTATGGACAAGACTCCTCAATAAACCAGTTCAGAACAAGTCTACATACACAAACTCTAATGACCATGAATCTTTCCATGCGGTGTAAGTGATATGTGGCTCCCCACCTCAGAAGCAACAAAGAAACAGCCTCCCTCAACCTGGTAACTCTAATGCCTCGGTCTAGCAACTCTTTCCTCGAGAAGCGGGGTATTCCCTTCTAAGTTCAAGTGCAACCGGCTCAAGAAGAGGGGGTAGAAGTATAGAGTTTTGGAAGCTTAGCCAGTGTAGCTAAGTCTCTCGCTGAAAGCTTCATGAGATGTAACATGGATACCATAAGCTTTGCTTTATTTGACTATGTACACTCCGGTGGGGTTATTAAATTTTCAATCCGACCCACCACTTTTTTGGAGTTCTTTTTGCATTTTTGCATATTTTTTTTCAAAGACTTCTGTACAGCATATCTACATGGTGCAGCATATATAAGAAATTTCCTCTTGAGCCAGTAGACTATCCCTCTTTTGAAGCTTTATTGCAACCCACAGCTTCTGTCTTTAGCCTTCATCACCACTAGACCAAGTTGAGGTGCACTTCCTTCACTAGAAGAAGAAGAGAGGTTCCGCCTAGAAGTACTACCCTCATATGCTACCCCAAGCCAAAGGAAACTGCCTCCTCCTCACCACCTCATCCGTGGAGAGCCATGTGTAAAGTGCAGGTGCAAGTCAAGCCATTGTCTCTAAGAGTCATGCGTGTGTTGTTAAGTGTTCTACTTAAGCTCATCAAGATGACATATGCTCATAGCCTAGTGGACTCAAAGAATTAAGTCCTTATGGACCTGAAAAGCCTTAACCCTAAGTCCTATAAGGTTCCTCTTAAAGTTAAGTGGATTAAGATCTTATTCAAGCTCCATTTCTCAATTTAATTCCAGGCTTAGTTTAAATGTCAACTCTTATCCAGGAAAAACTATATACATGTATGTACACAAGATGCTATTTAAAAATATTTTACAATCATGCAAAATTTTTGAAAAATGTTTTGAAATCATGGATGATGATGATGTATGAAGTGCGATTTTGCAAAAAGATATTTACAAACATTTACACAAGATTTTTGCAAACTTTTGATTTTTCAAAACATTTTGAAAAAATTTTGTACTATATACATAATTTTGATACACAAATATTTACACAAGCTTTACACAAAAGATTTTTGAAATCATTTTTACAAAAATACTTTGTACACTAGCTATGTATGTGCAAGGATAAAAGAGGTTTATGTACATGAAATTTTTTTAAAAAAAATTTTTTTTAAATTTTTGTGATTTTTAGCCATTTTATTTATTAACACACTCACACAAAGTACGAGTTATGGCTAAAGTATATATGAAATATATACACACCCCCCTATACTTAGCTCGAACGATGTCCTCAGAGTGATCAAGAGCGATGAAAAAGACATAACTCGTGCTTAGTAGAAGGGAAGTGAAAAGGAATGGCTAGGTACAGGAACGAATAAATGAATAGAATGAGAGGAACTCGGTGGTCTCCCCCTATACTTAGGATTAACTAATCCTAAGTATAGCAAGCTGTACATGAAGGGAAATCCGAGTGAAGAAGATTCAGAGTCTGCCCCCCTATACTTAGGGTAAAATATCCCTAAGTATAGGCAGCAAAAACAGGAGCAGAAAGAATGAAAAGAATACTCGCAAGTCCGACATCCCCCCTATACTTAGGGTAAAGTACACCCTAAGTATAGCATAATCACAGGATGAGAAAAGGGATGTGGGACTAAAGAATAGAATGATATGGACAACTGGATCTATACAGGCGGAGGAACAGTGAAAATCAGGCGTGAGATGCAAAAGATGTGAGTCAAGAGACTACATCTCACGCAAAATGAATAGTGGCAACAATAACGTCCCGCGGCTCATGATCTAGAAATGGCTTGAGCCGCTGGCCGTTCACTCGAAGGTTACTCTCAGAAGATAACTCAGATATATCAATGCTACCGTTATCGTGTACCTTTCTGACCAAGTAAGGTCCCTTCCATTTGCTCTGTAGCTTCCCTGGGAATAATCGTAGCCTTGCATAAAACAACCATACTCTCTGTCCAATCTCAAAATGCTTGTGGCTGATGTGAGAATCATGCCACTCCTTCACTTTTTCCTTATAATGTAGGCTGCTTGAGAAAGCTGCATCTCTCAGCTCCTCCAGGGCAGCTAGCTCTGCCCTCCTCTGGTCTCCTATACCATCTGAATCCATCAAAATATCTGTGACTGCCCAAAGTGACTTGTGCCTCAGCTCAACAGGTAAATGGCATGGCTTGCCATAAACGAGGCGAAAGGGAGATGTACCCAATGGAGTCTTGAAAGACGTCCGATATGCCCACAAGACCGAGTCCAAAAGCTGTGACCAATTCTTTCGGTCAGGGCGGACGACTTTCTGCAAAATATTCTTGATCTCCCTATTCGACACCTCAGCTAGACCATTCGTCTGAGGATGGTAAGGTGTGGCAACACGATGGTCTATACTGAACTCGCTAGCAAGGGCCTTCACCTGGTCGTTGATGAAATGAGACCCCCCATCAGAAATCAGAACTCGTGGAACCCCGAACCACGTGATGATGTGCTTCCTCAAAAATCTGCACACTGTCTTCGCATCAGCGGCTCGGGCGGGGATAGCCTCAACCCAACGACTAACATAATCTACGGCCAACAGAATGTACTCAAATCCCTGACTCTTAGGGAATGGACCCATGAAATCGATGCCCCATGCGTCAAAAACCTCACAGAAGTGAATGGGCTGCATCGGCATCATATCACGCTGTCCACAAGTGCCCATCCTCTGACAGTCAGTACACCTCTTGACGAACTCATCAGAGTCCTTGAAGAGGGTAGGCCACCACAAGCCGGATTGGAGCACTTTCTGTGCCGTTCTCCTCCCAGAATGATGTCCTCCTGCCTCAAACTTGTGGCAGTAAGTGAGGACGCTATGGTGTTCCTCCTGAGGAATACACCGACGCCAGACGCTGTCCCCTCCTTCGTGGTAAAGGATGGGATCCTCCCAGTGGTAGGACTTGGTCTTCGCAAGGAAGGTCTCAAGCCTCTGCTTGGGCCAATCTTGTGGGACTTTCCCAGCAACGAGAAAGTTCACAATATCGGCATACCACAGGAGTGAGGCGATAGCAAGGATCGCCTCATCTGGGAAGGTATCTCTAATGGGATCAATCTGCTCAGAATCCTCAGGCTGCTCTAATCGGGAAAGATGATCCGCCACCACATTCTTGACTCCAGGCTTATCCTTGATCTCAATGTCGAATTCCTGGAGTAGAAGGATCCATCTAGTAAGTCTGGCCTTGGCATCCTTCTTTTCCATGAGGTACCTGATGGCGGTATGATCTGTAAACAAAGTCACTCTAGATCCAATGATATATGATCTGAACTTATCTAGGGCGAAAACTACAGCTAGCATTTCCTTCTCTGTGACCGTATAATTCCGCTGGGCGGAATCCAATGTGCGGCTAGCATAGTGTATGGCAAATGGAACTCCATCCCTCCTTTGTCCCAGCACTGCCCCTACGGCAAAATCGGAGGCGTCCGTCATGATCTCGAATGGGAGAGACCAATCGGGTGGCTGAAGGACAGGAGCCTCAATAACACACTGCTGGAAAGTCTCAAAGGACGAAAGACACTTGTCATCGACAAGGAACTCGGTGTCTTTCGTCAAGAGGTCAGTCAACGGTCGGGCAATCTTGCTGAAATCATGAATGAATCTCCTATAAAAACCAACGTGCCCTAGAAATGACCGTAGCTGCTTCAAATTGGACGGCGGTGCGAGTTTTCTAATGACGTCTACCTTGGCCGGATCAACCTCCATGCCCCTGTTGGAGATGATGTGGCCAAGCACCGTCCCTTGAGTCACCATGAAGTGACTCTTCTCCCAAGACAGAACCAAGCGGGTAGCAATACATCGCTGGAGCACTCGGTCTAGGCAATCAAGACAGGAATCGAATCCGTCGCCGTAAACCGAGAAGTCGTCCATGAAGACCTCCAAACACTCCCCTACCATGTCCGAAAAGATCGACAGCATGCATCTCTGAAAAGTCGCAGGGGCGTTGCATAACCCAAATGGCATGCGTCGAAAGGCGTATGTACCGAAGGGACAGGTAAAGGTGGTCTCCTCCTGATCCTCAGGAGCGATGGCCACCTGATTGTAGCCCGAGTACCCATCCAGGAAGCAATAGTGGCTCTTCCCTGCCAGTCTCTCTATGATCTGATCAATAAAAGGCAGGGGGAAATGGTCCTTCTTGGTGGCCTGGTTGAGTCTCCTGTAGTCAACGCAGACCCGCCAAGAGGTGGGTACTCGTGTAGCAATCTCCTCTCCCTACTCACTGATCACAGTCGTGTTGCCCGTCTTCTTGGGCACCACATGCAAGGGGCTGACCCACTTGGAGTCGGAAATGGGATAAATAAAATCTGCACTCCACCATTTTGATATTTCCTTCATGACAACCTCTCTTAGGTTGGGGTTCAGTCGCCGCTGGAACTCACGCGACGGCTTTGCCCCTTCCTCGAGATAGATATGGTGGGAGCACAACGAGGGACTAATCCCATGGAGATCTGCTACGCTTCATCCAATTGCCTTGCGGTTCTTTTCAAGAACCTCCATCAGACGGGATTCTTGTTCTCCAGTCAGATCGGCAGAGATGATGACTGGGTACATCTCAGACTCTCCCGCAAGGAATCGATACTTCAGCGAAGTAGGGAGCGGCTTTAGCTCTGGACAGCTGGGTGCTGGCAAATCTGGCTTTTGAAGAAGATGTGTGTATGCTGACAATTCTGCCACATCTGCCTGGGAAAATGATAAAGAACTCTCACAAACTGGATCTGGAGAAGGCGGGTCCTCTGCATTGTCTCTGATCTGCTCTGCCTCTACCTTCTCCTCATCTGTAGGCTCAGGTGGATCCAGGTCTGGCATCTGATCATCACAATCTGCCCAATCAGATTCTGAATCTGAGGGATCTGTATCAACTGCGGTGGCATCAGTACCACCGTCACTGAAAATCGTGTCGCGATTAAGGTCCGACTCTGCCGACTCAATAGTATCCTGAACCAGGGCTGTGCTCTCCAGACTATCCTCTGCTATTATCTCTGCATCAGCTGTATCTGAATATGAGAGGATGGTCTGTGCTGCAGGATCTGCCCAAGCTGCCTCATCATCTGTGATCACAAAATCACAGTCCTGGTGGATGTCTGGCTCTGCGTCTGTCAGCTGTTCTGAATCTGTACTGCCCTCTGAGCGGGAGCTATCTCTGGCTCTGTGGTCCTTAACCGTCTCTATTTGTATACTCTCGCCCTGGACGCGAAAGAATACCTTCCCACTGTCATGGTCAGTTACCGCTTTGGCTGTGGCCAAGAACGGACGACCGAGGATGATGGGGGAATTGGTCAACGAGTCAGGGGTCTCCATGTCCAGCACTACGAAGTCCACGGGGAATTGCAAACCCTGAATCGTGACGACAACGTCTCGCAACAACCCCTTTGGCCTCTTGACAGACCGATCAGCAAACTGAAGGTATGTCCTGCTCTGTCTAAGAGTGCCCAACTCTAAGTGGTCGAGAAGGGTTGCCGGAAGGAGGTTGATCGACGATCCGCTATCTAATAGAGTACGGTCGAACCTCTGCTCACTAATCTGACATCTGACATACGGGGCTCCTAAATCTGGTCTCTTGGTTGGCAGATGGTTCTGGATCGCGTAACACGTGGCTTTTGTCAACACGTGAATTTCTGCGGTGTTGTTCCTCTTCTTCCTCCTGACTGTGGTCCTGTCTCTCAAGGATCGCTGAAGAAGAGGGATGTGCTGCAAAGCCTCATGGAGGGTCAGCTGGATGTGAAATCGGTCTATCATGCTCTGGCTGAACTCCTCCTGCTCTCTCTTTTTTGGATTTTTTTCTTTTTTCTTCCCCTTCCCCAACTCAAGGGCTCTAGGAAAGGGGATCACAGGGTCCTTCTCAGATGAAGGACTAGGAATAGGCCTAGACGGTTCGATGACCGGATCCTCACATGCATCATACACCACAGTGGGATCAGAAGAAACTAAACCTTTTCCTCTATTCAAAATAAAGTTCTGAGATACATCCATACGAGGAAAGACAACATTTCTATCAGAATGAAAATTGGTGGCCTTAGTACCACCTCTAGTTGGCTCTACAACTAGACGTCTTGCGGCTTCAGTACCGCGGGCTGGCTCGGCTCTGCTGGTGGCGTCAGTACCACCTCCTCGATATGGTGAAGCGGCGGCCTCAGTACCGCCGGTGGAATCAGCATCCTTGGTGGCCTCAGTACCACCGTCATCGTGTAGAGCGGCCTCAGTACCGCTCTCCTCCTCCTCCTGTGGCGCCTCTGGAGTGTCCTCGTGGTGAAGCTCAGATGAGGCGCCGCCGCCTGCTGGGGTCCTACCGCTCCTAAGTGTGACAAAATCAGCATCAAATAGATCCGAAGATGTATCATCAAATAAGTCACTAGGAGGGGTAGGCTCAGTGTGAACTACCTGCTCAGATTTCCTCTTTAAGCTATTCGGATTAGGCTCGATCTGTGCAGGGATGGCGGCCTTCCCTCTCATCAGGTCCCGCATCTCCTGGCGGAACTCGTCCATCTCCCGTCTAAATGTAGCCTGCTGCTCTGTGAAGATGCGGGCTAGATCATCCAAGGCGGGGCTCTCATGGGAGCCCGACGGGTTGCCTCTCTGGTAATGAGGCTGCTGGACCTGGTGCTGCTGGGGCTGAGAGGGGTAAGAGGAAGGATGCTGCTGCTGGTGAGTCTGCTGCTCACGTCTCCAAGTCTGTCCCTGCTGCTGGTAGGGACGAGATACGAAGGATGATGGCTGGTGTGACTGGTATGCTGGGGGCTACTGGTGATCTCTCTGCTGGGAGTACTTCCCTCCCTGACCGGCTGGCTGCTGTTGGGACTGGTTACCCCCATTCCCCCACCTGAATCCGGGATGGTCTCGTCGGATTCCAGGTTGAGGACGGTCATACCAAATCCCGTTGACATCCATCAACGGTTCCTCAACGTAAGGGGCTGGTGGGAGTACGTCCAGAGGCTGATCCGGCTGATATACCACCATCTGTAATTCTGAAGATGGTGGTGACTGGTAAGAGGGCTGCTGCTGCTGATACGGCTCCGCCTGTACAAGGTGAACTTGTCTAGGCTGCTGCAAGGAGCTGGAGCGCTGGGACGAGCTGCGGCTGCCGCCGGAATCGCCTCGCGACTGAAGACGGGGCTGAGAAGCCGTCTGTGCCTCCTGAAGACACAAGAGATGGGTCTTCACGTCGCTCAGAGTTTGTGCCATCTATCCAGAAGCTCTCTGAACCTCTCCCATGCCTCGTGAAACTACTCGTTAGGGAGCATGGAGAAGTTGTTGATCAGGGCCCTCGCGGCATTCGTCCGCCCGAGTGGATAGTACTTGTTCAAGTACTCGGTGCGGAGCTGCTCCCAGGTGTAAACAAACTTCCCTAAATGCTTCAGCCAGGCGGCTGCTCTATCTGCCAGTGAAAAAGGGAAGGCCATCATCCGAATCGTATCCTGGTCCACATGACGGTCGTGGACAGTGCTGCAGATCATCAAAAACTCCTGGAGATGGAGGTGGGGCTCCTCAGTGGCGAGTCCGTGAAAATGAGGGAGCATCTGCAGGGTGTTCGGAGGGAACTTGAAATCCCCCACGATAGCAGGTACCACCACCCAATGGTGCATCAGTGTAGATCCGGGGTTGTGTAACTCCCGCATCGGTCTCAGTGGTCCCGCCGCTGCGGCAGCCGCTGCTGCGGCTGCTGCCTCTGCATCAGCATCAGGAATGTCCCCAGGCTCGCTCTGATCTCTCTCTTCTCTGAGTCGCTCCAACTCCCTTCTCATCTCAATCATGAAAGCTCCCTGATCGCGTAGCTGCTTCTGCACTGCCTCTAATGATGCGATCAGGGTGGAGTTGATCGCTCCCTGGTCAGGGTGATGATCTGAACTGCCGGCTCCGGCCATAGTGACGTCTGCAAAATCAGATGAGCCCAACTCAGGTTCTGTCAAATCAATTCGTCTTTCCTCGGGCTCATGTCTCTCAGTAGTAAAAGAAAGGGGATCGAGGGAGAACAGGGTGGAATCGTACTCGGGCCTGGAGAGCTGGTCTCGACTCTCACGGGCCAACCTAGATGATGAAGTAGACGCACCTGAAAGCGGTGCAGCCAGAGGCTGCCTAAGAGATCGTCTACCCATCATCTTGATCTGGCGAGTTGGGCGGATGGGATCTGGAGAAAATATGATCGTAAAGCAAACCCCCGGTTCACCAACGCAACACAATGTAAAGACCGTGAAAGCTCGGTCAATTTATCTTGTCAATTTTATTGGGTGAACACACAAGATATCAGAGCGCTTACGTGACCTGTTAGGATACCCGATGCTACTCCAACCGACTGGCCCGCACGGAAGAGTCGGTAGTCATCTAAAAATAGCATCGGAGGGCTCTACCTAGGGTGCGGGTCACTCTCTCGCGCATCCAAACCATACAATGAGGGGGTTGCTTTCCCCAAGACAAATTTTTAATGTGAGTGTCTTTTAGGGTCAATAGTGTTATCCAGTCCCACTTTTTTTTGTTTTTCTTTTTTAATTTTTTTAATTTTTCAAAATAAATACAAGCGGCCTAACGAATTTTCCGATTCTCCTGATGATTAAGCCAAAAACAGAGGGAGAAGACGAAAAAGCCGATGCGCGAAGAAATCAATGATGCATGCAGAGAAAGAAATGCGTACCTTGTCTCCGGCACTCTACATGCAAGTGATCCGCGCAGAATTTAAAGACAGAATTAAACTACCTAAATGGTGCAGCGAGGAAAAACCGAGTCCTAGATGAGCAAATTTCTATCGCAAGAACCGTCTAACCGATCACGGTCCTCCAAGCCAAAGAGTCCGGTCTTGGCCCACCCCTCCTCTTCTCGACAGGTCGAGTTCAGGAGTAGCACTTGGGGGCAGGCTACGGCACGTAGGCCACGGAAGATAATGAATCGGCTATTTTTATTATTTATTATTAGTAGGTCCAATTAACGATCTATAGGAACAGATAAGCAATTAAGTGTGGGGACCCTACTAATTACGGCACAAGCAAGAGAAATTCCTAAATCTAGGGGCTCGAGAAAAATCGCGTAAACACCGGAAAAGGCAGCTAACTATCAAAACCGCAGAAAAAGCCGCGAAAATCCAAATGGGTCCCCCGAGCACACCGGTACTCGGCGAAACAGACCCGCTAAATTACAAGTGTCCACAGTTCAAAAGTCCTAAATTATTACAAAAATATTGTTCTCTCTCCCTCTCAAAAATAAAAATTCCTGCTCCTCTCTCTCTTCCTCCTGCGCGGGTCCTCTAAAAAGAAACTCCAAGTCGTCCAAGCAGCACCTCGCACAAAAATCCAAGAGAGAATGTCAAAAAATAATTATAATATAGAGAGAGGAAAAAATAGAAAAATGACTACAAAGCCGTGCTCCCCGGCAACGGCGCCATTCTGATGAACCGAAATCCCGAGCGGTTAAGAGAGGAATAAATAATATCAAAATGTCGTCGTTCTCAACCACAGGAATCGGTCAACGAGAAAAATTTGTAAACCACTCAGAAAATCAAGAAATTCAATGTAAGCGGTCTTCGCTATTCTTTTTACCTGGTATAGCGACCAGGGTCGAACACAAGGAGCACGATTTAAAAACTATGTAGTCAAATTTCGAAAGCTAATTTTTTTAGTGGTTTTTGGATTTTTAAAATGTTTTTGGATTTTTTAATAAATGAAGAAAATAAGAGAAAGTATAAACAAGCAAGCTCTGACAATTTATTTAATGCACCAAAAATCAAGCAAAAATTCAAGAAAAATTGTTTTTATGTTTTTTAGGTTTTTAAGTGTTTTTGGTGAATTTTTGAGATTTTTATAATGGGAATTTTATTTTCTAAAAATCAAACAGTACTGAAAATGCAAGGCACTGTCCAGCAGGGCCCAAAACCCAAAGATAAAATATCTAAGGATCTCAAAGGGACCTGGAGGTAATTTTCCTGTATACTAGAGAAAACAAGGAAAATTTGAGCACCAAAATTATTGTTTTTGGATTTTTAAATTATTTATTATGATTTTTATGAGTTTTGAGGTGTTTTTAGATTTTTAAGGTTTTTACTCAATGAAAAATAGCCAAAATTGGCTAGAAAATCAAACAACACAACAGAAACGACACTTAATTTTTATGGAATTTTTGGGGGTGTTTTTATATTTTTTTGGGAATTTTAAATCTAGACAGTAGCTAAAATGAGAGTTTTTGAATTTTTAAAAATAGAAAATAAACTCAGAAATGTCCTCAAAAATCTACAAAAATCCTACACCATGGCAGGAGCCATGTATCAAATTTTCGTTGGATTTGGAGATGATTTGATATTTTATTCAAAATCCAAAAGGGGGCACTGTGCACAGGGATCAAAGTGCAAATACCCAAAGTTCTGGGGGTCCTGGTGCAAAATACCCAAGAAATCACGCGCGTGGCGCGTGCTTGAGGCACTCAGGGACCTATATGTAAGAAAAACCAAGTCCTAGGACCTTTTGGTAACTCGTACCAAAAAGTCCAGGGACGGTTATGCAATTAACCCACTAAAACACGCACATGTGCAAATAAAACACTCACAGGGGTATATATGCAATTACCAAAAAGTTTTCATTCATTAATAAACAACCAGAACTACAGGACTAATGTTGCAAATACACCAAACATACACGTGACGAAGCACGTGGCTCACACAAACAGGGGTATAAATGCAAATATCAAAGAGCACGAGGTCCAATGTGCAAATATCCCAACGTAAATAAAATACGCTAAATAATTACAGGACTGAAGCATAAAGCAAAGACTAAGAGGGGGCCTAAGGTAATTTACCCCTTTATTAATGGAGCGGCTGGATAGATGCCACGTGGAGCATCTGACGGTGGCGAACGACGGGCGCTCCACAGCTGAGCTCCTCGGGCGAATCCGACGGCGGGGGTTTCGCCACGTGGGAGATCGAACGGTGTAGGGCGCAGGTGGCTAACCCTCGTGCATCGGACGGCTGGAATCAATCCTCTACGGATCTGACGGTGGCGGCTGCTCCTGGAATGGACGGTCCAGATGGAAACTGGAGCGGGAGGATGATCGGACGGTCAAAGAGGATCGAGGAAGAACAGTTGGCCGGCGAGTTTCGCCAGCCCAAGGCACACGCTCCCAACCTCCCCTGCTGCTCGTGAAGATCGGAGAAGCTCCGCGATGACGTTCCGCAGCGGCTGGTGGTCTCCGATGACCCAGCCGAGCTCTGGAGAGCTCCGGCGAGGTCGGCGGAGATGAAGCTCCTGGACCTGATGGTCCAAGCCCTCAGATGGGCTTGGATGTACCTGCAAAAACAACCAGGAGACTCGCGGGTCGAGGGCAAACTGCCTCGACCCGGTTAGGCGGGGTGAAGGTGATCGGGGAGACGAAATGGGCGAGCTCCGGCGAGGCGGTGGACGGAGGAGCTCGATTCCCAGATCATGTGCGATCTGGGTTGGTCGAAGGGGTGAAGAAGGTGCGGAGAGGTCTGGCGAAGATGATGGTCGGGTCAGAATGGCAGATGGGGTATCGGAGGTGGCTGGCGACGGCGGCGGAGCTACGCTAACAGTAAGCTAAAGATTTAATTCTACGCTATTCTACGGCCTAAAAGATCTACCTGGGTGGTCGGAGAGACTGGGGAAGAGCAGGGGGTGCTCCTGGTCGTAGCCTCGAGGGTCGTCTCGGCCCGAGGCTCGGTGCTCACGCTGGTGGCGGAGCAAAGGCGGCGAAGAACGCCGGATCAGTGGATTCGCCTCCTCGCCTCG
Source organism: Ottelia alismoides (assembly GCA_037367405.1). Taxonomy (NCBI): domain Eukaryota; kingdom Viridiplantae; phylum Streptophyta; class Magnoliopsida; order Alismatales; family Hydrocharitaceae; genus Ottelia; species Ottelia alismoides. Next base: position 271,783 of record JAZKJV010007447.1, read on the forward strand.
CTGCAACAGTGGCAATCGCTTGCTGTCACTCTCGCGATGCCGCCGGAGTTCACTGGGAAGAAGGAGAAGGGACAAAGATGAGGCGCGGAGGCGGCGGAGGTGAGAATATATAAAGCGGCAGGCCCGATTAGGGTTGGGAGGCGACGGCTATGGAAGGCGTGATTCGCACGGCGAAGGATCTGGCGAGGATGTCGGATGATCGGCGAAGGATCCGGGCACGGGGTTTGCGTGGACGACAGGCTGGAGGCGCGTGGAAAAATCGGCGAAGGCGGGGCGGCGCGCGTCGTCTCGAAAAGGAAAGAGTCCGCGGGGGAGTTGACCGGGGTCAACAATCCCCCGTGGACCAATCAGGAGCCGCCATTTGTTGAATTTTTTGTTTATTTATTTTAAGGTAGAAAATGGCCGAATTAAGGAAAACTTAGAACATGAAATATTTTTCTTTTATTTTTTTCTATTTTTTGGTGATTTTTAATTAATTTTTGGAAATAAAAATGAGGTATTTACATTATATAGGTATATATACAATATGGAGGCTTTCGATTTTTGATTTTTAATTATTATTTTTTGTACAATTTTATTCCTATTTTATATTTTATTTATTTATAGTATGAAATTAGGAATAAAAGGGTATTTTTATTTTATTTTTATTGTTTATATACAAGGGTGAAATAAATAAATATATATGTACACTTATATACATGGCATATGTACAATATATTTTTGTATTTTTAATTTTTGTTATTTTTATTTGATTTTTGTTTTAATTCTTTTTATTTATTTTATTTACAATATATACCATAGAATATTCACAAAAAGTTTTGAAAATAAATACATTTATTTATAGGGTTAAATAAATAAAGAATGATGGTCTATGCACATGCTGGAGGGATATTTTTGTATTTTTGAATTTTTTTTTTAGATTTTTATTTTGTTTTTAAGAGTTTCTAAATATATACAAATATTTACAAGAATATTTTTGGTTGAGGAAAATATAATTTTATTTATTTACATAGATATCTACACATGAGCTCCTATCTCCCTCTACTGTGGTTTTTATGCGGTCAGGCCCATGCTGAGCCCTCCCTTGGGTTAGGTTGCTCAATATTTATTCTAAATATTTCCCTCTTTTTCTTTTTACTCTTTATTCTTTTATTTTTGCACAAAAACATGCTAATTATAGGTTTTTACACAATGCATGCTTTTGGTAATTATTTGTATTTACACATATCTACATGTATTTGCAAAGGTTTTTGTAGCTAAAATAGAAGAATAAAGAGTGATGAATGGGTATTCATCACCCCCCTATAATTGCATTATATAAGGCTAAGAATGGCTTTCCGAGAATGATTAGAGACTGGGTGAGTTCTCCTTGATGCTCAATGTCAATAATCGTGAAGTTCATTTTGAGCGGAGCACCTTGGAATGTAATGATGACTGAAATTGTTCCTCTTGGTCATTTTATAGATCGATCAGCTAGTTGAATGATCTCTCTTGATTTCCTAATTGGTCCGAGTTTGAGCTTGTCAAACACAGAGGTCGGGAGGACGTTGATTGGTGAGTCGTCATTAATTTGGATATGGTTGAATGTTGTGTCTTTGATTCCACAGTCAAATCGAGACAATCGCTTCACTCTGTGTTTTTTGGTCTTTCTTCTCATTACCAAAGAGGTGGCCAATGACAATATATGTCTTTCGATCCTTGTTCTCTTCCTGTCTGACTTTTTCGACATTAATTTACTCTTTACAAATCTTTCTATGTTGGGGGAGTGTTCAATGGCATGAAATAAAGGAAGTTCAAAAATCAATCTTTTATCCAGCACTTCCTTTAGAATAGGATCCACATTCTTCAAATCCTCTCCACTTTGAATTTTTAAGGATTTTCTTTTTTTTGGCATTTTTGATTTTTTTGATTTTTTGGTCTTTTTGTTGTGATGTGTAGTACTGCTTTTTATAGTAGAGGAAGGACTTCGATCAGAGCTAGAGTCATCCCTAAGGGAGTAGTATTCAGAGGTATCGCTATCATAGCCATCCCTATGGCGTACAGAGTTTGTGAGTCACAAAGTGTTCTCATGATTTTTAACATGAGATCCATTCATTCCAACTTCTATTTCATGTACGAGCTGGGAGAAGATCCTCTCAGAATATCCAATATATGTTTTGATTTGTTATCCTATGAAATTTTCTCCTGAGAAATCATGGAAGGAGTCTACTCAGTGGAAGGATTCTGCAAGAATCTGTAGGTCTCATACTCAGCATACTCTCATACTCAGCATACCAAGACTAAGGCATGCAATGCTGAGTTGAGTATAGTCCATTTCTGTGGTTGTGATTGTTCGAATCCTCATATGGTAAAGTCAGCATACAGGGTTTATGTCTATCAATATCATTGATCTATGCCTCTGTATTTGCAGGTTGTCTGAAGGAGTGGTATACGGATTGGTCAATAAAGACTTGATCATTAGGGTCGATCCAGTATGGACGTCATTAGGTGTGGGCCGCTCCATTCGGTTTAGTGGGGTTGTCACGTTATTTCCAAAGGTCAAGGTAAGATTTAAATTTGTGAAGTGTCAACCTATCCCAACAAATTTGTAATGAGAAGATGGAGTCAGTTGGGGTTGGTGTCTCTGCCAGATGTTTGTCTCAGTAGTGGATTGTTCTTTAAATGGTTCATGAGTTCTGGCGAGAAATCGGGAATAAGATGGGTCATCCCATGATGGAAGTTGTTTATGTATAGAAAAGGGTGGGGGCGATGGTATATCAAAAGGAGTGTTGAATTTTATTGGATCCGAGTAAAATGGATGGAATTATAGTGGATCGGATTCATCCGTGGGTGAGAGTATCCCACGAATGTTGGGGGATGCTGGGAAGAAGTGGGTTTAGATGATTTGGGTTTGATTGAAAAGAAATAATCTGGTTGGTACTTGGACCAATGTCCCATTTTTTATGGGAGATGGATGAACTAATATATTGGATCTTGGTTAAATGTGTTCAAGCACAAGGGATACTCATAAGAAAGAAAAAGAATCAAGAAGGGAGAATGATGGCACAAGTTTATGGTTTTTGAAATTCGAATTTGGTTCATGCACACCAATGCAAACACAAATCAAATCCCACATTCACAAATTCACACAATGGAAGCTGTGAGAGTCCGACCAATTATCTTTTGTATTTTAATTGGTGATAATTTCAATCTTGGAAAAGAATTAACGAGCTGCTAGTTGCCGAAAATTTTCCTAAAGACTAGCCCGAATTCCTACGGCTAGTTGCATCCACTTTCATCCAATATGAGTGAAAGTACATATCATAAAATAACTATTCATGTTACTTAAGGACGGTGGCAATCACATTGTCCTTTAAGTTTCGTCACTGAAAAGCAGCTAGTCATTTTTAGAATCAGTAGTCTAAATGAAGGTTCCGGAGCTTTGCTCTATCCTAAGTGTTCACCCTTCGCTCACTTAGAAAAATAAATGAATCCAACGACGAGGTTATTCTCCCGCAACAATGCTTGATTTTATGATTTAATTTAAAGTTGGTCTTGTTTAGCAGTCTCAATTTTAATTAAGTGATTACTGAAAAATTAGGTAAGCACAAATGCACATCTACCGTCCAATCCCAATTTCCTTTTAATTTCTAAATGATAAAATAGGAGAGAGAAATTCAAGAAATATTGATGCACGTAGAAAATAATGATGTATGCTCAGTTAGAAGACTTACAGTGATTTCTCACAATCTTCATGTGGGGTGCAATACCTAATTATTCTATATGATATGCAAGCCGACAAGACCATACCTAGCAGATAGTTCTATTAGTCAAGAAGAAATGAGTTAAATATTTTACTAAGTTGAACGATATAGAAATGCATCTCAATTAAGTGTAGTGTGATCCTAAGTTCTATGAGCACAAGCAAAATAATCTTAAATGCTCTAATAGCCGTAAGTATAGGTCTAATCCTATGAACCACTCAAGTCAGGCCCCACCCTCACAGGAGAGTGAAACATGTCCGATACACCACAGAGAAAGAGTTTAGATCTTGTTACACACACGAGAGTCCAAACAGACACTGTTGCAAATGGGAAATTCTTATAAATATTTGCAAAAATAAAATTACAGAAATTAAAATACTAGATGCTCCAACCCAGCTCTCAACTCCCTTTCGCACTCTATGCTCTCTCACGACTCGACTTGATCTTAATTTTAATGCTATTTCTTGGGCAGCCGGTGAAAATACGTCGATTTCATGAAAATCGCTTCACGTACGTCGGGTACCTCACACAAAAAATAAGATAGAATGTGTAAGAGAGTGACATAAAAAATAAAAAAAAGAATATAAATGTTGAGGAAAAAAAAATAAAACAAAGTAAATGTAGGAAAATGGAAAATGTATAGTGATGAGTTTTGGGGGTTAGACTACCTGAATGTATGGAAGAATCTGACACTAATTTTCTAAAAAAAAAAATCTAAGTTGTTTGCCTCCCCGGCAACGACGCCATCTGATTGGTCTGTGAAACTCTTATGTTAACTAATGAGAATTAACACGTGAATAAAAAATATGTCGTCGTTTGTTGTAGGCGGGTAATCGGAATAGATCAATAAAATAACCACTTAATTAATTAATTGAATTTTACTCAAGTGATTTTATGTTCATTTATCCAGGGCAAGCCCCAGGATCGAACTTGACGAGTCAAAGGAACAACCTAGATTGATATATATATATATATATATATCAAATTTCGGGTGCGATTTTCGAGGCAGATATTTTTTTATTTTTTTTCTAATGTAATTCTTGAAATGTAAATGAAATGAGGTCCAATTTTAAGGTCTAAAAATTAATTCCAATTAAACACTATCCAAAAATTGCTAAAGTTGGCCAAGATGTTACTTATGCTAAAACGAGTGCACTGCATTTTTTTGGAATTTTCTAATGTAAGATGAGTATTTTATGAATTAATGAATGTAAAAAGTATAAATGCCAATAATTAATTATAATAAATAATAAACCTACTTATTTTCAAGAAACAAAATTATTTAAGATATATCTATAAATAAATATCTTAGAAAAATCTTAAACCCTAAAAATGCAGTTTAATACCTATTAAAAATTAAATTTTGAAATATACAAAATGTTTTTTATAGATTAAGTGATGAATGCAAATGCATTTATTTCGGGCACAATTTAAAACACAATTAATTCTACTATCCATGATTTTTTGGTAATTTTCCAAGCAATGATTGATTTGATACGAATTATTGAGAATAAATTGGGCAAAATATGCAATTTCTCATATAAATAATTATTAATAATCACCCACATGACATAAAAATATAAAGATCATGCCATAATGTAGAGAATTAATTGAGGATCAAAATATAATTTTGTAAATAATAAAATGATGAAATAATGATGTTTAAAATAAAGAAAGAGTCTAGGGTTCTATTTTTAATATTACAGTAATTAAAAAAAAGAAAATGCAATGAAAGGGGCTAAGAATGAATTACCGAACCCAGTGGGCTTCTGTAAAATTTCCCAGGCGCACGTGCTCAGTGGCAGGGCCTATGTGAAAAAGGTGATACTCCATGGGTGTCTTCCGCAAATCTACTTAGGAAGGGGTGTTGGCTATGTGAGGGGGCCTCAGACTAAGTCTCCGGTGGCTCTAGTAGGCGTCTGAAGCGACGGTCGAGAGTCACGCGCAGGGCGGAGGAGCACCTCCGATGGTTGTCGGGGCAACGACGAGGCGGGGATGTGGCTGGTGGGCTGATAAACCTCGTATTCATCATGCTAAAAGTCACTAATTGAACTCCTAGCTTAAATAAGCCAATAAAATTCATTAATAATTCCTCATTATTATACTGTATTATATTGTGTATAATTAACTTTAATTATCATACTTATTTCCTTGTAATTATTTTATTATTAAATCCATAAAAATTAGAGTAATTAATTATCTATAAATTCCTAACCCTTTAAAAGATCTTATAAATACAAAAATGTCAAGACCAAGAATTGGTGTTTTTATCCCTTTAAAAGTGTCCTTAAAAATACTTTTTGTACAAGTGACCTCGTTTGGCTTTTTGTCCAACATAAAACGATGTAGATCTCATCGTGATCTACAACTTTGATGTTTTGAAATTTTCTTAATTTTACCTCTAACTAGTTCTTTTATATTTTTCTTTATTTTCACTTTTTTTAATTTCTGGTGCAACCACGTGGCACCCTCTAGGCCGCCCACATGGTCGTCTTTTCCTTCCGTCACCCGGCGCCCTACCGGGCCACTGGATCTCCCCCAATCGCCTTCATCTCAACTATTGAGCCCCGTTGCACCCACAACCTCCTGATCACCCTCTGGATGTGATCCTCACCACTCCCTCGTGTCTCGCTCCTAGCCACCCGATCCCCTCATCATCTTATGGACACCATCACGCCACATCTTCCACTCCCTCTCATTTGTAGGATGAGACGTCAAGATCCTCACCGTCCATCACCACCTCCATAAGAGTCGCCTGATCTGATCATCAGATCAGATCTCAACCACCCTTCCTCACCTCCACGAGTGCTGTTGGATCGATAGATCAAACGGTCCCTGTGCGTCGCCTACCTCCGGTCACCAACCCCCTCCCCCCGTCCTTTACACCTCGCGAGACCCTCACCCCTTTCCATTTTCGCTCTTGCCTCAGACCTTCTCTCCATTCCTTAATGCCTCCCCCTTGTAGTCGGCACCTCCACCATTCTCACGTAACCTCCACGTCCCTCCTCCATTACTGCTCCACCATTAAACCTCCATTCGAAAACCCCCGGCCCGTCACATGAAACCGTTATCAACCTCACCTATAAAATCCTCGCGTCCGGCCTCCGATAACCCTATCCACAACTTCATGGGGCTTCACCCTGGCATCCTCCGCCCTCTAGTGATAGCGGAGAGCGGTCTTGTCGAGGCGACGATGGTCGCACGCCTCCGGTGAGATCCATGGTCCTCCGACCATGTTAGCACCACCGTAGTGTGCCACTGAGCTCCATTCAATGGCCGGGCATGCCGGGCAATGATCCTGAGCTCCAATGGAGCTCGACCACAGGCCTCCTCCTCCACCAATCGCCTGGCTCTGACCATGTACCTGCTACCTCTTTTCTTTCCTATTTCTCTTAATTTTCTCGACATCCTCACACGACGTCACTGCCACCTGACCCCCCACGACCTCCACCAACCATCTCACATCTTCATCGACCCCCTCACACCCATCCTTCCCTTCTCCAAAGCCATCCCCGCTCTGACCCATGTCCTCCTCCACTTCATTGGAGAGGGAGCCTCAGGTCTTCCTGCTCCCTCCGCCTCTACGGACCTCTACTCCATTCACAAAATACCACGCACTCCCCGCACGTTGCTTCGACTATTATTAACCATTTCAGATCCTCAATGGTTAGAGCTTGCAAGTCTACTCCAATCTCGTGCTTCCTCTCCGACAACCAAGTCTGCCTTGCCTCTCCAGACGACGATGGAGCTACGCCGTCGTCCGAGCTTCAATGCCAAGCCCTCACGAATCTTCCTCGACCATCAAGAGAGCTTCCAGAGCATGGTGGAGCTCCATAGGAGTCGCTGGAGCACAACCTCCTTTAGTGATTCGCGACGGATGAAGACGGTACATGTAATGTCCGATCATCTGGATCGGACGAACCATATGATGACACGTGGACGACCCAAGCCTCCAGCCGAACCACCGGGCCCGGGTCCACTGAACCTCGTGCCGAGCCTCCATCAGATGCCACATGCCCCGAGCCTGGTCCCTCTCATGCATGGTACGTGAGGGCCTGGGAAAGTTGCAACAAAGACCCTAGACATTTTGTTATTTGCATATTGGTCCCCATGCACGTGCCTCACATGTGCGCCTGGGTATTTTACAAGGAGATCCTTGGTACCTATGGAAATTGCATTTATGTCCCTGCACGCAATGGGAAAATTACAGAAGGGCTCTGGCAATTTTGCAAGATTGCAAATAGGTCCTTACAGGGGACCTATTTGTAATTTGTTATTATTTATTTCCTGTATTATTATTACATTTATACCCTTGCAATATTTTATTCATATCTTGAGCATCATAAGTCCAAATTGCATGATTTTATCGTTGTTTTGTTCCATGTTTTGTCCTTTATTTCATGGCATGTTTAATTTTCTCATCTAATACCATTTTAAATGAAGTGAATTTTTATGTTTGATGAGGTTCTTTGCTCTACATGTCTTTGCCCTGACTAGATGATTGCCCGTATTTTTGTGCCCAATTCGACTCTAATTTCATACCCTAATTTGTTGCTCAATTTAAGTGATCTCTTTAGGGCATATTTGTAATTAACTATTTGCATGTTTATTCCTCACCTCTTTGCATTACTCTCATGCACAATCTTACATATGCATTGAAAAATAACTAAAAAATTGCATGCATCGTATAATTGCATGGTATTCCGCATCTACATGAAGACCTTGGAATTGAGAAATTATTCACACATGCTTTTAATTGATAAAAATTTGACAAATAAATAGAGTAGCTCGTGCTCCTATGTTCGACCTTGGTAGACTTGCTGAGTATAAATATTCCACAACATTCAAACATTTGTGGTTTTTGCTGAATCGTTTTTTTGCCTCCTATACTACAACCCACGACTATTAAAGAGGTGAATTCCACGTTCATCAACGGCGTCGGAGGATGGTGTTTGGGCGTGGCCTGGAGGGGACCTTATGGAGGAGCTACTCAATAGAATAGAGTGGAGGAGCAACTGGAGGCAGACCCCTGCAGGCTCCTGGAGGAGGGTGGTGCAGACAATGGTGCTTGATAGTGAAGACGACTCCTAGCTCAAGATGTCAATGATCCTGGGTTGGTTACTTGATGGACGGAGGAGGTTATAGTGAAGGAAGTATCTCAACGGCGATCGAACACCGGAGCGATGCAATCACGCATGCGTTGCAATGAGGTGGGGACCTCGAATCACGCCGCAGCATCGGAGGGATGCTTCATCGGGGAAGAAGAGGTTGAGAGAAGATGTCACTGTTGCTCGGATCCTTGGATCCTCATGCTATGTGTATTGGTTAATGAAAGAGAAGAGAGGCGGTGCTGCTTGTTAAATAGGAGCGATGGAGGCTTGATTGAGAAGGGGTGCCAGAGATGTGGGAGATTGATTCAGAAGGGGATAGTTGAAGGGACCAGATAGAGAGGCGGTGAGTGATTTGGGAAAGGAGCAGAGTTGGATATGGAAGGAGATTAGGGCGATCGACGATTGACAGCGATATTGGGATCCAAAGGGGCAAGATGGCGATTGTAGATGGAAGGAGGGAGAAGGAGACGACGGAGGGCAGCAACGATCGGAAGGTGGCATGCCCCCTGATCTGGATTGGTGCGAAATGGATGGAGGAAGTTTTCCAATAAATAAATGAAATTTATAAATACCGAAAATAGGTGACACATGTCAGCTCCAAGAGCTACCACGTGTCAGCTCCAGAAAAGTTAAAAAATAAAAGAACAAGATAAATATAAAAGAAATAGCAAATGATATCACATCGAAAATTTTTCTTCAAAAAAGTTACTCGTCTCAATGAGATCTACAACTTTCATGAAGGAATCGAAATCAAAATAAGTCATTTGCACAAAATGATATTTTTGGGGTACTCTGTACATAGAATGCCTTAGTTTTGGGGTTTTATATTTTTTTATCATTTTTAATAAGATAAAAAAGCAATAAAAAATACGATAAAATCAAAGGTAAATATCTACACATTAATCTTTTTTTTGGATTTTTATTAATTAAGAAAATGAAGAAATAAAATAAGGTATGAAAAGGAAGACTTGTGTACAGACGGTTAGTGAACACTCATACTTGGTTAGTTTCTTTAATTTTAATTTTAGTATAGGTTTGGATTTTTATGAATTTTAGTAAAACTTTTACCAAAGAAAATAAATGAAAAATAAATAAAATAAAAAGTGTCAAATATGTATGTAAAGTAATAGATCAAAATCGGGTAAAATATACATTGTTCAAAAGAGGCCCGAAACCCAACTTTCACATATGAGCTCCGATTCACTTGAACTTGATCTTATTTTGAAGGTAATTGAATGTATATTAGTTCAAAAGTTCATAGGATTAAAACAGACATTGTATGAGGATGATCTTGGTGTTTTTGTCTGATCATCCTGAAATTAGGGTTCGGGTTTATTTCTCAATTATTTCAGTATGCAATTTTTTATGTTTTTTCTTTATTGTTGTTAATCATATATACACAATGGATGTAGTTTAAGGTGATTTGAAGTTAGCAAAAATTCATTAAAAATAAGGGAAGTTGTCTTATTTTATAGGTCCATTGGGCATGGATTTTTGGCTTCTTATTTTATGCAATTATGCGTGCTATTATTATTATTTACATATGCATGAATGCTAATTATACAAGATAATTGATAAAATGCAGATGAATTTTGTGAAACTGAGCTTAATTAATCAACTAGAGTAATGAATCACATATTCATTAATTGGCCGACCATGCTCAGGGATGATATTGGTTTTGTACGGTTGTGCCTGATTTGTCAGAGGATGGGAGGGACAGTTACTCAAAGAAATGAGATGCCCATGCAGCGTGTGGTCATTTGTGATGTTTTTGATGCATGGGACATCGATTTTATGAGCCCCTTTCCCAATAGCCAAGGATACGGGTACATCTTGTTGGCGGTTGACTATTTCTCTAGGTGGGTAGAGGCTATAAAAACCCGAACTGCAGATAACAAGAATGTCTGTCAGTTTGTGAGAGAACATATCAGTGCCAGGTCCGGGGTACCAAAATTTCTAAGTTCTGATGGTAGTAGACACTTTGTGCACCGAGATGTGAGATCTATAGTTAAGGACTACTAATTTGAGCATAGAGTTACTAGTCCTTACCACGTACCCACAGTCCAATGACATGACAAAGGTTTCGAACATAGAGGTGAAGAGTATTTCGTAGAAGTTGGTTCGGCTCGATAAGAAAAACTTGTCCCAACTTTTGAACCAAGTTCTGTGGGCCTCCAAGACACCATTGGACACTTCACCATTTAGAATGATCTATCACAAGCCATGCCATTTACTCGCAGAGCTCATTCACAAATGTGATTCATAAATCTGAATGGGCAGTTAATTGGAGTTGTCACCTAGGGAAGATTTGTCATGACTTGAACTTGAACGAGGTCATGGAAATCTGAAACAGGGCATATGACAACAGTTTGATCTATAAGGACAAAGTGAAGAGATGTCATGATCGGCACATTAGGTGCAAAGACTTTGTCCCTATGCAAAAGGTATGGTTGTTTAATGCCAAGTTAAATATGTTCAACGGGAAGCTCGGATCTAAGTGGATGGTTCCCTTTGTTGTTAAGGGAGTGCATTGGAATGAAAGTGTAGAGATAGGTGATCTCACATAGGGTGTATAATCCCATGCGGTGAATGGACATCTGTTGAAGCACTTTGTAGATTCTAAGGAGCAGATAGTCCAAGTTGAGGTCATCAACTTCATGCAGAGAGAACACAAAGTAGATACATCATATTACTCTTCATGAAGATGCAATATCCAGATTCAGCAACTTAGAAGATCCAACGGCTTAGAAGATTTACTCACTCTTGTACATCTGATTTATTCATTCTTTTAGAGTGTAGGTTCCCTCTTCTGTAGATACTAACTCCATACTTAGGCTATTCAAAGACTAAGTATAGGGGGAGGCCCGTCTCTTTCTCGCATATTCTCCTCCATATCCCTAGTCATTCCCTTCTTTGTGTTATCTTCGTTCCTTCTCGTTCTTCACTCAATTGATCCCTTCAGCTTTCTCCTGCACTTAGGCTATTTAAAGCCTAAGTATAGGGAGAGATCCCTCAGTTATTGTATGTCCTTTTATATTTAGACTGAGCTATGACTTCATATCACTTTGTGTTATAAGGACATAAGAAAAGCTAAGTATAGTGGGGTGTACCTTATATATTATACATATACTTTAGCCATAACTCATATTTTGAAAATTTGGGGGCTAGGGTATATGTATGTTTGAACTGATTTGCATACAAATGTTTTGAAAATTATATCTAGTTATGTTACACTATTTTGGAAAATGTTTGACAGTGGTTTAAAAAATGAGGATTTTACTTGTTTTGAAAATCAGTTGAAAATATTTTGAAAATTTATATATTATGTGACATGGTATGGAAATTATTTTCAATTTTTTTTTCAAATTTGGGATAAAATAAGACTAACTTGTGTTTGTAAATATTTCTAACCTTATTCAAAAAAACTCTCTTTTCTCAATAAAAAACTAAAAAAACTAATACGTTAAGTTAGGTTTGGTCCCTGACACTTACACTTTCACACAAAACTTGTGATATTCAAGGACATTTGGCTTTTGAGGACTTAAGATTCAGAGTTAACCAACCTTATCCATTAGGGTTTTGGACTTAATTATTCATAATTCCTTGGTCTGAAAGATTTGTATCTTATATTACGTACTAAGTCTTTTTCCTAAGAATATGACCCGCACTTCACATGCATGACTGTAGTTATGATGAAAGGAGTGGAGGTTTCACGTGAGGGTCTGGCATGAGGGATTTGAGTTTGGATCTGATTTTATGATGCCCGAGGAAGGGATAAAATTGATGGAGCCTTCATGAGACCTGAGTGTCGGCAACCATTTGCCAGTATGAGAACGAGCTTTCTTGTACCAATCTCTTGATATACCTATGTGTTAGAGTGTGACGAAATTAATTTTTTTGTTGATCACTGTGCACTAAATTTTGGTAAAAGCAATGGAGCTAGCCAAATACAAAGAAAAGAAAGAAAGAAATACTGAAAGAAAAGCTCTTCCATACAAAGTAAAATATCAAAGAGCTTCCACCAAATGTGAGTGCTCCCAACCATTGCAAAGTATCCACTTGAATCACCGTTATTTGGACCAGGAGTCGGGCTAGCACCTAAAAAGGACTCCGCATCGTAAATGTTACAAGTCTCTGTGTAGTAAATATATTAGATACAAAAAAGGCGCATCCCGGTGTACTCCAAGGAAGATGAGTGCAGACGACTCCAGCTTCTCATGACGAACGTATTGATCAACACCAAAAATACATTAAGTGTTGAGTACTAAGGCACTTGAGTGATTCCTTGTTCCAATGAGAGGGAGAGAAGAATGGACACAAATCTATGCCCTTCCATTTATCGGTCGTTCATATTCACTTTTAAGTCCGACAAACTAAAGAGATGGTAGATTGAATGCTTGAACTGGTTTATTCCCTTGTGATGAGGGTTTGGTCCTTAGGAGAGTCTCTTGGATGGGAACCTGGGGTGACGCTTTTTACTATGCTCTTGTAACTGCAGTCCACAATTTAATATCATATCCTTATTATCTATGTATACCAGAGAGTCTGAAGATTGAGGAAGTTGGATACCTTTTGACTAAGGAGGGGTTCAACTTATAATTTAGGTCAAAAGAAACCAAGATTCCTTGAATGAATCGAGTCTTGTTCTTCACTTGCACAATCAGAGGATTGCCCAACTTATTTTCTATTCTTATTTCGAGGACAAGCATAGTTTAAGTATAGGGGGACGATGAATGTGTGATTCATCATATTATTTGTCGTCCATTATCCTCGTTATTTAAACTGTTCATTAACTTATGTAATTAATTTATGCAAATTAACACCTAACCCCTTGTAATTAACTAACCCTAATTTATTGTATTTTTGTATATATTCCACTTTTATTGTACGTGTTTTTTGGGGTTTAAAAAAATAAAAAATACAAAAATAACAAAAAAATCAAAATCAAGTGTTTTTATTCTTTAAAAATGCTTCCAAAAATATTTCTCTCTTTTTTATTTATTTTGGATTTTAATCAACATGAAACTTGTAGATCTCATCAAGGTCCACAACTTCATGTTTTGAGTTTTTCTTAATTTTAAGTGTAACTATTTGTTTTGTATTTTTCTTGGTTTTCCTTATTTTTCTTTTATTTCATTGGGCCAGGTGGTGCTCCCTGGAGCTGCCACGTGGCTCGTCCCCTCACGCGCCACCTGCCTCCTCCCTGGCTGTCTGATCTCCTCCTCATGCCTACATCCCAACTGTCCCTCTCTGCTTAATTCTCAGCCATCTGATGAGATCACCAGATCTTATTAGAGACACTCACTCAAGCCTCTTCCACAACGCTTGGATGGCTTTTCCATCCAGTGGTTATGATTCCTCCACGTTACCCTCACTTCTCCTAGTCATAGGATCTACCCCAAGGCTCATCTCCACCATCCACCCGTGCCACACTCCGCCGCGCCGCTTGATCTGACTGTCTCCCTTCTCATTTTTCCACTCTCTCATCCACCTTATACCACTCTTGATCTCTCTAGGTCAACGCTCTAACATCCATCTCCTTCGCCCGACACTTGCCTTCCCCTCTCTCCTCTTCCTTGGTCCACCATGAGCTCGCGAACCCACATCCTCCATCACTCGTACCTCACCCTTCTCCCCTTCAAATACTCCGTCATCGACACCTGTCGCATCCATCTGCCTTCAAGTGAGTGAGCTCCGCGAACCCCTTCCACCTCCGTAGTAGGGAGAGTGAGTGAGAGCGTGTGAAGATTGAGCGATTTATGTCGATGAGATCCTCACCTTCTCATGTGAGCTGCAACTACACAGTTGCTCGAACTTCATGCTTCTGACCTCAGGCGTGCCAAGAGAAGACCGAAGCCTCAAGCTTATCCCCAGGTCCATTCCACATCTCTTTCGTTCCCCTCCGTTCGCTCATCTTCTCCAATAGGTATCCTCTTGTATCTCTTCTCTTCTTTGTTTCTATCGTGTTTCTCCCATTTTTCTTTACACAGAGAGACACCCTCGCTTCCCTTCAACCAGTGTACTATCTTCATCGCATCTCCGACATACTCATACCGCCTTCATCTGTCTTTCTTTGCTTCTTCAAGACCTCATCCACTTCGCTCCACCTCCAGCCTTGCAAAGGTCAGAGTCATCGCCGATCTCAACTCCTCGACCTCCGACGAGTCCCTAATTCGCTCCACGACCATCCCAACCACACCCAATCAGCCTCGGCTATCCATTAACTCTGGTACGTACTCACCCTTGGATGGTCAGAATCTAGAACCCCATTCCGATCTCGAGATTCATGGTAGATAGACCTTCATCGACACGTTGCTCCGAGCATTCTCCGAGCTCCTACGTAGCCGCACCACCTTTGTGAAGGTGTCAACCTTCTTCTCTGACCTTCATCGACTCTAGCAATATAAGGAGGAGCCACAGAGCTCTCATCGGTGCCCCGCCTCAACGCCACTACCCACGATGACGGGGGAAGAACACAAGATACATGCACCGTTGAATCTGATCTAATGGCCAAGATCGCCCCCAAGCCTCTCACCGAAGCTACGATTCATCCCTCAGCCTTGGGTGTTCAAGCCTTCTTCGAGCTATTGTGGACACACCACGTGTAGACCAAGCCATGTCCTGAGCCTCGACCCCCTCACATGTTTCATGATGTGACTTGGGGAAATTTGCATCGGGACTCCTGGAATTCTCTAATACTGCGATTAGGTCCCTGGCTATGCGTGTGCCATGTCAAAATTGAAAGATAAATCATGTATTATATTTTTATTGCATTTTAGACCTTCAATATATTGTGAATATTGCATATACCCATGCGACTTGTGGTAATTGCATTTAAGCCCTGTTTGGACCCTTCTAAAGTAAAAAAGCTCATGTTTTCTTTCATTTAGGCCCCTAGATTGAATTACGAATAACTTGGGCACCTTTTATCCAAATTGTATGAAATTGATCTTTTTTAAAGCTAATTTAATGCTATTTAATGTGGAATAATTGGATTATGTATGTAATCTATTATGCGTGAATGAAAATTCAGATAACATAGGTTATTAGTTGATCTTAATTGGTCTCTGTAACCGGTTTGATAAATGGATTAAGTACACCACTTTACTCCATGATTTGATTGACATTTAATTTAATTTTCAGGAACTGAATGTGAAGTTTATTTAGCTTGGAATTCCCAAATTAATGTGACTTGTGGAGCTTATCACTTATTAAAGTTACCTTGAAATGGGAAGCATATTACACCTAGGCCATTTCTTGAGCTTAATTCGTGGTAAAATTTAGATTAAAGGACCCATTAGATATTTGATTGAGAGATTTCATTAGCTTAATCTAATTAAAATATTGTCACTTAGGCCCTTTTGGCATGCTTGCTTTCATGTGCATTTCGTAGCATTTATTTAAATTGCATAAAAAAATCGCCAAAAATCTCATTCATACATTTTGTAGTGCATTGTTACCTGACCCAATCTAGATAGCCCCTCTTAGTAGCTTGAGCATCATTATTAAACCTTCATTAAATTTACTTAATCCGTCATGTCCCTGTGTTCGACCCCAAACTTGCTCGGGATATAGATTCAAGCTGAGACACTCCTCGCAGAGATCCTCCTCTCAGTTCTGCATGATCCGCTAAGTATCATGCTACAACGAGCACAAATTAATTAATGCATTCATCGAGCCATCACTCGTCCACACTCAAAATATAAAAAGATAATAACTCAAAGCTAAACCTTGATGCAAAAAGCGATGTTGATGTCAGAATCGATGATCTTCCCAGATTGGATCCTTACACAAGATAAAAACCTATCATACATATCCTTTTATAAGGTTATATACATGGCATGCACTTGTCTCTTCTCCAACCCTATTTGGTAGATCTCTTATAGAACTTAATCATAAGCTGTTTCCAAATCAATAAAAATCATATGATGGTTCTTTCTTTTAGCTCTAGAAATCTTTGTTGATCTCCTCAATATATGGACAGCTTCAATAGTTGACCAACATGACATGAATCTGAATGGATTTTTTTCTTACTTCAAAAAGTTACCTTAGTATTCTTTCAATCATCCCTAAATTTTCATGGTAGACTCAACGGTTTGATGCCTTTGTAATTAAAAAAATAAATATTGCCTTTATTCTTGTAGAATGATACCACGTTATTTTTCCTCCATTCTTTCTTAGAAAGTATGACATCAAAATCATCATATAAGATCTACTAGAAGACTTCATGATTTGCTTTGAAGAATTCCACAAGCTTTTCAACCTACGTAATTTTTTAAAATTATAGCTAAAATAAACATTCATAAGAAACGAAAATTAAACATTTATAAAAAAATAACCCATTTGATGGGAGTTGTCAAGCAACCGCAAATTGAAAATCTATTAGTAGAAACATATTTAATATAGTCGTTGATTTGCATCCATATAAAATCTAAAGCTAGACGATGAAAAAATATTGAACTTACGTCGAACACTTTCTTGGAAATATTATTCTAAGGAAAACAAATAGAAGAAGTATTGTTATTCGCTCATATTAACTCTTAAAATTTTACCTAATTTAAAAATTGTCAATTCACTTCAAATCTACATATTTTGGTAATATTGTTATATATTCTTCTCCCAGAGTTAGTGATTTTCTACTCATATTTTTTCCAGTTTTTATTATTTCCTTCTAAGACACTGAGAAATAAAATAAACAAAGTCTAGTCGTACAAAGATTCAATTAAAATAAAGCTACTACAATAATGACTAAAATCCTATAAATTACTTCATATTCATTTGACGTACATATGATTTGTTGTCACTTTTTTTACTTTGACTTGTAAATGAGTGCGAGTAAAGGAAATCTGTCATGAAGTTGCTTAAACATGGTGGAGTTAGAAAATAGATTGTATTACTCTCGTGGAGGTAACATGGTTAATGAAATAAACCTATAAGATTGCCATCCAAAGGGGATTGCGATGCAGTTTGTTGCATGTCTCTCATCAGTTTCTATGTAATATTTTTTTAATCAAGGTATAATTCATCGAAGATGAAAAAACTCATAAAGAAACGCGATCACCTAGTACTCACTCAACCCAAATGAATTTCCAAAAATTATATTAATTCTTATTCTTAACAGGGGTAAGTCTTGTCTCGACACTAGTAGGCAAGTAACACTCAAGTACGTGATTTTCTAGGTGTACCTAAGTTAGGTAAATCTATGTCAAATGTGTGTAATATGTGTATAATTGTCAAAAAGTATTGTTTGTTATTATGTTTTTGTATCTTTAGTTGTTTTTCTATTTTTATTTTTTATTAATCTATCATTTAATTTTAATAATATGATACAATACAAGGAAAAGGATTAATTAATAATTATAAAAGGATTTTATCATTATTTATATATTATATATAATACATCTTAATTTTTATTTTTAAATTCTATTTAATTTGAAAATTTTAATCATTTTCAAGTACTACAAAATAAAAGGAAAAGTAAAGGTTTAAAGATATATATAAAAGAGAGAAAACAAGGGCCTTCGTATATAAAATAAGTGAAACAAAATATACATAATTTTTTTTGGTATTTTATACATTTTTATTTTTTATGAATTTTAAAAAATAAGGAATATTTTAGAATAAAATAGAAAATATCTTTTAAAATTACAAATAAGCCAAAGCATCACAGAATTCGAAAATAGATTTCCCTTAAAAATAACCATAAAAATCCCAACTATATCTTTCATGTATAGTATATGCAATGAGGTATCCCAAACATATTTTTTTAGACTTTTAGGATTTATGTGATTTGTTATGTTTTTTTCTAGTTTGAAGTAATTTTCAAACATAAATAAAAATAAAAATAAAAAAATCCTTGAGGAACCTTTACGCAATATAACCATGCATGGGAGGTTCTCACGCTCAATTGCGACATGAGAACACTAAGAAGTAGCATAACAAATTTCCCTAAATTACTCAGATGACCAATTAAAACCTATGTTCTTAAAGCCATGGAATAATCTTTTACGGTAATTTAAAAGGAATAAAAAGTAAATCCTGAAGTGGCATTGTAATTGTATGTGTAAGAGTTAATATAAGCACATTGATTAACATAAAGATTAACAAAATTAGGTCCAAGTAGCTTTGGATGGGATAGGTAGTCGCAGTTATATATGCATGGTTACTAGATCATATGGGTACTTGCCCCGGTCTATATGGATCAATCTTAAACTCATGCATATCCAACAAAGTATTTGCAACGGGTCGGATCAATTGCTTCCTGTAATGGGTCACATTAATCTCTATTTGCAATAATCTTGTGTTGTAGGAAAAACAACATGAATTGTCCAGTTGAATATAATAGATGGAATTGCACCATACACTCATGTTCCATGGATATCAATGGGTACAATGACATGTCTACATAATCAAAGTACTTGTTAGGACGAGGCACTCATTGAAATAGGACGAGTCGACCTATGAATCTATAATGATGGGTAGAGCAGGTTACGAATGATTGGATCTGGTACCTAAATTGTGAACACCCCTGATTGTGGCCATAGATGAGTCCTATGAAGCTGAGCTCTCACGCGGTTTGGAGTATAATGGAAAAAAACAATGTTATCATCGACTATGATTATGTAATCGTTCAAGTACAACTGATATAGTTGAGGCCTACTCCAGATATGATTTTTGGGAGTCGAATATCTCGTGCCAACCTATTGGGTTTATACTGTTTATAATCTCTTCTCTGGTAGAATGTGGAAGATTGCTTTTCGATGAAACCTAACATCAAGGTGATGGCTAATGTAACACCATAGTCATGTTGTGCTTACGTATCATAGGTATTTTTATGTTTTTATTGCTTTAATATAATTCTTCTTGTCGATCACTTTGATAATAAGCAGGGGCGGAACTTGGAATTTCTTGTAAGTGAGACCGGTATGTGATCAGTCAAGCTACATATTTTTATAATTTAAAAATTATTGTTATTGATTTAGATTATTTGAAAATGATGGAGAAGTATATGTAATTTTTTAGGTTATCGGCAATTTTTCATTATATAAAAATCGCCAATAATTTCCTTCACAGTTGTCAACTCTTGATTCTTGATAAATGACTCTATTATTCTTTTGACCGTAATTAAACTAAATCCATACAATGCAATGTAAACTCCTAAATAATATATAATCTAAATATATAACTAACTGAAAAATTTTGAAGTACAATACCTATATTCCTATTTACAAACAAATATAACTATATGTGTAATTATATCAGCAAAAAATGTGAAAATCATCAAATCTATATCCATAAATAAAATAAAAACTTGTCCATATCTTCGTTCTATGTTAATTTCAAATAAAAAAATTAATATTTGAATGAGAGGTTTGTATATGTATTGTTTGTTTACAATAAACAATACATCAAAATATGCAGCTACACATACTATTATGTATTTATTTGATACGTATTTATTTTGTGGCTTATAAGTCAAATCTTCTACTTTTGAAGTCTAATAAAGATGCGCATGTAATCACACAAATTTCTAAATTCTAATCTCGAAATAACCATTATCCCAATACAAATCCTAATGTCAATGCATTACAAAGACATTTACTAACATACAAAACTAGGAGATTTTATGCAAGGAATAGGTTGATCATACTATTTTGTGTAGCACGAATACGAAAAATCAGGACAACCGATTTGGGAAGAGTATTGTAAGATTCTCGCACTGGTGAAAATATCTGATTGTCAAGGTTTATAGGTGATGGAGGGATTGTCGCGTAGCTAGATTGATATTTTCGGCCACCATAATAGTTGTTGCTGCAAATTCGCAACTATAACAATGCGATTCGGCCTCTAAAGACTAGCGTGCATGAATTTTGCAACTTCAATAATAGAACATCAACAATACATTAGTTACACATGCTTGACACCATGTAACATCATTTTATTCTCGTATTTTCCCGTATGATATAATTTTATAATGCTTTTTACATGTTAAATATACACGCATTTTATTTTAGGAGGAACTGGTCGTGGTTAGTTCATGTGGACGTTCATCGGATTACTGTTATTTTAGTTGGGATTTGATATTTTAATTCCACTGCCACATGATTTTCTACAATTTTCGCCTCGATAATATATTTTTCATTCGTATTATTTCACCGCAGAAACTTAAATGTCAATATAAAGAGTTAAAACTATCGTGTAAAGGTGTAAACTAAAAATAGTATTTTACCATATTTAAACAGAAAAAAATAATAAGTATATGCCAAAAGAGGAAAACCGTTAGATGGACCGGAACGACGACGTCCTCCACCGCAAGTTGAAAAATTAGGGCGCGCTACAAAAGGCCCGCGAGCCCCTCCCCTTCTCATCCTCCCTCCAAATCTCCCCATTTGGATTCCCCTCCTCCTCATCTCTCTCCCTCCCCCTCACGATGGAGAAGAGCGCCTCTCTCCTCCTCCTCGTCGTCTTCCTCCTCGCCGCCCCTCGTACCCTCGCGCGCGACGACGACGACGGCCTCCCCGCCTCCCTCACCCCCGTATGCGGCCACACCCGCGACGCCAACCTCTGCCGCCGCATCCTCCGCCCCGCACTCTCCTCCGCCGGCTCCGCCAAGCTCGACGCCGCCTGGGCCCTCAGCATGCACATCCGCGCCCTCAAGAAGAGCACCCAGCAAGCCATCTCCAAAGCTTCAGCCAAGTCGAAGTCCCTCCGCACGGACCGATTCTCCGCGGCTCTCAAGGGATGCGCCTCGGACGACTACGTGGGATCCCTCAACTCCCTCACCACGGCCGAGCAGAGGCTGGCGAGCAGGGATCTGCCCGGATTGAAGATCGAGCTGAGCGCCGTGCTGAGTGGGTACGGCTACTGCAACGATGAGTTCGTCGATATCGATCAGGCCTCTCCCGTGGCGAAATCAAACGCGAAGCTCTCCGACATCGCCTCTCTCTTGCTCGACCTCTCCGAACTGATCAAGTGATATGGGGGAGCTGATCTCTCTTCTTATTAATTTGAGGGGAGGGGATGTTGTGGGAATGGGGGTTTTGTTTTTCTTTTTCTTATTCTTTTTATAGAAAAAGGAAAAATAAGTGGGAGGAAGAAATTAAAGCAGGGTAATAAAAGCGAATGTATGTTGCTTATAATGAGATATTCTGCTGTTTCGCTCGATCTTGAGCTTCCGTGAAAGCAGTGGAATACTAAGTTCTAAATTTGTTCACATGCATGGCTATAAAATTAGCTTTTCGTATTCTTACAAGTGTTTGAGATATTTTGAATCCTAATTTGTTTATTCGATTTGATACATTGCAGAATTTTTTTTAAGAAAATTCGTAAAACACCTCTTGTTGATCTAAGAAAAGTTTACGTAGAAACAGAAGGCAAGCGGGCAACAAGCTGCGCTGCAAGCTCTTTTTGAATTGCAAAGCCAATCCTCCCAAATACATCCATAGATCTGTGGTCTATCACATTACTGTTCATCACTTTTTGGATTCTCTTTAAAAGCTCAATAGCTTCCGGTGCTAGAAAGCCAAAGGTGTCGAAACCAAAGGAGACGAAGGCATGTTAATTCTTCATGCAAGCTTTCTCGTGTTTCACCACTTTTGCTAAAAAAGCTTTAAGGGCAGCCTGCCCCTGCTATGAAGGTCTAAGCGTGGAAACTCATGTCAAATCTACACAAGCATGTTTTCCTCATATCCACCCAAAAATCAAAATATCAGCAGGTCTAAGCGTGGATCTTCCCTCCTATGGATCTGTTAAAAAGTTCATTGGCGCCTTTTTCTTAGCAGCAACACCCACATGTTTGAGGACATCGAATAAAACATCTCTAACGAGATCGTGTTTGTACTTAAACCTCGGGAGCTCCCTGATAGATCTATAATACTAATATTGATAGATCTATCAACTTAATCAAAATAAATCTATGATATTTAAAAGTTACCGAAGCCATCGCAGCGGAAATGAATCGATTAAATGAGATTTCCTTCTACTTCTTCTTAATAAATGAGATAAATAAATTTTCGAATATTCATTAGTAATTCCGTACCTGTGGTCATTAGAATAACTAACAAAAAAATTTATTTTTCTCATTCCCAAAAAAATGTCCAGTTAACTCCGTTACTTGATGTAAGTATTGGCGTTGTTATCCTAGATGTTGTGGCTACTCTTGGATAACTAATCAATAATTACTCATTACAAGAAATAATATGTACAATATGAACCAATCAGATGCTGTGGCTACTCCTCCCGATTCAATTATACACACTTATTCGAATGACTTTAAAGGAGTTAATCAAGCTATTTCCACCATGTAGATGTGATATGATGCCATTAGTTCAAATAATTGAACTCTACCACTTAATGCAATTGTTAAGATTGTTATCCAAGATGATGTGGCTACTCTTGGATAACTAACCAATAACTACTCAATGTCAAGAATAAATATGTATAAAATGAATCGATCGGATGCTGTGGCTATTCTTCTCGATTCAAATATACAACCCATGACAATAAGCAGAGTTAATCAAATAAATCAAACAAAATAATTCCAAATTATATTGTATGGACATAACACAATTCTTCGTATGAGACCAATATATGCACCGTTGAGTGCAAATTTATTCGGTCACTTTGGGTTCATTAAAAATCCCGTCATGATATACCATTCCTGTTATATACCATACATTGCACACAATTTTAAACCACATATGCCTCCAGGATGCAAAGCACATGGTGAAATCATCCCATTTGCAATGGTTATATGGCTATAAACAATAGCCCTTAAACAAACCACCGAATATTTACCATTCTCATTCCAAATAAATCAAATATTCAAGCATATTTGTTAATAAAGAAGGAAGCATCACTGGCTATATTTAATGGTCAAGAGAAACAAATAAATATGGCGAGTTAAACATCCTAAGCAAACTTTGCTTTTTCAATGAAATGAAGTAACAAATTAGCTGATATCCACCGTAACAAAAAGTTTGTCTTTCTGTCCACACATCATGAATATCCACAAAAAAAACCCCGTCTCGTGCTCCAAATATTTTTCCTTGCCCAGGTCAGGAAAAGAAGATAAACCAAGTAGCAATAACCAAAATAAAAACTCCATTAAAAGTGCAAGAAAGGGTTATTAATGAGAAACGTCTGCCTCTAGTTCATTTGTGATCAATGCATAAGTCCAAGAAAGGGCCCAAAAGACTTTTCACGAAACAAGAGAAAACCATCATCAACTTGCAATCCATTCAGATTTAAAAAAAATCAACAAGGATGCCTTTTTTTAATCTCGACGGCAAACTTGATATTAAAGGATTCATCCAAAAATAATAATAACCATGAATATTACAAGAGAAAAGAACTTTATTGTGAAATTAACAAAAATAAGAGAAGTTTTTTTTAAAACTCCTTTAAAAAAACTAATCAATTGATACTAAAGGAGGATTTAATAAAAAAATGTCTCCTCATAATAGACAGCACAATCCACAAAGTTCTGAATTGTGTAAAACAACTCCAAATACAAGTTTCGATACCTAAAAAACAAAAATCACCGAAGGCCACAAAGAGAGACAAGCTTCACTTATTCTAAGTGAAAAACTGCAAGTAAGATAAAGTTGGCTTTCTTAAACACCAAGCATGAGATTATTAACCATATTAATCACAGATCACACAAAACTTGTCATTAACGAAATTCAATGCTCTGATACCAATTGATAGATCTATAATACTAATATTGATAGATCTATTAACTTAATCAAAATAAATCTATGATATTTAAAAGTTACCGGAAGCCATCGCAGCGGAAATGAATCGATGAAGATGGGGTTTCCTTCTACTTCTCAACTCTTGCCTAATATGCTTGAGTAATGGATTCTCTCATATTCATTAGTTGAGGGAGAGGGGACCCCAATTTTATATTTATAATACATGATGGTTACCTATATATTAAGGTAACCACCAAAAGCAACTTCTCAAAGATGCACCCTTTCATAATTATTCATGAGTCACAAAATAAGAAATAAAAATATGTTGACAACTACCATATTTGGTAGTTGCATACATAATATTTCTTACATTCTCCTACTTGGCTCATGTAACAAAATTGTTGTTTTATATTTGTCTAGTTAAGCTCTATTAAATGAATCTTTGCGGTAGATACCTTCAAGCAGATATATCCTTCCAAGCATTACAATACCAATAGTTTGCTTAACATGACAAATCTTAATGTGTTAATATCCAGATATTAACACGGGTCCTTTCTTTATGTCTGTTCATTAATTGCATGCAACTGAAACAGACAATAAACAACGAGACCATTATACCAAAACTTAAAGTATACACACAAGTATGTATTGATATTATTACAAGGTACTAGATAGGCCAATTTCAGTTACATGATTGATGAATACACTAGGCGGCAAACCCTTTGTCATAGGATTTGCAATCATGTACTTAGTATATATAAGTTCAATCAATACTAAATGATCTCTAACTTTCTCTTTAACAACAAGATATTTAATATCAAATCTCATTCTGACACGCGTATGCTTGTTGTTGTTGGCGAAAAAACGGCTGCATAATTACCACAATGAATCTTTAATGGTCTTGAGATTGAATCAACTATCTCAAGACCCGCGATGAAATTCTTTAGCCAAAGTGCTTGTGTAGTAGCATCGTGACATGCTACGAATTCGGCTTCCATGGTACTTGATGTGATAAGTGATTGTTTCACACTTCTCCATGAAATAGCACCTCCAGCAAGAAGAAAAATGTATCCAGAGGTAGATTTTCTATCCTCCTTACTCCTGCATAATTCGAATCCGAAAAGCCAGTAACTTCTAAGGAATCTGAATGCCGGTAGATTAGCATTAAATCCTTAGTTCTTTGTAAATATCGCAAGATCTTCTTTGCCGCAATCCAATGGTCCATGCCTGAATTGCTTTAATGTCTACCCAACAATCCAACTGCAAAACATATATCTGGTATAGTGCATGTTTGGGCATACATTAAACTCCCAATGATAGATGTATATGGAATGTCTTTCATCTCTTCCTTTTCTAAATTATTTTGGGACATTTGAATGAAAAAAATTTATCTTCTTTTACCATAGGTGCTGGAGTAGGAGAACAATATTTTATTCAAAATAACTCTAATAATTTTTTGATATAGGCCTTTTGAGACAGTCCAAGTACTCTATGAGATCTATCTCTATGAATTTCAATTCCAATGACATATTTAGCATCGCTCATATCTTTCATTTCAAAATTATTAGAAAGGAACATCTTTGTATCTCGCAATATCCCAAGGTCATTACAAGCAAGTAAAATGTCATCTACATAAAGGACTAGAAAAGCATATTTACTCCCACTCGTCTTAAGATATATGCAATTATCAATAATGTTCTCAACAAAACAAAATGAGGTTATTGCATTGTTGAACTTAATGTACCATTGACGAGATACTTGTTTTAGTCCATATATAGACTTCCTTAATTTACAAACCAAATGCTTGTTAATATCTAAAATAAAACCCTCAGGTTGTCGCATGTAAAGATGTTCATCCAAGTCTCTATTAAGAAAAGCTGTTTTCACATCCATTTGGTGTAACTCTAAATCATAATGAGCTACTAATGCCATGATTATTCGTAATGAGTCCTTTCGTGATACTGGAGCGAAAGTCTCATGGTAATCTATGCCCTCCTTTTGAGTGAAATCTTTAGCTACAAGTCTGGCTTTATATCTCTCAATGTTGTCTAATGAGTCTTTCTTAGTTTTAAAGACGCATTTGCAACTAATAGATTTCGCTCCTTTAGGTAGCTCTAACAAGTCCCATACTTGGTTTGCACTTATAGAATCTATCTCCTCCCTCATGGTATTATACCATTTAGTAGAATTAATTCCATTCATGACGTGAAAATGATATTGGGTCCTCTGAAATTCCTGTATCGTAATCACATTCTTGTAGATATGTTATGAAATCTGATGAGATTGTAGATTTTACTATCCGACCAGATCTAGTTGCAACAACACCTTCTTGAACATTTGGTACTATTTCAACTTAATTTTCAGGTTGTGGAGGATTCACCATTAGTTCAACCAAAGGAATATCTTGGACTTAAGAGACAACAATGTCTTTATGTTGTGACTCATCCAAGATATGATGTTGAATATTTTGCTCCTCCCTTTCTAGTGGTTTAAAAAGATTCGATAATTCATCAAGTATGATGTCTTTAATTACCATCCTACTCCCACTTTTCTCGCTATTTTCCAAAAATATAGCATTCCTTGATTCTATAATACTCGATTCCCTATTTGGACAATAGAATCTATAACCTTTAGAGTCTTCTGGATAACCAATGAAGTATCCACTTATAGTCTTCATATCCAAATTTTTCTCATGTAGTTTATATATTCTAATCTCAACTTGACAACCCCAAATGTGTATGTGTTCCAATCTTGGTTTCCATCCCTTCCAAAGCTCAAATGGAGTGGATGGAACTACTTTTGATGGAACTCTATTTAATATATACACGGTTTTCTTTAGAGCTTCATTCCAAAAGGATAAAGGCAATAAGGAGTTACTCATCATACTTCGAACCATATCCATTAACGTACGATTGTCTTTCGGAAACACCGTTTTGATCCGGTTCACCGAGCATTAAAAATAGATGTTCAATGCCTTCATCTTTAAGAAATCGTGCAAATGGTCCAAGTTTTTGTTCTCCTCCAACATACATATCATAATACTCATCACCTGTATCTGATCTCACAATTTTAATTTTCTTTTCTAATTGTCTATTTACTTTTATTTGATAATCTTTAAAAGCATTTATATCTTCTGATTTTTCAAATAAAAGATAAAGATACATGTAACATGAGAAATCATCTATGAATGTGATGAGTATTTTTGACCACTAAAACATTCCTCAGGAAACGAACCACATATGTAGCATGTATAATTTCTAAAAGACTATTACTTCTCGTTGATCCTTTAGCATGTTTGTTGGTATGTTTTCCCTTAATACATTCCACACAAACACTAGAATCAGTAAAATCTAGAGTATCAATTATTCCATCATTTACTAATTTCTTGGTCCTTTTAATGGAGATCTGACCTAATCTTTTATGTCAAATCATTAATGACCGATCATTATTACGTTTTCATTTTTTACCAACTACATTGCAAACAAGGAGATTGTTTTCAAAATACGAATCTAAATGCATTTTGTACAAGTTATCAACCAATTCACTTATGCTAATTAATTTATCATTCTTGAACATTTGGAAAAATAATTTATCAAATAAAAATCTGTATCCAAGTTTACAAAATCTAGATATGGAAACCAAATTTCTAGAGAACTTGGGTACATAAAAAACATTTTCTAAATCAAGAACATAGCCAGATGGTAAAATGAGTCTTTGCGTTATAATCGCTTCTACATTTCAAGACATGTGATTTCCCATAAACACACTTCTCTCATTTTCCATTGGTCTCCTTGTGCTCAGAAAGCCTTTCATGGAGTTAGAAATATGGATTGAAGTACCAGAATCAATCCACCAAGTATTAATAGAAACATTAATGAAATTAGATTCATGACATAAATGACATTCAAGAATCGAAACAGAATTTAAGATATTGAATTGAGTAGACATGAAAGCAGAACTATCTGCAATAATTTCATAACAAGACACCCACAATAAGCAATAACTCAAGCATAAAACCTAATCTAAAATATTAACTTATTTAATATTTTGAGAAATCAATGTACTATCATTACAAGACTTGCAGCGGAAATGTACTGTCATTACAAGAAATCAATGTACTATCATTACAAGCATAAAACCTAATATTGATAGATCTATTAACTTAATCAAAATAAATCTATGATATTTAAAAGTTACTGAAAGCCATCGCAACGGAAATGAATCGATTAAATGGGATTTCCTTCTACTTCTTCTTAATAAACGAGATAAATAAATTTTTGAATATTCATTAGTAATTCCGTACCTGTGGGCATTAGAATAACTAACAAAAAATTTTATTTTTCTCATTCCCAAAAAAAATGTCCAATTAACTCCGTTACTTGATGTAAGTATTGGCGTTGTTATCCTAGATGCTGTGGCTACTCTTGGATAACTAATCGATAATTACTCATTACAAGAAATAATATGTACAATATGAACCGATCAGATGATGTGGCTACTCCTCCCGATTCAATTATACACACTTATTCGAATGACTTTAAAGGGAGTTAATCAAGCTATTTCCACCATGTAGATGTGATATGATGCCATTAGTTCAAATAATTGAACTCTAGCACTTAATGCAATTGTTGAGATTGTTATCCAAGATGATATGGCTACTCTTGGATAACTAACCAATAACTACTCAATGTCAAGAATAAATATGTATAAAATGAATCGATCGGATGCTGTGGCTATTCCGCTCGATTCAAATATACAACCCATGACAATAAGCAGAGTTAATCAAATAAATCAAACAAAATAATTCCAAATTATATTGTATGGACATAACACAATTCTTCGTATGAGACCAATATATGTACCGTTGAGTGCAAATTTATTCGGTCACATTGGGTTCATTAAAAATCCCGTCATGATATACCATTCCTGTTATATACCATACATTGCACACAATTTTAAACCACATATGCCTCCAGGATGCAAAGCACATGGTGAAATCATCCCATTTGCAATGGTTATATGGCTATAAACAATAGCCCTTAAACAAACCATCGAATATTTACCATTCTCATTCCAAATAAATCAAATATTCAAGCATATTTGTTAATAAAGAAGGAAGCATCACTGGCTATATTTAATGGTCAAGAGAAACAAATAAATATGACGAGTTAAACATCCTAAGCAAACTTTGCTTTTTCAATGAAATGAAGTAAATAATTAGCTGATATCCACTGTAACAAAAAGTTTGTCTTTCTGTCCACACATCATGAATATCCACAAAAAAAATCCCGTCTCGTGCTCCAAATATTTTTCCTTGCCCAGGTCAGGAAAAGAAGATAAACCAAGTAGCAATAACCAACATAAAAACTCCATTAAAAGTGCAAGAAAGGGTTATTAATGAGAAACGTCTGCCTCTAGTTCATCTGTGATCAATGCATAAGTCCAAGAAAGGGCCCAAAAGACTTTTCACGAAACAAGAGAAAACCATCATCAACTTGCAATCCATTCAGATTTAAAAAAAATCAACAAGGATGTCTTTTTTTAATCTCGACGACAAACTTGATATTAGAGGATCCATCCAAAAATAATAATAATAATGAATATTACAAGAGAAAAGAACTTTACCGTGAAATTAACAAAAACAAGAGAAGTTTTTTTTAAAACTCCTTTAAAAAAACTAATCAATTGATAGTAAAGGAGGATTTAATAAAAAAGTGTATCCTCATAATAGACAACACTATCCACAAAGTTCTGAATTGTGTAAAACAACTCCAAATATAAGTTCGAATACCTAAAAAACAAAAATAACCGAAGGCCACAAAGAGAGACAAGCTTCACTTATTCTAAGTGAAAAACTGCAAGTAAGATAAAGTTGACTTTCTTAAACACCAAGCATGAGATTATTAACCATATTAATCACAGATCAAACAAAACTTGTCATTAAACGAAATCCAATGCTCTGATACCAATTGATAGATCTATAATACTAATATTGATAGATCTATTAACTTAATCAAAATAAATCTATGATATTTAAAAGTTACCGGAAGCCATCGCATCGGAAATGAATCGATGAAGATGGGATTTCCTTCTCCTTCTCAACTCTTGCCTAATATGCTTGAGTAGTGGATTCTCTCACATTCATTAGTTGAGGGAGAGGGGACCCCAATCTTATATTTATAATACATGATGGTTACCTATCCATTAAGGTAACCACCAAAAGCAACTTCTCAAAGATGCACTCTTTCATAATTATTCATGAGCCACAAAATAAGAAATAAAAATATGTTGACAACTACCATATTTGATAGTTGCATACATAATATTTCTTTCACTCCCTACAACGAATGGCATGATCCCCAAATTTGTCTAAGCATGCCTTACGACAGACTGGGCAAATCTCATCAGTAGGAAATAACAGAATCATGAGACGATATTTGAGGATACTGCGGTACTCCACTGATGACATGTGAAGTCCAAGTCCATCTATAGGAAGGGTAATGAGAAAATCTTGGGCATGAATAGCTTGAAGACACCAAAAAACTGTCTTTTGTCTCACGAACATGTTATATACCACCTCTATATCCTCAATTATTTTGCTAAAAAGTGCATTCGCCAAAACATTCTGGGTCTTAGGGGGGACGGTGTCCTTTTTAGAGAAACAAATGAGGTCGAATGAGGGAATCGAATCATGAAGTCTTTGAAGAGCGAAGTCGAAGTCGGAGTCCATGTTGCAAATTTTACTATCGCGCAACATATAGTCCTGAAGTTCCCAAGATTGCACCCTGCAAGCCACAAAAGCGTAGGAAGAAGCCTCCACTACTGAAAGAAGTCCCAGACCACCAAGTCGAATGGGCAAAGAAGCCACCCTCCATTGAAGATCTCCAAAAAAAAGTCCTCCACAAACAACAATGTCCTGAATAAAATCTCGTAAGCCTCTGTCAAATAAAATTGCGGCCTCCTTCATGTATACTGACAAGTCCTCAAACCGAATAAAAGTTTTAATAGGCCCATACAAGAACGAAGTAAGAGAATCTCACTCTGAGGGTCCTTCAGCTGAGGTAGAAGATGCATCAACTTTATCGCTTTAGCAGTCCTCTCCAAAGCCAGTCTTTCAACAAAATTTTGATCCATACTAGCAGCCCCTCGAAGCAACTTCACATCTAATAAAGGTCTACCAATATCGGGTGGGAACAAACCTTTGCGAAGTTTCTTGCCATCACAAGTAGGCCAAAAGAGTTCTATTTTATGAATATTTAAAGCTAGACCCAAGTCTGGCCCATGTTGTTGGATAATATTTAAGACCTTGGTCACCTCGAAAGTATCTTCAATAATTGTACCATCATCAAGATAACATGCATGAAGAAGTAGTTTGCAATTATCCCTGATATAATGGATAAGTGGGTGTAGAACGAGAGAAAATAGGAGCGGGCCTACAGGATCACACTACTGCACATCAGCGGAAGACCATATATGTCTACCTCCAAGGTACAACCTTGCTACCTGCCCATATAAGAACTCCACCTATAGATATATAAAAGGGCATCTTTCTCTCACCTGTCGCAATAAGGAGGACCTATCAACCATATTGAAGGCATTAGAAATATCCACAGTAAGTAAGGAAAGAGAGCCATCAGTATGACGAGCATTCAACACTCTGTTAACACTGTGTAGAATTTGATCTTTGCAATTTGATCATGCGACTTCCCCGCATCATTGTCAGGGTAAACTTCCGGGTCGTTTCCCGAAATGGGGAGGGTGTAAAAAAATTTTACCGAAATGGGGACGACTCAAAAATATTTTCTAGAATAGGGATATATCGGCAAACGGTTTGCCGTGGGATGGCAAACCATTTGCCACACTACATGTACAGACGGGAGGGGGTTGGGATACCAGATTTTCATCGCAGACACAGATTTGAGCCGTCCATGTGGCGTGGCAAATGGTTTGCCACATGCGGCAAATGGTTTGTCGTATCGTGTTTTGCGTGCGGCAAACCATTCGCCGTTATATCACCATTGTGGGAAATGTTTTCTGGCCATCCCTATTTCGGGGATTATTTTGTTGATGGGACCCCATTTCGGGGATTTCATCTAAACTTGCGTTTCAGGCGGGGATTATGATATTTTAAAATCTTAAACAAATTAAGCAAAATTCCCTTGAACTAACATATAATATCCAATCTTTAAGATTTCTTTAATGTGGAAGATTTGTTTAATGTGGTCTTTGAAAAGTGAAATTTAGTTCATCATTTTGTTTTTTAATTTTAAATCACGACATCTTAAAGATTGGGTATCACATTGTCAATTTTTAGAAGGTGTCCGATTGCGAGTTGGGTTGGGATTAAGGGCCCCAGTCTTGCCACTCTTCCATCCCGAGATTATGTCTGGTCGAAGCTCGATTCTCATGATTGTGTGGGTCGAGGTGAGATGGGGGCAGAGAATCCCTCACTCACACCATCTCCCTCCTCACGCCCTTTCTCGCCACAACACCCTCTTGTAGCACCCAGTCCGACTCCCTCCCCTTGCGTCCTCTCCAACTCCATCCACTAT
Source organism: Ottelia alismoides (assembly GCA_037367405.1). Classification (NCBI taxonomy): domain Eukaryota; kingdom Viridiplantae; phylum Streptophyta; class Magnoliopsida; order Alismatales; family Hydrocharitaceae; genus Ottelia; species Ottelia alismoides. Next base: position 304,884 of record JAZKJV010007447.1, read on the forward strand.
CACTTTAGCTTCTCCTCAAGCTCTAGAGTGTGAATGAGAGCAGTAACAACAACATCTTCGACTTTAGAGTTATTTGGTATTTGGGTGATTCGGGTGACAATGATGGAGGGGACAACCACTAGAATAAGCAGAGGGCTCGAGAAGCTTTGATCGGCACCCGGTAGAGGCGGTACCTCGGCTCGCTCGTTCGGATGGATATATCGCATGAGATGTGGCCTCAGAAGATCAACGCAAATGGAATCAAGGCAGAGACTACTATTTCAACTCGCCTGACTGGGGAGTTGATCATTTGTAGAGGATCAAAGATCCTCGTAACTAAATGGAGAATCCGAGCACATGCATGTTAGGGTAGAAGATAACAGATAGATTGGAACATAATTACACCCAACATAAAACAAAAACCATAATTACACATAACAAAAATATCTACCTTCTATCCCATATCATTTATGCTTACTTTGCCAATCGAACAGAGAATAGCACATAACTATAGTGTTGATAAAAGGATTACCGCCGCATATAAAAACCAGTAATTACATGGATCCGAATGAACGGAAATAAACGTATTACAGATTAACATGATTAACGTCATACATTTCCAATTTATTATCCGATTACGACATGCAAGCAGTAACCGATTAAACAAATGGAAACATAAATTCGGGCGAGATCCAGGAAAGGTAAAGCAATAAACATATTGCGGCAAACAAAATAAAAGAGAGATTAGATTAGAAGTCACTGAAGCGTCTATGAAATGGACTGTCCTTAGAGAGGATATCACCCCCACAATACTAGTGCGTAGAGTACTGGCGATCCGCTCCCAGGATACGATGGCACACGATCTTCGTCGGCGCACACCAATGGAATCGTCCTCGATTGTACCTCAGAGAACTGCAGCCGAGAGAGAGAGAGAGAGAGAGAGACGTTCATCCATGAGAGGAAGAACAAAAGAAACTGAGCTAAGACGACGTGAGGAGTTTTCTTGCGAACGTGTAGAACACGGCGTGGGGAAAAGGATATATATAGATGGCTGCATGCCCTAGCGCGTTACCATTTCGATTTCGGAAAACGCCCCTCAACGGGCGCCATTTCGGATCCCGAAATCGCAGCCATAAACGCGTCCATAACGGCAAGTATCGAGATCCGAGATCCGAGATCCGAATTGACTCCCCCGAGCCGGAGACGGAGCGGAGCGCGCGCGTGTGTGTGGTCCTCCATTCCTCCTCTCTACTATTGCTACAAGAGCTTGAGGTGTGAACTCATATATGAGTCTACCAAAAGTTTAGAGCTTCAAGGTATGGTACTAAACTTCCACCCAAACTTTTCCATGTTTCAAATTTGATAATTCCCAACTTTCCCTCCAAGCTATTTGGTTTCCCAATTGAAACCAAACTAACTCCAATTGTAATCAAATAGATTTTCCAATTAAAATCTAGTTACAATTCTTAATACAACATATAGTTTGTCTCTTCTTATCTCACATATTTTTATCCCTACAAACGAACAAAAACAGTGGATACGAGAGCTTAATCCCTTCTTATCCCATATCTCATATCCTAAGGGGGCCTTCTGTTCGTTAATAAATAGAAATACGGATGGGAAATAATGAGAATAACAATGTATTCTCAAGTTTGCTTGAAAGATATAATAAAGAGAATAAGGTGCAATAATGTAGGTAAAGCGGAATAAAGATAAGAATAATAGTGAAATAAGGTGAAATATTGAGATGTGGATGGAAATAGATGTACTATTGGGATCCGCACTGGACGGAGAATTGACTCCTTATTCCAGTGCTTATTCTTCAAACGAAGCGTGCCTTAAAGTACAAACAACACATTGAAATTGGATGCATAATTTATAGACTTCATGCAATTTATTTTAAAATCTTATGCGTATTCATATTCATAGATCCGCCTACTTTTTATATGATCCATCAACGATTAGGTCTCTTTCTGTATAATTTATATTGTGGTTTTCTTTCGCAACGGGGTGCTCTGTTGGGGAATAAGCGTGAATACTGATGGAGAATAAGGAGAATATGAGTCTATTCTTTGTTCCGTTGAAAAGATAGAAATAAGGAGAATGAGGTGCAATAAAAGTATGTAAGAATAAAAGTGGAATAAGATGAAATAATAGAATATAGATGTGAATAGTTGTACTCTTGAAAATAACGTCAAACAAAGAATTGACCTTTATTTCATTGCCTATTCTTCAATCCGACATGGCATAAGAGAAGACGAACCCTCACTACTGTTGATGATGTAGTGGAGTTATCGATGACTACCTTACATCTGTATGTTGGTTTCCCACATGCTCTTGTATCTTTTCGGCCAGACTATTTACAAAAATAGAATGCAATAGGAAAGGATTGATATAATTGGAGCAGAAAACCAATAGGATCACTCACGTCTGCCCCGTCCCGCATCAGACGCATAGCGTGAATCATCTGTTGCAGAGTGGATCACAACATATTCTGCAGCAGTGTCTGGAGCAGCTCGATCAAGATTGAGCGGTTTACATGCTGTGCTAATTCGTGCGAACCGTTCGATCTTGATAGAGCAGCTCCGAGAATCTGCTGTGACCCGCTCTAAAGCAGACGCCCTGCGTTGCAGCAGGCAATGCATAGCAGAGGATCCTCTCGCTCACTCAAGGGTATATGCCCGTCAAGATAAGTATGAATTTCAACGGTGGACATTGCACAGCCCATCGTGCGCGTGAAGCCCCCCACTAAACATGGAGGAATCACGCATGGTCGGAAAGGCGCACTTATTTATAGGAACTCAGGAAGCACTTGCCAAGGCAGTAGAAGCAGAAGAAGCACATAGTCAAGATGGAGGCATCTCCCGATGTGAAGCTGTATGGGAACTGGGCCTCCCACTTCACCCACCGAGTGCAGCTCGCCCTCAAGCTCAAGGGCCTGACCTACCAGTACGTGGAGGAGGACATGTTCATCAAGAGCCCCTCCCTCGTGCTCTACAACCCCATCCACAAGAAGGTCCCCGTGCTCCTCCACCGCGGCCGCCCCATCGCCGACTCCCTCATCATCCTCGAATACATCGACGAGACATGGAAGCACAACCCCATCCTCCCACTCGACCCTTACGAGCGCGCCATCGCTCGATTCTGGTGCCAATTTGTCTCCGACAAGGTTTATATCTCTCTCTTTTATATATATATATATTCTTGTTTTTAACTTATCAGGAATCTTTAGATAAAGTTGCGAAAATACAAACGCAATTCATCCATTTACTGCGGTGTGTACAGAATTACAGAAACTTCGCCAGATCTCACTCTAGATCATCTCAATAACGGTCAAAATGCTCAACCTGAAGACTGGGGTCACTTTTATGATCATGGAGTTTCCTAATCATATCTCTATTAGGAAATTATGTTATAATAATACAACTCTATTTTGTTAGGATTAAAATTCCTCGTGGTTAATTTGCTGTATTCAGTTGGCACCGTCAGCCGCAACAGCATTCCTTAGCACCAGTGAGAATCGAGAGAGAACAATCCAGGACTTCTTGGCCAACATGGCTCTGCTTGAAGCCGAGCTCCGCGAAGGGCATTTCAGACGCCGGAGATTCCTCGGCGGAGATGGCATCGGCATCCTTGATATCGTGATCGGATGCAGCACGCAGTGGTACTTCCTAGTGGAGGAGATTTGCAGCATCAAGGTGTTGGACTCTGACGATTTCCCCTGTTTCCGGACCTGGTTTCGAGCCTTCCATGATTTAGAAGTGGTGAAGGCGGTTACCCCCGATAAGGAGAAGCTGCGGGCGCACGCGAGCACAGTCCGCGCAAGATTCGTGCATGCCGACACAAGCACAGGAAGCAATGGAAAGGATTGATGGCAGTGTGCAACTAATCATGTAATGTTTGGCACCTGTTGGTACTTCTCTTGATCTCTCGCTTGATCGCATACGAGAGTTCTGATCCCCTGCTCCAGGGAGTCTCACAGCAAAGTATGCTGCAGAGTATATGTTCTCCAAATAAAGAAGCAAAGACTCTGTTACCAGATTAGTGGCAGATTCATAGAGCAGCTAGAAACTGATTGAACTAACAAACATGGCTAGAAATTATCTGGAATATGGCATCGTATATACTATATATACCTATATCAGCAAAGACACACACAGACAACTATATACCTATATCACATATATACGATAGATACACATCAGAATGTCTGGATGGCTGCGCGCTCCTTCACCCTCACCTGCAACCCTCCTTCCATCCTTAGCGTCAACGACAGCACAAATCTAGGGATCTCCTTCTCCTCCCTCCCGACGACTCGAACCTCGAACCTCTCGACCACGCTCGCCGCAATGGACTTCATCTGCACGTACGCCATCTCCTTCCCCAAGCATATCCTCGGTCCCGCGTGGAACACTGGGAACTTGAAGGGGTTCTCCGGCCTGAACACCCCATCCACAAGCCACCTCTCTGGCCTGTACTCCCGGCAGTCCTTCCCCCATATCCCCTCCATCCTCCCCATGCTGTACGCGCTGTACAACATGTACCAACCCTTCCCCACCGAGGTCCCTCCCGGCAGCACGTCGTCCTCCTTGCACGTCACGTTGTCCGCCGGCACCGGTGGGTAGAGCCGGAGAGACTCCGTGATCGCCGCGTGCAAGTAGTTCATCTCCCTCAGCTCGTCGAAGCTGAAGCAGATGGTATCCCCTTCCTCGCTTTGTGGGTTCTTCCTGACTGCCTTCACGGACCTGATCTCCGCGAGTATCTTCCCCTCCACCTCCGGATGCGAGGAGAGGAGCCAGAAGAACCACGTTAGAGCCGACGAAGTGGTGTCCCGCCCCGCGAGCATGAAGTTCACGATGACGTCCCGCAGGAACTCGTCGGTGCAGTCGCTGCCGCCGGAGATGAAGCGCGAGAGGAGGTCGTCGTGTTCGCCTCCGGAATTGGCTCGCCTCGAGCGGACGATATTGGTGGCGAAGTCGTGGACGATCTTGGTCGATTCTCGCAGGATCCGCTCAGACCCGACGCCGAGCAGCTTCTTGATCCGCCAGATCGCGGTGATGGGCTCGTAAAAGCGTTCCGTGAGGCTCTTGACCGCGTCATCGAAAGCCTTCATGAACCCCGGCGGCGTCTCGCGGTCTCCTTCTTCAGCGAGGCTCGCCGGGTCTACCCCGAAGGCGACCCTGCAGATGTTGTCGAAGGCGAAGCGCTCCAGCACCTCCTGCAGGTCCACCGTCTTTTTCTCTTGTGCGGCTCTGCCAAGCAGAGGAAGCAGCCGTCGCGTTATCTCGAACCAGACGGTCTCCCCCACGAAGTTGCGGAGGGACCTCCTGTTGAACTCGAAGCTCGCGGCCTTCCGCTGCGAGCGCCACAGCTCGCCGTCGGAGTTGAAGATACCGTGGCCGAGGAAGTCGAGGGAGGAGGATATGGTGTCTTCGCCTTTTGGGTAGTTGCCGAAGTTAGTCTTGAGGACGTACTCGACAACGACGGGGTCGGCGGTGACAACGCCAGAGTCCTGACCGGGGATGTGGAATACGAGAGTCGGGGTGGGGTGGGACGCGAGGAGGTCGGTGACCCAGTCGAGGTAGCGATGGCGGTTGTTGATGTAGTCCGGGAGCAAGCCGAGGAGCCAGTGGGAGGAGACGGGGAGAACTTTGACATCAGAGGAGAGGCGGTGGTGGGTGTAGCTGTAGTAGTAGCAGCAGTAGAGGAGAGGGAGAACGACGAGAAGGGAGTACACAAGCGATGAGAGGAGGTCCATGGTGATGATGACCACGGTACGGCTCTGCTTTGCTGATGGATATTTGTAAGACTTTGTGCCTTGAAGTCGAAGCATCAGAGATTTTTTAAAATGTATGCCATTCGAGCCGCTCAATCAAGATTGATCGAGCCATTCGCAAGAATTCGTACCTTTTTGTGGGCTCGACTGTGCGAATTCATGTGAACCGCTCAAGTTCGACTGTGCAAATTCATGCGAACCACTCGATCTTGATCGAGCGGCTCCGGATGCTATAACAGAGTCTGCTGGTCAGCAGACAATCTGCGTGCACCTCTTTATGATGCCACAGACTTCAAATATATTCCTTCCACCTTTAGTTATTATTTTGGAATTCTTACTCTTGTACCCTTCTGAGTTATTACAATTGCGCATGTACCTTTACCTTCTTACACTGTTAACCATTATACCTTCCATTAGTTCACGTCAAGCCATGGCTCGTCTAACCTGAGGCCTGGTAAAGGAAATATCTATTTTCATGCCCTCATCCCCTCCTAGAGAGGATCATCTGATGTTACAGCCAGTGTTGTAACACAGAGGGTCCGTTGGATGCCGTCCGAACTCTATCCAACGGATCCTCAACGTTACAATAGGGGCTGCTACAGCATGAGATCCGTTCCCCATCCCCTCCCACCACCCTTTGCCTCCTCCCTTTGCTCCTTCGTCACCTATCTTCTTATGGATGGCGATGATGGGGAGTTGCAGGTGGGGGCATGGCGTGGTGGCGTTGGTGGGGGTTTTGTGGCTGACAGAGCTCCAAGGAGAGTGAGCGGGGGCTCGATGCAGAAGGGATTGCACAAGTGGAGGGCTTGGGGCGGAGGGGTTTTGTCTTCCTTTACAATCCGATTTAAGGGTCAACCCACACATATTCAATTGTTCGAAAACATCGTTGGAGCATCGAGTTACTTCATTCGACGTGTGGAGGCGCTTCTCTATCACAGGACGGAGAGCTCGTCAAAGCTCTGATCATCGTAATTGAGAGGGAGCTCCAATCCTTCTAGTCCTTTCATGCCTTTAACGAAGGTCGAACACAACTCATGTTTTATCCAATGCAGAAGTATATATAATTTACATTTGTATCTCTCTCTCATTTCTTTCTAATTGTGATTGTGCTCACAAGTTGATGTTCACTTTGGAGGAGAACGGAGGGAAGCTAATCCAAAGGGTATGGAGTAAGAAGGTAGGAATATATGTGTTATTTCAAAAAATTGTATCAGTATAGTTGTGAAAACTTAGGTCATGTTCGGTTAGGGGGGTAAACCCCTCTTGGGATGGTTTACCCTCTTGACCCACTCCTTTCTCTTTCTAAGTGGGGCCTACTTTTTATCCTTTCTCTCCCCATGGACCCCACTTTATTCCTTTTTTAAAAAAATAAATAAATCAATTTTACATCATCAATCCTATCAAAAAATAATATATTATACCATCATATCATATAAAAATTATAAACTACTCCACTTCTACTCACTTTTCCAAATTTCAATACAATCGCATCACAATAACTACTCACTTTTTCAAACTTCAATACAATCATATCACCCCAAACCCACCTCTAACCCACCCCCAGTTTAACCCTCTATCCAAACACCAAAATCCAAAAACAGGTTACCCTCTACCAGTTTAACCCGCCTTAATCCGTCAACCAAACGCATCCTTAGGGGTTGTTCGGCTAGAGGAGTAAACCCCCTTAACCCATTTTTCCTCCCTCTATGTGGGTCCCGCTCTTTCTCTTTTTCTAATACATTAAATAATTCATTTCTTTTTCATCAATACCATCAAAAAATGATATATTACACGGTCATATAATATAAAAGTTATAAACTACCCCACTTCTACCTACTTTTCCAAACTTCAATACAATCATATCACAACAAACCCACACACAGTTTAACCCTTTAAAATACCAAAATACAAAAATGGATTACCTTCTACCTACCTTAATTCGTATACCAAACACACCCTTACGACATAAGTATCAAATCCCATTATTTTTTTATATAAGTGATTTTGACACATGCACCCAGTTTTGCACTAGACTTACATCTTTACTTTTGAATTTTTTACATTTATACCCGTTTAGATGTTGCAATATCTATTATGCCCATTCATTTTTCGGAAAATCCTTTTGCTTCTGACTTCTTTCTATGTTATTGTAAATCCCTATAAATTGACCTCTTCGGATCCTACCGTGTATATGGATATTATATCCAGCCAGACGAGAGGAATCCAATGGACCAGTCATCTGAATCGATGGTTATTCTTAATTGTTACGAATTTGAGAAGTAAAAAAAAGGATGAAGTCAGTCAAGTTGTCATTAACATTAATCCCATCATTAGCATTATCTAGTCATAATTAAAAAGACAAATAATGATTAAAGATAACAATCATGATTAGTAAATATTAATTGATATTAATTGTAGTTAAAATTAATTAATCATGATAAGTGCGAATTAATCAAGGTTATCATTGATGAAGCATCATTAGGAAAACCATGGGCTTCGTGATAAGCTTCAGAACCCATGGTTTTGAGGATGAGAGGGCGGTTGATTGGGACCGTACTACACGAAAGGCAAATAATGATTCGTCGATCTTCTATGGTAAGGATGACTTAGAGTATATACTACATGTCGAGCATGCAACCTGTATGCTTGTCAATAGATCATCTGTATTGGCAGGACATACCTAGGTGCAGTGGTATCTATCGAGTTTAACGAGCCGAATTGGCCTCAGCTCGGACTCGAACTCGATAAGAAATCTAAGACTTGAACTCGGGCTCGATAAGGATCGAGCCCTGGATCACCAACTCGAACTTGAACTCGTCGAGTTCGAGTTGACTCACGAGCCTCTTATCGAGCCACGAGTTTCTGAGCTGGCTCACGAGCCTCAAAATGAGCTGGCTCGCGAGCCTCTTATCGAGTCATGAGTTTCTGAGATGGCTCATGAGCCTCAAAATGAGCAGGCTCATGAACCTCTTAACGAGTCATTGCTCCATTTTATACATTAAATTATGCAAACGACATTTGTAATTTTGATTTTGTATACTCTTTTCTGTAGTTTTTTGGGCAAGAAAAATGTTAACCTCTATTTTATATCAAACTCAATGTGGAAGTTTCGGTATATATGTTTTTAAATTTTTATTAATAGGGAAAACGAGTTATCGAGTCGAGTTTCCGAGTTGAACAATGCCCAACTCGGACTTGACTCGATAAGCTAGCGAGCCATAAAACCCAATTCGGGCTCGGGCTCGTTAAGGTTTCGAGTCCGGCTCGCGAGCCCTTAACGAGCCAAGCCCGAGTTGAACTCATTGAGTTCGAGCTTTCCTGACAGCCCTACCTAGGTGGTACACACTAGCCCGGATATTTGAACGCGCTTAATAAATTATTTGTAACGTGTGGTACTCGGTCTCCATTAAGCGGATTGACTTACTTAAGATGTGGTCGCACTATGTGGAGGCACAAATGATTTAATAGAGGTTGGATCATGATAACATGCATCTAAGTTGTTGTATATGTGATTAAAAGTTAGTATGTGGTTTTAAGCTATCGAATCCTCGATGACGACATGCTTCCTTATTTGTTGGGTTAAGGGTTTGGAACACTGAAGAATGAAATAAAAGAAAAGAGTCGGGGTAGTATTGGAGGATTGGTTGAGGAGATGTGCATCAGCATAAGCTCATCGGATCAATTCAATCTCCAATCCTGAAGTTTCTACAACGTCATAGTCCATGAGAGGTGAGGAAATTCACCAAGACTAATCTCCAATGTGGAATAGAAATAATATGGATTAATGGGAAGAAATGAAATTCTTTCTAGAATGATAAGTTTTGATAACTTACCATGTTTATTTTTCTTCTTCCTTACTTAGCACTCACTAGTCTTTATCATATGATTTCTACAAACCCAACAGGTATCAATGAGCCATCGTAAGGAACAATATTAGATTCTAATCTAAGGTAGTTAGTAATTCTTTTCATTCTTTTCCTCCAACTTGATGTATATGTATACGAAAATAGTGTGACATGTTTTCAATGTAAGCTCATTTTTTTGAATGGAATGCAAATATGAGATTCTCTATATAGCATTTTTATTGTCATCAAATGAGTGTTATATTTATAGCGAGTATAGAGACAATATGTGACTTTTATTAATAAACGAATGTACTTGAGCAGGCTCGATTCTCGGTTTAAATGAAAAATGATTTTGTTTTACCAAATCTACGAATACCCTCTACATTTTTTATTCTTTGAAATCCTATCTTAACTTATGAATTGTTTCCTCATAAATTCAAAAATGTGTGTTCCAAATAAGTTAGTTACTTATGATATTATTTCTTACTTGTATATAAGCTTGATTTATTCAAGTTTAATACACTTTTAATTATTGTGATACACATCATATATATATGGGATAAAATAGTGAATGTAAAAAAAAGTTTGCTTAAATAAGGAAATGGAAATGCAATAGTATAACTCCAATTGTTTGAAAAACAACCTTCCATCTTTAGGAGGGCGTGTTTAAAATCATTCTTGAAATGCAATAGTATAATCCCATTGGAAATCAATTTGAGCATTGTTAAGTAATAAGTCAATGACTGTTCTTCATCCCCAAGAAATGTACTTCAAAACAAAGGAAATTATATCGATCCACTTGCAAATAATCTTTTGCAAGTGGGTTACACATAGTCCACTTCTTTGAACATGATTTTCCATTTAAGCGAAATTCATTGTTTGAAGCATACTATGAGTTATATATCCCTTGATAAAGAATGGTAGATTAGTCAATTGTAGTTATTTTACTAATAGATCAAATGAACTATAAGTATGCAATCAACTCATAATCACGTGAACTATAAATTACCTGATTTGATTGTCACTTGCTTACTTGCTCAACAAGCACATATATGATATTTCATAAGTCAAAAATAATGTTACACAAATTTATGAATCAAAATAAAAATATTTTTGTCAAAAATATTTGACTTCCTTATGCATGATGCCAATAATGAAGTCAACAAACATAAAGCCCTCGAATTAGTAATTCTTGGCCAGCGAGCAGATTGTTGCCAATCACGAGATAAAAAATGTAATTTTCACGAGATAAAGAATGTAATTTATTGAAAATCTCCACATACACTTACGGGGAAAATGAAGTGAAATTGAGATATTCGGTGTTAAATAGGAGAGGATTATTTAAGAACAAAGAGAGTATGGAAGCGAGATGACTAAATCACAAGGAGAATTAATTATCACAAATGACAAGTCAAAAGGATTTATTCATGTTTGAAAATAGTTAATTAGGTGATGTGGACTAATTTGATGAAATTTATAAGGTGTAAAATTAATGGATAGTAAGGATTTGGTTGAAAGGTTATGATAGTAAAATTAATGGCAGTGGGATTAAAGGGTGAGAGATTATGACAAGTAGAGCTAAACGTTATTTGAGGTTCTGGATGTAAATTGTGATTATCGAAATATGAAATTATTTAGTGTTAGGTCACTACAATAAAATTGAGTTATAATAACATTTTCCCCAAAATCTGCCACTAAATTAGCCATTTTTAAATATATGATGACGGTATTATTCGTTGCAAAATGAGTTTTCGTACTCAAAATTAGCAATGAATATCATATCCGTCGTTATATCATTAGCAACGATCCATGTAGTGACGCTTATCCGTTGCTATTTTTCAAAATATTAACTAATCGTCGCTATTTTAGTTCAAAATTTTGTGACAGTCAATTAGAAGTTTGAAAAATAGCAATGGATAAGCATTGCTATGTGAACCATTGCTAATGATATAACAATATACATATGATATTCATTGTTAATTTTGAGTACGAAAAATCATTTTGCAATGAATATTATCGTCGTTATATATTTCAACGACTAATTTAGGGACGGATTTTGAAAAAACTCACTATAGCTCAATTTTTCTGTAGTGAGTGTAAATATCCCTTAAATAAATGAGGATAATTTTTCCATTCTTTTGGAAAATGCATTCTGCTTATTTGGATGCCCACGTGTACATATCACTTGCGAGAAATTGGGTGGATTGGTGAGTACCCTCTTTTCCTTGTACATGCTTCATTCAAAATGGAACGTCCTGGATTTAGATCTCTGGACCGTTACTAGAGAAATTGATCTTGACAACTTGTTAATTCAAGCTCAAGTGGATTCATTGGCAATCACTGAAATGCTTAAGTTCAAGTTGTCAAGTATTAATCCCCCAATCTTATAACTTGTTCTACTATTCTTGGGGTGTCGAAACATCCTAGTTGTGTGTGATTTCCATCTCTCAAGAAACCATTTCCTCTATTAGAAGAAACCCGCTATGATACCATTCCTCTATTTATGCATTTCATCTTTGTATAAGTGGACCTTTTTGGGATGCAACACCCAAAAAATACAGTTAAACATCTACAATACACGAAGTGTGAGAGCGAGTTATAAGGCTAGGGAATTACGACTTGACAAACTGAGCTTAAACATTTTAAATGGTTGTCAAGGGGTCATTTAAACCCGAACCCAACAATTTATTAAGGTCATTTCTTCTTGATAGCAATCTAAAGATATAAGCTCCAGATAGATGGAGAAGAAGACTCCTTCTCGAAGAAAAAAAATTCAATTTTTTATCCCACGTTTAAAAATTGAATAACAATAGAAGGATATTGTTATGGTTTAAATCTTGATTTTTGCAGTATTATGTAACAACTCTCTTATTTTTTTTCTTATTCTCTCTGCATTTGTATGTTTAAAAATTGTTGTTAATAACAAAAATTCTAACAATGTATTAGCTTGCGATTTAGGCCTCGGATTTTTACTCCAAATACCCTTTTATACCCTTTAGTAGTGAAGTTTTTAAAATGTAATATTTTGGTAATTATGGAATTTTAATCTTTTATCGTCATTTTTATCCGAATTATAAGTTTGATGTTATTTGAATTATTGATGACATGTATCACTTATATTTCATTTTGTTTTTTTTCTATGTGAGTAGTGCACGTTACTATATACACAATGTAAATATTAAAGTATTTTTAGTGATGATCCGTATTTACTAGAATTATAATAGTATTGTATAGCTAATTCAATATTGTTTGTTTGAAATTCTAAGATGCTACTACTTAATTATACATTGTGATATATAGTACTAAAATAGGGATATATAATGGTATGTTTATTTTTAGTATAATTATATATGTCTTGGTAGTATTCAATTAAGATTTTATGTTTTAAATATTTATTTTGAAAATGATTTAATATTTTTTAAGATTTACAAAAATTAATTAATGCCTAAGTTTAAATAGATATTAGTACCATGTCATAAGATTTGCCTTCTTGAGGTCGACACTCATTCTTTGGGAATATAAATAAAAATAGAAGTGAAGTTCTAATTGATGAGAATTTAAGCTATAATGGCAACATAAAATCCACAACTTAAGTGAAACCTTAAACTTCTTATTAATAGGATGTAGCCCTTTGAACATGCATCAAATTTTCAAATAATCAAGTTCCATGTAGTATTTTTCAGCCCATCATGTCAACTATTATTTTTTTGGTCATATAATTTTCAAATAAATTTTCCATCAAGCTTGAAAAATGACATACTCGAATATTATATTTCCTTCTTTATGACTCCATTCAAACACTATTGACACATACAATATACCAACTTAAAATCTACTTTAAAAAAAGAAAGAAAAGCATATGGTCATCGTAGAATGCCAACTCTAACTAATTTTGAACATGGATCTCACACGAAGTATATTTAATCCATTACATCATCGATCACGACCTATCCGTGATTGAAATCATAAAGAGGAAGGGTGTGCTCGAGATTAAAATCACATAAGGCTAAAGTCAATATGACACATGCGGGAGGTAGGAAAGGAATAGTGAACAGTTTATGTTCAGTCATTGAGGCACCTTGGCTCAAACATACTCCCACGTCAGAAATTCAGAAAGTGCGAAGTGGTAAGAATAGTATATTATTATTTGATAACTTGAACTTAAGTATTTTGGGTGGTTGTCAACGAATCTACTTGAGCCTAAGCCAATAAGTTGTTAGGCTGCGTAAAATAAATTACATATGCACATATCATACAATGAATCTTTGTTTCAATATATTAACTAGTTTTATAAAATCCAAAAAATTGGGTATAAGTATCATTTTCCCTTTCCATTTCAACAAGTGTTTGAACTTTCCATATTCTAGATGTCTTTCTTTGTAAATTGCTCATTTATTCACAAATTCTTCTATCTTTCATCACCCATTAATGTGTTTATCTTCTCTCTATCTCTTCCCTCTTTGTCCCATACACATAAAAGACCTTATTCCCATCCACCTCTTTATTTCTCTCTCCTTTTCCCATTTTCTCTCTCTCCCCCTTAATAAATGTAGTATTCTCTCTTTTCGGGATGCAAATGGAGTTGTGCAAATACTGATATAAGTGTTATCGTATCCTTATCCATTTTAAATTTTGGATATAGATATGGAAACAAACACACTATGGATATTGAAAATTGAAAATCAAATCCTTGAATACAGATATAGATACTGAAATAAATAATCATGATTCAAATACAGACATTTAGTAAATAGAACCGGATTATCCTACGTATAACAAAAATCAAGTGTTTAAATATTGTTTCAAAAGGATTATTTTTATAAAGTTGAAATTAATATCTAATTAAATCAATATTAATAAAAGACAATAAAACATAAAAAAAGAACAAAATATAGCACTATACTGAATTTAGTATCTTGTATAAGAAATGATTAAATAATATAAAGACCTATACTTTTCTTCTCACTTTTAAAAATGACTCCATATGTAACATATTGCAAGTAATTTTATAACAATTATAAAGACACATTCACAAGTTGATTTATATAAATATACAATATACATACATAGACTCATCAATACATATATCCGTATTCGTATCCGTCAAAAAAAGTGTAACCATGTATTCTAAAAAAATGAAAATAATATCTGTATCTTTTTCCGCATTTGAAAAAAAAATAAAAACTCATATCCGTATCTATCAAAATAAAAACTCATATCGGTATCTATCAAAATAAAAAAATGCATTAATCCGCTTAACTCTCCATGCAAGTAAGTCCAACAACCACTTTTCCACCTCCTTTCACTTCTATACTCTATAATAAAGCTGGGTCCCCATTCCCAGCTTTAGCCACGTGGATATCCTCTCTTTGCTTATTCCCTTTCATTCCTTTCCAAGGCAGAACAGGGTTCCTCTGTGCATACGTGTATCCTTAAGGCAGAACTGGGTTCCTCTGTGCATACGTGTATCCTTAGGCCCTGTTCGTTTGGGGTATAAGGAGGAATGGAATAAGGGGAATAAGCCCCCAACACGCTTCCCCGTGGTACGACTATTCCCCATTATTTCATCTTATTTCACTCTTATTCATATCTTTATCCCACCTTACCTACCTTTATTTCACCTTATTCTCCTTATTCTTATCCTCCAACCGAACGGAGAATAGACCCTTATTCCCCATCCTTATTCCTGCTTATTCTCCTACCGAACGGGCCCTTAATGTTTGTAGTTGGCTCCAACTGTCCTTCCTTCCCACGTCGGCCCAACTCCTTCCTTCAGAAATAGACATGTGTGAACTAATCTCTCCCTTCTTCACATCCCCTCCGCTCTTCTCTCCCTCTACCCCTTGCCCGCTTCTTCCATCACCACGACCTCAACCTCTCCACCGATTCTCCCTCCTCCATCCCCACCGCCGGCCTCATGATTTCCCTCCATTCCACTGCCTACGACAGGAGCTTCTTCCACGTCATCATCTCTTGCTGTTGGCGATGACGACTGCTTCATGAAATTCAGTTACTCGCCAACGGTGAAGATGCTTTCTACCAAAGAGGTTCATTCTCCATGTCACACCTTTTTATTTCTTGCATTTTTCTCTGTCGCCTCATCTCTTGCGGTTGGGGATGAACATTGCTTCATCGACTCCAGTCGCTTGCTTATGGTGATGACGCTTTCTACGAAAGAGGTGCATGCATGATAGCTTTTCCAGGTGTGGCGTTCTAACGGTTGGTTCTTCAGTTGTTATCAATGGAGCTCCATTAAAGCTCACCTCCTTTGAACTCCTTCTCTCGGCACAGAAGTGCAAAGGTTTGGGATTATTTTGCTTATTTTGTTTCCAAGAAATTTCATTTTTACTTCTTTATTTAATCGTTAGTTCCTTTATGTTTGAAAAAGATGGCGTTCTATTCTATTGCCTACATGTAGTTGTCGAGTATAGATTTTGTGCGTTTGTTGTGGAATGTATGAAAATTCAGATGATCGTTTTTTATTATCTTTATACTTAACATGATATTTTGAGAAATGTATAATAATGTTAATGAATTTATTCCCTCATTAAAAAAATATAAAAGAGGAAGACATTTCTTCGGATATTTGTAGAGACAAATTGTACTACACAACACCTGTTAATAAATCGGAATTTGAAGATAAAGAGGAATCTATTTTAGTTGATACACTAGAAAAGTTACTTGATTATATGTGAAGTAGAATCCAAATGTAACATATAAATGTCAAAAATGTAAATTTTATAGTATAATAATCTCATTTTTTAATTATAATTTAATTGCAGAAAAAACATGGCATCAAGTAGTAGGAAACTTCAAGCAAATCCTATAATGAAATCTGCCAGAATCTCAAAAAGTGCCCCAGAGATGTATTACTCCTACATTATTTCTTATTTATCGTAGACATGCATTATAGGGATAAAATTTGTATTTTCATCTTTGTTATGTACTGCAGGTAGCTGATCATATGATATGAAGGAAGAAGTTTTTGGCATTGTAAGTTCCATATATGTTATATTCTATTTTTAAAAACCTTGTATTATTTATAGTGTAGTTATCATATGCAATATTAGTACAATGTGTATAACAAACAGTAAAATTTTACGGTTGTTTGAATGTAGTGTAGATCCATCTGCATATATATAATGTAAATAATTAGCAATGTATTTTTTTGAAAAAAATGAATATTCATATGGAATATGTATTTCCTCTAACCTGTCATGAAAAGTAGATGAATGTATGTTTATCGTGCATATATAATTTTAATTATACGAACATCAAACTTGCAAAATTTTAAAGTATTGTTATAATGTTTGTTTCATTAATTTTTAGGCTATAGTACTTCATGATACTTTTTTTAATTTGTTCATATTTGCATGAATTCATATTTTCAAATTTGTTGTATTGACTACATATAGGTGTGGAAAAATATACCACCATGTATAAATTATTTAATTTTATTGAATTCACGGAATATGAATGAGAAATATCTTGAATATTTTCTCTATATTGGTTTGTTGTTTGTTTTGTTAATTATGAAATGGAGAGTTAATTTGAGCTCTTTTTAAGAATATTGCATTTTTTATGATTAGCGAAAAATGTGATATTATAACTCTCTAAGCCTTTCTTATATTATTTGTCGTTGTTTGATATAGTCTACCACATGTTTTACCATAATTTACATTTTTCTAACAATATTAAATTGAATGAAAAAATCTTTCAGATTTATTACGTTGTTATCATCAACTTATAAAAATAAGACGTAATAACTGTTTTATTTCTTAGCGTAAGTGATGTTTTATATTTGATAGCATCAATGATGTTAGATGTTTGTTCCTGATTCATTAGATATACAAAATTGATAGCATGTTTCCTATATTGTTTCCATCAAAGTATATAGATAGAGTGCACCACGTATGTTTTTCCATGATTTACCGATTTCTAACAATATTGAATTGAATGAGAATTTTTTTTGATTCATTTTATTGTTATCGTTCACCTATGAAAAATGAGTACCAAATATGTGATTTTTTTCATTTCCAAATTTTCAAATTATTTTTCTTCCATTCAATCAAATACGATTTTCCATAAATTCATATCAAACTTAGGTATAGATTTAATAACTGAAATTGTTGGGTAATTTGAATTTCTATCTTCAAATCCATTTTGCTTATCATGATTTGGGTAATAACGATATGATGCAATAACTTTGATCATTTGAGAGGCAATGGTGATATATTCACATGATTGTTGTTCATGTCAACTCTATTCTTTTATTATATTGAATTGTTTTTTGTTTTTCTAATTATAAAATGATGAGGTAACTTTGATTCTTTTTTAAAATCTATTTTGCGGCTCCTTATGATTAGCGAAACAACAAATGTGATGTTATATCTCTATGTGCCTCTCTTAAATTATTATATATTGATTTTTTAAAATAATTTTGTCGAGACCAGTGTCTTCATTTTTTCTTAAATTTTGTGGTATTGTATCATTACCATCTTAGTAAGATTAATATATGTTTAACTTTGGAGGATATGAGAACATGAAATGATGAAACCCTCCTTCGTTTGATGAAATTGTGATCAAATTATCCGAGTTGTCTAGCAAGTTTTCAACCTTGACTTCATGTTCTGATTCTTAGATGATGAATTTCGAGGACGAATCTAATGTGGATAATGAATCTAGAAATAATTCTTATAATAAAATTGAAATGGATGTTGAGGATGGATCTATGGATGAGGTTGGACATGAATCTGAGAGTAATTTCAAATATGGGAAAGAAAATAAGGATGTATATGATAATGATGAATATAGGGATGAATTTGAAAATGAAAGCAACGCTTTGTCAATCAAATGCAAATGCTTTGTTGGAATCATCTGCTAATAACCAATTGTTAATAGATAATAATGAGGAAATAAGAGGTTTACAATTCAAGGAGGTTATTGAAGGAAATTCTTCATTAGGATTATCTGGGAATATTCCTAGATTTATCCAATTATAAGTTTTTGATCAAGAAAATGAAGTTTTGAAAAGAATGAAGGAATTAAATAGTGTTGGTGATATAATAAATTTGGAATGTACTGTGGTAGAAGGATTAGTGAAAATGTTAGATGAAACAAACTCTATAGTAAAAGCTTTTAAGATGATGATAGATCGAATTATTGATTTTGCCTAATGAAAGATTACATTTATGATTGAGCTATAACCTTTAGCTTGAGATGGTGAGGTAATTTCGATTTTTTAATAGAAATCATTTTGCAGCTTCTCAAACTTGATAAACATTTACTACATGCACATAAGCTTGAGTTCTTATTTTGTAGTATATATTATTTTCAAATCATTTATTAACTTATATTGACAAAATATTCTCAGTTAATAATTTATGATATATATTCATCATATTCATTTCAAATTTTGTGGACTTTATCTTTTGTACTCAATTATATCTTAAATTCAAGATCTATTTAATGAATATATTACCTATTTGTTGTATAGCTTACCAAATTCAACATATACACATCTTTTGCTTGATTTATAGGATACAGGTAATTCTTCTTCATAACAAATTCAGGTACGTCTATTCTTTACTCATTTAAAACCCTTGATTAGAAGAATTTGTTTTAGGCACATAACTCAATTCAATACCGGCATATTTAATAAAGTTCTTGACCATTTTTGTTTTGTTTTATTCATGCAAGGACAATTTATTGTTGTCTCTACAATAATCATGCATCATATTAAGCATGAATTTCTTACCTTAAAAGTTTCTTTAATTGTCCATTCGAAAATAAATTGATTTCTTCTAATTCAATTAATCAAAATTCAAAACTTTTTCCTACATTCAATTGTATCTTAGTTTCATGATATATTTTACAAATACAATACCTATCATTTCTTTAGCTTACAAATTTTAGTTTGTACACTTTCTGTATTTGATTTAGGGGATACATGTATTCCCTCTTTTCCGTAAATTTCAAGTAGATATCATCTTTAATAATTTAGAAACCTTAATTTCAAGTAGGTATCCGCAAATATATTTGTTAATTAAGAACAAACTTATTCTAATATATTGTCATTGATGTTGTTTTGAATGAATTTCCAATCGTTAATACATAGACTCGAATAAGCATATCTTGAGTAGGTACGCAAATCGGGTCCCCAATAATTGGAGACAAAACATTCATATGAGAAAACATAAGTAAAAGGGCATCGACTTGAGCTTCCAAGGATAAAGGTATATGAACAATCATTTGATCCCCGTCAAAGTTTGAGTTAAAGCCCTTACAAAATAATGGGTGTAAACAAATAGCGCATCTCTCCACCAAAATAAGTTGGAATGGTGGAATTCCTTATTTACCTTGGAAACACTTAGAAATACATTTACCTTATTATTTTTTTCTTTTGTTACTTATTACTAAATATGTCAGTTCATCTTGATTTAATTCTTTTGAAAATTGTCCTTACTTTGTACAGGCAGCTTTTTTCATCTATTTTCTAAATTTATATCACGTAAAATCTTCACTTTATTTTTTCAAAATTTGGAGAACTGTTTTCCCACACCGTCGCGAAGCGCGGATACTCTTCCTAGTGTATCCTATTTTCAACATCACCTCTTTCTCTCTTCATTTAGCATCGATCTTTAAACATATCTCTCTCCCTTCAACATACTACATACGTGCAAGGACCTCCTTCCATGTAAAGTGCAACCTTTCTCTTTGACAATTGGATACAATCCAACGTCCAAAACCCATCCTCTTTTGTTTCAATCCAAGTTGGACTCCCCATTCCACCTTGTGGGTCATCGGCAACCCAACAAGACCCTCCAATGGCAAGATGGGTGCTAGAGCAATGCCCTTCTTTTCAGGAGAAAGGCACTAGACCCTTCTCGAGTCGCCCCAACAGATTTTCGTCTTCTTGATTCTAGTACCCACTAAGTAAAAATATGATAATTGGGTTTTGGTTTTCTGTGAGTAAATTTTTTGTTCGCAAAGATGATATCTCTGAGCGGTTTGGGCATCGAGTTGGCCCACCTGTTTGGGTTCATGTTCTGGGGGGCATCGAGTTGCCCCCCACCCAAATTATGAGATTAGAGAGAGCTGCAAGGTGATAAAGTCTAGTATATTAAAACTCCACTCTTGTTAGGTGATAAATACGATCCACCATTACAGCACATGGATTCATCAAAGCTTGTTAGATTGCCAATTCATTGGTGTATGCCCATCATTATATCACCCAACCCCATGGCCACTCTTTTGTTCCTTAATCAGGATAGTTACACTTGAGGGATGCAGATAGACACTCCCTCCCTTTGGAATTATCAAGCCACCATAACAAATGGGGATGTGATGCAATTTAATATAGGCAAACATATATTTCTGCACATGGGATCCACTTCTCTGGCAAACAGAAGACCACAGACAAGTTCTTTATATTCATATCATGTAATGGTTTTTAATGATATTGGGTATTGCTTCAAATTTCAACGAAATTCCATTGAATTCTCTGAAATTTTCATTTCTTTAGGTAAAGGAAATCGAAACACTCCTTTTTTTCCCAGGATTTCAACAAAATATCAACAAAAGATCAACAAAATCTCATCAAAATTAATATCGTTTCTACGAAACAACAAAAAAAAGAGAATCTAGCATTCACTTTCATCGAAATTCGCGTATACTAATGAATTTTCACTTATTTATTTGCTAATGTATTAATTTATCAAAGTGCGTTACATTGTTTAAAGATGTTTCTTTAATTAGTTTCTATATTTTAGATCTAAATCCAAACCAAATCAGTTAGACAAAGGATTTAAGAGTTAAATTAAAGTTTTAACTGAAGATGTTTATATTTTTTATTTTTCTTTATCTTGATATATATGTTTTAATTAGTACTTAGCATGTGTCACCTCACTCTTATTGAAGAGGTGATCACATGCCACCATTCTCTCTTCATGTTCAAGAGGAGAAATCAATGGCTTCTAATTATAGTTCCAAATCTGGTTCTAGTTCTGAGCAATATACTATTTTTTTGACTGTTGGAACTATTAGATGAAAATTTAATGTACATATCATATTAATATCTTACTATTAGCAAAAAAACTATCTCTCTATCTCATTTATTGAGTTAAAAAATATTAGAAATATTTATATTTTTAAAAATATGTTTTCAAGTAATTTTCCTAATTTCCAACGTTTCACCGAAATTCCATCAAAATTCTATCGAATTTCTCTTTCCAGGCTTACCGAAGCGAAATCGAAATCCGACATTTAAGACCTTGATATTGGGTTCAATATAAATCCTATTGTGTGGGGTTGAGATTTTGCTTTAGATGCAGTAAAAGTCAAAGAACATGCTACGGTTGTATACCGCCGCTAACTATTCTTTTACCGTGGCTGAAGAGTATTGGCGACAATAATCTTACCATAGCTAATACCACCGTGTCAAAAAACTTACCGTGGCCAAAAGTCTTGGGTTTTTACCACGGAACAATTGTCGTGGCTAAGACTTTTCAACCACGGTACAAATACCATGGCGAAGATATTTACACCATGGTAAAAAAATCGTGACTTAAACACTTTAGCCACAATAATATTATTGTGGCCTACAATTTTTAGCTGTCGTATAATTACCGTGGCACAATGTTATTAGCCACGATAAATATTTCGTGGCAAAAACAAATACTATTTTTTAGAAATACTCTCGAACATGCCTATCGAATTATTCTTGTAGCAAACCACTTATCACATACAAATTGCAATAACTCTTTAGTTTCCTGTATAAAAATCACATAACACATACAAGTAGAATGTTAAATAAAAATTTAAAACTGCACATGGGCCTTAACCTATAAAGATAAACATATAAACATCCTAAACATAAGGATCCATGAGGTAAGGATCCACAATAAAAAAATATACAATCATATCTAAATAATGATGTCCAATAAACTTAGTATTCAACACTAACAAATCATTCAAAAAAAGGAAAATGCTCGTCCAAAACAACATCACATCGGCTATTGAATCCTTAGCTTCATATTTTCTTCCACTCATGCCTCCATTCCTTTGTAGACGAGGATTACTCTCTTTGCAATGGACAACCATCTCTAGATGAGGATGCCTTATTTGCTCTACATATGGACTCCACTTCTCTTGCTATGAAAAGAAATCTTCCCTCATCTAAGAAAATAGCGAATTGCTCCAATCATCATTCTGCACTTCGAACTATTGATCATGTAGAGTCCATGCATATTCTTAGGTTGAAGAAAAATGAGGATGGCTTCGTAGGTGGAGATGGCGAATGCTGCTCATATGGTATGCTGTAACCATGTTTGCTACAACCAGTCATCCGTCGATCAAGATTATCTGCGTAAAACATTTGAAGATTAGCAAGATTATGAAAAAAATGCAATACTAATTTTAATGTAGCCTTTTTCTTCATTAGAGAAAATTGTGCACGATGTGTTTAATTTAATGCACTCTTAAATGTTTTTATTCTGAGTTGAATGTATTAGAAAGTAGGATGTTATGAATGTATTAGACAGCATTAGGATTTTAGTTTGCTTGTTCACGAGTATTTAAAATATCAAAAAAGAGGATACCAAAGTGAAATGGCTCAGATTGATTCTATAATCTGCCATGTTTATAAACATGTGTACAACGTTCTCATAAATGCTTGCCTAAGTTGAGTGGAATAGATCATCTGGATGACAACATTGTAGTTAACTAACCTAAGCATTTTTAGGATATAATGGTAGTATTTCCAATCCAAAAACTATAATAGGATGACATCATATAGTGATCATTTAACAACAACCATGCTGACATCTAAAATTTCCGCTACATCTAGATTATTGGCTAGAGTAGTCACGCGCCAAAAATATTTTTTCTACCTAGAGTACATGTATTATCCAAAGGATTTATCCTTTTTTAGTTTGTCAGCATCCTTTGGTAATCCAAAAACTATATAGTAATCGGTCCATCTATGTAATGATATCGAAAAAGGAATCAAGTCCCAGGCTGATATCACAATAGCTTACCTTACCTGCTAGTATCGCAAAGCATAGAGAAGTGTTCAATTATGCAACTAAGAAACTCCTTTAATTGTCAAATGTCGACCATTAGAACTAACAAATCCTTTGGATGAACACTAACCATAGCTAGAAAATTTTCCGATTTATTTTTTCAACAGATATACTCGTCAAAGTTGCACTAGCAATATGTAATCCATACGACAAAATCATATCAACAAAAATGTGGTAAGCATCAAATACTATTGCTAATGAATTTAACATTATATACCTAGATTCTAAAAAAAATTACAATCTTTCCAACAATCTGCAATAAATAAATTCAAATTATATTAGAAACAAAGACCCAAAACATGATAAAAATCATCAAGTTGCTATCATTTCAACTACTCGTAAACTATAAGCATCCAACCGAATCAATTGACAATAAATTTAAGATAATAGAATTAGAATCCACTCAAAAGTTGCAATTACTCAGCAATCTACAATTAATAAACCCAGAATAAATCAACAACAATGTTCGAAACCATGATAGAAGCTAACAATCAACCAAACATACTAATTGCTAATGGATTTAGAACAATAGGATTACAATCCAATCAAAAGATATAATCTTTGTTATAATTCAATCAAAAGTCCCAGTTTAGATCATTAGTCGACGGAAAGTTGCAATCCTGCCAATGACTCACAATTTATTAACCCAAATTATATAAACAACAGTTGCCGAATCATAAATCCAAATCAGATCTACAACAATGCTAAAACAATAATAAAATCCCTCAAAATGCTATATTCTCCCACCCATCTCACATTCCATTCAATATAGAGAGATTTATGCATCACACTGATGGATTATGCCCTGTGAAATATCAACGTCACTCTGCTTAGTTTCAGGCAGAAACAATCAAATTAAAACAAACCATATAAAATTAAAATCATATTATAAGAGTAATCTATAAATGTATCAGCATGGATTTCAATTACAACTAAATACCACTTCAAAGAATACATATGCCACAAGAAACACATTTCGTCTCCATATTTCTAGTACACTTGTATCACATATGATCTCACAACCGTCAAATGACACTCCAACGAGAACTGTATCATGTTTTATATCCCATTACGTGGTTCTTTAGAGTGACGCATCTGGATATACAAAGGTACTTAAACATGATATTTAATGAATATCTTTATACAACGAACCTGGAGTAAGGGGTAGATTCGATGCTTACCTGAAAGAGGATGAACTAGCTTGACAGTGGTGTTGTCCTGGAAGAGGACACGAGATTGACGAAAACATTGACGGAACTTCCACGTGTAGAGGATGAGGAAGAAGATGTGGTTTCAACAGGATGAAGAAAGGAGAAATGAAAGTATCCTGCCAAATATGGAGGAGGATGAAGGAAAAGGGGGTTTAGGGTTCTGAAAGGAGAGGCAAGGCGGTAGGGTTAGAGGATACAATCATTCTGAAGGAAGAGATTTAAATGAGATTATTTATTTAAGCGGACCCAACATTAGTCATGTTAAAATTACCGTGACATAAAGTATTAGCGACAATGTGATTACCATAGCCTAAATTAACCAATCACGATAATTATTTCGTGGCTTAAAGCTAATGGAAATGGTATACACCATAGCTAATAAATTTTGGCAATGGTAATATAGCATGGCCAATACATTTTAGCTTCAATATTTTTTACTGTGGCCTTATTGCGTAGCCAATGCACTCTTTTTTAGTAGTGATGAAAAGGACTGTTATTACTTAGATTTCGAAAGTTAGATAATGTTTTAAAAAATTATTTATCTTTACAAATTGTATAACTGGTTAAGAAATAAATATCTTTGATTTAGTCCATAGGCTGACCTTGCCTGACCCATATGTGGGCCGGGCGTGGACCTTGAAGTATGGTCCATGGGCCAGCCTGGCCTGCACCTTAGGTGTTTTAAAACCTCAGCCCAGTACGGCCCCACACTTTGGTTAGGTCTATCCTGTGGATGCACAACTGTTACCCCCACTCCCTCATCTCCTCGCATGTGTTGCATCTTCGCAATCACCTACCTATACACACATGAGTTGTTGCTCAATCTCTCTCTAATTTCCTATACCTTGTTTTTAAATAGATGATATTGCATACCATTGCTCCGGTCGTATCTCTGATTTCTCCTTCATCCCTTTCACAAGTACATGGTGGAGCAAGCCGTTCTTGGAGTAGGAAGTCCGATTGAAGCACGAGTTAATCTGACCGAACCGTGAGTGGGCTCTCGCACGCAAGGAAGCAGAAAACCAGCAAGTTCTTCTTCTGATTTAGCACGGCATTCTTGTCTTCCATGCCCAATATCGTCTAAGACCATCTGTTTGATATCGTACGATGAGGAGTTCAGCGGCGCAAGAGATAACCACTATCGAGACTAGTAAAAAAACATTGCATTGGCCACGGAATCAAGCCACAATAAATATATTGTGGCTAAAACTTATTGATCACGATAAAGTAATGTAATCTGAAGTTAATTGCAACATTAATTACCGTGGTAAAAAATGTTAGGCTACAGTACTAGTAATGTGGCCAATATGTTTTGACCACGATATTATTGTCACAACTAATAGTTTGAGACCACAGAATTTTTATCGTGGCCAAAAGTATTATGCATAAGGATTATTTAATCCCACCTTTATATTTGCAGGTAACAAAATATCGGACTTCGATTCTATCATTGTTGGAAATGCAATGACCATTATATATATATATATGATTCCAGTTTTTTTAAAGAAAAATAAAATTTTAAGTAATGTAACTAAGAGGGAATTGATCTTACAATTTTATCTTTACTTCCATACTCCAAGACAATGATCGTAAAGTTAAAATTAAAATTCTATTGCTCCTATTGTTACTTTAAAAAAATGTAGGTTTTAATTGTAAACCAAATCATGTACAAGATCAGTATTCTTTGATTTACCTTGGATTTTTTCAATCAAATTGGACATATATATTATTATATTTTTCTCTTTATGAATGGCCATGTAATTCCAAAAATAATAGACGAAAAAACTAATCCCCTGCCTTGACTCAAACCCTCTCTCCCAAAACCTAAAGACCTCTATGACCCTCGCTGGCAAGCACCATGCCAGTCGTAGCCCCTCGTCCTCGCGGACCTGCCTCGCCGCCCGCACCTTTGAGGCCCCGCGGCCCTGCCTTGCCTCCCTCATCCCCACCTCACTTCACGGCCCTCACCGCACCCTCCCTTTCCCCCGTGCCTCCTCGCCGTCGCCAGCTTCCCCTGCGCTGCCTCCCTATCGTTGTTGCCCTCATGTAGAGTCGTTGTGCACAAGACAACACACGACAGATTTATTTTTCGACTTTGATGTTTATTTTGAGCTTGTGATTTTGATCTTGTTTGTTGTAATTTTGATATGAAGTGTATGGTTGTAAAGAAAAAAATAGAAAGAAGAGAAGGGAATGTCTGCAGGGGGGCCTTTTTTTGCTTTTTATCAACGAACTGGGTATGACCTTCTTTTTCATTTTCAGATAACAAAGGAATATTAGAAGAGAAGCTATAAAACTAATAAGGGGGGTCATCATAAAGTAAATTGGTAAACGTTGAGATATAACCTAGATTCTAGTTTTCAAGACAATAGTCTAGTTTTTAGCCAATAAAAAAACAATGGAGCAATTGTTTATTTTGATACAAAAACTTAAATTTTTAGTATACAACTACCATTTAGTCATATTCGTGGTGACAGAATATTTTAGATGATTCCTTGGAAGAATATTAGGAAATGCAAAAGTTTGAAGTAGTAATTTTGTCTTCTAATCAAGACAGTGATCGCGGGATAATATAGAATAATCAAGAGTAGTATGTGACTCGACACAATGGGACAAGTTGTATTTGGTGCGCTTGAGGTACGTCACCTTGTTAGTTACAAATTGTCACGAGACTAGGGTGGGCTAGATCATGGTTCCCCTATTGTCCTAGACTTTGTGACATGTCTTTGGAGATTTTGGATGTGTCGAACTCATGTTATACTTATACCTGGCAGGATATCTCGTTGCATTCTCGTCTTGATCGCTACATTGGTGGATACTGACGAGGCTCGACAACTATTGATTGTCGTGTTGCTTCGCAGTTCGAATGATGTGTGCTTCTGGTTCTCTTCGATTTATGGCTATACATGCTTAGTATCTGGCTCGATGTTGTGAAAGAAGGTGTATTTGGTGTGCTTGAGGTTTTCGAACCCCATAGATCTCTTTCTCCTAATGGTTGAAGACTATCACCTGCCATGAGCTTGTACTGCTCGAATTTTGCGAGATCACACTTCAAGGTTGCAGTCTTGCAAGTTTTGATGGTACCTGGACACACAAGATATAAGATACTAATAAATCTGACATAGACACTAAGGAAGATGAGGTAAGATGTATCACTTCTTAAAAATTCTTCTTACAAGAAACATGTCAAACAGTCTCTCCTGTTCTGCAACAGGGATGCGACACCATCTAAATTGCATGGAAGTCAAGTGTGTCTTTATTATATTGGTTATCTCCTTTTCCACCATGTTGCTATTCACAAAATCCCTGCATTTGCTAGAAATTTTAATTATGATACAATCTATAAATTTGGAAAATTTTTAATGATGAAATCTATAAAAATTTTACCTCCCATCCGCTGTAACCTCCAACAAAGGGTAGGACGCCGACGTCTGTCCAACTGCAGTAGGTAAAGGCACGGAGGTGCTCGGACGTCCAGAAGAAGGAGAGTCAGAAACCATCGATGTCTGTGCTGGTATGGGGACCTGGACTGGGAATCCTGTAGGGGCTGCTGAAGTAGATGGCTCTCCATAGCCTCCTACGTAAAAGGGTGACGGAGGATAACCAAGAGACTCGTAGTAGGCTTTCACCCGGCGGACCTCGTCGGACTGTGAATCAAGAACAACATCCGGGGTGGGCTGCCTACTGGAGGAAGGTGTGTCTGAGGAAGATGGACGATTGGATCTATGTGATCCATGCGTCCCACCACGTCCAAAATCTGTCATTACTGTAATAATGATGTAATAGTTAATTACATATTTATTACTTAAGATTTTAATTAATTCGATTATAATTGTGTAATAAAACTTACAACTAATCTTCATCATTTATTTCGATGGGATTAAAGGATATTTCTTCGTTTTCTGAGTTTTCTAAGTCATCATTTTTGGAGTCAGCTTCATCTTTTAAGTCAACACAAAAAACTTCATTATCAGCCAATCGAATCGATTCGGTAATTGAGACTTCTTTTGTTAAGTTTATTCGTTCATGTGTCGGTGTGAATGCTTCATCTATGTCATCTTCCTGATTAGTGTAATCATTAGAGATATAACTTCAAGAATTTATCTTCACAACAGTTACTGTTTCAATGCTCTTTCTCTTCTTTGATATTTGTGGGAGATAACATACTTGATCCATTTGAGATGCTAAGAAGAATGGTTCAAACCTGCGTATAAATTTTCTTTACACCACTTCGACAATATTATTTCTTTTATCGAGTACTACACCTCCATTGGGTTCATACTAATCACACAAGAAAAGAACTACTTTATTCAAGCCTGGTATACTATATTTCACTTCTAGTATCTCCTTTAAAATTCCATAATAATTCATATGATCTTCCTCATAACAAGATCCGCGAACCATCACTCCATGATTTTGAGTTGTCAAATATTTACCGGAATTTAAGGTATGAAAACGATACTCATTACTGTAGCAAGAGTTGTATGATCGAACCTTATAAACATGGCCTTCTCCAAAATATTTTAAAATATGAGAATAGAAATCACCACCGTTCAACTGTTTTGAGCGGTCTTTAAACCAAGCTGGAAATTGATTCCTATAGACGTTTAGAACTTCGTCATCTGAATACATAGGATTTTCCTCCATAATTTTCTTTCTAAATTCCTTAAATTTGGTAAGAGAAACATAAGAATTACTTGTACATGAATATATACATAAAATAATACAAATACTTACTGAACATATGGTGTTATTTCCTCGTAATTGTCTAATACGTATAACTCTGCAGCATCCTTCTCTTGTTTCGATAAGAAACGTTCAGTTGCTTTTCCTATCAGATGAGTGGATGGACGAAAGATACTGATATAAGGTTCTTCATTGGAATAAGTTGTCTCATTCCTCCTGCATCTATTGTGGATAGTCTCCACATCTTCTGGAAGATATCTTGCGCAGAATGTTGCGACTTCCTCATATATATATTGTGAACTTATAGATCCGTCAACTTTACTTTTGTTTCGGACCTTTCTTTTAAGAAAAAATATAAACCTATAAGAAAGTAGGTTAAACATTTATTTGAAATAATAAATAATGCAAGGAGATTATAATATATTTAATTACCTTTCAAATGGATACATCCAACGATATTCTACCGACCCTCCTACTTTTGCTTCTCATGGAATATAAATCATCAGATGCTCCATCAAATCAAAAATGAAGGCGGAAATATCTTCTCCAGGTTACACTTAATCATAGGAATATTTTTATAAAGATAATCCATCTCCATGCGGTGTATACGTGAAGAGCATAGCACCTAGAAAAATCTGCTAACATCTGAAAGAACATCCACAACGTTGTTTGGTAACAATCCTCTGAACACTAACGTTAGCAATCTTTCCATAAAAACATGACAGTTATGACTTTTCATTCCCTTAAATGTAAAATTCTTCAAATCGACCAAATTGGAAAATTTCGATGCATATCCTTCTGGAAACTTTAATTTGCTTGTCCATTCACAGACAAGTTTAACTTGATTTCTATCTAAGGTATACTTTGCTTTGGGAACTTCAATCCTTCCACAATCATGTTCCTTTTATATGCAACTCTGACCGATTGCATATGATTTGTAAATCACGACGAGACATTACTATATCTTTTGATCGGCCGGTTACATTCATAACAGTATATAAGATATTATCAAACACATTTTTCTCTATATGCATAACACCTAAGTTGTGTCGTATCAGTAACTTACTCCAATATGATAACTCTCAAATATACTCTTCTTAATCCAATTATAACTGTCACCAAAACCAAGAAGGGTTTTTGTTTTATCTCCATTCTCTAAGGCTGATTTCTCTAATTATTCCAAGTATGATAATATTATATCGTCTGTCTTAATTGGTGGAGGATCTGAAAGATCAATTGTGTTCCTTTTAAAAGACTGCTTCTGTCTTCGATATGAATGATTATTTGGAAGAAATTGTCTGTGACAATAAAAAAAATATGTTTCTGACCGTGTTGAAGCTGGAATGATTTAGTACTCTCCATACAATATGGACAACTTTTACATACATGCGTACTCCATCCAGATAACATTCCATATGCTGGGAAGTCATTTATCGTACAAAGCAGAGCTACTTTCATGTTAAATGTTTGACTCTTATTGGCATCATATGTATCAACTCCATTGACCCATAACATTTTCAACTCATCGATAAGAGGACGTAAATAAACGTCAATGTATTTTTCCAGATGTGTAGGTCTTGGTATTAACTACGAAAGAAACATAAACTGTCGCTTATTACATAATCATGGGGGTAAATTATACGGCGTTGTCATTACTGGCCAGCAAGAGTAATATTTACTTCTTCCATGAGGATTAAACCCGTCTGTACATAAATCTATAACGCAATTCCTCTTTTATCGTTAAATTTAGGAAAAGCTGACATCAATTCTTTCCAACAATCATACTCGGATGGATGCTTCATATACTCATCGACTTTATGTTCCGCATGCCATGT
The DNA here is from genome assembly GCA_037367405.1 of Ottelia alismoides. Classification (NCBI taxonomy): domain Eukaryota; kingdom Viridiplantae; phylum Streptophyta; class Magnoliopsida; order Alismatales; family Hydrocharitaceae; genus Ottelia; species Ottelia alismoides. The sequence continues at coordinate 336,297 of JAZKJV010007447.1, forward strand.
CATGTACTTCGCTGTTTCTTAGCAATAATATAGTCGTTTCAATCTTGGAGTCAACGAGAAATAACGTAGAATTTTTCTTGATATTTTTGTTCCACTCTTACTAGCTGTCTGATATCTTGGCTCATTACATTTAGGACACCGTTGCAAATGTTGGTGTTCACCGTAATATAAAATATGATGATTTATGCATGAGTGTATTTTAACTTCCGCTAAACCCATCTTCCGCATCATATTTTTTGTTTTGTAATAATTATCAGGTAATTCTGCATCTTCTGGTAACATTTTCTTGATAGTCCTTAGCATTGCATCAAAATTACGATCGATCATATTATACTCCAACTTCATCGATAAAAGATCTGAAACTGCAGAAAGTTTTGAATATGTCTTGCAACACAACCACAATAGCTCTTCCGTTTTTTTCAATAGCTTGTAAAATTCTGCAGACTCTCCATATGGTTCCTCATCATCCAAAAGAGTAGGATTATATTCTACATTCGCAACGTCCATAACCATATCTGGAAAAGGATTACTAGTGTCAGCTTCTTCCGCATCATTCATACTGTCCTCGAAATGCTCACCATGCCTCCACCAAATCTGATATTCTTCCATGAAACCCATTCTATAAAGATGTAACTGAGTTTATCTTTTGATCTCTTCCTCATTAGCCAACACTTCTTACACAGACACAAGATAGTTCCATCTGAATCCACAATACGGGAACCTTGTGCGTAAGCAAATTGTATAAATTCCTGAACACCTCTTTGAAAGGTATATGCTATACGTCCATCTACTATACGGTTATACATCCACTATCTATTTATCATATTAACGAACCCGAATTAAATAATTTATAATGTCAAATTTAGAAAATTGAGGATATCTAAACGTATCACATTACTGAGATAAAAGATGAGAAGAGAAGTTTATTAATTATGTTATCACTAGAGCTCGTCCATAAGGATTCAAACTTACTAAAAGATGATCGTTGTCACAAGCATCTTTATTTCTAACGAAAATTCGGCAGCATAACCCTGCACCTCTCCCGTATACGTTATAAATCAATCACAATTAACTTTCAAAATAATTATATTAATGATTATTTCGATAGTAAACTATGATTGATTTGGTATAACGAAGATGAAGGGGTTATGAATCGAATTTCCGTAAGAAATAAAGAGCTTGTGACAATGATCACCTTTTAGTAAGTTTGAATCCTTACGGGCCCCCTTAGTCCGGGATCTCCGAACTAAGGAAAGCTAATATAAATGTAATATTTTAAGATCACTTTATGTCATACATTTGTACGTGCTACAAATGAGAGTATAAAATAATCTTAAAATATTTATTCATTTATATTAACCGGGCAATTACGTATATTTGGCTGGTTAACGATGGGGATAGGGATAAGTGTGATCCTTATTTAGTGCCTAATATAGTGCTTGGGTCACTAAGAGTTAATGGGCACCTGCAAAAAAAATCGATCTGCAAACATCAAAATCCACGATCATTGGTCTGGGATACACATCCCAAAGTGAGTCCAATAGTGCTGTGAAAAAATAAAAAAATATAACAAAGTTAGAGGTGATCAAATCCTCCAATGTGTTGCACATGCCTCCCATTGTGCAGGGCCACACACAACCCGGTGTGGAAGGACGCACTGTGTCTGAAGGATTTTGTGTGATTTTCTAATAATTAGTGGATAGTATTTTAGACTTATCATAAACCTAACTATAAGTTAATGTGATATACTTAATCATAATAACTAAAATTTAATGTGATAATAAAATTATCACATAATCAAAATTTTTATTTGTAGTTATAATTATCACGCATCAATGATTGTAGCTTAAATAAATGTCTAATTTTACATTCACTAAAAAATTGTTATTCATAAAGGATTTGTATCTCACATCACCTCTTTCAGTGAATCTATTGTTATGAAACTAGTGTTATGGCATTTCTATATATAAACATTCCTAATGTTATTAAACTATTCTTATGACATCTTTCAATGAACCTAATATATGAACCTAGTGTTAAACTAATATATCTTTCATTCCATCTACATCAACATTTACCTACATCACTATTTAAGTACTTTACTTGTTGTGTCATTTAATCAAGCACTTAACATGCGTAAAATATTTCATCCATATTGAAGAAAAATTTACTCAAGTCTAAGTAAAACTACATATTAAACAACTATAAGAAGCATAAGCAACAAGATTAACAACTAATGAGAATGAATTTAAGAACAAAAAAATAAAAATATCAACCCTAAATCTACTACAACAACTATGAAATGAATGATATACGCAAAACAAAGACAAAGAATGGTAAGATATACCTAAAGAGGGGTGTATGTGTGATTGAATGGTCAAAAGGGAAAGCCTCGACGCGCGCCCGGTGGAGTTGTCGTCGCCGGAGGGGATGAGAATGGAAGGGAGTCGCGCAAGAATGAGGAGATGGGGACACGCTGCAGTCTGTTTACGGGCGCGGGCGAGCACACTTAAGTGCTCGCCCCGTGCTCATGAAGTGCTCGCCCTTAAAAATGACGCGCACTTTTCTCCGCGCCGTTTATTTCAACTTGGCGAGCACAAACGGGCGAGCACATGTGCTATTAATGTGCTCGCCCGTTTAATAAAACTTAACCGCGCATCCACATTCAAATGGGCGATCATGCTGGCGAGCACTTATGCAGCCTAGGTGCTCGCTAGGCGTTGAGCGAGCACATGTGCTCGCCTAGAGCACGGTAGACTGTGCACGCCAAAAGCGCTTTTTTTGTAGTGATAACGTGGAAGATCACAAGTTCTTCTCATAAATCAGAACAATAAAGACCTGAACAGATGTAGGTGGACAGACAATGAGAAACTATATACTCATCATAGGCAAAGCTACATTTCCCCGAGGAAAATTAATCGAAGCTTTTGCATGCATCAGTATTTCGTGGAGAGTTGTCATCCCACTTATCTTTCTAGGCCAAGGACAAGTAGCTTCTGATTGACTTAATCTTACTGAACAATATAGCTATAAATTAGTGAATAAGAATGGGATTTTCACATGTGTACACCTGTAAACTTACTGAACAATAGAGGTATAAATTATCTCCTTTCATGATAATTCCATAAACTTCATATTTGCAGTTTGACCACCACAGTCTTGCTTTGTTTAACCTGTCATTATTTTCACCACTCAATGTTGGCTGACCTTGAGTTAATCTAACCGTTATAACTCTTTAATGACATCCAACAACTCAAAAATCCACAAATGTACACCAAATTAGATTCTCTTCTCAGACTACCCCACATCTCCTCCCATATTATCTCTTGAATGATCAAACTCGTCAAACCCTCTAATCATACCCGCATCACCATCTCCACTTATCAACCCTGACCTTGATCATGTCGACCAAGCCCTTGAGAGTTGAGACTCATGCTATTATTTACCGCTCATCTCCACCGCATAGTCTTCTATCATTCGCCACTCATCTCCACAACAAGTGGTAGCTCAGGATATGAATGCCAACAAGAGCAAGATGCACATGTACAATATCTTGTAACCACATAGTGTTCTATGTTCATGCACCTCGATTGTTCTTCGAGGTTCGCTAGGACATGCAGAAGCTACACCGCTTACAAGCTCACTGTAGAAATGGTGCCCATGTAACAGGGGTCAGGGGTGGTCCATAGCTCACACCACCTTCCATAAAGGTGATGTCTCTAGATACAAAAAAGAAGCATGTGGGTAAGGAGACATTTATAGCCATGGCTACAACACCAACACAACCGTCCTTAACACTCTCTTCAACATTATCCTGAGCAGTTACGCATACTAGGAGCTCAGATGCATCAACGAACATTGTTGATGCCTCCCCGTTTCCAAAATGGTCACAACCACCAGCTTATATGTTCTGCCCACCAAACAATAACCTCCCTGAAACTGCAAGAGAGTGGTGCCACCCTGCCTTGTAGCATTTCAACCTCTACAAACCCTTCTTTGGGCACACTGCCCAATACAATGTCGACATCATCCTTTTTGCTTATGTAAGGATTTCGTGTAGGAAGAGATAAGGGAACAAGTTCACCATTCACTTTCCTTTCTACTTCAACATCATGTTGATAACCGACATGGAAGGGGGGGGGGGGAATGTGCTGTAATGTCCCGGGCTTAGGTCTCCGGTTCGTTATCGAGAAAAACTGGCTCTGACAACTTGTTGGGTTCGGGCTCAATTGGACCCGATGACAACCACCCAAAATGCTTAAAAGCCCAAGTTGTCAAGTAGTAATCCCCACCACTTATAAACCGCACCCACACTTCGTGAGTTTTAGGTATGGTACTATGTTTGAGGTTGGAGTGTTATATGTGCATACAATCATTGTGAAGGAATCTAGGACTGGCTAATAGTTTATATCATATAACTGGGATAAAACTGGCAAAGAAATTCTGACCTCGATGGCCACCGCTCTCCTTCAAGGTCACCATTGCAGATGGCCGCAACTTTGTGCCCTACAATGTTGCTTCTGCTGGATAGACCTTTCGCGTAACTTACAGTGGAGCCCAATTGTACCAAGTTCTTTAGATCTGGGTGGTGCTTGATGTATTCAATAAAGATAGAGGTTTTGTAATAAATATTATTATATTAGTTTAAATTGAAGTCATGTGTTGGGGACAGAAGAACCATTTCCACTTGCAAGTTATGTTGAACAAGTTTTTTTGTTGATGATGTTGAAAGACAGGGATGGATAATTTCGATCAGAACAATACCACGAGCCTATTACAATATGCATGAAAAAGATAAAAATGATTCAGATGAGAAAAGTGAAGCATACCAAGAAGCAAATTTGAGCTAATAAAAGTAATAATATATGCAATTATTGTTTCTATGCCAAATTATTATTGCTTTGGGTGCTACAATATATGCGATATGCTTTCCAAACTCTTTTCAATATAATGTCATAACTGTTGTAATGCAGATGCCTCCCCGCATGGGTCGAAAAAACACTAGACAGTTAGAGTACGGGTTGGTTTGTAATTACTTTTTTAATTTAAGTAATCTTTGTGCACTAGCTCGTATATTTATTTATAGAATTAAATTCAAGTAAAAAAGGACATTGATGTTGATCGATGCAATCTTTTTATATACTCAAAAAGTAGAGAAGGAAAAGACGGTACATGATCAGAAATTGCAAAAGCAACACGTAAGTTAAATTAATTATGTTTCAAATTCATGTTAATATATGTATTAATTTAAATTCTTTTTATTTCATTGTCTCAGAAGCACATGATGGCACTTCAATACCCTAACGATGGGTCTCCTTCTATCTTCCCAGACGTAACATATCTAAAAGCTACTGGACCTGAACACCCACGTCACGTTAGAGTAGACCAGGGGGAGAGGGGGATTAATCCATCCAAGTACTATGGAGGCAGATGCCAACCAGATCGTAGCTTACATGATCGAGTCACAAAAGAGGTCCTCCAAGGAGAGATTATTGGATTTCAAATTTAAGATACTTTCTATTATTTTATTAGCTAAATGAACCTTAGCTACTTCTTATTTTGTTAAAAATCTTCTGTAGACATGAGGATTATGTATTTTTTAATATGCATGTATGTTTTATCATAAGTTTGTTTGTTAGCTTGAATGTGAATTTACCATGTATATGCATGCTCACCATGTGATTGTGATATTATAGGGAATGGACACCGAATACCATATATGTATCATATGAAATTTTGTTAAAAGATTAATCGACACATGCATTGGATTTTAAAAAAAAAAATCTACTATTTTCTGTCACGCTACAACTCCCGTGGCAAAATCTTCGTAGCCACAACTATTAAACCGTGGTCAAAGCCTATGCACTTTGGCAAAGTGATGTTTGCCCCATTTTAGTTACTGTGGCATAATTGGATTATTCATCCTACTTAACTGTGGCTTGAGAGTTTTTTCATCGGTAAAATTATCGTGGCCAAAATAATATAGCCACAACAAGTTTACCGTGGTGGTATAAACCACGGTACTATTACCATGACCAATTCTATTAGGCCACAATAATTTGACATTAAACCACGATACACAACCGTTTCCTGTTGTTTTTTTTTTGTATTGGTGGTGACAATATACTTGTCGTAGTTGACGCTTCATTTTTAGTCATCTTGGGACAATCATCGCGCAATATTCAGAGCTTTGGTGACGAAATTCTAACCACCAATCTTATTTTGTTTTCCTCTATGTTGTTGAGTACTGTTTATTTATTTTATTTTTAGTATGCACTTTGAACTTGTTGGGTAAATATTTTACCACGTTGTTTGGATTCAAAATGCCAAGGGTCCATGAACATGCTTTCTTTTCACTGGATTCCATTGTAAGAAGATAGTGAACTTGTAGTTTTATTGCCATCCGCCCATCATTCACATGTTTTATGTCTGAGTCTATAATAAATTTTAGTGAGAAATCAGTACCATCCATGATATTTCATGGGCACCAGGCAAAAGAAAAAAAGGACTTTTATAATTTTTTTTACTAAGAGCAAATTGTTCTTAGTGTGTTTACCATCAAGTATAAAATGAAAGATTCTATTTTTGGAGAACAATCGACCTTTATATAATCTCATTAAATTTTTAATTTCAACATTGAGTTGTTCACTGAAAATTCAATTATGAAAGGCTCATTTTTCAGTGAGTTGGTTTACAGGAAATTCAAATTTATAAGAGCCTACTAAGACAAATGTTATTTTATTCCTAAAAATCATATCTCACATATAATGCTGGCCCCCCAAAAGTTAATGGGATCTGGGTAATTGCACTTCGAAACTATACCCATGGCCGGTCCTGAACTATTTTACGAGTATTTTGTTTGAAACTTGTCCTAATCATTTAATCACGGTGAATTTTTTTCGATAAAATAATCACGGTGAAAATGGAGTAGTGACATGGTAAAAAAAGTAGAGATTTTGATTTGATTGAAGTTTCTACTTCGTGAACTAATAAATCAATGATTTTTGATGTTGAATCAACTGTTTGTTAATTAGTGGGTTCTTGCTTGTTTTAATTTTCTTCAATAAAATTGCACTAAATTAAGATTTGAAATTGTCTATCGTCTTTTCATGTTGTGAATTGATCATTGAAGCTTAATCGTGTCTCTAAAGATCGACCTTGTGCTAACACTCGTGCAAGTAAAATTGGATTTAATTTATGTTTCAATTGGATAAATAGCGATTGCAACGACACTAAAATCACCTATTTTTCACCTCTAAAACCGTTATGAATCCGATTTAATCGCCTGTCTTTCGTTGTCCTTAATGAAATCCATGAGATGAGAAGAGACGTTTTTTAACTATCACTCAAGTCCATACAAAGAAGATTTTACTGCATCCTATTAACCCCAGCTTAAGTAGATTTTCAATTGCTTGGAAGTAAGCACTAGAAGAATCTAATTAAGATCAATTTGGTTTATTTGTACGGGAGCAAGAGATGATCTCCAAATTCATGAATATAATGCTTACACACAATAAATATCACATTATTTATGATCAAAATTTTTGCAAAAACCTCTTAGTATCATTTCTTTGAATAGAGGAATATTGTTATTTACAGAAAACTATATATATATATATATATATTACAAGAGGAGTGATCCTATCAGAGCCAAAACTTGTAAGAGCATGAGAGTATGTGTTCTGGACTACATTATCCAACCAGGAGAGAGAAGAACAGGAGAGAAAATAGAATCATGTGGTCCAGAATGCATGCTCTCATACTCTCACATTTTTTTTGCTCTCATAGGATCACTCCTCTATGTTATAAAATGGATATCCATTTGAGTTTGGGTCAGCCCCAGCTCTGCCGCTGCATTTCTAGATTGGAGTTAGTTGTATAGTTTCCACATTTCTATCTGTTATAATACTTCCATTGTCCGCGGAATAAAAATTACAACATCAAAACATATTAAGAGTGAAAGATGCCGAGCAAACTTTTCCACTGCGATGAGGCGAGCGAGCTAAGAAAGTCCCTAACAAAATCGAGGCCAAGTCTTCATATTAGATATGACCCAGGGTCAAAGTCGGCCAGTGACCCCCGTGGACTAGGTCATCGACTCACTAGGATCAATCCAGACGTGTAAACAAAGACATGCCGACATCCTGACCCTGACCAGGCGCTAAGTCTTGTCTGTCGAATTCCCCTCCTCCTTTCTCTTTATTCTGTCTTGGTTTGATCATAAACGTAAACGATATAACACATAAACAATACGACAACACATTACATTTCTCATTCCAAAACCTCGTAACATACAAAAAGCTAAGAATTTTACGAACTTTTTCATGAAAGGGCTACTCAGAGGTTACTCCAACTCCACAACCTGACTAAAAAGCTACATCTAATCCATTTTTTTATTGAAGCTGAATTGGCTTTCTTTGGGGAAAAGAAATGTCTTAATCGGAAACTTGTGGAAACAAGTCAACATAGTTCCAGTTGTGAGTCATTTCCCTGTTTCTGTTTCAATTATCAACTTTTTATCGCAGTTGTGCAATATGCATTAATTCAAAAGTTATTCTGTATTTATTTAAAATTTAAATATCTAATGCATTTATCATTGTATTTTTTGATATATTTTTATTAAAGTATTACAAAACCATATAATCAACATATAACGCTGCTTACTCCACTACTTAACTGCTTACTCGCTTCAAACAACAAGACCGATTGAATACCGCATACTCATTGAATCATATCAAGAATTACATAGAAATTGACGGGAAGCGGGCAATAAGATGCGTCGCCGACCCCTTTTGAATGGCAAATCTAATCATTCGAAATACAACATTCATAGACTTAGGAACCATAACATTGCCATGCATGATTTTTTGAATCATCTTAAAGAGCTCCACTGCTTCACTTGTCAAGAACCCAAAATATATCAAAATCAAAGGGGATGAATACATGTTGATTGTCAACGCAAGCCTTCTCATGGTTAGCCACTTTTACTGAGGCAGCTTTTTATGCAGTGTATCCTGCAACAAAATCACTCTTTATCAGACCCACCAATGGAGAAACTCCAGTCAAAATTAACACATGCATGTTTTCCTCCAACCCATCCAAATATTAGAACATCTGCCGGTCTAAGTGTCGATCTCCCCTCTTGTGGATCAATTAAAAAATTCACCGGTACTTCTTTTTTTGAAGCAACCCCCCGCATGTCTGAGTACATCAAAAAGAGCATCCCTGACAAGATCACTTCTATATTTAAACTCTGGGAGTTCGCGACAATGAACGACATGCTCCCCAAAAGCATCTAAGCATGATTTGTGGCATACTGGACAAGCCTCATCTAGTGGGAATAGAGGAATCATGAGGCGGTACTTGAGAATACTACGATATTCAATGGGTGACATATGCATTCCAAACCCCTCAATAGGAATGGTAAGAAGAAAATCTTGGGCATGTTCAGCTTGTACACATCGGAAAATTGCTTTTTGTCTAGTAGTCGAACTCAACTTCCATTTCTTTTACGATTTTGCTAAAAAAAGAACTCATCAAAGCATTTTGAACTTTATGGGGTATGGTATCCTTACTAGCAAACCGATTTCTGAACCCCGTCCACTTCCAATATTTGATGTTTTATTCTTGGCTATCACCCATAGATTTTGGCACGAAAAATTCTCGACATGCATGTTGTTAATATAGTCCAGTTATACGTTAATCACAAGAGATTTAGTTATTATGATTACGATGCCCACCATGAGGTGCGCGGAATGACAAGTAGACGAGGTACCTTCTAACGTTACTTGGTCAAGTGGAAGTGACTGACATATTACACATGAATTGATGATGACGAGCTTCTACATATTCCTCTTTACTCCATAATTATCGTGATGCCATCTTGACAAAGTGGGATTCTTCTCAATAGAGGAAGTTGACGTAGTATAAGACCATTATAAGATTCATTTAATTTGAATCATCTTATTTTATGCCGCAAGTCATTGGGATAAGTAGTTTAAGTTAATAAAAAATGTAAGAGGCCCATTATGTAAGGCTATATCTATTTCGTATCTTTTTTATATGGAGTCCTGAATTTATGGGAGTTGAATCCATGATCTTCGGCTACATATTTCAAACTCATAATCAAGGACTTTAACACAACTTTTTAAATGTAATTGATTTTAAATATACTTAAACTACCATTATATTATAGAACAACTATTCCAAATAATATATATGATATATATGACACTTAATGGTGCATACAGAAAAATATTTTATGTATAGTGTAATATATATACACACACACACACACATTGTCTATATATTTTATTTATATTTCAAGTATATCAAGTGCATATTATCATTTTTTATTTTGATTTGATTAGCTGATTTAATTACTTTTTTTCTTGGAATTTTTACCCTATGAATCTTATAAACTTTGTCAATTACTTTATCGACCTTTGAAATAATATAATTCCCCTCTCAACCCCGTAAACTTGTCAACTCTTAGGTCCTGTTCGTTTGGAAAATAGGCCTTGGAATAAGGGGCTATTCTCCATCCGACACGATTTCCCGTGGTACGATTATTCCTCCTCATTCCATCTTATTTCACTCTTATTCCTACCTTTATCACACCTTACCTACCTTTATTTCACCTTATTCTCCTTATTCTTATTCTCCAGCTGAACAAAGAATAGACCCTTATTCTCCTTATTCCCAATCCTTATTCATGCTTATTCTCGAATCGAACATGCCCTTACTCTATGAACCCTGCAGTTAATCTGTTTGAAGCTTGTGAAGGTTCTTGAGGTAATTTATAGAGTCGATAGAGTAATTATGTTGTATAAAAAGTTATAAAGGAAATCTAACATATTTTTAAGATTCGTGGAGTAAAAATCTCTTTTTTTTCTTATCTTATCGTCATCGAATTAAATCAATTTGATTAGACGGTTCAAACCGATCTTTCCGAAAATTTCCGGTTCCATGTAGTTTAAGATGAAAAATTGCTTTTGACTTATCTACCCCGTAACCTAACCCTCACACCTTTCCCTCTCTCTTCCCCAACGCCGACAGGTCCCCCTCCCTCCCTCCCGCCGCTGACACCGGAACCGACCTCCGCTCCAGTCTCCGCCTCTCCCTCGCCTCCCCGCGCGTTGCAGCTACAACTCCAGCCTCTCCCGCATCTATCTCACTCCTCCGCCAACCCATCGCCGCCACCGCCCGTATCAACCCAGCAACCGGTCCTCACCTTCGCGCGCCGACATCATTGCAGCCAGCCAACAGTACGCCGCCATTACTTCCCCCACGTGCGTCAACATCGTTGTTCAAGGTGCTGCATCCTTCAGCCGGTTGTGGTACGATTGTTTCCAAACCCCTATTTTTCTCCGTATTTTTTACTGTAGACTGCGATGCAACAAATCGGTTTGGTGGATTTTATTTTCTGTTACCTGTAGCCACTAAAATAATTAACCTGAGGGAGTCCGTTAACTATTTCGCATTGAACTCCTGTCGTGGATAAGCAGTAACTTCCGTTCCCAGTTTACTGATATTTTCACTCCCTGTTTGAGTACTGTCTTTATTTAATTATTTTAGAGCCAATCGAATTTGATTTTATCCATTCTGCTCAACCGAAGTCTTCAGCATCATTGAAACCTTCCTAAGTTTGACAAGAGAGGAACATGTACAGCTGATTTCGCTTACTTAGTTTGTTGGGTCATATATGCATGTTGTTGCATCACTGCATATTCTACATTCTTTACATAAGCCATGGATGGAATCTATTTCGTAGATCGATCATCTTATTCAGTTTGAATATATGTTCCTATTGTTTGTCATATTCCGCTATCTATAAGGATTTAGAGTTTGAATATATGTGACTAACTATCTATATTTTTGTGTGTGAAGATGGACCAGTACCTCTTTGAGGATATCTTTACTCTGGTGCGGATAAACGAAGGGGGTAAAAAGTTTGACAAAGGTAAGAAACTTGCCAGGGGAGTAGCTGGTAGAATTTTCTAGTTGCTTTTGTAAAACATACAATAACCAAGGACTAATATGATATTTTCTCTTTCGTCTGTTTCCTCCGTTTATTAGTAAGTCCAATGTATGTCTATTCAGTTGTATTTCTTATTTTGTATGTCATCAATGGGTGGTAGTTTGGACTTATTAATCAGATAGCAGCCAATAATGGTTTTGAGTTGAAAAGTAGAGTTGAAAGCATCCCTCTTATACCTATATAGTTTTGGGCTTATGCTGTGAGTGATAGATAGTTATAAGTTTGTGGGTAATTTTAATTGGAATCATGCATATGTAATTCATGTCTGCCATCAGGTGTATTATATAGTCAAGTTTCTATGGCTATGTCTATTTGGTGCAGTACAGCAACTGTGATACAGTGTTTTTCATTTTATATACAAAATAGTTTCATTTGAAAAAAAATCCAGTATCTTCTTATCATAATTAACCTTCAGTGGCAAATTACGTTACAAGATCTTTATCCAACAAATGATTTAACATTGTTCACTATTTGTTGTCATGCCTTCCTTCCCTTTAAAAGGAGGAAGGATGAATACTGAGTGGTGATCAATAATGACCCAACGTTGGTAAAAAGTTACACAAAGGAAAGTTACAAGGCTTGTACCTAGTATTACTTAAAACCCTATAATAGTTGATCTGATTATCTGCATAAATAGCTACTTGTGTGAGTTGGTTTATTTCATATGCTCCCATATTGTCTGCAGCAACCACTATTCTGTAGTCCTGATTTCGACTTTTACATTATGTACCCATGAAAGCAAGATGTGAACTAGTTCAATCCCCCTTAAGTTGATCCATATTCTTTCTGGAGAAAGGGAAGCTAAGGCAGAACAGCTTCATGCCTTTCTTCTTTGAATTGCATGAGATGCAATATGTTTGATCATCTCGAGTCTATATTCTCCCTTTAACTTAGCCATGGCTGGTCCCAAGCTCGGGTAAATGAGGAGGGTTGCGTTATGTAGCTGACAACCAGCGTAAAACAGTCGGAAATAATTTCTTAGATAGTATTTTTTTAAAAAAAATACTATTTAGGAAGTTGTCTCATGACAGTCGGATCTTTTCAACATTGGTGGATATAAGCCCATCATAGATCCAAGATAGATCTGAATGGAGGCGAAGAACCCATGTAGCCGACCCTACTTAATTGTGAGAAAAGGCTTTGTTGTTGTATCTGGAGTGCATATTCTCCTGACTGTATTTCCTGGCATAATTTTTTCCCTTTTTAAATTTGTTCTTGTTTTTCTGCAGATGCTATGGAGGCTCCTCTCCTTCCTCCATTCATGCTTATGTAAAAACATGTGATTACATATATGCATATATTGTACCCACTTAATGGTCTAGTGGTAGTACAGTGTGTTTACCACACAAAAGACCAGGGTTCAAATCCCACTCTTGCAGTGGTTGTGTTAGGTAGTCGACGGCCAGCGTAAAAAATAGTCGAATCTTTCAACATGGATTTGAGCAAGAATCCATGTAGCCGACCCTACTTATAGTGGGATAAGGCTTAGTACATTATCCATCCATGCCCTGCATCCTCAATTGTAACCTGCTATATAAGGTCATTGAAAGTTGGATAGTTGACAAATCTACAACTTATCCCAGAGGTGCGCTTTGCTCTACTATCCTTTCCTCCATTCTCCCTTAACCAAAGTTATAGTTCTGTTTGGAGATTAGGGCCAAACGTTTGATGTATCGCATAACATAGCCCGTCTTCTTCTCTGTAACCTCATTGGATATGTGGTAAAAAGTTCATTCTAATAATGTAGTCAACTGACATTTACAGTCAAAGAAAGGATGCATTTTCAATCCTTCGGTATTTCTTTGATTGTTCACGATGAGGGTGATTAATGACATTGATCAATTAAGTGAAGACCAAAGCACACATCTTTTTTTAAGGTGAGGACATGCTTATATTTTCATGTCCTGATTTGAATTTAGGTGTGCATGAGGAGCATTATATATAACATGCACATGCTAATTAGACATCTTGTTTAAATCTCAATATAATTAGGTTAGTAATAATTTCTAAATAATCATTTTTTTGATCCAGTGATAAAATCCCCTAATATTTATTCTCCGGATTTCATATTCTTAATCTAGCCCTAATCTCACTTTAGTTTTTGCATCTTAGGAATTAGTGTAGACATTTTATTAAATATATTTTTCAAATTGTACAGACCTCTATACAAACTCTACTATATAGAGCAGTGCTGGATTTTGTGCCTTGATCCCATAATCGATACTTCATGTCATTTTATAGTTTTCTCTAGTAATAGTTTGTAGTGAAGCTAAAATATGATTAGTTACTTATTACCATCTTTTGGAAAACCAAAATTTTCCCTTGTCTTCTGCAGTATCTCGAATTGAAGCACATAGTGAGCAGTTTGACATGGATTTGGTTCTTGACGTGAACACTGAAATTTATCCCATGCAAATCGGGGATAAATTCACAATGGTGTTGACACCCACGTTGAATTTAGATGGAACTCCTGATACTGGATACTTCATCCAGGTGCACACTTCTTGAATTATATTCTTGAAAAAGCTATAATGCTAAAGATTAGTAACTATGATTTGTAGTGGCGGATGTCAGTAATTTGATTAGATTTAGATAGTTTATTTGTGAACCACACCTTCTATCTATTGCTGGGTATCTTTTCTGCAGGTCTCCTGCACAGTGAATACAGCACAGAACTTTAGCTGAAAGCTAATCATAAGCATTGAACTCATTCCTATTAACTGCCATGCATCTGCTCTTTATGAGTCTCACTCCACTTTTTAATTTTTAATTATTCTTGTATTCTGACCCCAATAAGCAAAATGGAGTTTGAGAAATAAGGAGCTCATGCATGCTTTTCCAATATCTTGAACCTGGTAGATCGAGGAGCTTTAGTTTTTTTGACCAGAACTGCATTTTAATGCCTTTTCTTATATTGTTTCTTAAAAAGATTTCCTTGTGTTTTAAAAATGCTATACTTTTATGGTGTGAGATATTTTGTTATCATGCTTTTGCTTTTAATTTTGTTCTATTTTTTTTAGACATATTCATCCATCCAATCTTAGCCTAGAAGATTCTCTGCTTACATTTATTGACCTGGTTGCTGGAACATGAGAGAGCCGTGCCCAATAATTATTTTTATGGATTCATTCAAAAAAATATTTTTATGGTGTATTGATTTTTCCTGTGGGATCATCTGATTTATAGTTGACATAGCATGATTAATGATCTTTCTTACCATAATTTATGGTCAGACAATGTTAGAAGCAACTCAATGTTGATATGGCATATCCGAGTTTTTTTTGAAACTGGCACATTTTTTTACATGTTCGAATCTGAGAGATATGAGGAGAAAATTTAGTTAGTTCAGTTCCAAGTATCTAATGGCAAAATATATTAATTCGTATTGGGAAAATGAAGAATACTTTAATTTAATTCTGTTAAATGAAATTTTCAATGGAGAGAAATTGGGGTTTGTCAGTACAACTATGAAGGAAGTCAGGCGAGTTGCTCTGATGGTAGGCTTATAAATGGTGGCAATAGAAGACTTGAGCTTTGGAAGGATCCGTTGAGGGTGGTGGATGAGGCATGGAGTGCCCTCTTTCTGGTCTGCTATAATTTCAATATAGCACTTTCTTTGGATGAATTGTGAAAGGGACAATTCGGATGTAATGTGTGAGGGCTGGCTTCAAAGAGGTGGTTGATGAGTCCTGAGACTACTCAATCAAGAGATGTAGGTTAACATAGAGGAAGTCGACTACGTTGTAAAAAATGAACTTATTTTTGGCTTTATGTAGAGTTTGCATAGGTTTTCTAGTTGTCAACTGTTATGTCCATGCCTAGATCGTACTCGGATCCTAGCCAGTGATACAGTCATCCAATGAAGTTGTGATGCATCAAATTTAGTTCTAGTTTGTGCGTGCTTGGTTGTAGGAGCTGAAAATCATAGAGGTGATCGAGGAATCGAGGATCACTGGCACGTGACATCAAGAGGCTACGCCGACAAGGTTGTTGCATGATGCAAAAGTATGGCTTTTGCTCACTTTTTATGATTTTTATCCATCTTAGCGGTTTTAATTATATTTAATATTTATATCCGTTTTAAGATAATTGACACACATACTTACACACATGGTTATGTAATTTACGCATACACTTCCATTTCATATATGACAACATATACATTCATATATTAGTTCTAAATACTACATATGCTTCTTCATTTGTGCATACATATTAGTTCAAAGTGCTATAAATATATACATACCTATACATATAAATAAGCACAACACACACACATATGTGAAAATACATACACAAATATATACATAGGGTTGCACATACACATTTACAGACATACACATGTGTACAAATATCTACGCACATAGACATACACATGTGATTACACACACAAAGACATGTATATAATACATATACATACATGTATACGCACATTCATTTGCATGCACAATCATTCATACATATACACACCTATTTGTGTTGAGCATAAAATATAATTAGGACCTTTCAAAAAAATAAAATATAATTAGGTGATAGTATATATATATATAAATATACATATACACATGTAACGTACAAATTTATATACACGTGCATGCACCCACACCCACATAGATATAAATAAATAGCTAAATATATATGTATTTATGTATGTCTATTTATTTATATGTATCATGTATATATAAGTCATATTGATCTTAGATCGTAATTTAAAAATATACAAAGACTCATCCATGTGTGTATACAATTTATGTATATAAATTGTATTGATCTTGTATTATATTTATGTGTATATAAATTACACATTTGTGTATGTGCACATGTATATAGACTCACCCATATAATTTATTTATTTTCATTCATTGCGCCTTGCTTTTCTCAGGCAGACGCGTAGGCGAGTGCCTAATGCTTCAGGCATTTTAAACCCCCTAGCACCTTGGGGTGCCTATCGCCTTTAACAACACTGGGCCAAACAGTTGTAGGTGGCCAGATGCCAGGAAGGGGTATTGCCTAGTTCACAACACCATTTTGATCGAGGGGATTGTAGACTTTGCGGTGATAGTCACATTGTTAGAAGGGGTCATGCAGGAGGGCCTTGATTGTGGCAAGTTATGGGAATGATGGGATGACTCTGTAGTCTTCCGAGCTTACAATTAGGGGCCATTGGAGTCGAGATTCATGACTATAAGTATAAGCCACCCTGAAAGGCTAAGACATCTTTGAAGGTCAGGTTGCATGCTTTGTTGGTACTTGGGAAGGAGTGAGTGGCTGGTCCCAATGTTGCTTAGGAGAAAGTGGGGGCACAGGCTGTGGCAATCGCTACCTTGTTTGTGGCCTAATGGAGAAGGATGCCAATAACATGTTCTTCACATGTCGTTGGATCACGACAATGTGGATTCCATGGATCAACATGTATGGAGGAGTGACATTTTTGGTTAACTTCAGAGTTGGAGTGCCATGTGAGGGAGTTAGGCAATGTGACACGAACTAGCCACTTGCGATCCTTTGGTCTATTTAAAGCGAGGAAAACTCCATATGGGAGATGCTACGAGGAAAACATGATGCATAGTGCAAATGCTCTCCAGGCATCGCGGGCCCATGGTCATAGTTGCGTGTGTGAGATGCTGTAAAGAGAGAGTGGTGGGCATGTTAAATGACTTTGTGCATTGCATTTTTTCATTTTCTGTCTTTTAAATAAATTATGGACCTTATCTCTTGCCACTCGCCAGGTTATCTTCGTTTGGCTTATAAAAAAACAACACTGGGTATCATGTTCATAGCATGCATCTTCTTTACTATTAATAGATGGATAGTTGAGGCATGGTAGGATTGCATCAGTCTAGATCCCCTGCAAAGCACCACCAGAAAAAATCTTTTCCACATTTTCCTGTTCATAATTGCATGTACTTCTTGGTCCAACATTGTGAGGCTTGATTTGACAGATGGCTGTTCAGGAATATCAGTTGCTTGAACTTTGAAATATTTAGTTTTTATGAATTTTATCTCGAGAATTTTAATTTAATCTAATGAAAAGATTATCATATGAAGATGGGAGATGTTTTTAGGCTACCTAAGGCCAGCAAGCGGAAAATAGTGTCTCACTTACATTAGATGCATCAATGACAATGATAAAAGAGTCTAGGTGGCAAGTGAAGCTGTGAAGTTATGCCAGGGGAAGGATACATCCCGGGCAAGCTTCAGATGTGGATAAGGTGGTGGGGATTAGGTATGGAGCGATTGACACGGGAGTTATGCTTGTGGTCTTGTGTGCTATATGGGACGAGGGGTACTCAGTGGTGTTCGAAGGTGGGAGGTGGTCTTATGATTAGGCATGAGAGCGATGACACAGGAGTTAGCTGCTTGTGGTCTTGTGTGCTATATGGGACGAGGGGTACTCAGTGGTGTTTGAAGATGGGAGGTCTTATGTAGCAAATGTGGTGCATAACGTGAAAGTGTACTTGTCTGGTGATTCTGTGTTGGTTTTGAAAGCTTACTTTTACAAAATTTTGTATGAGATCCCCTTGCTGGATATCATCTCACCCATAATATACAACAGATCTTAGCTCTTGCAAATAACTGCATCGTTCGAAATTCCTCAGACTATCAATGGGCTTTTACACTGAAAGCCTTTTCAGTGCAAGTATAGCAACAAGGATCCTGATGGCCCGCCCTTGCATCTTTCTTCTTGTTTTCTTTCCATTTCCCCTTGGCTTTGTATCCTATCATACAGGATATATAAAATGACTATAGCCATTTTCAAGAATGAAGATAATTGGGATGCACTGACATATCTATAATTTTCCTTTCTCCGAAATCATTCTCGTCTATCTTGAAGAAGTGGTCATGTGGCATTATTTATGTTCATTGATTATGCCTTTATGAGAATTTGGTTACTTCTATGGTTTACTAATATTTCCGAGTCCGAGTCAATACTATTATACAAAATGCTGGATTATCTTCTTATCGCAGTTAACATTATTATCTGTAGTAGCTCTGAGATAGTTTCTCATAATTAAAATTTAATTTCTCATCCCTGAATTAATCATTTAGGGAGGAAGAAAATCTTTGGCTGACAAATTTGAGTATGTCATGCATGGAAGACTGTATAAGATCTCAGATGCAGCGCCATCCAGAGTATCTACAGAAGCTAAAGTGTATGTATTCTCTACTTGTAAACCTTTTCTTTTCTGGAAGTTTCTTGATGATTTCCCGAACCTTCTAGTTTTTGTTCCATCTATAACAAGGGACTACTAACTTGAAAAGTGCCTGATCGCGCCACTATCGAGTGATATGGATGTAAAATGTTGGATCTTTACTATCAAATTAAACCACTTCAATGTCAATGTCTCACAAGAGAAATCCAAAAAAATCACAGGATGAATTCAAACAAAGAAATAATAGATGGATGTTACATGATGTGATGATTTGGAGCTTACATTCTTGAGTTCACAGTGAGAAGTTGTCTAGAAGTTAAGGACCTACTTGCTCAAACGTAGTGTTTCCTTTTGTTCCTCTCACATCTTTGAATCCAAATCTGGAGAATGGCTTTAGATGTGAGAGTACTATCTTTAGTTGTCAGTCCTTGCATTCCGAGCTCACTCTTCTCATGAGTCGATTTTCTTTTCATCACCATCTTTAGGAAAAAGATTATTCTAGATTATCATTATATATCAATGCCCTAAAAAGTATTCTTTCCATTGTTTGCTAGGAAGTATTGTATCTCATCTCAAGACCTAGTTGCTGTAATTTAACCGCTTTTTTTATTAATATATTTTGGGGCGTATGCGGCCATGGGTGATTTCCCTTTTTTTGCTTCAAAAAAAGTATTGCATCTTATCTGCAAAAGAACACTTGTAAAAATGTTTGTTTTGACAGTGTGGGTCTGTGAACATGGATGTTGGAGGAAAATGATCCTTTTTTTGTGAATGTCCTCTATGCTAATTTGTAGCTTAGTATCTTGATTTTCAAACTAGATAGGATTATAAAAGCAGTTGGTAGTATCTTTTGGAGGCATCTTGTAAAAGTGTCAAGGTTTGCATTGCACTGGTTCACATCAAGTTTGCAGCTGTCAAATTGCATTGTACAGTCACTGACTTTACTTTTACATTTAATCAGGGATATCTATGTGTCGTATGGCGGTCTCCTGATGCAGCTGAGGGGGGATCCATCGAATGTCGCCAACTTTGAATTAGACCAGCGACTCTTTCTGCTGATAAGAAAGGTTTGAAGATTCCAAGCATTGGATCTGTACACTTGCAGCAAACTTGCAGATGTTATCTGGCTGAAGAACCTTTTTTGTTTGTACTAATAGCAGTATAATTATGCAGTCAACTGATAGTTCTTGCTCGTGTAATCACACTCTATTCCATCCAGACATTGTCTTGATGGATCTGAAACCCTAAATCCTAGTGATGCATCTTTTTTTATTTGATTATGCACGTTTAGTGAAAATTGTGTCGATCACGTATATAACCTGATGATGACTCCGTATGTAATTTCCATGCATTTTTTCCTAAAGACGGCACCACTGTATATACAAGCTGATGTTGTTGGTCACTTTGTCTGCTATCACTTTCAGTTTTGTAAGCAGTCACATGTACATTATTCAACCCCAATTATCTGTGGAGCGATGATGTAAGATGAGAATGAAGAGATCAGTGCTTTGCCACATTCATAACTACTAAAACCGAAGACGAGCGTCTCACGCTCAATCGATCCACGGTTTCAGTGAGCCAGCTAAATGGTAAACTCTTTCTCGTGTAAATTGTCAACAAAAATCTTTCCAGAAATGATCCCGTAAAAGCCTAACGTAATCCAATCCCAATGCAACCTAATGAGCTTGAACATGATGACAAGTATTGTCATGGTGATCACGTATCAACCCCAAGGGAACCGCACGGCTGGCAAATTGTAGGCAGCAGGAGCAAGGGAATGTGAATGCTAGTATGAATATGTGATCGACACCGCACGAAGGCACCGGCAGGTCCTAGATACGGCAGTAGCGGCACATGGTTAACTGGATGTGCTGCAACCTAGGGATCACTGGGCAACGGATTCTATTCGCATCAACTTTTGTAGTTCAGATGAATGGCTGTTATTTGTTTTGCTGCCTCTCAGCCCCAAGGGCATTGTTATTGTTTACAAGCTAATGGATCGTAGTTCGTGGATCGATTGGCTACATGCATCGACATTGAAGAAGTATATGCACCCAACTTTTTGAAAGTACCAGGTTTATATTAGTAATCTCACTAATGTAGTGTTGCAGTATAAGAATACCCTCGGGAGCAGTTGCTTACTGTACTCGCATATTATATTTTCGTGAAAGAAAAATGAGCATTAGATGTAGGCATATTGCCAAACCACTATAACTGTTATCTTGTGTGATTATGCTAGAAAGCCGTCATTGTCTCCCTCATCTTCGTTCTCAGGTGGTGCTGATTGACTGTTAGTGTGGCTGTCGATCTGATCTTCGAGATTTAGCAAGGCCGTCAGTAGATGGGCCCGAGGGCTGACTTGAATGGGAACTTGGGAGTATACATTGCCGACAGATGTTCATTGGGTGATCACGAACGAAGACGTGAAAAAGAGAAAGCCCTTGGTATTATTGAGCATGGATTGGTGCATGAACTCACAAACTGGTTTAAAAGCGGTGGATAACATGGTTCCTATAGATGTTTTGCTTCTGTATTGGATTAGTTCCTACCGTATGCTTCCGGCAACTGCAGCTCCCACTGGCTGGATTTTCTTCCTAAGATGTTTGGCTGCTTAAAAGAATCCTTGCCCTCGATACCATTACGTAGAATTATGACCATGCTCGTATTTGCGAAGCATTATAAACATGAAATATATTTTCTCCGAAGAGAAAGTGGATGATAGTTGGTACGAGGGCACGATTGCATATTTCCTAAATTGAGAAATCCAAGATTACTGTTGGAATATGACAGATATGTTGTTCTTTAGTTACGATTAGACAGAGAGCACTTCAAGACTAATGCACATAAATTTTGGTTTTTATGGAAGAAAAGGAAGAAACTCCATATGGTCTTTATTGATTTAAAGAATGCTTATGATTCTGATCCACGATAGTGGAGATATTTGAAGAAGAGACAAGTACCTGACCTATACATTATCCTCATAAAGGATATGTATTAGGATTTTATCTTGTGGAAGGACCCCGTCTGAGAAGACTGACTATTTTGAAAACAACAATGGTTTATATCAAGGTTCAACTTCGAGTCCATTTCTTTTTACTTTGATTATGGACGAGTTGACAAGTCACATTCAGGATGAGTTACCTTGGTGTGTGTTATTTGCTGATGATATTGTGTTGATTGACGAGACTAGAGATGAGTAAATGGGAAGCTTGAGTTTTGGAGACATGCATTGAAAACTAAAGGATTTTGTATAAGTAAGGCTAAGTCGGAATATATGGAGTGCACCTTTGATGGAAGCAATGATGAAGGAATCGAGGTAAAGATTAGTGACGATAACATTTGAAAGAGAGACTCTTTTAGATATCTGAGATCTATTTTGCAACATGATGAGGAAATTGATGGAGATATTACTAATAGAATAAATACAGGTTGGCTAAAGTGGAGAAGAGTCTCTGTTGTTCTCCGTGATAAGAAAATTCCTTTAAAAATTAAAGAAAGAAACCGTGAGACCTGCTATGCTCTATGGATCTGAATGTTAGCCTGTGAACCATAGACATGTGCAGAGAATGACTGTAGCAAAAATGGAAAAGCTAAGGTGGATGCGTGGACACACACATACACGTAATTATCGAATTCGGAATGATGAAATCAGAAAGAAAGTTGGTGTAGCTCCGATCGAGGATAAGATGCGAGAAAACCATTTAAGACAGCTTGGTCATTTACAAAGAAGGTCAGCTGACGCACCAAGTAGGAAATGCAGGTGTTGTGATGTTGAGCCGGCTAAGAGAGGGCGAGGATGACCCAAGAAGTGTTGGAAAGAGACTATACGAAGGGATCTTATTTATTTGGATATAAGCCCGAGATTGATCAAGATCTAGATCTGAATAGAAGCGAAGAATCCATATAGCCGACCCTACTTAATTGTGGGAAAAGCTTTGATGTTGTTATTGTATGGAAGAAAATTAGCACCTGCATGCTGCAATAGACTTCAACTGTGGAAAGGGGTTATATGAATATTTTGATTTTTACTTTGTTTAATAATGCCTGCATTCCTGGACGGTTAGTTGCATGGGAGAGTATATAACATATTGTTAATCACACAACCTTCAAAGAATCAAATCCACCCATTGAGAGAAAAATTGGAACTTTGCCTAAAAATTAAGCTGCGGATCAAATGCACAGAACAAAAAAAGGACCGATATCTTGAAAACTAGAGTTTGGAATTTCCAACATGACGGATCAGGGGATGAAGGTGAAGAAAAACAGGAACTTTGTCTAAAGATCATAGCCACGGATGAAACCGAAATGCACGGGGCAAAAAAAAAAGGAACCAATCTCAAACCAGCTCTCGGAAATTCCTGAGGATCGCTTCATTCCAAGTAAGGAAGAGAATCTGGATGTTCATCTTAAATCAAAATCAAGGGATCTAATACACGGAGCAGAGAAAGGTACCACACTGAAATTAGGTCTTATTTTTACGTATTTTTTTATTTTTTATTTATAAAATATCACCATGTATATCTAATGACATTCGAATTTCGTTCATCTAAAGTACGTAGATAAGATTACAACAATGTTTAGACTGTTAAAATTATATAATCTAGATGGAGGGCATATGATTCTCCGTTTTCGATTAAATTCGAATGACATATTGGAGGAATATATAGATGAATATATATAGTGATATTTTGCAAAAAAAATAAAAAATTTTACAAGAAAATGGCACGGGGATAGCCCAAGAGGCAACCTCATTTTTTTCTTCAAAAAATGACATATCTATCATAATTATTTAATCTAATTACATATGTGTTCCTAAAAGTTAACATCTGCATGAGACACAGATAAATGACAACTAACTCGAGGAACGTAAGTCATAATTATGAAAGAAGTTAGGAGCACGACTGATATTCAAAAAAGGAAAGGATATAATTGGTATTGTAGAAGTTACGAAAGGCACATATAATAAGAAATCCTGTAATTAACATATTTTGTTATATTCATACGAATACAAGTGCATGATATATAAAATTAATAAATTGAGAACTATTCAAACTTTAATTGATGATATGTGTTGTTAATTTACTGTTTCTCATAGTGTAACTAGGATACCTTTTTTACGCAGAGGCATCGTTTGTTGTTGTTAGAAGGAGACAACTTCACCCATAATATGAGAAGAGGGAGACAATATCTGCACAACAAGAAGGAAGAAGTAATATTGATTGATCGATATACATGGAATAAGAAGAGATAAAAGGGTATCATATTATGGATTAGAATCAAACAATATTATGAATATTTTTTTAAAAGTTTTTGTATTTTATTAAATAGTTAAAATAAATTTTTTTGTCAAAAAATGGATGCTTTAACATATAGTTTGGTTCAATCAGGTTAGGCGATTCAACCGAATTTTGACTGATTTTATTGTCCGAGTAAAAAATCGAGGACCGTTTTTCTTCTAATTCTCAGTTTAATCGGTTGAACTAACTAGTTAAGTTTGATTTTAAAATCCCTTAAATTTTTCTTGAAAAATAAAAAAAATAAAAACCACCTGAAGTTGTGCCTCTCTTTGCCATTCTCTTCCCCTTCCATGCATTAAACATCAACCCTGCCTAAATCTATAATGGAGTAAATACAAATATCGTGTATACGATCCTCCTCTACTTGTGTTTGCCTTTTGAGATGGGGAACCAGCTTTGAGGTCAAAAGTTTATAATCCATTTTCAACGTTCAAATTGTCGGCCCAGAAGGTCGCATATGTTCATCAAACCGCGTATTATATATGCGGTATGGGTGTATACTCGGCCAGGCATGTTTCAGATGTTTAATGCTTATCCTGTAGGATAATCAGCTTTGATTTGGAAAGCACGGTCTCTGCTGTTAAGAACAATGATCTGGACAATAAGTCTTAATCTGAAACTTGCTATATAGATCCAGCCAGTATAGTTTCAGTTGAGTCATCTCTCTTTTTCTATTTTCAGTTGCCATCTTACTTTTTGGTCTATGTTGTGCAATATGTATTAGTTTAGAAGTTATGCCCTTTCAAATGAAACATAATTATCTAATGCGGAAATTATTATTGCACTGTTACTGTTAGATATGCATTTTAGGGAAGTTATCTCACTTTTGTGGGCTGCTACCGTCCCATTTCCCACCATTTTTAAAGTAAAAATATGTATATTCATGACTATATCCTCACTAATATGTCATTCCAATTTTCTTACATACAGACATGGATCGCCATATCGCGATATATCGTCGATATATCGGCGATATATCGGTATCGACAGGTCACCGATATATCGCCGATATGGATATATCGGGTATCGACAGGAGAAAAATGCCTAATGGATACCGGGTTTCGGCGATATGCGTCGATATATCGCCGATATATCGGCGATATATCGGTATCGACATTGTATCGATATGTTGCCGATATCGATATGTCCTTCCATGCATACATAGACTCATATACCCACTATCTAGAAGAGGTCGATTACAACAATGGTAAGACTGTTAAAATTACCTGTTCTATATGTAGGGCATAAATGAAGGGTATACGAGACTCTCTTTCTGTCGAAATTGGAACGACATACTAAGGGTGATATAATGATGAATATATATTTTTATTTAAAAAAACAAAAAAAATGGAGAAAAATGGGACGAGAGTAATCCGTTGGCTGCTCCCACGGAGGCGCCCCATTTTCCCCATGTATCTTATTAAAGTATTAGAAAACTCAGATAATAAACATACAACACCGTATACTCCACTATATACTTGCTTTGGACAACCTCATCGAATGAATACCACATGCTGACTTTCTAATCCTTGTCCACTTTAAATATTTGATGATTGAATAGTTGAATGATATAAGCTATTTGATTTCCCATCCATTCTTTCGATTGACGATTTGTTCTACACATCATTGAGTATGTGATGCCTAGACATCGACAGATGGCTAGCGACATGTCTCTCCTTCCAACCCAACTCGTTCATGGGTCGAACTTCATTCAAGATATTACGTGAACTTTGGCCTGTACGTCAACTGGTTGAGCCATGGATATGCTTGTAAAGCCTGAACTTGGTCCCTCTCAGATCCTATATCATAAGATCCAGCTCGTTAAGAAGAAACCAACGGAATTTGTTTTGTATGAATCAGACTTCGTTTGTAATTATATGATTTTCAGAAGAAAGAGAAGCAAAGAGATTTAAGATGTCATTAACCTATAATGATTATCATTAAGACTAATTAAATATAATTAAAAAAATTAATGATCATTAGCGAACACTAATCAATGGTTAACAAAAGATAAGTCTAAGCCATGAAAGTTAATCACGATTAACGTTAATTAAGCGTAATTAGCGAATCTAGAATCCTCTGAAAGGTTCTAACTTAAGCTCTATATTTCGGATAAGTTTTAGCCAAAACCATGGGCCAAAACCATGGGCCGCTAACCGTGGTTAAGTGCTAAACCGTGGTTTACTAACCATGGTTAGCGGTTTTCTGTAGCCTATAAATACCTCCCCTATCCATTCATTGTCTACGACTTTCACTACCATCACCACCCCAAGGGCTAGGGTTGAGAGGTCGGAAGGAGGAGTGAGAGGCGGGGAAAGAGTGAAGCGCTGCCGGGAGAACGAGGATGAGGAAGGTATGATCCTTTCTTAGTTTGGTTCGTAAGATAGACTTTCAATTCATCCTCTTTTCTTCCAAGCTTTGTTCTTAATTTATCTTCTTTCCGATTCTTTTTTTGTTGTGGTTCGAAGAGAAATCTGTGTAACACCCTATTTAGGTACGGGCGACTATGCACGTCAGTAAATCCTGTGATTCGTCACACATTCACTCAGCTAAGACGTATGGTGTTTACCGATTCTCCATTGCTTATGTTTCTATTCTTATAATTCCGCTTTTATAGTTATTTTGATGGAGAAATATGTGAAATACCCTACTTAGGTGCGGGCGGCTATGCACGTCAGTAAACCCTGTGATTCGTCATACATTTGCTCACCTAAGACACGTGGTGTCTACCGATTCTTCATCTCTTGCTGTTTGAGTATATTCTTTCATTTTCATTATTATTTTCCTTTCGATGATTTTATAGAGGAAACACTTTCCGTTTTTCTTTTAAAATATGTCCCGATATAAGGGAAAACTCTGTCGAATTTTTTATAGAAATATGTCATGATATAAAGGGAAACACCGCCGAAATTTTTATAGAAATATGTCCCAATATAAGGGGAAACTCTGCCGAAATTTTCCTAGAAATATCACCCTATGTGAGGGGAAGTTCTGCCGAAGTTTTATGGAAGAATATGTTCTTCACGTTCTCTGCGTTCTTCGTGTTCTTGGCACGATCTTAGTATTTTTGATACGAAATGAAATTTATTCAGTTCAGAAGCTATAAATCTTTCTTTTTGAAAAAGAATCATGATAGAGCAATGCATATGTGCGGGAGAGAACGATTAGGTAACGAAATCATTCCTTTTGTTGTTGGGTCTTCATATGAGATTGTTGAAATTTCTGATTTTATGTTCTTTGCTATGAAGAACCCTAATTTTGGTTATTTTTGAGAAGTATGAAAAGTTGCTTTGTGATTCCCACTAAAATAAGGTTCAAACATATAATTGATGCAGTGGCTTGAAATGTTAGGGTTTGGGAGTTAAAATAAGCATAAATACGAGTATATATGCATATGAATAATAAATATGTGAGTCTATACTAAGTATTGATGGTTATACAAATTGAAGACTTAACGAAAGAATTACATCATTGGAATTGATGTGGTTTGAGTTGGATCCTGAAAAGGGATCGTGTGTCACGTTAAGGATGATTGGGAGTAGAACTATAGGTCGGACATGCAACCTGTAGGTTTGTCGGAAGGAACCCATATTGGTGTTTCCCTACCTAGGTGGCACACGGTTTCCCTGTTATGATAAATGCACTCGTAATGAATGATTTGGAAGACGTGGTATCGGGAGCCAATATCTTCGGGTTGAACGACGGAAGATATGGTCATGCCATGTGGAGGCACGGGTGGTTCAATAGCGACTGGGTCACAATAATAAGTATTTAAAGCCGCTAGGTTATATGATTAAATGATACCCTGATGTTTAAGCAACCGAGTCCTCGAGGACGGTGTTCTCCTTTGTTTTCTAGGCTGAGGGTTTGAGACCCTGATTAATAAAATAAAAGGAAATTATCAGGGTAGTATTGGAAGATTCGTTGATGTGATGTGCACTAGCATAAGGTTATTAGATCAACGCAATCTCCAATCCCGAAGTGTCCACTGCTTCGGAGTCCAAGAATGGTGGGGTTCCCCTGTACTAATCCCTGACGTGGAATAAAAAAGAATAGGACTTAAATTAATGAGAAGGAATGAAACTTTTTGTGATAACAACTTTTTGAGAAATTATAAAATTTATTTGCTTTTCTCTTCTTCGTTACTTAGCAATCGCTAATTGTTATCCTATAATTTATTGAAAACCCAACAGGTGTCGGTGAGCCATTACAAGCACTTTATTAGACATCCAGCCAATCACAGTAGCTTTATTTTGTAAGGTAGTTAGTAACCTTTTTTGTATTTTCCTTCCAGCTGATGTATATGTAAATGATTGTAGTGGGACAATAAATAATTATGAACTATATTTTGTGAATGGAAAAGTATTGAAATACTTCCTTCTAAGTATTTTTATTTGTAGTCTATTTCTAAATTTTATTTGTAATTACTGAATAAATTATTGATGAGTAAACATATCTGGTTATGGGAGGATCCGATGATCCATAAATGAGGGTCATGACAGTTTGGTATCAGAGCCCGGTTAGTCTAGTAATTTATTTAATAATTGACAACTATGAACGGTATTCAAAAACTAAGGTTATATTAAGATCCTTTGATCTTAATAAACTGACTGTAGTATCATTCAGAAGTCATTGTCCCTTATATACACATGCTAAGACATATAGGATCTGACTTTTAACCTTGACTCATCACAAGATCATGGTAGACCAAGATGTATCTAGGCAATTAGCAGCTATGATGAGAATACTGCAAGAAATAGGGCAAAAACAACTGGCATTAGAGGAGAGGCTCAGTGCACAAACTGATAGAGGCATCCAAATCTTTGGATGCTAGAATTGAGGGCTCTGTCCACTTTTCTGAGAAAGAATTGAGTTACCATCCCTCCACTGATTCTGTTACGACCTCAGATGTAGGAGCAATGGAGAAGGCCCTTCTTAGACATAAAAAATTACTTGACAATTATTGAAAGGGAAAAATTCCTCGATTCAAAGGTGTAGAGACAGTTGCCGAGGTTGAATTATGGCTCGATGACGTTAGTAGGATGTTTAGGATAATCAATGCATCAGTTGACACTTGGGTGCACTTTGCTGATTACTCCCTAACAGATTATGCACAACGATGGTGGAAAGCAATTTTCAAGAAATTAGTAGATCCTTTTCTATGGGATATCTTTGAAGAGAGATTCCGAGCTCACTTCTGTCCCTCTAATTGGGAAGAATTAAAAAGGAGAGAGTTGACTTCTCTGAACCAGAGTTCTAAGACCATACGAGAATATCATATCCACTTTTACCGAGCTACTACGCTACTCACCAGCTCTAAAAGTTTCACCACAAGAGTGTCTTATCAAATTTGTTAGTGGTCTTCAGTGAGATCTACAAGAAAAGCTTGCTGGTTTTAAAGCTACAACCACAGATAAAGCAATTGACATCGCCTCTCGTATTGAGATGGAGAGGGATGAAAACTGCCAAAGAAGAAGTTTCCACTTTAATGATGGACCATCCAAATGCAAGGCACATTATAACCGTAGAGATCGTTGCTATCATTCAGCTGGTTCCAGTATAAACTCACCACATACCTTGGGTCAAGAATTATGAGGAAGAGGGGGTTTCTCTAGACCTCTACTATACCTCCGTAACTCAGCAACATGAACTAGTACCTTTATGGTTGGGTCTTCAGCTTAGATAAAAACACGTGCATGCTATTACTGTCATCAAGAAGGTCACATTAGAAAAGACTGTCTGCAGTTGAGAGGTTCAGGGTTTAAATCAACTCCAATTAACAGTATAACATCCACCTGAAGCAATGGAACAACACGCGGAGGAAGACATGGTAGTTGTCGTGGCTCACAAGGAGCATCTCCTAAAGAGCAACCACCACAAAGTGTTGTAATTTGTAATTTGCATATTCTTAATGGCCATCTTAATGCAATCACTGAAGAACAAGCCTACAATTCAGGCATGGTTGTACGAGATACCATTACTATTCATGGCTTTTCAGTACATGTCTTGTTTGATTCAGGTGCTTCACATTCATTTATTGCTCGACGTATAATACCCACTTTGGGTAAGGTACTAGTAGAAGCACAACAACCCTATCTGATCAAGGGAATAGGAGTACACGTATTTATAATCCGAGAAATCTTGGATGATTGTGTAATACTAATAGCAGGACATCAGTTACCTGTTTCCCTATTACTTATTGAAATGGATGACTTTGATCTCATCTTTAGGATGGATTGGCCAAAAAGGCATCATGCATGCCTTGATTGTTTCCAGAAGACAATAACATTTCACATTCCTAACTCGATAGAGTTCTAATTTTTTAGAAAGACATCCAATGATGATATCAAATACATATCTACTCTAAAGGCTCAACAACTGTTAGAACAAGGGTGCCAATGCTATTTAGCTCATGTATCCACTACATCAGGGTCAGATAGAATGATAGAAGATGTGCCTATACTGTGCGAGTTTCCTGATGTATTTTCAGAGGAACTACCTGCATTACCACCTGAACGAGAGATTGAATTTGAAATCTATCTTATACCTGATACTCAACCTATTTCTATCCCTCCATATAGGATGGCACCAGCTGAGTTGTGAGAGTTAAAGACATAGTTGTAAGAACTGTTAGATAAATGATTCATTCGTTCTATTACTTCACCATGGGGAGCACCTGTCTTATTTGTCAGAAAAAGGATGGGTTAATGCAGTTGTGCATTGACTATAGACAGTTGAACAAGAGGACAATAAAGAATAAGTATCCTCTACCAAGTATAGATGATCTCCTTGACTAGTTACATGGTTCAACTGTGTATTCCAAGATTGACTTAAAATTTGGATACCATCAGTTGAAGATAAAAGATGCAGATATCCCCAAGACAGCCTTTTGAACTAGATATGGACATTATGAATTCTTAATTATGCCTTTTGGACTGACAAATGCTCCAGCAGCTTTCATGGATCTCATGAATAGAGTATTCAGGAAGTTCCTAGATCACTTTGTAGTAGTCTTTATTAATGATGTGCTTATTTACTTCAAGGATAAGTATCCGCATGAATACCATCTCAGGCGGGTACTTGAAACATTAAGGAAGAACAAATTGTATGCTAAATATAACAAATATGACTTTTGGCTATCTGAAGTATCTTTTTTAGGCCATGTTATTTGTGAAGAAGGTATATCAGTTGATACTACAAAGGTTAGTTCGGTGATGAGTTAGGAATGCCCGAAGACTATCACATAAATACGACCTTTTTTGGGTTTAGCTGAATATTATAGAAGATTCGTGAAGGACTTTTCATGAATAACATTGCCAATGACTAGGCTAACTTAGAAGAAAGTCCCATTCATATGGTCTGACACATGTGAAGCTAGTTTTCAGACACTGAAAGAATGCCTAACATCTACACCTATCCTTACTATACTCTATAGGAGTAAAGGATTTACAGTGTACACTGATGCGTCTAAAGAAGGACTTGGGGCAGTTCTTATGCAACATGGTAAGGTAGTTGCGTATGCATCGCGACAACTTAGGACACATGAGAAGAACTACCTGATGCATGACCTTGAATTAGCTGCCATAGTTTTCGCTTTAAAGATATGGAGATACTACCTCTATGGTATTACTTTTGAAATCTTCATCGATCATAAAAGCTTGAAATATCTGTTTGATTAGAAGGAGCTCAATATGAGACATAGACGGTGACTAGAGTTGTTGAAAGACTATGATTGAACTATCTCCTATCACCCTGGTAAGGGAAACATCGTAGCAAATGTCCTTAGCAGAAGAACTTATTCACTTGGGTTGGAGAGTGCTATCCACGTCTGTGGTTTACTATCAACATTAAGTGAATGGAAACCATTTGATAGTAGTTACGATACTATAATTATTCCTCATCGATACAAACCAGAGATTTGTGATAGAATAAAGAAAGGACAGGAGGATGATCCAGTCCTTAAAGACTTGCGACAACAACTTGAGAAGAATGAGATAGAGGGATTCCAGATACAAGATGGATTACTATATAACCATCACAGAGCTTGTGTACCAGAAATACCTGAACTAAAGAAAGATATCTTACGTGAAACTCATTGTTCTAGATTATTTATTCGCCCAGGAGTTACGAAGATGTATAAGGATCTTCATTGATACTTTTGGTGGTCATGAATGAAGAAAGATGTTGCTGAGTTTGTGAATTCATGTTTCACTTGCCAACAGGTAAAAGCTTCACACCAAAAACTAACAGGATTGTTATAACCCCTCCCCATACCTGAGTGGAAATAGGAAAGCATTTTCATGGATATAATTACTGGCTTACCTCAGATGACTGGTGGTAAAGATAGTATTTGGGTTATAATAGATCGTCTGACGAAGGTAGCATACTTTATAATAATAAGCTCATCCTTCACTCAAGACTAGCTTGCTGAGTTATATATTACACATGTGATTCGTCTTTATGATATTCTAAAGGAAGTAATTTCCGATCGAGATTTACGAATCACTCACAATATTGGGATAACTTCATGAAAGCCTTAGGTACAGAACTATGCTTGAGCACATCATATAATCCACAAACAAATGGCCAGTCTGAACGTACGATTCAGACAATAGAGGATATGCTACGAGTGTGTGCCTTCGAATGGAAGTGATCATTGATTAAACATTTACCTCTTGCAGAATTCACATACAACACTAGTTACCATAGAAGTATTGGCATGGCACCATTTGAAGCACTTTATGGACGATGGTGTAATACTCATTTATGTTGGCAAGAAGTCAGGATAAAGAACCTTTATGATTCAGATAGACTCCAAGAGACACGTGAAGCTGTAAAGCTTGATCGAAAAAGATTTTTGACTTCTCAGAGTCGTAAGAAAGATCTTGAGTTTGAAATAGGCGACTTTGTATTCCTCAAAGTATCGCCTATGAAGAAAGTTCAAAGGTTCGGCTTGCGTGGAAAGTTCATACCCAGGTTCGTAGGTCCCTTTGAAATCATTCAACGGATTGCAAAAATTGCGTATAGACTTGCGCTTCCTCCACATCTTTCAGCAATACATAATTTTTTTCATGTATCAAAACTGAGAAAGCACTTTAGGGATCCAGAGATAAGATAAGTTATGATGATTTACATGTTGAGCCAGACTTGACGTACTAAGAAATACCTGTGGAAATACTTGACAGAGATATCAAGAAGTTGAGGAATAAAGAGGTGCCTCTAGTTAAAGTATTGCGGCGGAACCAAGAGTTTGAAAAAACCATATGGGAATTTGAGGCGGAAATGAGAGAGAAATACCCCTACTTATTTGAGTGATAATACTATATGTTGTATATTTTCCTTATACATGAAATGATGTTCATTCTCTTTAAGGTTGTTTTGGTTTCAATCCTCTTTAAGGTTGTTATGCCTGTATTTCTAGTCTCGAGGAGGAGACTTCCTTTAAGGTTATTATAATTGTAAAACCTTGAACTTGGTCCCTCTCGGATCCTATATCATAAGATCCAGCTCGTCAAGAAGAAACCAACAGAATTTATTTCGTATAAATTAGATTTCGTTTGGAATTATTATGGTTTTCGGAAAAAAAGAGAAATAAAGAGGTTTAAGATGTCATTAACCCATAATGATCGTTATTAAGACTAATAAAACATGATTAAAAAAACTAACAATCATTAGCGAACATTAATCAATAGTTAGCGAAAGATAAGTTTAAGCCACGAAAGTTAAATCGTGATTAGTAAAAGTTAATCACGATTAACGTTAATTAAGCGTAATAACGAATATAGAATCCTTTAGAACGTTCTAACTTAAGCTCTAAGTTTCGAATAAGTTTTGGCCAAAACTATGAGCCAAAATCATGGGCCTCTAATCACGATTAAGGGCTAAACCATAGTTTACTAACCATGGTTAACAGTTTTCTGGAGCCTATAAATGCCGCCTACCCATTCATTCTCTACGATTTCCACTACCCCACCACCCCAAGGGCTAGGGTTGAGAGGTTGGGAAGAGGAGTGGGAGGTGGGAAAAGAGCACTAGCGAAGCGCTGTTGGGAGAACGAGGAGGAGGAATGTATGATCCTCTCTTAGTTTGGTTCGTAAGCTAAACTTTCAATTCATCCTCTTTTCTTCCAAGCTTTGTTTTTGGTTCATCTTTTTTTTTTCGATTCGTTTTCTGTTCTGGTTCGAGGAGAAATCTGTGTAACATCATATTTAGGTGTGGGCGGCTATGCACGTTAGTGAAACCTATGATTCGTCACACATTCACTCACCTAAGATGCGTGGTGTCTACCGATTCTCCATCGCTTATGTTTCTATTCTTTTAATTCTGCTTTTATAGTTATTTTGATGGATAAATCTGTATAATACCCTACTTAGGTGCGGGCTGCTATGCATGTCAGTGAACCCTGTAATTCATCACATATTCACTCACCTAAGATGCGTGGTATCTACCGATTCTTCATCTCTTACTGTTTAAGTATATTCTTTCATTTTTGTTATTATTTTCCTCTTGATGATTTTATAGAGGAAACTCTTTCCATTTTTATTTTAAAATATGTATCGATATAAGGGAAAATTCTGCCAAAATTTTTATAGAAATATGTCATGATATAAGGGGAAACTCCACTAAAATTTTTATAAAAATATATCCCGATACAAGGGGAAACTCTGTCAAATTTTTTCTAGAAATATCACCCTATATAAAGGGAAGTTCTGCCAAAGTTTTAAGAGAGAATATGTTCTTCATGTGTTCTTCGCATTATTCGTGTTCTTCGTTCGTTCTTCGTGTTCTTGACACGTTCTTAGTGTTTTTGATACGAAAATAAAATTCGATCATTTCATTAGTTATAAATCTTTCTTTTTGAAAAAGAATCACGATAAAACACTGTATACATGCGAGAGAGCTCGATTAGGTAACGAAATCCTTTTTTTTGCGGTTGAGTTTTCATATGAGATTGTTGAAATTTCTGATTTTAGGTTCTTTGTTATGAAGAACCCTAATTTTGGCATGAAAAGTTGCTTTGTGATTCCCACTAAAATAAGGTTTAAGCATAGAATTGATGCAGTGGCTTGGAAAGTTAGGGTTTGGGAGTTAAAATAAGCATAAATACTAGTATATATGCATATGAATAATATATATACGAGTCTGTACTAAGTATTAATAGTTATGCAAATCATAGACTTAACGAAAAAATTACATCATGAGAATTGATGTGATTTGAGTTGGATCCTGAAAAGGATCGTGTGTCACGTTAAGGATGATTGGGAGTAAAACTACAAGTCGGGCATGCAACCTGTAGGTTTGTCGGAAGGAACCCGTATTGATGTTTCCCTACCTAGGTGGTACATGGTTGCCCTTTTATGATAAGTGCGTATGAAATGAATGATTTGCAACACGTGGTACCGGGAGCCAATATCTTCAGGTTGAACGATGGAAGATGTGGTCATGCCATGTGGAGACACGGGTGGTTCAATATCGGCTGGGTCACGATAATATGTATTTAAAGACGCTAGGTTATATGATTAAATGATGGTCTGAGGTTTAAGCACCCGAGTCCTTGAGGACGGTGTGCTCCTTTATTTTCCAAGTTGAGGGTTTGAGACCCTGATTAATAAAAGCAAAGGAAATTGTCAAGGTAGTATTGGAGGATTGGTTGATGTGATGTGCGGCAGGATAAGCTCATCAGATCAACGCAATCTCCAATCCCGAAGTGTCCACTGCTTTGGAGTCCAAGAATGGTGGGGTTCCCCTTCACTAATCCCTGGCGTGGACTAAAAATGAATAGGACTTAAATTAATGATAAGGAATGAAACTTTTTGTGATAACAACTTTTGAAAAATCACACAATTTGTTTGCTTTTCTCCTCTTCGTTACATAGCATTCACTAATTGTTATCTTATGATTTATAAAAAACCCAGCATGTGTCGAT
This sequence comes from Ottelia alismoides, assembly GCA_037367405.1. Lineage (NCBI taxonomy): Eukaryota > Viridiplantae > Streptophyta > Magnoliopsida > Alismatales > Hydrocharitaceae > Ottelia > Ottelia alismoides. The sequence continues at coordinate 372,714 of JAZKJV010007447.1, forward strand.
GAGCCATCACAAGGACTTTAGTAGACATCCGTCCAGCCACAGTAGCTTTATTTTGTAAGGTAGTTGGTAAACTTTTTGTGTATTTTCCTTCCAGCTGATTGATGAATCTCGTATTCATCACTCTAAATCTCATTTATTAAGCTCAAATCCCTTAAAATCAACAGCATTTCGGCATCTATTCTGCATAATTAGCATCCATGCATGATTTCATAAGAATTGCATTTTAGCATAATTTTCTGCACAAAATAAGAAGCCAGAAATCTCAGCAAAAAATGACCTGTAAATAGCATAACTTCCCAGATTTTTAACTCATTCACGCTAACTCCGAATGATCCAAAACCTCTCCACTGTGTAGATCTCACTAACAAGAATAAAGGAAAAATGCAAAAAAATAACTGACCCAAATAAATAGACCAAAAACCCAAACCCTAGTTTTAGGATTTCCAAACTAAAACCCTCATATCTCCCTCATCCAATGTCTGATTTAATCCTACTCACTTTTGAACTAATGTACATTCGATTACCTTCAAAACAAGACCAAGTTCAAGTGAATCAGAGCTTATATGTGAAAGTTGGGTTTTGGGCCTCTTTTGTATATTGCATATTTTAGTAGTTTTTGACCTAATATTTTATCTACATATTTTATTGATTAATAAAAATCCAAAAAAATAGATTAATATGTATTTATTTATTTCTGATTTTTTATGGATTTTTATTTGATCTAAAAATGACATAAAAATACAAAACCTCAAAATCAAGGTGTTTTATGTACATGGGATACCCCAAAAATATCACTTGGTGCAAATGATCGATTTTGGTTTTGATGTCTTCATGGAAGTTGTAGATCTCGTCGAGAGAGAAATTTTTGTGAAGAAACTTTTTTTATCCGAGGTCATTTACTATTTTTTATCTATTTTATGAAAGAATTATTTTCCGAATTTTTTGGTGCTGACACGTGGCAGCCCCTCGCCACGTGTCAGCCATTTTTTGCCTATTATTATTTCGTTTTTATAAATAAAAAATTAAAAAAATAATAAAAATAAAAAATAATAAAAAATATAAATAAGCGCACATGCGTCGCACGTGCCTCCCAGGCACGTGCTCCGCACGTGCTCATCTCTTTCCCTTTTGCCTGCCACGTATTGCAATGGTGGCCGTCCAATCTCGGCCAATCGGACGGCCACTGCTCATCTTCCCCATCAAGCCTTCCTTCCCCTTTTGGAGCTCCGCCGCCTGTGACGCTGCCGATCTCGCGCCGCCTCGCATCTCTCCGATCTCCTCAAGATCTCGCCGCCATTCCTCACCGCGCGTATCTCGCCCCTCGCCGATGTCCTTCCTCAATCCAATCTTCCCGATCTCACCACCCGCCACCTTCCTTCTCCAGCCAAACCCCGCAGCCTATAAAAGAATCTCCGCCACCTCCTCCAACTTTTCATCCACCGACAACATAAGGAATAGGGAGGGGACGAGGTTACAGATCGTCGTCTCCCTCGTCCTCGACGAGGTCCGGTGGCTGGCCCCACCGTCGCAGCGCCTCTTGGCATACTGCCCCAGCTCCGGCCGCAAGCCGTCGTGCCCACGACTTCATTCTCCGCTCGAAGCTCCTCCAGGAGCTACTTCCACCTCCGTCTCCCACGCAGATCACCATCACCAACTACGACCACCGTTCAACGCCGTTCACCTCCTCCGCTCAACAACGCCCTTACGCCACGACGACTCCGCCCACCACAACATCCACGACCTCGCACACTCCGCCGTCGACTACGATAATCGCCTCCAGCGCTTCGTCATCAACGCCTCAACCGTCTTCTTCGATGCGCGCCACCACCTTCGTCCACGACATCGGCCACTACGCCGCCACCTTCATCGGCCTTCTCCGCCAACACCGGAGCTCCACCATGCCTGGTCTCCACGCCGCTTCGCCGAGCTTCACGCGTCGCCGTCTGCAACTCCGCCTCCCCTTCGGCCAACCGGTTGGCCGAGACCCCCCGCACGTGAGACGCACGTACGTGGGGGGACGCCAGTTGTATCATCAACCCCAGGGGGTCACGTGCTGCGCACGTGCCCATCGGGCAAATTGCAAGGAAGCCCCCGATCCTCCTCCTTATCGCACTTCAGCCCCCGCCAAACCAGAGGCACGTGCTGTGCACGTGCCCTCTGGTAATTTTGCAGTAAAGCCCCCATTTTATAGGTATTTACGCATATACCCTTATTCTGTATAGTTTTATTTTATATTGCATTTGTATCCCTGTGCCTGTTTTGGACCTCTCTTCTACATTATTTTATTTATTCAAAAATAGCCTTTTGTTTGTCCATTAATTCTCTACAGTTTGACATATTGTGGAAATTGTTATGAGAAGTGGTTGATTAATAATTAATTATTTTGTGAAAATTTGCATAGTTTGCCCATTTCTTGCTCTAAAATTCATATTTGATTAACAGTTCCTCTAAAAATTCCAGAAAAAATTATATATTGTAGAGTTAATTGTGCTTAACATTGTGCCCAGAAAGATTTGTATTTGCATGCATAGTTTGCCCTGAAAAAATCATTTTGCGTATTTCAGTATTTGAATTTTAATAGGTATTAGACCCCACATTTTCGAGGTTTAGGATTTTTCTAAAATTCATCACCTAGTGACTGATCTCAGGTAATTTTGATCCTTAAAAATAAGTAGGTTTAGTATTTATTATAATTAAATATTGAAACTCATTTTGTTTGCATTTAAAAATTCATAAAAAAATTCATATTGCATCCAAAAATTTCAAAAAAATTACATTGCATTCATTTCATCGTATTTTACATTGTGGCCAAGTTTCATATTTTTCGAACATCATTTGAATGTAATTTACATTTTAGTCCTTAAAATAGGCCAAAACTGCATTTTGCATCTCTTAATACATTGAAAATTCCAAAAAAAGACCGCCTCGAAAACCGAACACGAACTTTGATAGACACCTCTCTAGGTTGTTCCTTTGCCTCCTTGTGATCGACCTTGGGACTTGTCCAAGTAAAATAAACATAAAACCACATTAATAAAATTGATTAAATTTTGTGTGGTTATTTTATTGACCGTTTCCGATTACCGCCTACAACGCACGACTTGACTCGATCTTAATTTTAATTACGGCATTTCCGGACACGTCAGATGGCGCCATTGCCGGGGAGGCAAACGGCTTTCATTTTTTGTTTTGAAAATTTTCGTTCGATTTTCCGCATTCGGGTAGTCTGACCCCCGAATTTCAAATTGTAAATTCCATTTTTCTCTTGCTATTTATTTTCAGCATATATTTTTCATATATCTTTGAATAACTCTCTTACACTATCTCTCTTATTTTTTTCTTGCGAGGTACCCGGTATGTGGAGCGGTTTTTCAAGAACCGGGCAACTTCACCAACTTCCGCAAAAACTGCAATTAAAATTAAGATCGAGTCGAGTCGTAAGAGAGTGTAGAGTCTAGGTTTTGAATTCCTGCAGTTAATAAACTTTTGTAATTAATTGCTTATTTACAACGGTGTCCATTTGGACTCTCGTGTGAGTAGAAAGACTTCTAACTTTTCTGTGGTGTGTCGTGGCCTGTTTCACTCTTTGGTGAGGTGGTGCCCGACTTGAGTGGAGATTAGGTTAGACCTGTACATACGGCAAAAATTTTTTTTTAATTCTTGATTGTGCTCGTAGGACCTAAGGCCACACTTCAAATTTATTAAGACACACATAGATCGTTCAATTTAACCAGCATTTAACTCAATTCTTCCCGCTAATAGAACTTTCTGATTAGGTGTGGTTTTTCATCGGCTTGCATCTCATCTAGAATAAATTTCAATTTCTGTCTAGCATCCCACATGGAGATTGCGAGGATTCACTGTAAATCTTCTAACTGAGCATACATCATTGTTTTCGCGTGCATCAGCTTTTCTCGAATTTCTCCCTCTTGTTTTATCACATAATTCTAAAGGAAATTGGGACTGGATGGTAGACGTGTATTTTTGCTCACTTAATTTCTTCAATGATCACCTAATTAAAATTGGGATTGCTAAATATAACCGATTTTTAAATAAACCATAAAATCAAGAATTTTTGCGGGAGAGTAACCTCGACCTTGGATGTTATTATTTTTTGAGTGAGCGAGAGACGACACTTAAGGTTAGAACCAAGCTCCGATAATTTCATTCAGACTACTGATTTTAAAAACTATTAGCTACTTCTCAGTGAGGAATTCGGGTAGCCGATTATCGGTCCTAACTACCTTAGCAGAGTGGGTGATTTAAAGGACAACGCGTAAGGATACGTCCTTAAGTAATACGGGTAGCCGTTTTACGGTCCGTACTTACACCTATACTAGCCGAAAGTGGATGCAACTAGTCGTACGAACTCGGGACAGTTTGTAAGAAAATTTCGGTACCTAACAGCTCGCTAAATTTTTGCCAAGATTGATTTATCATTAACTAAAATTGAAAAGATAATAGCCGAACTCTTACAGCTTCATTGTGTGAGTTGGTGAACTTGGGGTTTGACTTGTGTTTACATAGGTGTGCGTGAACCGATTTCGAATATCAAAAGCCACACACTTGATAAAAAATCTTTTGACTATCCCGTACAACCATCTCTCATCTCTTGATTTAACTCTCATCATGTAACTTCTTCCAAATTTCAGATCCAACCCATTCAGTTCAACTTTTTCAAAAATAACCAAACAAGTATCCGAGAATCCGTCAATGCTCTAATATGAAAATGAATTTGTCTCGGTTAAGCCCAAATCCAATAACTACTCATTTTTTCAAACTTCAATATAATAATATCACCACAAACTCACTTCAAACACACCCCCAATTTAACCATCTATCCAAACACTAAAACACAAAACGAGTTACCCTCTACGAGTTTAACCCACTCTAACACGCGTATCAAATGCACCCAAGTGTTTTGAGGGAAATGCTTATCATTTAACCAGCCATAAAAAGTTTTTTTTAGTTTTGTTGATGTCAATAAACTGAATCGTCGCTTTAATGAAGGTTGAGTTGATCATGCTAAGCTTTTAAAGGGGAACCCTTGTGAAATAGGGATATTTCCAACGAGCACTAGAAGAAATAACAATTAGGGGGACGGACTTGTAACGACAGAACCTATGGTGATAGAATAGATCGTGGCCACAAATACAAGTCATCAGAACATAGTTGTCTTAACATTTTGGAAGGGAAATTTTAAAAATTACCATTATATATTGGGAAATTGTACTTTAAATCTATTTTTAGTCTACACTCTATAACATAGAGCGTGCTTACCAATTTCTAGAAATTTCCATCATATGAGGTTTAACAATGGAAAGTGTGCGTGCTGAGATAAATTTCATAAAATTTTAGAATGGAAAGTGTGTGTGTGTGTGTTGGGAACATAGGCGGTGACGAATGTGTTGTTCTTGTACCGAATATCTTCAAGTAACGTGGAATTGAAATTGATTGATTAGTTAGATTTCAATGGGAAATTAAATTAAATGATTAGTTAGATTTTAATGGAAACTTAAATTAGTTCATTAGTTATATATTAATAAACTCAGCTGTCACTTATAAGGCCGCCGACTTGAACGGTTGGACTCACCTTTACTTTTTGTTAAAAAAAACTAACCCTAAATTCTCAGCCTTCACTTAAGTATAAATTATAATAATAACTGAATTAGGCAAGAGATTAGGTTAGGAGTGCATCTCTACCGTTGATGCAAAACAAAACCTATTGCAACCTGCCCGTTGCAAATAAAACCCTTAAAAGAGACGCAGTCGTCATTGGTCCTTTCTCCACTCATGTATTTCTTGAGAACCCCTAACCTCTCACGATCAACTTCTCTGCAATGGCAGGGCTTGGTTGGTTTGAAAGCTTAAGTAGCTGTTCGGTTCGAAGGGTTGGGGAGTTTACCTCCTTTAACGCACCCTTTATCACTCATACGTGGGCCCCACTTTTTTATATTTTTTTTAAAAATAAATAAATCAATTCTCCATCATCAATTCCATCAAAAAATATTGTATTATACCATCATATCACATAAAAATTATAAACTACTTCTACTTACTCTTCCAAACTTCAATATAATCACGTAACAATAACTACTCAATTTTTTCAAACTTCAATATAATCATATCACCACAAACTCACTTCAAACCCACCCCTAATTTAACCATCTATCCAAAGACCAAAACACAAAACGAGTTACCATCTACGATTTCAACCTACTCTAACACACGTATCAAATGCGCCCAAGTGTTTTGAGGGAAATGCTTATCATCTAACCGGGCATAATTTTTTTTAGTTTTGTTGATGTCAATAAACTAAATCGTCGCTTTAATGAAGGTTGAAGTTGATCATGCTAAGATTTTAAAGGGGAACTATTGTGAAATAGGGATATTTCCAATGAGCGTTACAAGAAATAGCAATTAGGGTGACAGACTTGTGACGACAAAAACCTATGGCGATAGAATAAGCCATGACTACAAATATAAGTCATCAGAACATAGTTGTCTTAACCCTTTTTGGAGCGAAATTTTAAAAATTACCATTATATATTAGAAAATTGCATTTTAAACCTATTTTTAGTCTACAATCTATAATATAGAGCGTGCTTAGACCAATTTCTAGAAATTTCCATCATATGAGGTTTAACAATGGAAAGTGTGCGTGTTGAGATAAATTTCATAAAATTTTAGAATGGAACGTGTGTGTGTGTGAGTGTGTTGGGAACATAGGTAGTGACAAATGTATTGTTCTTCTAACCAAGATCTTTACAACTTTGAAGATCACAAAACAAGTAATGTGGAATTGAAATTGATTGATTAGTTAGATTTCAATGGGAAATTAAATTGATTGATTAGTTAGATTTCAATGGAAATTTAAATTGGTTCATTAGTTATATATTAATAAACTCAACTATCACTTATAAGGCCGCCGACTTGAACGGTTGGACTCACCTTTACTTTTTTTGTAAAAACTAACCCTAAATTCTCAGCCTTCACTTAAGTATACATTATAATAATAACTAAATCAGGCAAAAGAATTAGGTCAGGAGTAAATCTCTACCGTCGATGCAAAACAAAACCTATTGCAATCTGCCCGTTGCAAAATAAAACTTTAAAAGAGACGCAGCCGTCATTGGTTCGTTCTTCATCCCGTATTTCTTGAGAAGCCATAACCTGTTACAATTAACTTCTTTGCAGTGGCATGGCTTGGTTGGTTTGAAAGCTTAAGGAGCTGTTCCGTTTGAGGGGTTGGGGAGTTTACCTCCTTTAACCCAACCTTTATCACTCATACGTAGGTCCCACTTTTTTTATTTTTTTTAAATAAATAAATCAATTCTTTATCATCAATTCTAAAAAAAAGTTGTATTATACCATTATATCAAATAAAAATTATAAACTACTCAACTTCTACTTACTCTTCCAAACTTCAATATAATCACGTAACAATAACTGTTCATTTTTTCAAACTTCAATATAATCATATCACCACAAACTCACTTCAAACCCACCCCCAATTTAACCATCTATCGAAATACCAAAATACGAAACGAGTTAACCTTTACGAGGTCAACCAACTCTAACACGCGTACCAAATGCACCCAAGTATTTTGAGGGAAATGCTTATCATTTAACTAGGCATAAAAAAAGTTTTTTTTAGTTTTGTTGATGTCAATAAACTGAATCGTCGCTTTAATGAAGGTTGAAGTTGATCATGCTAGGTTTTTAAAGGGGAACCATTGTGAAATAGGGATATTTCCAATGAGCACTATAAGAAATAACAATTAGGGTCACGGACTTGTGATGATAAAAACTTATGGCAACAGAATAGGTCGTGGTTACAAATAAAAGTCATCAGAACATAGTTGTCTTAACCCTTTTGGGAGGGAAATTTTAAAAATTACTATTATATATTAGGAAATTGCATTTTAAACCTATTTTAAGTCTACTATCTATAACATAGAGCATGCTTAGATCAATTTCTAGAAATTTCCATCGTATGAGGATTAACAATAGAAAGTGTGCATGCTGAGATAAATTTCATAAAATTTTAGAATGGAAGTGTGTGTGTGTTGGGAACATAGGCAGTGACGAATGTGTTGTTCTTGTACCGAAGATCTTTACAACTTTGAAGATCAGATAACAAGTAACGTGGAATTGAAATTGATTGATTAGTTAGATTTCAATGGGAAATTAAATTAATTGATTAGTAAGATTTCAATGGAAACTTAAATTGGTTCATTAGTTATATATTAATAAACTCAATTGTCCCTTATAAGACCGCCGACTTGAACGGTTGGTCTGACATTTACTTTTTGTTAAAAAACTAACTCTAAATTCTCAGCCTTCACTTAAGTATACATCATAATAATAACTAAATCAGGCAAGAGAATTAGGTCAGGAGTGCATCTCTACCGCTGATGCAAAACAAAACCTATTGCAATCTGTCCGTTGCAAAATAAAACCCTTAAAAGAGACGCAGCCGTCATTTATCCTTTCTCCACTCTCGTATTTCTTGAGAAACCCTAACCTCCCACGATCAACTTCTCTGCAATGGCAGAGCTTGGTTGGTTTGAAAGCTTAAGGAGCTGTTCGGTTCGAGGGGTTAGGGAGTTTACCTCATATAACCCGCCCTTTATCACTCATACGTGCGCTCACTTTTTTATATTTTTTTAAAAAAATAAATAAATCAATTTTTATCATCAATTCCATCAAAAAATATTGTATTATACCATCATATCACATAAAAATTATAAACTACTTCTACTTACTCTTCCAAACTTTAATATAATCACGTAACACAACTACTCATTTTTTTCAAACATCAATATAATCATATCACCACAAACTTACTTCAAACTCACCCCCAATTTAACCATCTATGCAAACACCAAAACACGAAATGGGTTACCCTCTACGATTTCAACCAACTCTAACACGCGTACCAAATGCGCCCAAGTGTTTTGAGGGAAATGCTTACCATTTAACCATACATAAAAAAAGTTTTTTTTAGTTTTATTGATGTCAATAAACTGAATCGTCGCTTTAATGAAGGTTAAAGTTGATCATGCTAAGCTTTTAAAGGGGAACCATTGTGAAATAGAGATATTTCCAATGAGCACTACAAGAAATAACAATTAGGGTGACAGACTTGTGACGACTGAAACCTATGGCGACAGAATAGGCCGTGGCCACAAATATAAGTCATCAGAACATAGTTGTCTTAACTCTTTTGGAAGAAAAATTTTAAAAACTACTATTATATATTCGGAAATTGCATTTTAAACCTAATTTTAGTTTACAATCTATAACATATAGCGTGTTTAGACCAATTTCTAGAAATTTCCATCGTATGAGGTTTAACAATGGAAAGTGTGCATGCTGAGATAAATTTCAAAAAATTTTAGAATGGAAAGTGTGTGTGTTGGGAACATAGGCAGTGACGAATGTGTTGTTCTTGTACCGATGATCTTTACAACTTTGAAGATCACATAACAAGTAACATGGAATTGAAAATGATTGATTAGTTAGATTTCAATGGGAAATTAAATTGATTGATTTGTTAGATTTTAATGGAAACTTAAATTGGTTCATTAGTTATATTTAAATAAGCTCAGCTGTCACTTATACGGCCGTCGACTTGAACGGTTGGACTCAACTTTACTTTTTGTTAAAAAAAAACTAACCATAAATTCTCAGCCTTCACTTATGTATAGATTATAATAATAACTAAATCAGGCAAGAGAATTAGGTTAGGAGTGCATCTCTACGGTCGATGTAAAACAAAACCTATTGCAATCTGCTCGTTGCAAAATAAAACCCTTAAAAGAGACGCAACCGCCATAGATCCTTTCTCCACTCCCGTATTTCTTGAGAAACCCTAACCTCTCCCGATCAACTTCTTTGCAATGGCATGGCTTGGTTGGTTTGACAGCTTAAGGAGTTGTTCGGTTCAAGGAGTTGGGGAGTTTACCTCCTTTAACCCATCCTTTATCACGCATACATGGGCCCCACTTTTTTTATATTTTTTTAAAAATAAATAAATCAATTCTCCATCATCAACTCCATCAAAAAATATTGTACTATACCATCATATCATATAAAAATTATAAACTACTCTACTTCTACTTACTCTTCCAAACTTCAATATAATCACGTAACAATAACTACTCATTTTTTCAAACTTCAATATAATCATATCACCACAAACTCACTTCAAACCCACCCCCAATTTAACCATCTATCAAAACATCAAAACATAAAATGAGTTACCCACTATGAGTTCTACCCACTCTAATACGCGTATCAAATGCGCCCAATTGTTTTGAGGGAAATACTTATCATTTAACCAGGCAGAAAAAAAGTTTTTTTTAGTTTTGTTGATGTCAATAAACTGAATCGTCGCATTAATGAAGGTTGAAGTTGATCATGCTAAGCTTTTAAAGGGGAACCATTGTGAAATAGGGATATTTCCAATGAGCACTACAAGAAATAACAATTAGGGTGACGGACTTGTAACGACAGAAACCTATGGCGACGGAATAGGCCATGACCACAAATACAAGTCATCAGAACATAGTTGTCTTAACCCTTTTGGAGGGGAATTTTAAAAATAACCATTATTTATTGGGAAATTGCATTTTAAACCTATTTTTAGTCTATAATCTATAACATAGAGCGTGTTTAGACCAATTTCTAGAAATTTCCATCGTATGAGGTTTAACAATGGAAAGTGTGCGTGTTGAAATAGATTTCAAAAATTTTAATATGGAAAGTAAGTGTGTGTGTTGGGAACATAGGCAGTGACAAATGTGTTGTTCTTGTACCGAAGATCTTTACAACTTTGAAGATCAGATAACAAGTAACGTGGAATTGAAATTTATTGATTAGTTAAATGTCAATGGGAAATTAAATTGATTGATTAGTTAGATTTCAATGGAAACTTAAATTGGTTCATTAGTTATACATTAATAAACTCAGTTGTCACTTATAAGGCCGTCGACTTGAACGGTTGGACTCACCTTTACTTTTTGTTAAAAAAAATAACCCTAAATTTTCAGCTTCCAATTATGTATACATTATAATAATAGCTAAATCAAGCAAGAGAATTAGGTCAGGAGTGCATCTATACTGTTGATGCAAAACAAAACCTATTGCAATCTGCCTGTTGCAAAATAAAACCCTTAAAAGAGACGCAGCCGTCATTGGTCCTTTCTCCACTCCCGTATTTCTTGAGAAACCCTAACCTCTCATGATCAACTTCTCTACAATGACAGGGCTTAGTGGCGATGTGATGACGGAGGTGGAGGCCGAGGCCGAGGCAGAGGCAAAGGTCGAGGCGGGGGTCGAGGCCAAGGGTGCGGTGGAGGTAGAAGAAGCTGGCAAGGTGACGATGATCAATGGTCTCAAGATTATGGTGATCGACAAGCGGCATGTCGTGAAAGTGATTGGTTGTGGACAAATCGAAGTCGAGGCCGAGGCTGAGGGCACAGTGGAGGTAGAGGAAGCTGGCAAGGTGACGATGGTCGATGGTTTCAGGATTATGGTGATCTACGAATAACATGTCATGAAGGTGATCAGTTTTGGGCAGGTCGTGAGAGAGGGGAAAGCTGGAGAGCAAGGGCAGAGCCAGAGGGCGATGATGATTGTTGGGATGATGATGATTGGCAAAGCACATGAGCTATGCGTGGTGGTGATAGAAGTGATCGTCTGTGGAGATCGATGAGGATAGATATCGAAGCTGGATGGAACGAAAAGCATAGTGCAAGGCGTGTGGCTGGTTGGAGCACGATGGGAGTAGGCGGTGGAAGAGGTTATAAGCGGAAGATAAACATGGAGACTGAGGCCAACAATCGGTGGCAGGAGCATGCACGAGGTGGGCCATCTGTTGAACCTGAAGGTCATGATCAAAGGGTGGAACGCGAGGATACTGGGTAAAAGCTTTACTGTTGTTTATTATGCTACATGATTTCTATGTTACATGCTTTTCATTATATTATTGTTTAGATTATGTTTTATTGAATGTTAAAATTATTTTTTTATGAATGAACTAGAGATAAAGTTGTGTAGAAAGGAATTTATTTGCAACTGTTTAGTTAAGAAAAAATCGTTAATTTGATCAAGTGACTCTGATTAACACAAGACAGAGCTCTTCCATAGAGAGCTTTAATTTAAAACTGCAAGTACTAGAATGTAATTACATTATTATACAATGATATCTATGTAAATACTCTTAAAATATAACAAAGAAAATTATACAACCATCAAGTACATAGTTACTAGAACCTAATAACGCATTCTATCGACATTCATTAAATGTTGGCTTCAAATTCCCTGTTGTGAATGATATCACAACAGGTTATATAATGTCTCTCATGGTGGCATGATGTTTTTGCCAATAAAAATTTATTTATTACATTTTTATGTTATTTTTTGATAAGTTCAGGAATTCTTCATCCCATGAATAAGAAACAAACCATTCCAACTTTCTGTTGACATGCCACTAGAACAAGTACATGTAATTTATGGTTTGAGATTTCATGGTGGCATGATTTGTTTATAACTCATTGGAATTAAAATAAAATAAAGAGGTCACATGTCAACAGACAAATCTACATGCACATCCATATCCATATCTCAGGTTCCATAAACAACTACCATTTCATTTCATCAATTTAATGAAATTAAGAAGTAGACTTTAGCAAATTTAACAAAACTGTCTGAAGGATTAATCCAATTTCAAAATCATACCTTTACTTGAACAAGAATTAAGTCGAAACCACATTAATAGGACTAAGCCAATATTAAATCTCATGAAATTGAAGATAAAGGGGATTTTTATATTACATTATTATATTTAGATAAATGTAATGGATTATAGGGGAAGATGTGTGGAGAAGAATAGAAGTCAACTATAAATGTTTAAGGTTGTGGAGATGAGCATATAAGCAGCTTCTAAGAATCTTTTTATCTTCCCAGTTAATGAGCATATAAGATAGCTTGGGAAAAAATCTCATGTCCAAATGTTAATGATGGTTGGGGAATTATTGAACCTAAATAAATTCAACAATTTAGTTCTTATAAAGCTTATATTTTCCGGAAAATTTAAAATCATGGGTATCTAGAATCATTACTGTAAACTCCTTTGGGGTGGTCATATTTACATGGAATATTCTTATCATAATAACATTCGATTATGTGATGTTCAATTCACGTGGGTTCTAATTTTCTTCGTTCAGTCCTGGCCTATGGAGGTTAAGCAACAATAATTTTTTATCAAGTCCCTCTACCTAAAAATCTATGTTCAATTGGTTAAAAGCTTTATATAGCTAGATTCTGTTGGCGACTTATGTTTTTGATGTTTGTAGGTAGAAGATATATTTTTGCAGTTACATTCTCCAAAATTATCATATTAAACACTATATTTAGGTACAATTTTAGGATCACGTAGCTCTGTATTTCATCGTAAACAAGCCAAATCTACGTAAATGCCAGGTCAACATAGATGATTAAATATTTTACGAACATCTTATAGTTCTCATTTGTAGTACGTACAAATGGATGACGTAAGGTATTCTTATAATATTGCATCTATGTTGGCTTTCCTTAGTTCGGAAGTCCCTGACTAAGGATGTCCATAAAGATTCAAATCTTACTATAAGGTGATTATTTTTACATGCAAAGTTAATATTTGAGTATATATTTTGGTAGCATAAACTCCACTCCTCTTTAGTATACCGAATCAATCTTAATCAACTTTAATTATTGTCACTTCAGTGATAATTTTAAGAGTCAATATTGATTGGTTTATGAGGTATACCGAAGGAGTGCGTGGTTATGCTGTCAAAATTTCCTCAGGTATAAACTAGCATGTAATAAGGATCGTCTTATAGTAAGGTTTGAATCTTTATGGATGGGCTAAATTAATAATATTAACAAATCAGTTCTTCTCTCATCTCCTAGATTTAATGCATTAAGTTTAGACCAATATCATATCATGGATTAGGGTATAAGATTCCATCTGTTCTTGTGATTGAGTCATTGAGTGAAATATTTTATGTATTCAAATCGACAAAACTTGTTTTACTTAAATTTAGGATGGTGGACATCTTAATTGATCGGAGTTGGATGTACACTATTCCCAACCGACATCACAATGAAAGATTTCAATCAGGTGTCAAAAAGTTTATTTAATTTGCAGTGGAGAACTTCAAAGGAAACTCAGTGGGAATCTATCCTTGTCCTTGCATGAAGTGTTCCAATAGATGCAATAGAACTTCAGAAGAAATATACCAGCATGTAGTAGTCAAAGGATTTACCCTCCATTATAATATATGGGTGCAACACGGAGAATCATTTCAGAGATGGAATGCATGATTATGAGATCAATGATGATCTCACTGATGACATTATCGAAGAAGAAAACTTGGAAGAAGATCCCATTAACGAGGATGCAAGGAAGTTTTTCAAGCTCTTAAAAGATGTTGTTGAGCCTCTATACAATAGATGCCAGAATTATAGCAAGTTTTCTTTTATGCTTAAATTGTTACATCTAAAAGTATTATTTGGTTGGAATAACAAGTCATTTGATGAATTGCTAATTCTTCTTAATGATGTTCTTCCGAACGATTCTGAGGATATGCCATCATCCTATTATGAAGTCAAAAGCGTTGTTCAGGCATTAGGTCTTAGTTATAGAAAAATAGATGCTCATCCAAAGGATTGTATGCTATTCTGGAAAGATTCTGAGAATAAGGAAAAATGTGATCATTGTAATGCTTCTAAATACAAAGCTCAAATTACAAATGATAAGAAAAAAAATACCGTGAAAGTATTACGTCATTTTCCTTTAATTCCGAGATTGTAGAGGATGTTCATGAATGAAAATTTGGCTAGACATATGCGATGGTATTTGATTGAGAGAGTTAAAGACACCTTGTTGAGGCATCCTGTAGATTCAGAAGCATGGAAGTCTATCGACTCTAATTTTCAAGAGTTTGCCAGTGATTCTCGTAATGTCCGCCTTGGCCTTGCAAATGATGGGTTCAATCCATTCAGAAATATGAGTAATGCATATAGTATTTGGCCTGTTATTGCTATACCATATAATCTTCCTCCGTGGTTATGCATGAAACAACAAAATTTTATCTTGACTCCCTTAATTCCGGGTAAAAGAACACATGGGAAAGGGTAAAAGAACACATGGGAAAGATATAGATGTTTATTTACAACCTCTCATTGATGAATTACAACAACTATGGAATCCTGGTGTGCTTACTTATGATGCCTATTCTAAGAGAAATTTGTCAATGCATGCTATCATTTTACGGACAATAAATGATTTCCCAGCATACCGTGATTTATCTGGTTGAAGTACGAAAGGAAGACTTGCGTGTCCTATTTGTAATAAGGACACATCATCTAGACGATTAAAACATGGGAAAAAGCAATCATATTGCTTTCATCGTTGTTTTTTAGAAGAAGATCACCCATTTCGTCATGATAGAAGTAACTTCGATGACAGTATAGAAGTTAGAAGTGCGTCCTAAATTGTTGTCCGGAATGAAAATACTAGAACAATTAAAAGGGTGCAAAAATAAATTTGGTAAGGAAGCTACACATACAAGAAAGCGTCAACGAGTTGGAATGGAAGAAGATGATGAGGATCTATATATTGAATTTCCTTATTCTTGGAAAAAAATCAGTAACTTCTTTCATTTGCCTTACTGGAAGCATCTCTTGATCAGACACTTAACTTAGATGTGATGCATATGGAAAAACTTGTATGTGAAAATATTTTATATACAATAGTGCAAATAACTGGAAGAAGTAAGGATAATGTTCAATCACGCTTAGATTTAAAAGAAATGGGGATTTGAGAAGATCTTTGGCCACAAACATTACCTAGTGGTTGCTTGTTATTGCCTTCAGCATGCTATCATATGTCTAAAGTGGAGAAGAATTCTTTTTTTTGATATTCTTCAATCTGTTAAAGTTCCAGATGGATACTCTTCTAACATTGCTAGGAAGATTAATTCAAAGGAGAGAAAGATAGTTGGATTGAAAAGTCTTGATCATCATATTCTTATGGAACAATTGCTTTCAATTGCAACAAGAGGTTTGCTTCCAGATAATGTGTGCATCCCTCTGATACGAATTTGCACATATTTTAACAAGTTATGCTATAAAGTTATTGACATAGAAGAATTTTCTATAATGGAAGATGAAGTTTCCATTATCTTGTGTGAATTAGAAAGAGTATTTCCACCCTCTTTTTTCACCATCATGATGCATTTACCTGTTCATTTGGCATTTGAAGCAAAGATTGCTAGGCCTGTGCATTATAACTGGATGTATCCTATTGAAAGATATTTATTGACTCTTAAAAAGTATTTCGAAATATGAGTCGACGTGAAGGTTCCATTGCAGAAGGTTATTTGGCTGAAGAATGTTTGACATTTTGTTCTCTCTATCTCATGGGTGATTCTAAACTAAATCGCCAAGTGAGAAGTATTGATGAAAATAAGATTGGTGGAGGAATAGCTCATCGACTTGGCACACCAAGTTTGAATCAAGCTCATCGCTATATTCTTTTCAATACAAAGACATTTGATGCATTTCGAAGGTACTTTCCATCATTTTGAGTTAAGCGATATACTTATAGATCTATGTACCTAATATATTTTCTTTGGCAGCATACACCTGCAACATATAAAAACTTGGATAAAGGAAAATGTGAGTTTTTGACTTCACATACTTAATAATCTATCTGTTGGTATAATCTAATGTTTTGAATTTTACACAATTTAGGTCCAACAATTACGTTTTAAAAGCAATATGGATGTATCAGAAGATATAAAGTGGTTATCACAGGGACCTTTCATAGAAACAACATCATATGATGGATAGACAAGTAATGGATGTCATTTTCTTTGTAAGCGTGCAGATGTTAATCGAAAAACTCAAAACAACGGGGTTTATCTATCTGCCGATACTAGTAGTTCGTCTGTTTCCAAAATCATAACTTTTTATGGTCAACTAGAAGATGTGGTTGAGGTGCGGTATAATCCTAATATTAGAATAGTGTTATTTGAGTGTAAGTGGTTCAATGAGAAACTCAAAGTTGGACTACAAATAGATAAATATGGATTTGCATCCATTGACTTTGGACAGAGAAAACATGAAGATGATCCATTCATTTTAGCAGCTCAAGCACAACAATGCTTTTATATCAAAGTCGATACAAGAAGAGGAGACCATCATATTATCATTAAAGTTCCTCCTAGAGATTTGTATGACATGCCTCTGGATGATATATATGGTATTGGCACGATGCATGTAGTAACCATCGATAAAGAAATAAATACTTGGGTGAGACCTGATATACCTGGAGAATGCGTCGTCCATGCGGTAGTAGATGAATATGGTAAAATTTCTCTCACTGCTTGTGATTTAGTTTACTATTCAATTCCCAAAAGATATTCAATGAACGGTTAAAGAAACATTATCTCACATTTATGTTTATATTGTTCTTTATCTCATTACTTCATATAATTGTATTCTTTCACATTGTAGAGCAATGAATAAAGCAACTCATGATACACCTATTGATCAACAACAAGAGGCTAATGATGTGTGTAGTGATGCCATTCATATCAAGAAAAAAGGACGAGGATTGAGTACACTAGAGTTCTTTGCGCTCAGAGGTGACGACCGTCACATGCTTGAATGGAATAAAAGCGATCAAGTTATTGGAAAAAATGCATCAAAACTGTGTGCTGCTTGTGCATGTTATTCGCGATGTTCATGGTTATTCCCTATTGATAAGTAGTGGAATGAGATGCCAAAAAATGCTTGGGCGGATACATGAGTTTGTTGAAGGTAATATTTCATTATCTAATATTTATTGGCACATTAGTTTATTCTATGTTTTAAATTAAAAAGTTGTTGTAGGGTGATTTTGATTTGGATGGGCATCCAAATGCTTTCAAGTTTGTCTTTGATGTCATCCATGCTCGTTTCAAGGACTGGAAAAGTAAAGTGAAGTCAATTTAGATGACTAATGAAGACAAACCAGAAGTTTTGAAAGAGTTGATTTCACAGAACCCTCGCATCAATGAACTACAATTTGCCAATGCGGTTAAACAATGGAGTGCATCAGACTCTAAGGTATCATTGACTTTTTGAATCAATAACCCATTATCTCATGAATATTTCACTGTAGCAACTATCTTTTGAATCAGGAAAAGGCTATGATTACTAGAAACAATCGTCAAAAGATGTCTTTGGATCATAGATGTGGAAGGCGTCCCTTGGCCACTCGTCGTGAGGATTTTGTAAGTCAATATATTATAAATTATTTTGTTATAGATGTAAAGTAATTTATTTAAATTTAATTTTTCCTTAGGAAAATGAAAATAATAGGGAACTTACTGACATCGATATGATGAAGATCATGTATCCAAATGAGGATGTAGTGGTGAGTCAATAATATTTTAACATTTACTTTTTTATTATTCATATGAATAGCTTTTTTAAAACATGTATTAGGGTAAGATTGAGGACCATATTCAAAGATCTCAAAAGATGCAACCACATCTGTCATCTGAAGAAATCACGTCAGAGGCATATTCGCATTTTACCGACATCGGTAAAAGAGATTATGTTCATTTTGTAGGTTTGGGGCATGAAAATTCTCACAAATCATCTGAAAGAGAGAAGTTGCAAGTGTCTTTGCAGAAAATCGAGACGAGCAGGTTGTACAACATTGATGTTTTTTGATATTAATGTAGCATGAACTTATTAATAAGTGCTTAATTTATTTCAGGTTGATGTGAAAAAATTGATGGATATTATTGCTTCATTGTATTCAAAATTTGAACAACAAAACTCGTCGATGAATGAATTACGTCTTTGGATGCAAGAGCTAAGCCAACATGTTGGATTTAATTATCCTCATTCATTTCCACAGGTAAAATGCTTGAGTTAACACTAATCTATTGGTCTCCCAACCATATTTAACCATTGATTTACTTATAAATAAGTTGTTATCCCTACTGGTGTCTTCATATTATGTAATTACAAATACTAATATATCATTTTAGTCTTATAGAATGTTCCAGATTTCTCACGTGCGAGTGGGAGCAATAGTAGAAATATTGCAAGTGGTCAGAGTGGGGATATGATAAATGGAAGAGGTTGTCTTCACAACATGGGTATAGGGAGAAGTGTTCCATCTTCGAGTGCTATATCTCAGCCAAAAGTAAATATTTACTATAATTTTATTAATGACTGCTTTAAGTTGATATACGAATTTTTTTATGTGATTTACGTTTATAGGGACTCTTCCAAAATCAAAGTTCCAAAAGTCATTAATATGGCATGCTCATCACGTAGATTGGGTATAATATCAATTTTATTGTCATTTTTGGTTGTAATATTTTATATCTTCTAATTTGTTTTCTTATTTTTATTTGACTCTATCAGGGGAGATGCAGCCACTCTTCGATTGACGTTCAAGCATGACCCACATTATAAATGAGATTATCTGCTGAATTTTCACTATTTCTGGGCTAGTGGCGAACATCATCATGATATTTGACATTTTATACGGAATTGACGAATGATGGATATTAAATTTATGTGAATATTTCCTTTGGAACATTTTTTTAGGTTCTTTTGGTACATGTTTTAGGATCAGTTTTCACTCCCTTTTTTGCAATATGTTTTTTTTAAAATTAGAATTTGACTGATACACTTGATGGTATCTAGATGCATTTAGTTCTTTCATACTTATTTTAATTTTCACCCATCATTATCTATTTATTTTTGTGGTTGCAAGTCACTAGAAATCTATGAATTGTCTTTCATTTTAATAATGCATTACTGTTAGTTTCATGGCTAATTAAGTTCATAGTGATCAACTTGTTCCTGTATCATGTTCTGCTTGTGGTTCATGAATATTGTTCTTACTTGATCGTATTTTGAGCTTCGAAATGTTGTATTATGATCGGTGAATACTGTTCTTACTTGATCGCATTTTGAGCTTCGAAAGGTTGTATTAGGATCGGTGAATAGTGTTCTTACTTGATCACATTTTGAGCTTCGAAATGTTGTTGAAATCCATGCTCCTCATCCAGGTTTTGAAGAAATATAGTTGAGCTATTGGAAGTAATGCTCCTTGATCTCTATTCCTTTTTGAAATCCATGCTCCTCATCCAAGTTTTGAAGAAATATAGTGATACTTCTACATGTTGCATATTTCTCTCTGTCTTTCTTTCTCTTTAATGCCGGCCCTCTCTTACAAAAAGTAAAAACAAGAGTTATGATGATTTTGGTTATTATGAACTCATAATTTATTCTTTGATGTTGCTATATTTCTTTTGGTCCATAATACTGAACCTCTTCATCTTGAGATATTTGTTTTGCTTAATTGTTGTCACTCATCTCTTGATTTGCGATCCTTTTATATGATTATGATGCATGGATTTTGTAAGCCTATTTTCTGGTGCTTTTTTGCAAACCAGTTGCTAAGTTCTAGGGGAAGGGAACATAGATCCCCAAACCTTGGTAAGGTCATGTGCTCTATTATTGCTTTTGAAGATGCCTAACACACAAGGATGTTCCTGATTTGAGCATGGCTTAGTGATTTGAGAACTTTATTTGTTGCATTGATAGAGGAGGGCCTTTATTTCTTGCAGTCTTTCGGCCACTACAGACCAAAGGAAGGTGAAATCACAGATCCTCTCCTTGGAATGGAAGAAAATGTGAATGTGAAAACCACAATAGAGTACAAGATCTGGTTAAGATTCTTTCATATTTTTATCAATTACCATGATTATGAAAACCCAGTTAGAAGATCTGAAAAAGAAAAAGAGCCAAGTGAAGTTTGTTGAGAAAACATAAAACTTGTCTCGTCGCAAAATTGGACTGTCTTCTCTTCTTGTGTGACAAGGTGATAACAGAGGTGGTATTTTTTGTTGTTCTTTGCAGGTGGTATTTTTTGAAGGTACTTTCCTTATACTTCTATTCGTAGCTGCAAATGCCTGAACCTTAGCCAAGTTTATTATATATATAGATGTGAAGCTCTGAGCATATAATTCCAAGAATTCTGACATGCTTGCAATGCTCGATGCAGGGAATGATCTGCTTTAATGATCATATATAGGTATTAAGGGCATTCGGGGGAAAAGGAGAAGTATTGTATATGAACAAGGCTAGAAAGGTAAGAACTGTAAGTCGAAGAATCTCTTAATTTTGAAATATTGTAACAGTGTACTTGTTCATCACTACCCACCTGTCCATCTTAACCCCCCAATATTTTTCTCTACAATACATGGTTCTTGAAATATTCGCAAGTGAATCTTGTCCATATTTTTTATTTAACAAGGATGACTGGTTAAATTTGTAACACCCCCAAAAATAAAAAGTCCCACACTGTGGAAACAAGAAGTTTCCGGGTGGGATAAATAGTGACGAGATTACTACTTGTTAACTTGGGCTTAAGCATTTTGGGTGGTTGTCAACGGGTCCAATTGGGCCCGATCCAATAAGCTGTCAGGGCTAGTTTTCCTCGATAACGGATCGGGGACCTAAGCCCGAGACGTTACAAAATTTGTCGATGCGCACGCCCAGCTCACCAATCTTTTATAGTTTTGCAACGATAAACCAAGTTTTGAATGTTGATATACCTTCTTCTTGCAGATAAAGTAGATAGGGTCTTCGTTGATCACCCTATGTTCCTTGGGAGGGTTTGCTTCTGATTGATTATTCTTTTAATGATTTGATTGTTCTATACTCTAATCAATCTCATCTCCGGGTTTGATCTGATATATATGTTTGAAGGTGTGGGGTACTACTGGACCAAAGCATGGGGAGGACTACCCTAATAACGACAAAAGATTCAGCATTCTTAATTAGGTGAATCGGATTAGAATCCACTACCAACGCCTTTGAAAAAAACTGCAGATTTCTCTGGGTCATGCAATTTAGAAAGAACATCATGTAAAAAAAGGAAGAAAAAAAGTGCAAGAAATGGGCAATGTAACAAACATTTGTTTACTATGGGTAAATCTCTGCTCTAAGTTAAGTTCGACTTTTAGCTATGCAAGAATCATCGATTACGTCATAATGGATGTTGTTTTCTTCTTGTTTTTCCTTTTGTAACAAGAGATGGACCAATTAAAGCTGGGTAAGCAAACTGCTTGTTTGTTTGCCATTGTAAACTTAAGTTTGAGCAAAATTGATTATATTTTAAACAAGTTGGGTTTTCTATGATAATTTGCTTGTTGTGAAGTCTACATCACGAATTTATCTATTTTTCATTTTAGGCTGCAATAGAGGCTACTAGAGTCTTTAATCTGAACAACAGTCAGAACCATTCTGGGCCATATGGTACACAGTTGATCCATTGCAGTATTCTGAAAATTTAATCTATTATGAAATTGGAACAAATGGAGAATGTGCCAATTACTTGGTGTTGTAATACAGGGGAAGATGTTGTATTTGTATGCAATGATTGGCACACCGCACTACTAAGAGTTTACCTGAAAAATGCATACAAGTCCCATGGATCTTACAGAAATGCAAAGGTCAGTCTCCTGAGAACAAGCCTTCAATGTACAAGTTTTCTTATCACGCGGCGATGAATATAATCGCGGGTTTTGAATGTTGCAGCCTGTTCTGTGCGTACACAATATATCCTACCAAGGGAGGTTCCCTCCAAGGAGTTCGAATTATCTTTGTCGACTAAAAGATAGATTCCATAGAACTGAGGAGCCTTCTCAGATGCAATGCAACATGATGTTCAAGTTACAAAATTGGCATCAACTCCTAGTGCAGCATGCGTATTTTGAAAGCTGCCAGCATACATTGTATTCTCCCATGCTGATTATTTTTCTAGGTCTAATTTCCACTAATCTGATCTAAGTTTTGACGTAGGGGTGTAAATGATTTGATGGTAGCCATTTGATAATGGTTGTAAAAGGATTACAGGAAATATTCTTTATCTGGGAATGTAGGAACTTCAGAACAGCTGATTTTATGGGTGCAACATTTTTGACCTTAAAAATAGCCACCCGATTTATATTAAGAATTTACACTTAAGTCATTGTTTTATGCCTTGCATGAACATTAACAACACAAAATGAAGTCTGCTGCGTTGTTGCATGTATCGCTTAGTGTTATGCTTAACGTCATAATCTCTAATCTAAAAGTGTATTCTTTTACAAGTTATGCTATTTTACACGGGTTGGTTCACTTTCTACTCAAC
Organism: Ottelia alismoides; assembly: GCA_037367405.1. Lineage (NCBI taxonomy): Eukaryota > Viridiplantae > Streptophyta > Magnoliopsida > Alismatales > Hydrocharitaceae > Ottelia > Ottelia alismoides. The sequence continues at coordinate 395,980 of JAZKJV010007447.1, forward strand.
GAACGCCAAACAGGGATGCAAATGGTTACATATATATTCGTATCCGTTCCGTCACTGTATCCATTTTATACAAATTTTGTTATCCGTACTCGTATTCATTTTAAAATGGATACGGATATTGATATCGTTTTGATATCTGCAAACATCCGTATCTGTATACGCATATCCGTTTTCGTATATAACTATAGTCATCGATTTATTTTTAACCATATATAACATAATTATTTACCTTCTTTTACCATATTTGTATAATTTTTATGATAAAGTACATTTTGAAAATTTATATCATATATTTTCCATCCAATTCATATATATTTAAGTCAATTCTATAGAGTATTTGTAATCTATAGAGTATTTTTAATGTTACTTGTACGCGATCAGTATTCATTTTTAAGGAAATAGTAAGACGGTTTTAATATCTGTCAATATCCGTATCTGCATCCGTATTCCAAAATGAACATGGATATGGTAATACCTATATTTGTATCCGTCTGTTTGCATCCCTAGTATGGATGCAAACGAACGAATACGAATGTGATTCATGTCATACCATAACCATATTCATCTTATCTTACGAATACGAATACGAATGTTACACGAATGTAAAAAATCAAGATCCATATCCTCAAAATATAAATACGAATACGGATATGAATCTTTTACGAAACGAATACAAATATCCAAACGAATATTGCAATAAAAAGTTATAATTTAAACATACCTGATTATTTAAATAAAAAAATGTAAAGAAAAAACTTGATTTTGAAAAAAAAATTCCAATGCGTTAACATTTCAAAAAATAATATTCCATTTGCAAAAAAATATTCCACATTCCAGTTTTCTTTCTATAAAAAAATCGATTTGATCTCTTGGAATTAACATTATAAGATTATGAATTTAAGATGTTATGCCAGATCGGTTGCGGCTGCAACTGAGAGGGAGGTTGCGGCTGCAATGGAGGAAGGTTGCGGCGGAGCGAGGTTGGCTGCGATGTAGAATTTAAGATGCACGAAATAGATGAAAACTCCACATAGAATTTAGAATGTAAATGATGTACATATAAATAACCTTGATGAATGATGGATCTTCTAAAAAAAGATTCTCGAGAACGTCAGCATGGAGACTGAGTACAGTCCGAGGGAGGTTGGGCGAGGGTGGTGAGGGAGGAAGAGGTGGAGGTCGGGGAATGCAGAGGGAGGTTGGGTGGGGGGCAGAGGTCAGGGAGAGGTGGAGGTCGGCAGGGGGAAGCGGAGGGCACAATGGGCAGAGGGAGCGGAGGGGGCGATGAGGCAGAGGGCCGCCAGGGGGAGGCGGGGCGGTAGGGGGGAGGTGGACGACGCATGGGGCGAAGGGCGCAGGGGAAGGCGGAGGGCCGCAGGGGGAGGTGGGGCAGTAGGGGGGTGGCGGGGGGCGCATGGTACGGAGAGTGCGGGGGAGGCGGAGAGCCGCGGGGATAGGCAGTGCGGTAGGGGGAGGGCGCGGGGGGAGGCGGACGACGGGGGAAGCGGAGGGTGTAGGGGGAGGCGAGGGTGGCGGGGGGTGCAGCATGGGGGAGGCAGAGGGCACATGGGGGAGGCGGAGGTCGGTTGAGGGAGGCGACTGGGGTCGGTTGAGGGAGGCGATGGGCAGTAGTCAGGATGAGGAGGAGGTCAAGGGAAGCGGGGGTGGTGACCTGACGGGGAAGACAAAGGGTGTCGAGGGTAAGGGGGTTGGGTAGGGTCGGGGGTATGGGGCTGGGAGGATGTTAAACTAATTTTATTCTAAAATATTAAATATATAATACGAATATTCGTATTCGTAATCGGATTCATTTTTTTCCATATTCGTATTCGCATTCGTTAACTTAAGATTCGTATTCGGATTTGTATCTGCAAAAAAATTGTTTAGAATATTTGTATTCTTATTCGTATTCTCTTGTTTTAAAAATAAGAACCATATCCTTTTAAAAACGAAAACAAATACGAACAAATACTAATATTACCGCATCCGTTTGCATCCCTCCCTAGTGCCAAATCACCCGTCGAGAAAGTGACTTTTTTTAGTAGGAAAAAACCGTTGCATATCATTGGAAAGCTCTAATGTGTACTGTTAATTGAATATTTATATAATTACATATGCTAAGATCCCTGAGTTAGTTTATTGCGCTTGATGGTGAACTCGACGATACGAGATTTTTTCAACACGTAGATGGCATAATCATATGTGCATGGGAGGAAATTGCACATGCTAGCGTGAGACTCACACATGGAGGTTAATTGTAATGGAACGGGTCACGCTGACCAGTGGAAGTATGCAACATTAAATTGTACGATTGAATCGTTATTGATTTATGTATGACAATTAACGAGCATATAAAAAAAACCATTCTTACATGGATCTATAAAATCCATTCAAGCTAAGAGTTTCATCATTAATTCACCAATAACGATGTGCTTGTAAAAGATGAACTAATACAAATACATTTCTTTGATTCCAGTGGGCATACAAATATCACACATGTTCATGCAATAAATGTTACCACATCGGATATCTTGACGAAATCGTCCAGTGATCCTACCTGCATGATTACTGCACCTAAAATAAATAAACATAATTTTACATGAGCCCAATGTCCATTATGTATCGAGATCCAAGCATGGGGATTCTAACAGTCTTTTAAATAGTTATACAACATGTACTTGATTTTTCATGCAAAAATACCATTACGTGCATAATTGCTCCCATGCATGTCTAAGTACGTCCCTTAACAAGTTGCATATTGATTTCTTTCATAAATATGCGTATGCATGTGCAATGTACATAAAAATTTACAAGTTATTATTTTTCATCATAAGGAGTATGTTCCATGAAATTCATAACATGTACATGTCTCATTTATCATTTAGATCATTCTTTCATGTTAGCCCCTTAAATAGATATTATTCTTAAATCATTTCTCTCATAACATATAATAATTTATCTTTAATTAAAATATTTCCTTATATAACATATAATGGTGCATCTTTTGTTAAATCACTTTCTTCGTAACATATAATTGTTTACATTTATAAACCATTTCTTTCATATTTTTTAATGGTTTATCTTTATAAATCATTTTATTGCATACTTATAATGATTTACATTTATAAATCATTTATTTGCGTAGCTTTTCATGTACTTATCTTGTTATGTTTTCAACCGTCCGCACTTGCGTTACATGAAATGGCATGACAATGCAGCTATAGTTGTAGAGGACTTACCTCTGGTCTCTGTGGTTCCTTGAAAATCATATGCTCCTTGTGGCGTTGTCCCTTTAGATAACACTACTTCTTGCAATCCTCTGTATGTTCCCTCCTATCCGCCATTAGCAATGACCGACTAAAAAAACTTATCCATGTGGATTTATGTAATGGAGATAACATACAAACTTTTGACTACAATTGTCCATTATCGTTAGCAATTCTAAGGACCAGATGCATATGTTTGAATTACTATTCCTGATATAATCGTGATCTATATGTGTTATCTTAGGAACCGACACATACATTAAGAGATCCATTTCGGATGGGATCAATTGCTCATACAATATCCTAAACCGATACATACCTCAACTTTGAATCAAGCACCTCTCAGTTGTGTTTGCTCGATCGCGATTCTGTCCACACTACCAGTCTCCACGCTCCCTCGATCCTCTGTCATCATCCCTTACGATTAAGAAAGATTCCGGGTAAACTCTCTTTAACTAGGGATGCAAACGGATACGGATATATCCGTATCCGATCCGTCACCGTATCCATTTTATATATATTTTGACATCAGTATCCGTATCTGTTTTAAAATGGATACGGATATGGATATCATTTTGATATCCGCAAACATCCGTATCCATATCCGTATATCTGTTATCGTATATAAACATAGTCGTAGATTTATTTTTAATCATATATAACATAATTTTCTACCTCCTTTTACCAAATTTATATAATTTTTATGACACAAACTCATTTAGTAAATTAATATCATGTGTTTTCCATCCAATTCTTATCACTACAAGAAAAATGAGTTGTGACCACGAAATGTAGCTACAGAAACTTGTGGCCATGATAATTCCGTGGCCACTAGTTTCTCGTAGCCACAATCCGTGGTCAAAGTCTTCATATAAGAGTTGTGACCACGATAAGTTCCGTGGTCACTTGTAGTGGCCACGGCATATTTGTGGCCAGAGAACTCTCGCGACGAGACTTGTAACTACGACTACTGGTCACGACAGGTCGTGGCCAGAGCCCAATTCTGTGGCCACAAATCCCATATCTGTGGACATGGTTCCGTAGCCACAACTTGTTTTCCTTGTAGTGTATATATTTAAGCCGATTCTATAGAGTATTTCTAACATTACTCGTGTGCGATCAATATCCGTTTTACATCCGTATCCGTTTTTTTAAGGATATGGTAAGATAGTTTTAGTATCTGTCAATATCTGTATCCGCATCCGTATTCGTATTAAAAAACGGATAAGGATATGGTAATACCTATATCCGTATCCGTATCCGACCGTTTGCATCCCTATCTTTAACTCTCTTCTCTCTCACTATAGGGCTCACGTTGACAGAGAAAGTGCTATGGAAATGGGGTGGGCGGTGGAATTTTAAGGCTATAAATGCGGGGACTATAGAATATTAAATATCATTCAATTGAGTAATGAAAATGATAATAATGACCATGGAAGAAATGAAAGTTAATTAATCCTAGAAAATCTTGACCGTTACAAGAAGTCCAGTGTTGAGCTCTCTCTCGGCGTTAAGGGCGTTGTTCCTCTATATACTCTGATCATATCTCCCAATTTATACCTTGTGATCTATTAAGGAACCCTTATCAGGTCTAGCACGGATGATCTGCTGTAGGGAGGGTTGCAACAGACTCTGCTGCACCTTTTGGGGCCGCTCGATCATGATCCAGCGGTTCCCACGAAATCCCACTTTTTGTGGGCCCGGATTGAGGGATTTCATGGAACCGCTCGATCACGATCGAGCTGCCCCAAAGGGTGCAACAGAGTCTGCTGCAACCCTCCCTACAGCAGACAATCCACGCCCTATCAGGTTAGGAGTAGACGCACTTTCGTAGCGCCAATCGACCTTCCCAAGGACGGAGTCTAACCACCAAGCGATAGAGTTGAACTTTTTGAAGGCTGAACCTAACTTATGCTTCCCATTTTGGATCAACAATAAGCTCCTATTCATCCAACTAGCTGCCACATGCTGAAGTTGTGGAGTCCCCACTCCAGTCTAAAATGTATGTATTTGCTCTTATCATATTGGATGCTTAGACACCAATGAATGGTTTTAAAAATCGGATCGGACATTGAACCGGTTAATCTTCGGTTTGGTCCAACTGGTCGGACCATCGGTCTAAATTGATTGGACCAGTGATGATGTCAGCATTATGCCATCATTCCTATAGACTCGGAAAAAAAACCAGATCGGGCTTAATTTACTGGTTTGACCGGTCGAACTTGTTTTTTGAATCGATAAAACCGGATACATATATGTAAATATGTATTTATATATCAATGAAATAATCATTTAAAATGTTAAATCTTTCAACAGAAAATTTTGATTGTCTATTTTGATTAAAACTCTACAAAAGATAATCATATTTTCTAGCATTATATATGAATATAATATTTTCGGGAGTTCGGTTCTTGTTCTGGGTACAGGTGGAGGTTTTGATCCGGTTTTCTGATTGGAAATTCATTTTTTTTCTGTTTGTGGGGCCTACTACTCCTAAGGGGCTTATCTGGAGGTGACACGTGGATGGTGAGGTTGTTAGGCTGCTGTTCTGATTGGTATACGTCGAAGTTAGTTTTTAACTAATTCTTTCAGATTGCGACACGTGGATCGCCTGTTGTTGTTCTGGTTTTTGCTGGTGCTGCTCCGCTTTTTTGGGTTCTATGGCTGAACATGAAGGATATGGAAAATATCCTCAAGCGCATCACGGAAGCGTGATCGTCGTATCGAATACGACGAAGAACGACTAGTCGTACTAGTTGTTCGGTGCAGCGGAATTTAAAAAATTTTATTCGATGAAACCACATGATCCGAGAACCATTCTCAGATCGTTTCATCTATAACCACAACAAGTATAATGCAATACCTCTTGAAGCGTGGTTGATCGAGTCTCTAAGAGAAGAGACCTCTTGTCTCAAGTCCGATCGTCGGCGAGACTGCTTGCGAGCGCGGGGATGAACCGTGTTGTCCTCGCAATCCAAGAAGTTGATCCAAGCGTGGTTGCTCCTGATCTCGTCGCACGAGATCAAACGTCTCCTTCGTGAGAGGAACTCTCCAAGAAGACGGAGAACCGAAGAATGTCGAAGCGGGCGGCGCGGTGGCGAAGGCGACGACGGTTCTCTCCTCTAGGGTATGGTGGACAACCACCAACAAGAGAGGGAGAGAGGGCTTGGTGTGTATGAAGAAATGAGGGAGAGAGAGAGCTCCAATATTGCAAGTCATTAGAGAGCATAGAATGCCTCTCTATTTATAGGGTTTTGGGGTCCATGGATCTCAATCCATGGGACACATAAAATCAATGGATGAGATTGATTTGTGTCAATCCAATGGCCAAGATTGTTGTTGTCAAAAAGCAACAAATTTAGGTTAAAATATATTTGAAAAAATCAAATATAATTTAGTCCTAAATCAATCCAACAAATAAGGAGAGAATGTGCATGGAGATTTCATCTCCATGCACCTTCCATGTTGGACGGCCACCCATTCCATATAGGAATGGTGTGCCGCCCACTATGGGAGTCCAAGGAGGCAATCTCATGGATTCCCATGAGATTGCATATCTCCTTGATTTTTCTCTCTTATTTATTTGCAACAAATTTGTTGGATTTTATTCTTCAAAAATAATTCACAATTATATTTGAGAATATTGCAATCTTGCCATGGAAGAATTGTGAATCATATTCACAATCCAAAACAACATATAATTTACATTGTTAATTAATTACACAATGTGTATCCAATACACATAATAATTAATCAACACATATAAATTATAATTAGCTCTCTCTAATACATTATAAATCACATTTATAATATATTATGAATAATTGGATATTTCTATCCACATTATTCTTATCCATGATAATTAAATCACATTTAATTATATTGGATAATTTCTTCATACATTAAGATGATTAAATCACATTTAATCATGATCTCTTCATTGCTTAGATCTCATGGAATTATTCCTGAACCCTTCAAGAATAATGCAATCTCTCCGCAGATACTTGGAGATAAGGACAGGGCGATTGTATTGTTCCACGTATAGTGACATGGATATTGAGATCATATCTCAAATCCAGATCGCGGGCCTCCCATAGATGCTTGATTAAATCAAGACCGTAAATCTAATCTTCTCATTGTATCTGAATCACATTCAGATCACTGTCCAACACTTGGACCAAGATCAGATCACTTCTCTACTGAGAGGAGTCACTAAAATCCAGACCCGTTTCATCACTCCCTAGGAATGGAAGCGTCATGGTTATACAATCGTTTATGATCAAATCACCCTCAGGTATTCCTAATACCTGTACATCCTGCATACTGGAAGACTCAGACTAAACCCGAAGTATCGGATCAACTTTATACTGTCTACTTCATGGTTTTTATCAGTAAGTTTCTCATTCGATCATTGGGAGTTGGTATCGATCATACACTTTCCAAAAGTGTATATCATACCTAGGTCTTGATCATATACTAAAAGTATATATCAAACCTACAAATTCAGTCAAGCTTCCAAAGCGAGACAACCATGCGCATGGAATTTGATTCTTCCCAATATCTCATGAGTGAGCTCATGTCTTCCGGTTCAGTGACTGAACCTGTATGATCCCTTTGAGAGATCGTATTACTCATATGCCCTTATATGCACATCAGCGCGCCGGTGTATAGACCTTGATTAGGTCATCAACCTATTGGTCTGCCAAATGTACATACTTGGACATATAGCAACACATCTGTCTCCGGTCAGAGGATGCGTGCCTATATCATGACAGCATATGATATAGGACTTTGGTTATCTCGATCTCGTTAAGTCAACTCTTTGACCTAACTAATCTGACACCTCCGAATCTCTATTCCTATGCAGAGGACCTGCATCAAGAGGTCGGTCAAATATCAGCCTTCAGAGATAGGATTGCCATCTCCTACTCAGGCTGGAGATCATCTCTTAATAATCATCTAACGGTGCTTGATGAGTCCTCAATCTAACTCTTTAGATATTCATCCAAGCACCAGCCTCTATGATTCAATAGTTGAATCAACAGCTGTATGATTATTAAGATGGCCATGGTACATAACCCTAATTGTACTAAGGGACCTATTATACAAATTATTCATTCTTCATTTCAGATCAGGGAATGATATGTGCAATAACATTTATTGCATAATGGCTCGCCGTGGGCTCGCATTTCCAACAGAACAAACTAATGTTAATCTGGAGAAAAATGAGGAAAAATTTCCAAAGCTTACTCCCCTGAAGATTATAAATAAAGGAGTTGTAATAGCAGGTGGGCCGATCAATAAAGATGTTGCGAAAGCTGCTATGAGATCGTATGCTTCTGTGATGAGGGATAAAACCGGGTCCTCCTCTGAAAATTAGAGAACATTATTTTGAGGGAATAGATGCTGTGGTCAAATTCTCGTAGGAGGAAATGGTCGAAATGAGCAAGCCCTTTGAGATGTGCCTCATTGGAATTTTTCAAAGGTTCAGACCAAAACTTCGGAAAATTAACCCTGTTATCCGCAAAGAGATGAAATTTGAGAACAATGTTTAGATTGGTGCGTTAGATGTGAAGCACATTATAATGAAGTTTGAAGACATGAATGACTATATGAGAATGTACATCAGTAATACTTAGAAATTTGGCAACAATTGGATGTCTATGATTAGATGGTCCCCATACTTCCATCCCGAGGACTCATCTCCAAATGTTCCTGTTAGAGTTGGCTTTCCTATGTTGAGCCTTCAGTTCTTGAATGAAGGGGCTTTACGTTCTATTGTAAAGCTAATTGGAAGGTTCCTTTCGCTGGATAGGGATGTCACCAATTTCACTAGACCTGGTTAAATAAGGGTCAATGTGGAAATTGATGTAAGTGAACCGGTGCTTGACCATGTGGTGATCAGATGCGGAGATAAGGATTTTATCTTGAATATAGTTCATGAGAATTTGCCGAGCTATTGCCACTTCTGTAATCTTGTTGGGTATGATCAAAGGGATTGCTTTATAAAGAAAAATCAGTCTGAATTAAATCAAGATAAAAAGGGGAAGATTGGTATCAATGAGGAGGCTGATAAAGGAAGGCCGACTGGGAGATCAATTCTGAGACCGAGGCAGAAATGGGTCAGGAGGGATTCAAACAAGGAGAAACATGCTAATATAGGCGAGCTGAAACCTGTGGATCTGCAGGGTGAGGGTGCCATACCCTCCTCAAGTAATGGGCAACAAAGCTTGTCCATTGCATATTCTGAGAAAAACATGAATCATTATATTATTCAGGGTCCCATGGAATCATAGAACACTGAAGCTGGACAGAATCAGGAGAATAATGCCAATAAGGAAATTTTGGATCAAAATATAGTTGATAAGCTGTTTGAAAGAGTCATTGGGGAAATCGCATTTAACGTGGCCATGGAAAATTCATCTTTTATAGATACAGACAGGCCTTACTATTCTAAGGAAGGTAGCCATCGCTCGAGTTTGGTAAATATGGGAGCAGTGATTGAGGATCAGACAATTGATGAACAGTAGAAAAAAGGCAAGATGTTAGAGTCTCTGAAAGATACTAATGCGGAACTGGAGGAGATGATCGTTGATAATGATATTAATGAGAAGACTTTGAGGATGGAGAACCAAGGAGATTTCATAATGCAGGGAAATGAGGGGAAGATGATTTGTATCTTAAATACTGACCCCTGTAATGCTGAAATCTCTATCTCTACAGCCAACTCTTTCGATGCTCTTTTTGGCCATAGAAGTGTAGAGGTGGATTCAGGTACAACTATTAGTGAACCTCATAAAGGAAACAGTTCTTTGAAATATGTTGATTTTGCTAAAAGAAATATTTTTGAATCATTGAAAAAAAGGACCTCAAAAAATAGAAAAGCTAAGGAAAAGACATGGAGGAATTACTTTGATAGCGAATAATTATTATCCTTCCTCAACAGAAGTTCAACGATCCGGGTTATCCTTCCTGGATTTTCATGCAGAACATTAGTGCTCTCATTTGCATTGGTGACTCCATTGACAAGTATCTTGGCCTGGATGAAGCAACAACAATGTTTGAGGAAGCAAGTGCTCCAAAGTCATGGTGGAGATAGGCATACTCTCTCAGGAGAATGTTCTTGAATATGAAGACTCCTTAAGCAAGAAGTCACCTATGATGTTATCTCACTTTTGCTCTACTTGTGGAGTCCAGGGACACACATGCTTGTACGATGATTTTTTGTATGTTGCACTAGGCAGTATAAGGGAGGGTATTGGTGTGTTTCTGAACACATCAATATCTGAACTTTCATGGTTTTTTCCGTAATCCCCTAGAAGGGCCCCTCTTGTATCTTTTTCTTTGATGAAATAAAACGACTACCCGAGTCGCCAAAATCGGACTTAAGATAAAAAAATCTACTCACAAAAAGGTCGTTGCCACTTACCGTGCTTATGCCCAACTCTGACGGCGACTCCCTGTGAAACACCTTTACTGCATCATTCTTTGCAAGTATGACGCCAGGTCTGCTTGGGAGATTCATTGTTGCAATCCAGTGTGTGCGAATGAGAAGGGGGATGAAAGAGAGGGCTTCCTACCCTAAGGTTGCGTTTATTCGGAGAATACGGTTGAATAAGATTGCATGACTAAGGAGGGATATCTTACTGTTTCTGTTCTTTGGGAGGAATAAGAAAATGTGGAATAAGGTGTAGTTATTTACTATTTTCTGTTCGATTGGCATATCGGGAATAAGGTGGAATAAGGTTTGAAAGTTAGTGAAATCATTTTTGTGAGTTATTTCACACATGTGCAATAACAGACCAGCAATGTAGTTGTATTTGTTATATGCAACTCAAACTATTTAGTCGTCTACTTGAATTGCGTATACTCCATTCAATAAAAAAGTAGAACATAATCGTTGACCATCTATTTCATAGTCATATTCGACAATATAGCAAGCCACCGTTTCGAAATAACAATGTATCACAACATAGCATATTGACAATATATCGAAAAAATTGAACTGTCGATCCCAATTTATTACACGTACAACACGTTAAACGATTTATATATACATTATCTACATGGAATAAAGGATATCACACAAATGAAATCTACGACAGTATATGCTTATCACACACATGATCATCAACGGGGTAATGAGCTGGTGTCGATCCGTCAGTTGCAAGATAAGTCTATCATTCTCGCGAAGTGGCCATTCTTGTTCTTCCAATTTTTCCATGTTGTAGTTTTCAACAAATTCGATAACATGTATCAAAAAAATTCTCCGATGCCAAAGACTCCTTGGTAGGAGACAACTCTAAAGCCTTAACCATGTACCCACACGACCTCTGTAACAGCCCAACTATAGATTAATTGAATTCACCAAGGAATTTAGTAAAGTACTTATCATGCAATAACTTACATCACACCGACATGAATACGACAATTGCTCCTCGACATCCTCTAAACAATATGCATCATCGAAAAGGAAGATTGTATCCGTCGGGCAGTAGCATCTACGTTCGAGTGTCCTTGCTTAATCGCACCTTACCTACATCATTTCTAAATATCTAATTAAGACACACATGTTGTCAATAAAAATATTGCGAGTCAATTTATTTCAAATCTCGAAAGAAACAGAAAATAAAATGGAAAAAATTGCTAAAATTTGTGCTTAGAAAGCCATAAGATTCGGTCATGGACGGGTTCATTCCAGATGGTTAAATCTCACCACCTAAGTAGCTGATCATCCAAGTCCAGGGATAAAGACCCTGTCACAGTCAAGTAAAGTGGACTTTCATCATCGCAGTGTGTATTTCGATCTTTCGTGCATTAAAAAGCAAGAAAATGAACATGTTTGGAAAAATATGTTCATAAAGACAATGCTTCGGTCGTGGGATGGTTTCGATTCCGACCGTCAAGTCTCATCAGCCAGTGGCTACTCATCCAAAACCAGTGAAACTGCCCTAGGCACCATCAGGTAGAGTGGACGTGACATCAGTTCGAAGAGAAAATCATAAAGATAATGATATGAAAAATTTGTTCCGAAAAGAAAATATATAAAGTAAATGAAGAAATTAAGCATGGAAAACATAGTCCATATTGGTCAACACATTAACAAGAACCAGGAAAACAAGACTAGAAATCCATATTGGTCAACACATTAACAAGAACCCGGAAAACAAGACTAGAAATCAACCATAAACTTAGTTACGATGCATTCCACATATGGGTTGCAATTGCATTTTACACTCTCCCCTACACTAATGTCATCCTCAGTTGTGCGAACATCATCGTCGTTGTCATCAATTTCTAACACGTCTTCCTCATCCTCATGGCTACCCGAGCCTTCATTAGTAATAAGATTCTCCCACTGATATGTCCATGAAATTTGATCTTATCCATGGATCTGACGGATGAAATTATGGATAACACAACACGTCATAACCACCACTGATTATTTTTGGAAGCTGTAGAATGGTCTCTCGACGATTGCTTTGAATCGCGCCTTCACAATACCGAAACTCGGCTCCACATAGGATCACAACTACAAGTGATGGTGGTTGTACAATTCCTTTGGTATGACGTATGCTCGACTCCTTCTCGCTCTGAACTGAGGAAGATGCACAATCACATCTCAATATGGTGACATGAATGTATCGGTATTAACATACCCGCAGTCAATGAGGAACCTCCTCCCATACGGAACTCTGAATCCTCCTTTATCCAACACCCATCACAAAAGCTTCATGTCTGCAGCGGAGCCCTCATATCCCACCACTACATATAGGAAATTGTAATGGAAGTCCACACAAGCCATAACATTTTGAGAATGAAATTGGTGTCAGTTGTGAAATTTACGGGCGGCATTGGATGGAACATTTGCAGGATGTATGTTCCATCAATAATGCCTATAACATCTTGTCGATAAGATGTTACCAATTGCAAATTACTGAAAGACATTCCACATGTACGGAGTCCACGACTTACAAGAAATACCTGAATGTACAGGTAGAAGTTGTGATTTCTATGGATCACATAGGGAACAGGGCAATAAGGCGATGGCATGTGTATGAAATCATCTCTGAGTGACTTGATGTGTGTTAAGCATATCATTAAGATGTTGTGAGATCATGTCGCATGAATGCTGGAAATGCTCGCATAAAACTTTGTTTTTGGCATTATGTTTGTAGTAATTCAAAAGTATACATAATATGTTCTCTTGGAATCCTTCAACCCTGCTCGTTCCTTCAGATATGAGTATAGGGTTGTCACGTTGTCGGGTATAGGCAAAACATCTCATATGATCTCCCAACGTAGTCGGCGAGTATTTTGTTAATCTAAGAGTATGACATGATTAAACAGTATGGTCCTAAGCATAATACATGAGATAAGAAACTCCGTTCAATTTATTGAGAATCCATCATCAGTCACGAATTTCATATTAACATCACTTTGTAATCATAGTTGGAGTTCACTATCTAGGTATTACAAAAAAAGAATCGATTTTAAGCATTACATGGAAAGGAAAAAAATGCACGGAATAATTAGCATCAAACAAAACAATACTTCATTTTCCAACAAAGAGTTTGACATCAAAGAAAAGAGCAGAAAGAGGAGCATGTTAAAGAGCAGGTTAAACAAACCGACATATCAGTACAACAAACATTATGATAACATATAAAGATTATGAACAACAACAGTTGGAGAACACAAGGTTTAAGATAGCATATGAATAAGAAAAAAAATTAGCCCACAACCCACAAAATAAGTCCAACAATCATCTCATCTCCAGATTTTGGATAGTTTCCATATACACAATAATAGCATCTCGCATATAACCCTAGAAAAGGCAACATTTTTGGAAGCCAAATAAAATAAGAATAAATCACAACATCGGATAAGATGGAAGCATCTAACAACATCAAAATGCCAACGTATTTTTTTTAAATCATATGAAATCAAGCAAAACCCCAACATGCATACATGCAATCAACAAAGAACAAGATCAACATAAAACCACAAATATTGATGATGAATATCCATTTCATCATCTTTATTTCATCATTTTATCCTTAAAACCCTAACTAAATGCATGCAAATATCACTATTTTGTATAAATTAACCTTCATTATTTATTTTATTTATTGTGTCTAAAATACAGATTTTAATGCCAAAATTATAAAATATAGAAAATAAAAGAAAAGGAAATAAAAAGCCAAAGGTATTTGATGACCCTAAACATCAAGACCTAGGTATCTTGATATCTAGATCGACAATGAATAAAGTAGGAGGAGACAAAGGTCAAATATACAATAAAAAGATTAAATTTTGACCTCCAATATTGCATTTTTGGGACCCATTTTGTTCTTCATTATTTTGTACTTCAAATAAAGAAACTTTGTACATGAAATTTATAGATAACAATACATAGAAAAATACAAAATTAATTTCACATAATAATACACAATATACTTTTTATACTTAGAAAAAATTCCAAAACTCAAACTTCCCAGACCCATATATTCACCATATGAACTCAAAATGTATTAAAGTACCTTTAATTGTATATAAATTTCAATAAGCTATTTAATGAAGGTGATTTCATTTAATTTGGAGTTAAGATGCAAAAATTAGGTTTTAAACCGATATTGTACAATATACCTTTATATAAATAAAAGGGGAAATCATTCTTTTAATTCTTTCTTTTCATTTTATATTTTTGTACCCTCGTAAATATTGTTTATAGTCATTATAATATAAAAATAAAATAAAACTCTAAAAATATAATAAAATAAAATAGATATAAAAATACATAGATGAATATACAATACTTATACCTATATAAGAACTATACATATTTATTTAGGTGTACATATGATATTAGAAAAATATAACAAAAATATATTTAAGTGTATAAAAATAAGTCAAAATTATATAAATTATGTATATAAAATAATAAAATTATAAATATAAAATAAAAATAAAATATACATAATATAGGCACATATACCTGTAAATAAAAACCTAAAAAGTAACCTATAATAAATGAACTCATAAAAATAAATAAAAACATAATAAAATACTACAGAAAATAATAAACATTTTTTATAACTTAGATTTAATTAATTCATTTACTAATTATTAATGAATTTACAACTAATTTCGGGTCTCCTTTTTCTTGGTTGGTCCATGTGGACCAACCAGATTGAGTCTACCATTGACCCAAGTCAACTCTTCTTCCCCGGCGTAGGCTTGTCAGAACCATGTTTTGACCTAATTTCTCCGTTTTCTCCCATCGACACAAGCATCGATTGGGAATGATTCCTCTTTCACCTTTTCTCCTCGTTTATTTCCCTTTTACGCGCCATTGACTCCTCGAGGATTGCATCGATGATCTGCTCTGATCGCCTTGATCTTTATCCTCTGCTCGTTACATGTACATAATGCTTTCCACCTCCATTTTTCGTTTTTGGTTCCCTTTTGCGTCGCTCCTTTCCCTAAATTTGTGCCCTAGGTCTATAGCTTTGTGATAGGAGGCTCGATCGGTCATTCTTGCATCGTGGAAGGAGGTGTAGAGGTGGTTCCCACCATCTCCGGCCATCTTGACCGTCGAGATCCATCTCATGTCTCCTAGCCACTTGAGTTCATTTTCTATTTCTCTTTAGGTAGCTTGTAGCTTTAGGCTTCTTTTTATGCATTTATTTTGTCATTTAATCCCCTTCTTTAGCTTAGGTTTAAGATTAAGCTTTACCGGACCTCTAGAGCTCTGGCCACCATTTTCCACCTTGACTCTCTTGTTTTCGACCCGCAACCACCTCCTCCTCTTTCCCCCTTCATTTCTCTACTTAGCTAAACCATCAACCCCCTTCGATTCCCTTTGGATCAAAGGATCTGTGCTCCTTTAGCCGTCATCTCGTCAGAGTACGCCATCCACTACCATCTCACCTCGACTCCATGCTTAATCAAGTCGAGGCACTTTGCCCTCGACCCACGAATTTGTCTATGCAGGTTCCATGCCCAAAAGAGCCTCATCTGGAGGCAGATTCAAGGAGGAGGAGCTCTTCCAGATGCCCCAGTCTTCATGCCTTCACTAGGGCCCTATCAGTGGGCTCTTGACGATCTTGGACCATCTGGAGATGTGAGGGCCTCCCAGAAACTTGTAGGACCATTCGACAGGTCGAGAGGATGCCAGAGGAAGAGGATACAACTGCTCGAAGCTTGCCTTGCTCGAGTTCTTCGCCAGTTCTTTCAGACGTCTTCCCTACTACCAGTTCTTTGGCGCCCCCAGTTCTGATCTGAATCGCATGTTCGTGGGGCACCTGGACCATTGCATCTCGCCCAAGATCAAGCCACGATTGTCCATTGCTAAAGGGGTATTGTGCATCCTCATCTCGCCACGTGTTAAGTGAAGCACCCTCGGTCGTTGGATCACACCTATTTTGAGGGTAATTGCATAATACACCCCCGTTTTGTAGCATTTATATTTTAGTCTTGCAAAATAATTAAATAGTTTATAACTTTTGTAATATTATCATGTGAACCCATATTCCTATTCTATATTACATTTGGGTCCTTGCCATGTCAACTCACGTACGGTCCCACGTGAGGTGGCAATTTTGCACTCAACCCCATATGGATTTTGTAATTTCGATTTAGTCAATGAATTTTGAACATTAGTGGTAACTTTTTGAATTATTTGCATATTTATCCTTGCCTTTATTTTCAATTGCAAAAATACCCTTTCCAGTAAATTAATTTTTGTGCTTGTATTTCATTTATTAAAAATATCATCCGTACTCTAAATATCATGAAAAATAGAGTATTGGGTCTTTTAGTGTACATATTCATAGTATATTTTTATTTGTGAATTTAAGATATTTTCCATATTTATAAAAAATCAAAAAAGCATATTTTTATTCCTGTTTGAAGTAAAAAAACTCATAAAATTATAAAATATTTTTGAAAAATGCCAAAAAAAATATTTTTTCATATTTTTTGTATTTTGTAACTCCGTACCGAAAATCTTTAAAAATAGAAAAAAGACTAAAAAGTAAAAATCTCTAAATACTTTATAAAAATGTAAAAATCCCAAAAAAATCTAAAAATGTCCATTTCTATTCTGTAATTTTCCTTTTATTATATATTACTAACTAAAAATAGTTTTGGAAAATTTTGGCTTTATTTTCTATTTTTAAATTCTAAGACAATTATATATATATTTATTTAATCCTAGTTTGGGTTATTTTTGACTTTAAAAATATCTAAAATTAGCAAAATTTCCCAAAAATCACAAAAATGGTAGAAAATTATATAAATTCCAAAAACATTTTTTTTGATATTTTAAAGTATTTTTAGTTGTATATATAGTTATATTATCCTATAATGTATATAGTTATATATATTCATATATTATATATTTAAAAGGAAACTAAATTAAAAATTAAAAATTAAAAATTATATAAATTTAAAAATAATTTTAAATATTATAAAAATTAAAATCTATAAAAAATATAAAATTTCAAAACCACACCAAAAAGAGAGAGAAGCCCAATTTTGGAATTCATTTCCCCAATCTACTGTTTACTTCCTATGTTCAACATCTACAATACTTGCACCTGTACACATCATTTGTAGAGTTATAATAAAATTTAACTCTACATTTTCAATTTTCGTTGTTTGATCTATATTATGGGTTAATTGTCGAATTTATCGATTTTCTTGAGTGGTCAACACGGTGACTGTTGATCCGCCATGTGGATCGACACGCCCCTCTGGATTTTTGCTCTTTTTAGTTGGCCAATCATCTTGGAAAGCCCCATCGGAAAAAGGTGCACAATCTAAAACCACAACAGAGACAACACACCAGCAAGAGATGATGATCAGAAAAAGGTTACTCGCCTGCGTAATTTCCCACATGGATGATGATATGTAAGGGCAACACACCAACGAGAGAAACTCCAAGAAGTGTTTTTGCCCACACGACAACCACTTCCACCCTGATTTACAGACAAAGCCATGGGTTGAATAAACCCTTGACCCATGGTTCGAGGTCACGGCCTTGCGAAAGAGATGATGGAAGAGGCATCTACCGTGCTAAGCCTTCCCAACACAGTCTCTTTATTAAAGACGATAAGCCCATACATACATACCTCACGGTGATGGTCGTTCATCAGAGTTGCTGCTACGGAAGTACCTCCATTGCAGATATCATTAAATCACGACCGGACAAAGGTGGGAGAAAAAGTGGCCACTGCAGCAACATGACAAGGGGAAGGAAGACCACACATAGCCCCATCGTGCATAAGAAGAGAAAGTGTGCATGAGGGAGCGACATCATCGTGGAAAAGGGAGAAAGGGGAGGAGCAGAGGGATGGGGAGAAGGGGCGACAATTGAGATCGTGACAGGAGAAAATGGGGTCGACGGATAGCTTCTCCTTCCTTGTTCCGTGAGAGAGTGTTTTGGGCGTGATCTCCGAGGAAGACTCGAGAGATAGTAAATCCTGATAAGCCCGCCATAGTCCCTAGTGTTATTCGACCTTATTGCGCATCCGAACAACCAATGATGGTGATTTGGGTGGTGAATTTATGCCAAGACTTATCCTGAATATGCTATATATTAATGTTTGAAGATTTTGCTTATAATCCTGGCCCCACAATTAGAGGGAAGCGGAAAAAACATCTATAAAGTGACAGGTTTGGTCATGGGACAAGATCCATTTATTTTGGATAAGTGATCTCCTCACAGAGATAAGTGATCACATCGAGGGAAATCGATCGTCTGTTGTAAATGGCATTTACAACAGGGGCTGTAATGCATGAGAATGTCGGATGAGGATCCGACGACCCTCCTAAGGGCCTGGATATAGTGGGCTCTCATCTCGAGGTAGGGGATAGATGATCGGACGGCTGTAGCCCCTACAGCAGAGTCTGCTATAGTAGGGGTTACAACAAACGATCCTCTCTGTCACATCGAGATGTACATCATCCATTACGTCTCTACCTATAATACTTATTTATTCCCTAATGAGTGATAACTTCCACTTATGTCACTACAACAAGTTGAGATATAGTAACGGTTTTTTCAAAATCGGTCACTAAATTAGCCGTTGTTAAATATATAACGACGATATTATTCATTGAGAAATGAGTTTTCGTACTCGAAATTAGCGACGAATATCATATATGTCGTTATATCATTAGCAACGGTCCACGTAGCGACGCTTATGCGTTGCTATTTTTTAAAATATCAACTAATCGTCGATATTTTTTTGAACCAAAAAAATATCGACGATTAGTTGATATTTTGAAAAATAGCAACGGATAAGCGCCACTATGTTGACCGTTGCTAATGGTATAACGACATATATGATATTCGTCGCTAATTTCGAGTACGAAAAATCATTTCGCAACGAATAATGTCGTCGTTATATATTTAACAACTGCTAATTTAGTGACGAATTTTGAAAAAAAAACGGTCACTGCAGCTCGATTTTTATTGTGTTTTGTCTCACCTTATTCCTTATCCTTACACAATGAACGTAGTCTTGAGTTGCATTTGTGACCTTATCCCTCTTGACACTCAAAATTAAAATAATTACGTAGCTTACTAAGTCAAATAAAGATTATCGGTTGACTTGGTTAATTTTTTTGCATCCATCTTTATCAATAAAAAAGGCAAAATACTATCAGTCTACGTCAACGCATCTAGTTAATCACATTTCTACTCAAATATAAAAGTAAACCTTATTCTCAAAACTTATCCTTCCAAATGGACGCCCAATCGTCTTAGTCCTAAGATCCGAAAATAGTTAAAGCCGGAGAGTGGTAGCTTGTCATCATTCTAGAACAATAATCCCATTTTCATTCATTTCTTTCTGCACGTGTTAATTTAGATTACCAACTGAAGATTGAAATACCCACGTCACTGAGTGACAAAGGATTGGCGGCGCAGCTTGTTGCCTGTTTTCCAACAGTTTTATTGTAATATATCCTGATTTAAGAATATTTAAGGTTTCAAATAATTGAGTGAATCGCCAGCTTTAATACATCGGGTGCTGTAACAAGGGAACCGTCCAATGGGGATCGAACATAGGGTCGTTCGATCCCCATCAGACGACGGTTCCCTCAATTACAGCTAACACCTGATGTATTACAACAGACAATTCCGCCTCTAGCACTGGGAGGATTGATCCTTATAGTGCAGTAGGTGTTGTACTCACGGGAGCTGTCCGATAAGAATCGGACAACCCTCATAAGGGGCTGGGGATGGTCGGCCCCCTATGATGACCGCTCGATACCCATCGAGCGGCTCCCGCGAGCACTGCACAAAACTCTGCTAGCACTGGTAGGTACCTCATGTTCCTCCAAACACTCTTTCCATAGTAAGTACTTAATCCCATGGTTTAAAAAACCGGACCGGATCGGCCGGTTAGACCGGTTGGATCGGGAACCGGCTCCGACCTGATATGTTCGACCGGTTTTGTGTAATTAATTTCAAAAAAATAAAAAACAAAAAATCGGATTGGATCATTGGTCAGACCGGGTCGACCCGGATGGTCGGACCGGGTTGACCCGGATTGACCCAATTTTGATGGTTTGGTAAATTTCAAAAAAACAAAGGTTAAATAATGAAATAATGGGACTTTTATCGCTTGTGGCCTTTTTAACTTCTACGATATAAGTTATGCCCTCTCATTTTTGGAATATACGTTCTGTCAATATTTTTTTAGAGTAATTTTCTAGAAGCAACTATAAATAAATGATTACAATATTATATTCATATACAATTCTAGAAATGTGACTAACTTTTGTAGAGTTTTATTCGAAATTGACAATCATGTTATTCTATTGAAAGATTGGACATTTTAAACGATCATTTCATTGATATATAAATACATACTTATATATATGTATTCGGTTTTATTGGTTCAAAAAACCGATTTGACCGATCTGACCATTAAATTAAGCTCGGTCCAGTTTTTTCCGAGTCGATAAGAATGATGATGTCATGCTGACATCATCACTAATCCGACCGATTTGGATCAACGATCTGACCCAATTGAAACAAACCGAAGACAAACCGGTTCAATGTCCAGTCCGGTTTTTAAAACATTGCCTAACCCACCTCACTAAAAAAAAGTAAAATAAAATTGCACTACTTCTCCAACGGACAGACATGGAAGTGCATGCTTAACAGCTTGCTTTCCCATAGATCCAGATATTTATACAATATTATCGGTCAAATCTATTTACAGTTTCACAAAGCCATCTTAATCTTCTTGCTGATCATTATTCTTGGCAACTAACCTTCCTCTCATCAACCAACCAGCAGACGCTGCTTCTCCTCATGGCAATTCTACTACGTGCGAACAACCTCCATCTCCCTAATGCCGCCGCCGTTGCAGGACGACGCCTCGGGCTTCGCCGTCTCCAGTGGCTTGGAGGTGTAGAACTTGGCGCAAACCAGGTAGCACAAGAGCTTCACCACCTGCAGACCACACACCAAGCCGTAGTAGCAATCCAGCCTCCCCCTGTTGATGTTGTCCTGCAGCCATTCCCCTCTCCCCCTCGTCCCATTCCTCACCGCGATCACCAGCAGGGTCCCCAAGTAATTCCCCATCGCACTCGCCAGCCACGACAGCGCCACCGCCGTGCTCCTCATGCTCTCCGGCGACTGGTCGTAGAGAAACTCCAGGTGCCCCACCGAGTAAAACGCCTCCGCCAGTCCGTGTATCACATACTGAGGGACCAACCAGAAGATGGTGATGGGCACAGTGGCCGTAGGTTGATCAAGCAGCCCGTGCGCCGCGGCTACCGCCTTCCTCTTCGTCTCCACCAGAGACATCGTCAAGCTTACCAGTATCGCAATCGTGAACCCGATGCCCATCCTTTGGAAGTAGCTGATCCCTGAAGGGTGGCCCGTGAAGCGCCGGGTGACTGGAACGAGGACGCTGTCGTATAGTGCGAGGACAAGGAGCGTCGTGAGCACGGAGAAGACGTACATGCTTGCGGCGGGGATTTGGAAGGAAGCCGTGAGGTGCCGATCCATGGAACGCGCCTGCATGACCACGAACGAGTGGTTGTGCGACGTCGCCATCACCGCAATGACGCCTACGAACCAGATAGGCATCATCCGCAGCAGCGACTTGAGCTCCTCCACCCGGTGGACGGTCGAGAGCCTCCACAGGTTGGGCTTGCCGTGTCCAGCTTCGCCTGGCATCATTATAGCTGCTCTGTCGAAGAACCTGCAACGAAAACCACGTCAAATGGGAACAGATGAACAGTACATTATACCGATTGAGCTTGTTGGCAGTTGGGTTACTTGAGGCTGTCGGTGTGGAGAAGCCTCCCGGAAGTGGAGATGTCAGCATCCAAGTCCCAATCTTCGTGGAGGAGACTGGGGTCTTGCGGAACCGGTGCGTGCCTCTTCCTTGCGGCGGCAACCACCACCTGCGCCAATCTGGTGAGGGGACTCCCTCCTAGCTTCTTCTTTACGTAGAAAGGGTACCCCATGACAAAGATGACGATGGAGGCCCCCATGGCGATGGTGGGTATCGCCAGCCCCAAACCCCAGCTCACGTTATCCTGGACATAGATCACCACAGTGAGGGCGAGGAGCAGGGCCGCGCTCATGCAGAAGTAGTACACGTTGAAGAAGTTCCACTTCTGGTTGCCACCCCGGAGGTCGAACTGGTCGGCTCCGAAGGCCATCACGCATGGCCGTATGCCACCTGAGCCGATGGAAGTTAGCATGAGAGAGCCGTAGAGCATCCACAGCTGCCCGTTCGAGGCCCTCTCGCACGTCTCAGAAGGGCCGCTGCATGAAGGCGGCTGGAATACCGATGATGATGCTGATATGGTGAGGCACAGCATGCCCTGCAATGTGACATCAGGATCACTGCAACTGGTTAGTAGATAGGAAGCGGAATCCCCCTCTCTTTTTTTGAGAATTCGATTCCAAAAATACAACCGTATGAAGTTATCAATTCTCTACATATCTTACTAAATCATGCAAAAATCCGAACTCATTTGCTATCTTATCTTAATGGTTAAATATCTGGTCAACATTTAAGCAGATTAAATTCATTAAAAACAAACTGGCTATACTGTTGTACTTTTGGAATCGAATTCGAAAATAAATTAAGGAATTAAAACTTTGTTGTAACTTGCATTGCAGCAGAAGATGCACTCCCTACTAAACATACATGTACTTCAGTAGGACCATTTAAACGTGCCATAAACCTTGTCAATGGTTAAATCGATATTTTTCCCATACATTATTTCTATCATTGTGCTCAAACTGGTAAATTGGTAATGGGAAATGTTACTTTCGCAAGTTGCAAACCAGAAGCAGACCGGAGCAGTAACGCCACACCTACTTTCTAAAGGCAATCACTAAATGGTCTTAAAGGAGCTCACCAACAGGAAGACGATGGAAGAGGCCGTGATGGTCCAGAACCTGCCGGCGAAGGAGTCGGCAATGAGGCCGCCAATGATAGGTGTGAAATTGGACGTCCCGTTGAAGGTGGTGAGGGTGTTGGAAGCCTGAACGAGAGGCAGGTGGAGCTTCTGCGTCAGGTAGGAGATCATGTTGGAGAAGAACCCCGTGCCCGCGAACCTGTCGCATGCTTCAGTCACTGCATTAGATCATGGCAGTGTGAATAAATTGGAGTGAAATCTTAGGACAACTGAAATGGAACGGCTTCAGGTGAAGAATGTATGACCCAAGATGAAGGGCACTGTTCTCAAGCCTCCTTGGCGTGGCTGCTTCGGTTGTTCCTCCTCCTCCGAGGTCCCTGAGGTGTAGGAGGCCATTGGAGCTGATCAGTGTGGAGGATGGCGGCGGTGGAGGGAAGGATGATCGCAAGGATGTATATATGTAGACGACGCACGAGGATTGATGGGGATGGATAACAGTGTGACGGGTGGCAGCACTAAAGGCCTACGCGACAATGTTACATGGTACGGTCGTCTGCCGTGGTTTCTCCCCGCAGTAACGCAGACGCGCAATGGACGATCCGGGGGACCTTCTACCCGCTGCCCCCCTTTCAGGGCCGTCTATCACGCATCCGACGGATCTCGTGAGTTACAGTAGGGGAAATTACTACAGATGATCGATTCCCCATGATACAAGGGACGTAGTAGTACAGATCCTAACGTCGATCCTCTGCAGTAGTGCATATGCTGTAAAGGCCCACCAAATTGGATCTGCTCGATCATCATCATTGACCGATTCAAATGAAACCCAATTTTTCTGTGCTCTTAACATGTGAATATATAGTTCGATCTTGATCGGACAACTCCGGTTTGGTAGGCCTTTATAGCATACCTGTACAGTACTGCAGAAGAGAATCCGCTCGAGACTAGGGCTGGCTGTGGAGTCACGGCTTGATGCGTTATGCTCGGATTCGGCTCGATAAGATCTCGTGAGCTTGGCTCACTAGGCTATGGAGCCGAACTCGGATAAGATTTTTAAGCTCGATAGCTTAACGAGCCGAGCTCGAGCTGAACCATGTTCAGCTCGATAACTCAATAAGAGGCTCGATAAGTAATATATATATATATATATATATTCTATTTGTGAAACTGTAATGATGTTTATTTTTATTTGTATTAGTTTTGCAACATTGTAAATGATGGACTATGTGTCTATGTAGTTTATGTAACGTCAATGTTGGATGGACTATGTTGTAGATTTGGACTTTCTATACTTTATCTATGTTAATTTAGGATATAATTAGATAACTAGTTTTTTTCTTTTTATTAGAAAATAGAATGTTATAATATATATTATAAATTAAGTTTATATACAACTAGGGTAATGACTTATTGGTAAGGAAGGTAGTCTCGAAAGAGGAGGTTGTTTGTTCAAGCTTAGACAATAACACTTTTCCACCAAAAAAGGCTTATTTTTCTAATGAGCGTGACTAGGCTCGAGTCCAGACTACCAGTGCCGTCCCTGACATTTCATGGGCCCTAGGCAAAAGAAAAAAAGGAGGTCCTTAAAAATTTTTTAATAAGAGCAAATTCTCCCTAGTGTGTTTACCATCAAGTATAAAATGAAACATTCTATTTTGGGGGAACAATCAACAATTATATAATCTCGTTAATTTTTTGACTTTAGCATTGAGTTATTCACCGAAAATTTGAATTTATAGTAGGGATGAAAACGGATACGAATATATCTGACTATCTGCTTACCGTATTTGAAAAATTACTGGATAGAAATATATGTATTCGACTACTAATTGAATATGGATATGTATTGTAAAAATTTTCCAAATACATATACAGATATGGTAATGGCTTGAATATCCGGATCCAGATCCGGATATTCGAATACAATATCTAATTTTATTTTATGTAATATATGCCACAACACCATGTATTTATTAGCCTTATATATTATATAATATAATATAATAATGGTATCAATAAACTTCCATTTGTTTGGGAATGGGAACTAACAAAAGTTATGGAACACTATCCTCCCTTTTGCTTCCGGTCACGAACACATGTTACTTCGACGCTACCTCTTGTCATGATGCAACTTATTTCTATTTCATTATCATTTTTTTAAATCATTTTGAACTTTGCTAGAAATTCAATTCGTATTCATATGTGGTCTTTATTCTATCCGTATTCGGATTCTATGTTTATTGGATCCATATTTGGATCCATTCTTTATTTGATTCATATTCGGATTGGCTCTTTATTCGATCCACATTTGGGTCCGCTCTTTATTTGATCCGTACTCGGATTCGAATTCGTATCAATATTTTTAAGGATATGATTTTCTTAATGCACATCCGAATCATATCCGTATCGGTATTCGATAAATATAAAATGAATGTGGATATAGAAATAGGCATATCCAATCCGTATCATATATGTTTTCATCCCTAATTTATAGGGGTTTTTTTCAGTAAGTTGTTTCACTGACATATTATGTTCTATTCCTAACCTAAAAATCAGATTACATGCAAACTTGGGCCCCTAAAATTAATGGGCCCTGGGCAATTGCACTTCAAAACAATGCCCAGGGCCGGCCCTGCAGACTACTCTCAATAGGGGATTGGTTCAGTTCGTTGGGCTCGATAGCCAACCCTACTCGGGACGTAGCAAATCTTAGATAGTCAGATACTTCCATAAACATTGTGACTCAGATAGCCATTTTAATGGACATGGAATTTTTGACTTTTGAGGTAAGTTGTTATCAATATCGGATATAGTGAAATTTTGTAAGTATACGAAACAATAGTCATATATTCAATCCATACAGATGCATTTTATATTTGATTTTTTCTTCAGTTTTTTTATCACAGGTTTCCTTCATCACTTCCGCATCTTCACTTCCAGATTATGCTCTTTGTTTTTTCAATATCAATGGTGTTCCTGACTTCTTACAAATCTTGTAGTTCTACTCTTTTATAATACCTGTTACGTTTCTACTTTTCTTAACGGAAGAGTAGAACTATAAATTTTGTAAAAATCACCACTCTCTCTCACGCCTTAGTAGTGCATTATCTCTAAACGCCTTGTATTTATTCACATATCAGCCACTTGTATCCTTTTTCCATATTTATAGGGGATTTTTACAACCATAATCTTGAGTAAGTTCGCAATAACATTCATAATCCTACATAATCGCGAATTACACGAGAAACTCTGGAAAGTCACTCCGTCTCAAACTTATGACCTTCCGTTAATTTTTCCCTTAACCCAACCATATCATTGGGTTAATCCAACTCTTAGTCAATCCAACGGCTGCTAAAAAATGTAAAAAAAATTAAAAAAATATCTTCATCCTTCATCTGCTTGCAGCGTAGCGATCCCCTCCCCTTCTTCCTCCTTCGTCCCTCCGCTTGCAGCCACCCCCTCCACCGCCTCTATGCCAACAGCCACACCCTCCTCCCCTCCGCCGGCACTGCACGCAACCACGCAGACTCGTATACGAGGACCGTCCGATTTATACAAAGAAAGGCTCCCTAACACCTGAGAAGAAAAAGACCTCAAAAGACAAGACAGTACTGTTCACACCATCAGGAGACCACCAACGCAACGGACATGCGACCAACAAACAACAGCAATGGTTCAATCGTCCATAGAATGTAAGGATCATCCGGAGATGTCGATGGCCTTCACCTGGGGCTTCTTCGCCTCAACCTTAGGCACCGTCACTGTCAGCACCCCGTTCTCCATAGCGGCCTTCACCTGATCGACCTCCGCATTCTCTGGAAGGCAGAACCTCCTAAGGAACTTCCCGCTGCTCCTCTCCACACGGTGCCAAGTTTCCGTCTTCTCCTCCTTCTCGCGGCTCCTCTCCCCGCTGATCTGCAGGATCTTCCGGTCCACCTCGACCTTAACCTCCTCCTTGTTGAGTTGAGCCCCGGGAGATCGGCCTTGACTTGAAGACGTGGGCATCGGTGGTCTCTTTCCAGTCCACATGTGCGGCACGGGCAAAGGGCGCCGCAATCTCACCAGAGGAGGAGAAGGGGAAGCCGCGGAAGGGGTCCCAGACGTCAAGGGAGAAGGGGTCGAAGATGTTCGAGGGGCGCCCGAAGAATGTGGGGATGAGGGACATGTCGTCGGTGGGGAATGGGGTCGAACCAACCAAGGATGCTATTGGCTCAACTGTTGAGAGCTCTCGCCTTTAGGAGGGTATCGTGGCGGTTATTTATAGGACAGAGATGTCATACTGGCGGCGAGAGGGTTGACGGGGGGCTTCGGGACAGGTCGGGACAGGGGAAGCTGGATGCATGGAGGAGGAGGTGGTGCTGATGGGCAGGGGGAGAGGAGAAGGATGACATGTTTTGTAAATAATAATGGATATTAGGGTCAGTTTTGTATTTTTTTAACGGAAACCGTCATACATAATGAACATCCCAAACGGAATATGACATAGGGTTATATCATGTAAGAGTTGAGCACTACTCAGGATTTCTCATGTAATTCGCGATTATGCAGGGTTATGAATGTTATTGCGAAATTACTTAGGATTATGGGTGTAAAAGATTTATATAACGATGATGCACTGTTAACTTATTCATAAAAAAAGGTATCAATCATTACTGATTTTAACAATGATGAGAATAAAAAGTCGAGGTATAATCGTTGTTATATGACTCATAGCTTGGAGGAATATAACAATGAATACGATAAACATTGTGAATTTAAATAATCAAGTAACGACTCGGTGTTATATGTTTAACGAAGATATGGTAAATAATGTTAAATTATGCATTGCCTTCGGTCATTTTTAGTGACACAACCTTCATTATGTCCACTACAACAAAAAGGATCTATAGTGATATTTTAAAAAAAATGAATAATTACATCGTCTGTTATTAATACATTGTGATAATCACTAGAAAAAATATTAC
This sequence comes from Ottelia alismoides, assembly GCA_037367405.1. Classification (NCBI taxonomy): domain Eukaryota; kingdom Viridiplantae; phylum Streptophyta; class Magnoliopsida; order Alismatales; family Hydrocharitaceae; genus Ottelia; species Ottelia alismoides. The sequence goes on from JAZKJV010007447.1 coordinate 424,616, forward strand.
ATTAGCCACACAATCAAGCCACAATAAATGTTATTGTGGCTGAAAACTATTAACGATGATAAATTACCATAACTTAAAGTTAGTTGCAATGATAATTACCATGGCTAAACATGTTAAGCTAAAGTATTATTAACGTGACCAATATTTTTTGACGACGGTACTATTACCATGACTAATAATTCAAGACCATGAAACTTTTATCGTGGTCAAACCTAGTATGCATCAGAAAAATTCTATACCACCATTATATCTGCAGGTAATAAAATATCGAACTTCGATTCTATCATTGTTAGAAATGTAAGGACCGTTATATATATGATTCCAATGTTGTGTAAAAATAAAAATAAAAACTTAAGTAATGTGCTGAGAATTTGTGATTTTTTTGTTGGAGCCACTGCAAATCTTCTTGAAAACTTTTTAAATATGATATAAAATCCTCTTACGTAATCGTTAAAGGATTTCATCCACATGTTAAATTATTTTTTATGATCACGTCATAATTAGTCATATGTCTCCACCTATAGTCTTTATTTTTTTAATCTCTTACCTAAGTCAATTGACATAAATGTAGATATGAAAATAGATATATATGAAGATCCACTTATCATATTTGAAAATTTTCCGAATATGGATATTCATATCTGAATATTAATTGAACAAAGATCGAATATGGATATATATTGTAAATTTTTTCCGAATACGAATACGAATAGGGTATTGCTTTGAATATTCGGATCCGAATCTGAATATCTGAATACAACATTAATATTATTTTACATATAATTAATTAATATATTATATACAACAACCGTGCATTATTATATTAGTATTATATATTGTATAATGCAATATATTATTGATATTAATAAACTTCCGTTTGTTTGGGAATGGGCGTAAACGAAAGACACTAAACCATATCCTCCTTTTTGTTTCCATCTATGAACATGTCACCTTGATACTCTCTTTTGTCATGATGCAACTTATTTATATTCTAATGCTATTTCTAAAAATCATTAAAAATTCAATCGTAGTCGTATTCGAAATCGATGTTCATTGGATTTGCAACACATATTTGGATTCACTCTTTATTTGATCCTTATACCCAGGTCCTCTCTTTATTCGATTCGTATTTGGATTCGATAAATACTCAATTTGAATTCGTATCCGTATTTTTAAGGTTGCAATTTCTTTAATGCTTATCCAAATCATATCCAAACCCGTATTTTATTCAATAGAGATTAAGTGAATAAGGATACAGAAATAGGTATATTTAATTTGTTTTCATCCCTAGCTATATCGAGGACAAAGTTAACTATTTCCTTGTAATTTAAACCAACAGAATAATACTAATTATTTCACCATATATTTTTTTATATTCATAATACGAAAATTCAAGCTAACAATTAATTTGTTTGATTATTCTTTTCCTAAAATAAAACTTTAGTTAACAATTAAGGTGTATTTATTATAACTGTTAGAAAGTTTTCGGTTTTGACTTCTGCTCAGATCCGGCTCGATAAAAGTTCAATAAAGATTCTTTTCGAAAATAAATGAGCAGAACCTGAACTTAAGTTTAGGATCGATTAAATAAATGAACCAAACCTAAAAATCATAAGATACAACACGCTCGTTAAAAGTTTGATATAAATATACATACATATATACAAATATATATACATATTATATATTTATAAATAGGGTAAAATGGGGTTGCTTCCATGGGGAGAGCTAACTTAGCTTTCCCCGCCCCATTTCGCCCGTTTCTTTTTAATTTTTTTTGAAAAATGACGTCTGGATGGAGGCCGTAGGAGTCTTTGTTTCGCACGAAATTTTAATGACATAATATAGGGATATAGTGATGAAATTCCATGGAAGAAATTTCAAAAATTTAAAATAAAAAAATCAAGCAAAATTGCGCGGGGGGGGGGGGGGGGGGTTAGCTCCCCCCAAGGGACAGCCCCATTGAACTCCCATAGGGTAAATGGGGCTGCCCCCATGGGGGGAGCTAACTTAGCTCCTCCCGCCTCATTTTGCCCGCTTTTTTTTATTTTTTTTTTGAAAATTTCTTACGTAGATTTTCATCAATATATCCCTATATTATGTCATTAAAATTTCGTATGAAACGGAGACTCCTAAGACCTCCATCCAGACGGGGTCGTTTTTAGCAATTATGTAACCGTTAAAAAATGACTGTCTGGATGGAGGCCGTAAGAGTGTCTATTTCGCACAAAATTTTAATGACATAATATAGAGATATAGTGATGAAATTCCATGGAAGAAAGTTCAAAATAAATAAATAAATAAATCGGACGAAATTGCGCGGGAGGAGCCAAGTTAGTTCCCCCAAGAGACATTGAACTCTTATAAATAATATAGAGAAAAGTAGATGTTGAGCCCCAACACTCTCCACTCAAATGAAGGCTTATACCAACACCATTAGATAATGGACGAGAAACATCTAATGGTGGATGAAATCCCCCCTTCTAATTTCTCAAACCCAAATCCCTCCCCAAAATCCCTCCAATGATTTCTTCCATCCATCCATTGAATGCTCCCCTTTCTAATTTCGTTAATCCAAATCCTTCCAATGAAATCCTCCCTCCCTCCCTCCATCCAACGAATCACCTCTTTTCTAATTTTTCAAAATCAAATTCCTCCACAAAATCCCTCTCATGAAATCCTCCTTCCCTCCCTCTAACGAAATCCTCCTTTTGTGTCCCCTCCCCGCATGTCGTACACGTCGCCCTCAACTTGATCCCCCCAAGCTCGGTCTCCTTGCACGATCTTATCCTTAGGATCCAACTTCTGCCCCACCGAGGCTCCCCCGCACGACTGTCGGTCTCGCCCCCAACTCCCTCCCCATCGCTTCCTTCTCGCACGGCCGTCGATCTTGACCCTAAATTCTTTCCTTGCCCCAGCACGACCCCCTACTCCCTCCCTCGCCCCAGTCTAGCTCTAGCAAGCCGCACAGTGCCTCTCCTTCGTTAGCCCTAGCCATTACGGTAAACTATCCTCTTCTTCCCATTCTACACAAGCTATATCTTTATTATTCTTCTTGTGCTTGGAATTGTCACTTCGAAATGATGAAATTAGTTTGCTAATTGCTACAACATGTTTTATCTTGTTTGATTGAATAAAATTATTGACTTCAAGTGAATGTGCAAAGTTTGTTCTAAAATCTTGATTATGTTCATTAGATCATCTTTGCAATTCAATGCTTGTTGTGCAAAGATGGTGTTGATTAGTACAGAGCAGAGGTTGTTAGTGTCATTTGTTGTAGTGTTTTAGAACATCCCCCATGCATGTGTGATAGTGTACATTATAATGGTGAAAAGTTTATTCTATCCTTGATTACCATAATCAACCACATATAGAATAATCCATCATGCCATTTTGTCTTCATCGTTACTATATTCTACGTGTCATTTGAAAATTTCAAGTGAAAAACATGTTATATCTTCTTATATTTTATGTGGTGGGTCATTGGTTCATGCATGTCAAACTACAATTCGATTGAAACTTTGTTGTGTTTGTGATCATGTAAGTTTTAAAACAAGCTTTAGTTTACAAATGTAAATGCTTCAGTATGAATGTGTTGGCTTTCCTACGTCATCGTGTCGATCATGGGGTAACAAATAGGGATGAAAACGGATACGGATATATCCGAATATCTGCTTATCGTATTCAAAAAATTATCGGATACGGATATCCGTATCCGAATATTAATCGAATACAGATCGGATATGGATATAGGTTGTAAAAATTTTTCGAATACGGATACAGATATGGTAATAACTTGAATATCCGGATTCCGATCCGGATATCCGAATACAATATTTAATATTATTTTATATATTAGTTAATATAATATAAGCTACAACCTTATGCTATTATATTAGTATTATACATTATATAATACAATATATTAACTATATTAATAAATTTCTATTTCTTTGGGTATGAGCGCTTACAAAATTTATGAAATCCTATCCCCCGTTTGTTTCCGGTCAAGAATATATATCACGTCGACACTCCCTTTTATCATGATGCAACTTATTTATATTTCATTGCTATTTTTAAAATCATTATGAACTTTGATAAGAAAATCAATTCATATTCGTATGTGGTTTTTATTCAATATGTATTCGGATTTCATGTTTATTGGATACATATTGGGATTTCACTCTTTATTCGATCCGTATTCGGATCCGCTCTTTATTCGATCCATATTCGGATTCGATAAATATCCGATTCGGATTCGTATCTGTATTTTTACGGATATGGTTTCCATAATGCATATCTGAATCATATCTGTATCTGTATTCATATTCGATATAGATGAAGCGAATATGGATATGCAAATAGATATATCCGATCCGTATCCGATCTATTTTCATCCTTAGCAACAAAGCAGTGGTAAGCAGTAGCATGATTCATCTTTTTGTCATTGAAAATTATTATTTTTATTATTTTCAGTAAAAAATGTATTGTGAATGGATACATATATCACAAGAACCAGTTCGTAAATATCCTAAATATGTGATTTGCTTGGCAACTTTGGATCTGTTGATAACTTTATTATGTTATTTTGTTTAGAATTATAATCCAGTGTATTGTTCTCAAAGATCATATATACGGGCATATACAAATAATTAGTAAATATAGCTATGGTAATATTTTTAGTCAACAATAATATGCAGGAAATTTTTGTTAATAGCACATGGTAACTTATAGTTTCTCCTGTTATGAAAAATGATGGATCGATATACTTTATGTAGATAGACACGACTTGGTTGATTAAGCGATTGTGAGATATTGAAGCATATAATCGAGGAGTCCATGATTTTTTAGATGGGACATTTCATTCTGATAGAGCACGGTACAAATATGGATCTAACAAGTATTGTAATTATTGTCCTTGTTGAAAGTGTATGAATAATAAGAGATATAAACGAAAGGAAGTATATGACCACATTATTTTGAATGGGCGGTGGCAGAGATACATTACATGGAATTTACACAAAGAGAGGAACGGCAACCATCAGTAGAAAAAGTTGTAGAATTCGAAGAACAACCTGAAGACATTACTATTCTTATGGGAGCATATATATTCAATTCAGAGGTAATTCGAATAATGTTGAGGAGGTTTATAAAGGAAGGGATCAATTTCAAAGCCTTTATGAAAGCGGGGGACCCATTGCTAACGTACAGAAGATGTCTCAATTTAAGTTCATCTTTTGAACTATTCGAATTAAAAGTTAAGCATCGAGCAACATCTGCGATAATGTCAGATAAACTTCAGTTTATTTTCGAGGTATTAGAGAATCCACCAACTTATCTGCAAAGTTGGTATGAGTCTAAGAAGAATCTTCATGCATTAGGAATGAATCGTGTGAAGATCGATGCATGTCCAAATAACTGTATTTTATTTTGGCAAGAGAATAACCATCTTGAATTTAGTCCACATTGTAAAAGTTCAAGATACAAAGATATTTGTGAATATGTACCCAAATGTATGCCTGAAGAAAATTGGAGAATTTTAATTGATTATTGGACATCTAAGGAATATAATGTACACAATTCGAGTATTTAGTTGTTTAGGAGTGTAGAGTTTATAATTCGAGCAGAATTTAGGTTTGAAACTGTCATATTTAAGCAAATGCAAATATATTTTAGGTTTAAACTGAAAGTTAACACATGAACTAAACATTTCTTTGATGTTATTTCAATATCATATCAATACATTAACCTTAAATGCTGATTGTAGAAATTATATTGTTGTAGGTAATGCAATGTAGAAACACAAATAATCGATCAAACTGATTAGCAGTGCAATGCGTTGCCAACGTGAGAATTGACTTGGCATCACTAAACAAACTACTAAAGGATCGATTAATTGCGGGGACGAAAAATTTTAGCCACGTATTGCTTATTTCGCAACAATTCTTTGGTTGTTACAGAGTAGGAGAAATCTTAGGTTTGTTAGGAATTACATACAATAAATGTTCCATTGCCATGGTAGATTTCTAGGCAAGATTCAAATGCTTATCGTTCTATAGCTATCCGAAACAAGTGCGCCTATCGCCAGCATGCTTTCATAAAATGAATGCAAGACAATGGTTATGAACCAAAGCAACGCAGACGAGGCACAATCACTTGTTGAAGATGAGGACAGTGTTGTATTAAAAGATTGTATTTAGATTTTAATTGGAAAATCTATGTGACTACAATTAGAGTTAATTTGGTTTCACTTGGGAAACCAAATATCTTGGAGGGAAAGTTGGGAATTCCCAAATTTGAAACATGATAAAGTTTGGGTGGAAGTTTAGTACCATACATTAGAGGTCTAAACTTTTGGTGGACTTATATTTGAGTTCACACCCCAAGCTCTTGTAGCAATATAGAGAGGAGGAATGGAGGACCACACGTGCGTGTGCGCTCCGCTTCGTCTTAGGGTCGGGAGAGTCAATTCGGATCTCGATACTTTTGCTGCGAGTTTCATTTGACTAATCCATTAAATTAATCAGATAAATTAATTTGATTTCGATCACATTGGGAATCTGACTCGATCCAAACGGATCGATTTAGCCGCGATTTTGGAATCCGAAGGGACACGCCCGTTGAGGGGCGTTTTCGGAAACCAAAAGTTATCACGCGTTAGGGCACGCGAGCTTCTCTTTTTATACCCCTCGCTAGACACCATTTTTCTTCACTCGCAAGAAAAACTCCACTCACCGTCGTTTTTGTTCTCGTTTCTCACGCATGCTCTTCTCGGCTGCAAGTTCTCGGAGGTACTTTCGAGGACGGTCTCGTCGGTGTGTGCGGACGAAGATCGTGAACCGTCGTATCCTGTGAGTGGATCGCCAGTAACCTTCGTACCGATATTATGGGGGTTAAATCCTCTCTAAGGACAATGCATTTAATTGACGCTTCGGTGATTTCTAACCTAATCTTTCTTATATATTGTTTACCGTAATTTATTTATTGCTTACCCTTTTCTAGATTTCGCCCGGTTGTTTGTTTCCGTTTGATTAATCGGTTCCTCTTTATTTATGTAATCGGATAATGGATTGGAATTGCATGATATTAATTTTGATAATCTGCAATGTTGTTCTGTCAATCCATTTGGATCTGTATGATTACTGTTTAATACATGCATTGATGGTCCTATTTACAGCAATCTTAGAAAGGATTTTCGGAACCAATTATAAAACAATATCAGAAACCATGTTTAAATCGAGGGTTGACATGACGGTATGCCTGAAAAGTTCGGTGGACAGAACTTTAAGCGTTGGCAACAACGCATGAAGATCCGGTTAACCATCATAGGAATAATCTCGATGTTTGAAACCGACTGTCCTACTGTGGAAATAGAAAATCCCTCACCCGATAGCCAAAAGACGCAATCTGCGTGGAAGGAACGCGACCGTATATGTCATGGTTGCATCTTGTTGGCTCTATCCAACACGTTGCTTGACGTATATTGTTCGTCCACGCAGACTACGAGGGGGCTATGGGAAGATTTGGATCGGAAGTATAGCACCGAAGACCTCGGTTTTAAGAAATACTCCGTTGCCAAATTTTTGAAGTTTTCCATGATCAAAGGGAAATCAGTTTCTGAACAGGCACACGAATTTTTACTGATGCTCCATGGTTTAGATGATGCCGAAATGAAACTTCTAGAGAAGTTTCAGGTCATGTGCATCATAGAAAAATTCTCAAAATCGTGGGAAGGCTTTGGTATGACCCTGAAACACAGAAAGGGGAAGATTTTTATAGATGACTTGATGGTGGCAATTGCCATATAGGAGGAACACAAGAAATAAAAACTTGTGCTTCCTGTCGATATTCAGGTTAAGGTCAATTTCATGACCTCGAAGGGCAAGGATAAGAAGGGAAAGAGCCCTAATAACAATAAAATGAAATCAAAGGGCAAGATCCAGAAAAAAGCAAAGAATAAACCCTGCTGACACTGTAATCAGGTTGGCCATTGGAAGAAGGATTGTCCGTCCTTGAAGGCTCAACCTAAAACTGAAGACGGGAGTCCACAAGTGAATATGATCACTATGGAACTCGGGGTTAGCGAGGGGTATGTCTTTGTAAAACCTGAACTATACCATATCGATGATCCAAATGAGTGGCTCGTGGATACGGGAGCTAATGTAAATATTTGTTCTGACAGAACGTTGTGTTCTTCTTATCAGACCTGCAGTAGTAGGACTGTGAAGATGGAGAACGATTCTGCAGCCACGGTGCTATGGTCAGGACAAGTCAACTTGGAGGTTCTCCTCTGGACGTGTCTGGACGTTGTACAGAGTGCTGCATGTTCCTGACATCAAGAAGAATGTCTTATCTAGCTCTATTTTAGTTATAAATGGTTTTGAATTAAACTTTAAATATAATAAAGTTGTTATTCTGAGTCATGGCATTTTTTATGGAAAAGATTATTTGGCCGATTTTGATTTGTATTTAGAATTAGATGTGATTCAGTAAACATTAATGATATGAATGTTTTGAATTCTGAATGTATTAAATCTTTATCTCATCTTGTGAATAATTTAAAAATCTTGTGATCTGTGGCATGATAGATTGGGATGTGTAAACTTAAATTCAATTAAAAGAATGATGAATTTAGAGTTGATCCCTAAACACACTATTGATAAAATTCAAAAATGTGAAATTTGTATGCAAGCAAAGACACCTAACAAGTCTTTTTCAGTCTGTCTATAGAGATAGTCAGATCTGGATCTAGTGTACACAGATATCTGATGAATCTCGTATTCATCATGCTAAAATTGGTCATTTAGGCTCTGTTCCCCATCATTCACTTGTAATTATTCATTAATAGAGCATTATTAGCATTCATACATGTGTAATCATATCTGCATTTCATCATGCATAAATTACATTAAAAATTCCAAGTGTAAATTAGCCCAAAAAGCCGCTAATTTCTCCTATTTTTAGTTAATTCATCCTAACTCCGATTGACCCCAAACCACTCCATTGTGTAGATATTACTAATCTTATTAAATAAAAATATATATAAAAATTACTAACTCCAATAAGTGTCAAATAATCCCAAAGTCTAATTCACATCTAACAGACTAAAATGAGCATATCTCACTCATACAGTGTCCGATTTTGGTCTACTCACTTTTAAAATACTCTATTTTCAAATACCTTCAAAACAAGATCAATTTCGTAAAATTCGGAGCTCATTTGTGAAAATTAGGTTTTGGGCCTCTTTTGCGCATTTTGACTTTTTGCTATTTTTGACCTCAGTTTTTATGTTCTTAATTAACTCTTTTAATTTTATTTTTTCTTCATTTGTGTTCTGTGACAAAAGTTTTATTAAGTGACACAAAAATCCAAATCAAGATCAAAACTGAAATCAAAGAAACTGATCGAGTCCAAGTGTTCGTTATCGGTCTGTACAAAAGCTGTGTGTTTCTGACTTCTATTTTATTTTCCTAATTTCTTATCCATTAAAAATCCAAAAAAATTAGATTAGTTTGTAATTAATTTTATTGTATTTTATCATATTTTTTCTATAATTTTTATCCTCTCTAAAACCACCAAAAAATACAAAAACCCAAAAACCTGGTTTTCCATACACATGGAGAACCACCAAAAATACCACTTCGCACAAGTGACCTCTTTTGCTCACGGGTCCTTCATGAAAGTTGTAGATCTCGACGAGACGAACAACTTTCGTGAAGGAAATTTTTCGATCTGAGGTCTCCTTCTACTTCTTCTCCATCGTCAAAGTTGAAATTTTTTTGGGGGCGCCACGTGGCAGCTCCTGGGCGTCCCGTATCACCCCCACTCTCTCTCCAGCCTCCCCCTTCACGAGTCTAGCCATTACCACCACCCCTCCCCTGCCGTTCCTCCTCCTTCCTCATCAAAGCCGCTATGCGCGGCCATCAAACGACCCATGTTTCACCTGCGTAACGCCTTGCTCCGCCACCCCTATAAAACGTTGCTCCCCTCTACCTTCACCATTATCCTCCATTAGGAGCAAGCTCCAGCTGATTCTTGGTGACAGCAAGGTCGCTTGTCGAGCCAAGACCTTCGGCGAGATCCGAAGGTCTCCGCCTTCTCTGCAGCTAACCATCAAGTTGCTAAGCTTCTTCGAGTCATTCGCCGGCTCGAGTTGAGGCGATGAAGGAGTCGAGGCATCCTCCTCCAACTTCGGGCGACTCTCCCCCCCCCCCCCCCCCCTCGTTTCCTTTTAGCCTAACCACTTGCAGGAACACGCAGCCACATCTCCGCTCCAGGTTCACCACCTCGCAGCTCGAACCACCGCCCCCGTCGTGCATCGGTCGCCTCTCCGCCGCGCCCTCGCCCTCCGACCGCCTCACAGCCGCCCGCGTGGCACTTCCACCTCCGACCGCCCAGGCCCGCACGACGCCTCCGCTCGACATCGCGCCGTGCCTCGGCCAAGGCCCCGCTCGCAGCCCCGAGCTCCACCGCGCCTCACCGCCTCCGCCCCGAGCGCCTCCTCCTCCTCCGCAGGAACGCGACACCTCCACCATCGGCCGCGCGCAACCAGTGGCCACCGCCTCGCCGCCCGCACGCACTTCCACCTCCTCCTCCCTGAGCCCCTCCACGCTCACAACCGCTGTTGGATCGGGCCCAAGCCCTTGATCCAACGGCCCGAGATAAGCCACGTGTCTTCCCCGAGCCTCGGCTCCCAGCCTCGAGGCTCGGGTCCCCGAAGCAGCGCCAGCCCGCCATTTAGGCTCGGGCGTCTGAGCCTGAGCCTTGCCTCCGAACCACAGGCTCGGGAGCCCCGAGCCTCAGCCCTGCCTCCCGAACCTCAGCTCTGCTCTCGAGCCTACTGGGCGCACGTGCAAGGCACATGCACAGTGGAAAATTGCAAGAAGGCCCCTGGCACTATCAGAATTTGCAGAAATGCCCCCGCTAGGGGTAAATTACGTCTGAGCCCCTTAAGCTTTTTTTAATTACAGATAAGTCCTCTCAGGGATCTCTTTGCAAGGAAAACTTTATTTTATTTATATTTTAGTCCCCGAAACTTCATTTTATCATATCTTTGTCATACGAACTCCGTTTTGAGCATATAATATGTCGTTTCGAAGCTAATTCCGTGGTCGACAACTTATCATAGCTTATGAACATATCTGAGGTTGTTTATTGTCAATTATTATTTGAGGATCATCATTGAATTTTGCAGGCTAAGTTTGACATACTTGTGCATGAGAAATTAATGATAAACCTGTTGCAGAAGTTCCGTTGAGGATTTCAATTTGATTAACCCCTTGTGTTTATTGTTGATTATTCAAAATAATTTAATCTTTACAGGGGTTAAATCGAGGATCAATTTATCTAACTCTCGAATTGTCTGATCGATGATCAATTTTGAGGAGCATATTCATTGATTAAATCTATTGTTTTATAACTTGGAGTAGATCTGGGCGTTAATGATCTCTTTTGATCTGTGATAGTCTTTCGAGAATTAATTGATAAATTTCATTGAGATTTGAATTTTATACTTCACAGGTCCTGAGCTTAATCACCTCTGTTTTTCTTCTCTGCATTGCATCTTCATCATTGCATTGTATATTTTCTCAACGCAGAAATTAATCGAGCACTTATTAATTATTTAATTTGATTTAAAACCACGCAACTAAAAATTACCGTTGCCTGTGTTCGACCTTGGTACACTTGTCAAGTAAAACTATTCCACAACATTCAAAGTTTGTGGTTTTTGACGAACCGAATTTGCCTCCTATACTACAATTCATCAATATTAAAGAGGTGAATTTCACGTTCATCAAATGACGTCGTTGCCAGGGAACAGCGAATTTTTAGGGTTTTAAATCATTTTTAATTAATTTTTGTGAAATTAATTTTTATGTCATTTTTTCTGCATTTTATTCTGCATTTCTCTCTTACTCCATATACTAACCGCAATTTCTCTCTTTGCAGACTTCTGGGAGCAGAATTTTGGATATTCATCAAGGATCTGTAAGGAAGATTGAATTTTGATTTTTGTGAGAGAGAGATCTTAGTATAGGTTTAAATTTCTGCATTATTCACAAGGATCCCTCTCTCATGTACCCGTTAATTTGTAATATTCATGACTGGACTCTCTGTGGCTTGAAGTAGAATTTAAGAGCACATACGCTAGATTAGAATTATTTGATTGTGCTCGTAATTTTTAGACCACACTTTTCACTAATTAACGAACTATAGATCGTTCGACATTATCCAAAAATTTCAATCAATTCTTCCTGCTAATAGAACTATCTGTTTAGGGCATTTTCCATCTGTGCATACCATTTAGTGTAAATTTTAAATTCCTTGTCTTGCATCCCGCATGAAGAACGCGAGGAATCACTCTTAAGCACGCATCATTGATTTACGTTTGCATCGGCTTTTCCGCTTCCCCTTTCTCAAAGTTTTACAACTTAAGATTTATAGGAATTGGGACTGTTCGGTAGGCGTGAATTTTTGTGCTCACATAAACTACAGTGATAACCTTAACTTAAAATTGGGACTGCTAATCAAGGTGACTGTAAATAAACTGATCTAAAATTAACATGTGTTTGGTGGAGAGAAACCCACTCATTGTTTGTAAGGACCAGAACGCACTCTTAGGAAAGAACCCAAAACCGAAGTGGTTCATTCAGACTACTGATTTTAAAAACAATTAGCTACTTTTCAGTGAGGGTCTCGGGAAGCCGTTTACGGTCCGACTTCCCTTAGCATAGTAGGTGGTTTAGAGGACACCGTGAAAGGCTCTGTCCTCAAGTAACACGGGTAACCGTTTAAACGGTCCGTACTTACACCTATACTGCCTGAAAGTATGTGCAACTAGTTGTATGAACTCGGGACAGTCTTTGTGAAATATTTCGGCACCTAACAACTCCGCTTAATTTTTAAGATTGTTTTGTCATTAAATTAAAATTGAAAAGATAAGCGGCTGAACCCTAACGTGCCTTCACCAGTGTTGAGTGGGTGAATCAACGTGTTTGTTTTGTGTTTGATTTGTGTGCATAAAAGACCTTGCAATCGCAAGTAAATTGTGGTTCGCTAATCATTCCATCCCTCTTGACAAGATGTCGGCATAGTGGTTTTCTTTCCCGACCTCCACGACCATGGCCCGATATTCTTCTTCTCACACTCCTCAGGGGAGCCTGCTCTTCAAATCAGGTTCCCCTCAGCCATCATTCTCTTCCTGCCCATACATCCCACCCTATGACCACACTTCTTCTTGGAATAACCCTCTCTCACATTCTGACAATCTTATGGACATGAGAGAGAGACCAGAATCGAGGTTGAACAATAGAGTGACCGATATTGACAACAGAGCACGATTTCCGATTACTATGATCTCACAGCATCTTGAACCATCCTCTACTCAGGATGACTATCCTCTTGAGTATAATCAATTTTACTTCTGATGAATCCATGATTCATCGCCTTTATTCTTTCATTTTGGCTAAAATCCTTGGTAAAATACATGTAAAAATCCACTAGTTCCAATTAATTAACATTCTAAACATAAATATTAATATTATATAATTAACACTTAAATTATCCAAAATAAAAGAATAAAGAGAAAAAGAAAAATAAAAGAAGGATGTATATAGAAAATATATAGACTGATCCTAACCCCGAGAACAGGTCAATATTGACCGGGTCGACAAAAGAAATAAGTAGGAGGAGATAAGGATCCTAACTTATAAAAATATCAATAAAATCAAGACCAAAAATATAAATTACCCAATTTTCACTTTGTAAATACTTCACCTATTTTATTTATCATCAAAAGCATCTCAAATCAAAACACTTCTTTTATAAAAATTGTTCACAAAAATATATATTATTTTATAAAAATATTAGAAAAATATTTCGGCATAAAAATAAGATAACCGTTATGAACCGGAAAAGCCATAAAAACCGACTTCCGAGGTTCATAACTATTTATATAAAACTCCAAATTGACCAAACTCACCTTTAAAATCCGTTTTGTATATAATACTATTTATTAAAAATATCAGGAAAATATTCAGATAAAACCGGGAGTTTCGGTTTTTTGGACCCGTTGTATATATGTAATATATGTAGAAACTTCCCCGATTTTTAATTAAATAATCGTAAGTCCGATTAACTTAATTATTTTTCCTAAAATCATGTAAAAATTGTATATAAAAATATAAAAATAAAAGTAACTGAAAATACCCAAAAATCCGGAGGCCCGAAGCCGTTACTTTTTTCGTCCGGGCATCATAACTCGGCCGTATGAACTCCAAATTAAGCAAACTCAGTCCCTAAAATTATATTTTTTCAGTTATCTACAAAATGACACTAGTTTCGCTAAAATCGGTCTAAAATCGGAGTTAATGCGAAAAACACGGTTTTCGGGTCCGTTTTGATATATTGTACAATAAACCGTAACTCTATTACTATTTAATACATTAATCCCTTATTTTTTTATTTAAAATTAAAAAATACTTTATTTATTTATTTATTTAAATTATTTATTTATTTATTTTTTTTATTTATTTAAGTAATTACTTAATTAACTATTTAAATAATCTATTCATTATTTTTGTTTATTAATTAATTACTTATTTAATTTCAAAATTTTTATTAATTAATTTTAACTATTAATTATGTATTTATATTACTTTTATTTTGCATTTCCTCTCTCATTTCCTCTCTCTTCTTTTCTCTCTCCACCTTTACTCTTTCCCCAATCTCACCCACGTCTTTTTCTTCCTCCCCGTTCGCCTTCTTCCCCAAGCCAACCGCTCGGCCGTTACGCCAACTACCCAACGGCCGGCCGTTGGCCGGCCGTTGTCTCAACCACCGCGTATCCCATCACCCATGGCCGGTGACCCGATCCCCATCGCACCAACCCGCCTCCCGTCTCCTCCTCTCCACCGGCCAACCACTCCAACCGCCTCCAACGGCCGGTCGTTGGCCGGCCGTTCTCCCAACAACTCCACTTCCGGTCACCTCCGTCGGTGACGCGACCTCACTTCGCCTATAAATAGGGCCGACCTTCCCCCAAATCATTTCATCCGCCATTATTTCTCTTTCTTCCAGAGCTCCGCGAAAGAGAGGCGTGAGGGTGACAGCCTCGTGTCCCCGGCGTTGAGCGAGGGTGAGATCGAGAGGAGAGGTGTGATCGTCGCCGGCGAGGTGCTGCTCCGCTGCGAGTCGCCGTGCATTGAGCCTCCCTGCGCCGTGGTCGAGGCTACGACCTGCTGGAGCTCCGCCGAGCCCCAGCTGTTCCCAGGCGCGCCATCCACAATCTCGCGGGACTACGTCGCGCGTGAGCCTTCGTCTCCGTCGACCATTCCAGGTTCCGCTTCTCCTTACCTCTGCTCCCCTTTTCCCCCTTCCATTTCTCTCTTCATCTCTTCCCTCCATTCTCAAATCTCTCTTCTCCTGCGTTTTTTTGATTTCATGTAAATCTCACCCAAACCCACGTCCTTTCATACTTAATCCACTTTTCCACCATCGTTCCACATCCAATTCATCTCAAATTTGATTGAAATTGGGCTATCATTCCCCTGTTTCCGTTGATCCGACCTCAAATCCAATCCACGTCCGAACATCCATTCCCCATCTGGTTTATTCCACCACAATCACCCTGAACCATCGCTCAACTCTCTGTGTGCATTTGAACCGAGCCTCGTGCTCGAGTTGTTCTACCATTACTGCAGGTAACATCGGAATTCTTCTCCGCGATCGAGGATCACCATTGGACGATCTAGTTCTCGATGCTCTGCCGCCTGAATTCATAACAGATCCACCATTTTGTTAGCTTTTCCAGTAAGCTCTGATCAGAGAGGGGGAGGTGACAGTTCCCGCTCCGCGTCCGTCGAGCGAGGAGAGAGGCCAGGAGGTTGTGTGATCCTCGCTGGCGTTGCTACTCCGCCGTGCGTTCAGCCTTCGCGCGCGCCGACGCGTCGAGGCCGCGACCTTGGTTCCCAGACGCGCGCATCGTTCCTTCATTTCCCAGTCTACGACTTCGAGCTATTTTGTCTCTTCACATTGCAGGTTTATCTAAAATTTGGAAGGAGAAGCCGGTGTTAGGAAACTGAGATCGTCATCGAGCACGGATATCTGCTCCCGATCGAGAAGTTGACAACCACTGCAACTCTTGGGACTGCCTGGAGATTAGATTTATCTAGCGATAGTTGACCTGCATCGAAGAGAATCATATCAACAGGAGATCGTCTATGAATGATGCGGATGGAGATTTCAAGCTCATATGTCGACAGGGAACATAACGCATCGAATAGAAAACAACTTCTATTGATCAATCTACGCAATAGCAATTTTCCGGCCGCAGATTTCCCTTAGCATCATAACCGTCTACGGTCTACGCTTCTGCACACCACAGGGAAACAGTCAGCCTTCGCTGAGGAGCAAGTCGATATCGTCGAATAGGAGCCGGATCGAGTTCAGACAAACGCCAACCCGACCGCCCCCACCGCTTGGGGTAGCACGTGAACAACACACATTTGTTTGGCGAAATTGCAGGTCTACATTCAGAAGATCGATTACAGCACACAAGAGCAGCAGCATCACGTGGAGCGGCACGTTTTCGGGGAAAATTGCGCAACAGCTTCCAAGTTTTTGAACTTTTACATGCATATTCCCAGTTTCTAAATCTCATTACAAACTACCCTCCACTGTATATAAACCATATATCCATACCCTATACATATTACATCCACATAAAAAAATACAAAAAATCCTCTTAAAAATCCTATAAAAATTACTCTTACTATATTTTACCTTATTTTGCATATTAAATCAAAAACAAAATAAAAATTAGATAACAAAACCCATAAAAATATAAAATTCACAAAACTTCAAAATTCATAACTAGCTCAATAAAATCCCCTAAAAACGCACAACCTATCATTTTAAAGATAATTTCATATACTTTCTGCAGAAAATGTAATAAAAATATTTTCGCATTATTTTCAATCTGAAAAATCACAAAACGTCACAGTTTTTAAATACTAAAGGGTTTTTTCACCTCAAAAATACATCAAACTTCATAAAAACTTGAAACTCTTTGAAAAATCCATAAAAACAGTAAAACAAATTTAAAACATAAAAATTACAAAATAAAATCCAAATAAAAAATTTCATTAGCGATTAAATAAAAAAATTAGGAAACCCCTTACCTAAGTTTTTCTACCGTTCCTCCTAGTTTTCAACAATTTGCCTCCCTGAGTTCGACACTCCCGTACTTAACCACTATACATTTGAGTTAGGAGTATAAATAAAAAAGGAAGGTTAATTCACTTTAATCTTTTCTGGTAAAACTCACCTGGTCGATACGACGATCGCGACTCTTTCTGTTTCCTCTTTTGCAGGAATAAAGAAGTGATCGAGTGGTGGTTTTTCAGATGGGGCCGTTGCCGGGGAGGCAACGCTAGGGCAACCGTAGACTTAGGTTTAGGATTTCTCTTTGCGTCATTTTACTTCTCTAACCTCACGGCTTTTTGTTTCTGAGTTGTGCAGCACAGGTTGAGCCGCATATCTGAGAACCACAAAGCCGCAAAGTTTTCTTTCTCTGTAGATTCTTATAAAAAACATATAAAAAAAGGTCGTAGAAAGGGGCCTCGTAAAGGCATCCTGACTTGTAGTCCTTCTCAGGGTCTGTTTCACCAGGGTTGTACTCCTGGGGGAGCAAGGCACCCACCGCGGCTTTTTCGCTTGCAATTTTTCTCGACAGTTTTCTGCGGTTTTCCGAGTTAGGTGCTTGTTAGGTGTTTTACGATTTTTCCTTCTCTGCGCATCGTAGCTTAGTTTAGATGCTTGCTTAGGATACGACACTTAGGTGATTGTATCTAGGGTCAAACCGAAAAAGACAAAAATACGTTAGACGTCTTTCTCTGAAAATATCCAAAAAAAGTGAAAACCGAAAAATTAAAACAGGGAGTGCTAATTTCTATTTGACTTTAAAATAAATGTAAGGACTCACTTGTTTGGGAGAGCAATCCCGAAAAAATTACATCACAAATCTCATCTCCAGATCAGTGAGAGAGGGACGACACATAAGGTAGAGCCAGAGTCCCGGGCTTTTATCGAAATACTACTTAGTTCACGCCTTCAATCACCTTATCTTCAGTGGGTAAGCTCGGATAGCCAGAAACGGTCCGAGTTTTACTTAGCAAAGTGGAAGGTTTAAAGGACACTGCGTAAGGCTCGGTCCTTAAGGAATATGGGTAGCCGGAAACGGTCCGTACTTACTTCCATACTGGCTGAGACTAGGTGATTCCTGGCGAGAACTCGAGACAGTACGACGTCAAAGTCTCAGGAACCTATCTGATCTCGCTAATCTGTGAGAATTTGTTTGCCAAACAATCGTAAAATCGAAAAGATAAACGACCGAACTCTTACGGTCATCACCAGGTTGCGTTGCTGAACTCGGGGTTTGCTTTGTGTTTGACTTGTGGTGTGAGTTCTATATCTTCTAGATCTCAATCTCATCGATCAGGAGTCTTTTGTCTCATTACGATGATGGGTAGACGATCTCTTAGGCCGACTCTTACGGCAGCGCTTTCAGGCGCATCTACTCGATCATTTAGGTCAGTTCGAGACGTCTCGTGTCTCGAACTTGAGTTGAGTCATATGATCTTCTCCGAGTGTGACTCTGACCTCGGAGAGTCGTCTCCTTTTGTCTCTCTATCTTCTCCATCTCCTTCTATCCCTTTCTCTTCGTATCCATCGAGTCAGCCTTCAGTTACAATGACAGCTGAGCAGACGTATGAGACCCACGAGCCAGTTTCAGATCAGATGAGAGATCCGGGTCCACGAGTTGCTGAGACAGGAGTGCGGATTGAGCAGCCGCCATCGGGAGTTGAGTCAGTTTCTACATCGAGTTTACCAATCTTCCTGATTGACTTAGATTTCGTCTCCTTGCTGCCGAAGTTTCATGGAAAGCCACACGAAGAGCCATACGAGCATCTTTACGAGTTTGAGGAGATTTGCATCACTCGATTCTACTCAGATATTACACCTGAGGATGCCATGAAGAAGACCTTTCCTTTGACACTCAAGGATGGAGCCGCGAGATGGCTCCGACTTTTGGGAAAGGAGCGAGGTAGTTGGGGTACGCTTCGAATAGCTTTTCTGAGGAAATTTTACCCCATTAGCCGAGCCAATTTTATGTGGTCAGTTATCAGAGACTTTACACACGATCCCCACGAGCCACTTCAGGATATGTGGCTCCGATTTCATATTCTTTTAAGGAGATTTCCCGACCACGGGATCTCCAGAGCTGAGTTAGCTCAGATATTTTATCTGGGGATGACCGCAGAGCAGCAAGCGTTGGTCAATGCCTCGTGTGGAGGTTCACACCGCAGTCTTGACAAGGATTCACTTTGGAATCTCTTCGGAGAGATTTCTGATGTCAAGACGACACATGAGAGTGATGCCAGACCACCTCGATGCGATCAACCTTCCGTTGAATTAGGGATCGCACATCAGGTAGTTGATATGGACACTGATGCAGTCTCGAGGATGGACGTTGAGCCAGTAGTGGAGAGCTCTTATCTTCAGAGATCGACACTTCTTCCGTTGAGTTTTCAGCCAGAGTATGAGTCAGTCCCGTACTTCCATGTTCAGGAACCTTGGATACCTACTCTTCAAGTAATCCAAGAGACCGAGCGAGAGCCCTTGTTGTTTCAGCCAACGTATCAACCGATGCAGTTTTCATACCAGGACCAGTGCTACGATCAGCAACCTCCGGAGCAATTCACCTCAGACTCATTCGCCTATTCTGAGAGTCTTCAGCACCCTGAGATGGATGTGGGACACCAGTTTAATATCCTTGATATAGACGGTCCACATTCGATCATTTCGTCCACTTGATTCATGAGCAGACTGCCTATCGTAGAGAGCAAATGGACGCTTCCAGAGATTATATTATCAGCATCGTCACAGGTCAGAGTTCAGTTTCAGATTTTTCTATCTCACCCGAATTGTTGAATTCTATTCCCTCCAGTTCCCATGATGATCGGAAGCAGCCTGCAGTTGCTAAGATATTTAGGAGCGCGGAGTGTGTAACAGGCAACGGCGCGGGAGCACATTCCGATTCTGATTCTCCACGTAGCGAAGGTGAAAAATCACAAAAAAAAATAGAAAAAGAAGAACATCCAAAAAACAAAAATAAAGACAAGACTCTGAATTCTTTTGATGAATCTCAAGTTTCTGCGGTTCATGGAGCGAGTCCCCGTTTAAGAAAAAGATTTTCTTCTCCCTCTTATCCTCCGAGTGTACATACTGACATGGAGGATGTACATATACCCTTCCTCGATGCTCTGAATTTAGGGAAGGAGAAAAATCAGATAATTTTAAAAATATCCAAGAATCAAAGTTTACGAAAGAGATGATTGACCGAATTCAAATTAAACTCACTCTTTTCGGAGGCATTGGTCTACATTCCTCTTCTTCGTAAATGTCTAAAGCAGCATATCACACCGAAAAGGAAGAAGAAGAGGCGTAATCATTGCTCTGAGAAACAAGTGTTGACCATTGCCACCTGTTGCGCCATCCGGCACACATCTTACAAGAAGAAAAAGAAAGACATTGGAGCACCATTTGTTAGCTGTCAGATTTCAGGTCACGAGTTCGAGCATGTACCTTGTTAGACAGTGGTTTGTCAGTGAACATATTACCCTTCCATCTTATCGAGGCTCTTCATTTAGGACCTCTGAAACGAGCCAGGATGATTCTTCAGTTTCCGGACCGATCGGTCAAGAGGCCGAAGGGTATACTTAAGGGCATTGTCGTGATGGTACAAGGCACAAAATTCACTGTGGATTTTGTTGTCTTAGACTCTGACTCTTCGGTACCATCACAGGATGCTGCCATCATTCTTGGTCGGCCTTTTTCTACGTGCAACCAAGGCTGTTATTGATTATGGGACGGATAGTGTTACCTTTCCTCCCAGCAGCACAGAGTCAAGCTCCGAGCCTATAGAGACTCTGCCAATAGATGAAAGTGCTTCCGGGCCATCAGAGACAAAGACATGTGAGATCACAGCTAAGATTATACAAGATCATATTCCTTCTGATTCTATAGAGACTCGAGATTTCCTTTCCCGAGAGGAAAACTCGGAGATCACATCTTTTGGTGATCCGAGTACACATGTCTGGAGATGTGTTGACGAGATTCAGAGTATCTACATCATTGAGACGAAACAGCTGGTGGCACAAACATCGAAGGCCGATCCTATTTCAATTGTTGATCATTCACTTGAGCTTTCCTGTTGTGAGATTATTGAGCCCTCTTTTCTTGAAGATTCAGATAAGGGCTTAGATGATGAGGAGATTGATCAGATCGCAGTAGAGTTCGACCTCTTTCTTGAGTCTACTTCCGAGACTATGGAGCAAATTTTAGAGGTTGGTTCTGTCCATCTTTTCGGCCATCTGGGCCGCTCTTCACTGGTCGATACAGATCAGGGATTCTCCGATTCGGATATGGATATCTCTGAGGATGACCCTGATGTCGACCTACATCTTGTACATTCTATTGTTCCTCGATCGCGCAAGAAGGCCACTCTTCGGCTTTCTTGAGCTTGTACAGTTTGTTCATCTTGTATATACTCTCGATTTTATTCTTTCCCTTCTTATTATTTTACACCTTTAGATTCATCTAGAATTTTGCTATACTTAGGATGTGCTTTATCCTAAGTATAGGGGGGTGTAGACATTGTGTTATTGTTTGTATCGTCCTTTTCGATTACCTCTGTTGTTGCCTATACTTAGGGTGTACTTTACCCTAAGTATAGGGGGGGGTAATCTCGCTCATTTCCTCTTTTGATCGTCGTCGGTTTTTGTCTCGTCTGTTCCCTTGCTTGTCCCTCATCTTTTGATATTCGTCTCTATACTTAGGGATATTTTACCCTAAGTATAGGGGGGACAAGCCGAGCCGTTGAGTATGTACATTCTCTTGACCTCGATCATCTTCGGTTTGAGTCGGCTATCCTTAGGATTTCTTGATCCTAAGTATAGAGGAGATGATCGACTTCTATTCGTTATTCCTTATTCTTTGAGTCATTGTAGTATATAATTCTTTTCACCGATCTATACTTAGCCCGAGTTATGTCTTCCTTAGCCGCTTCTTTGGTCATTATGAGGACATAGTTCACGCTAAGTATAGGAGGGTGTCGTATATATATGCTATATATACTTTAGAAGCCATAACTCGTACTTTATTGTATTTGTAATAATAAGGCTTCCTAAAAGTATGGTGTATATTTTGGGTTTTTAAAAGCCGCAAGAAAACCGTAAAAATATCTTATAAAAACCCGTTTAAAACCTTTACATAAAAAAAGTTGTAAAATACTTTAATAAAAATCCTTAAAATTTGAAAAATAAAATCCTTGTAAAATCATGTATAAAAGCCGTATAACTTGTATATAAAACTTGTTATAAAATCCCTTGTAAAATATACAAATATTCGTGTAAAATTTGTGCAAATCGAATTAATCTACTAACTTTTACAAAAAGACCCTAAAATTGAAAAAAATTTAAAATTCAATAAAAATTTGCAAAAAGTCTTTTCAAAATCACTTAAAGCATCTAAGCCGAAAAATATACCTCATAAAAAAATTGTTGCATTCATTAGCATTTTTCAGAACAAGTTCGATTCTTGAACCAAATGGATCTAAGTCTGAGAGATGGAGCTTGGTTTAGGCCTTAATCCACTTAATTCTATAGGGACTTTATTAGGACCGGGAATTGAGACTCTTCAGGTCTTGTAGACTTAATTCTTTGGGTTCCATGAGACCGTGTTCGGAATTCAACTTGAAAGTGCCTAAGTAGGACACCTGGTGTCATCCGTTGAACTCGTCTCCATTTGAACCAATTTTTGAACTCATGCACTCTGCACTTAGCTCGACCTGCCTGGGGCTGCGAAGGGCAATCCATTTCAGTGGGTGCGTTTCCATCCTTGTCTGGTGGTGATGAGGTCTTAAGATAGGAGAGATTGGGGTTGAAATAAAGCTTCGATGAGGGAAGGATCTGCTGGCACAATTTATTCTAAGACCTCAGAACATGGGCGGAAAAAAAAGATTCTATATCTGTCGAGGCACAAAAGACCTATGCAGTGCAACAACCATTACTACCAAAAAGAAGCTGAATACACCAAATACCAAAAATGACCACAATGGTCCGAGCTTCAGAAAAGCCTGCATGTCTTCGTGGAGACTTGGCTAAACTGGCCAGGCTTCACCGAAGATGTGATAACATCGATCACACTCCAGTTCTCTTCCTCCTTCTTCTACCTTCTCTCTTATTCGATTGTGGACACAGCACGACCTGACCTTAAAAGGAAATACCTCCCTCCTCGAGGACTGAGCTGTTGGACAAGGGCCCAATGGGAGTGTGTAGCCGTATGGGCGGTTCCTTCGCTTCTTTAAGCGGGAAGAGCTAACCTTTTCACACACAGTCAAGTTGTTTTCAAAGTCGAAAGGTTTGCGTGATGGATAGGTGGATCTGAGCGGGCTGTTGAGGTGGATCTGGATAAGGATTTGTGGAACTTGAGTGCTGTCGAGGCTTAAATCCTAATTCTAATAGAGTCCCGACACACTATTAATCCAAAGGTTTAAATCCAAGCTTCAGATTTCGGGTGAAGTGAGATTCCGTTTAAAGAAACAAGCATGTTCTACGTTCTTTTATTTTGCTTTTTCTTTTTCTTTTTGCTTGCACTTATTTATAGAATAAGTGTTTGCTAAGGGACTAGCAAAGGTAAAGTTATAGGGGAATGATGAATCCATGATTCATCGCCTTTATTCTTTCATTTTGGCTAAAATCCTTGGTAAAATACATGTAAATATCCACTAATTCCAATTAATTAACATTCTAAACATAAATATTAATATTATATAATTAACACTTAATTATCCAAAATAAAAAAATAACGAGAAAAAGAAAAATAAAAGAAGGATGTATAAGACTGATCCTAACCCCGAGACCAGGTCAATATTGACCGGGTCGACAAAAGAAATAAGTAGGGGGAGATAAGGATCCTAACTTATAAAAATATCAATAAAATCAAGACCAAAAATATAAATTACCCATTTTTCACTTTGTAAATACTTCACCTATTTTATTTATCATCAAAAGCATCTCAGATCAAAATACTTCTTTTATAAAAATTGTTCACAAAAATATATATTATTTTATAAAAATATTAGAAAAATATTTTGGCATAAAAATAAGATAACCGTTATGAACCGGAAAAGCCGTAAAAACCGACTTCTGAGGTTCATAACTATTTATATAAAACTCCAAATTGACCAAACTCACCTTTAAAATCCGTTTTGTATATAATACTATTTATTAAAAATATCAGGAAATATTCAGATAAAACCGGTGAGTTTCGGCTTTTTGGACCCGTTGTCTATATGTAATATATGTAGAAACTTCCCCGATTTTTAATTAAATAACCGTAAGTCCGATTAACTTAATTATTTTTCCTAAAATCATCTAAAAATTCTATATAAAAATATAAAAATAAAGTAACTGAAAATATCCAAAAATCCGGAGGCCCGAAGCCGTTACTTTTTTCGTCCGGGCCTCATAACTCGGCCGTGTGAACTCCGAATTAAGCAAACTCAGTCCCTATAATTATATTTTTTCAGTTATCTACAAAATGACGCTAGTTTCGTTAAAATCGGAGTTAATGCGAAAAATACGGTTTTCGGGTGCGTATTGATATATTGTACAATAAACGTA
Organism: Ottelia alismoides; assembly: GCA_037367405.1. Classification (NCBI taxonomy): domain Eukaryota; kingdom Viridiplantae; phylum Streptophyta; class Magnoliopsida; order Alismatales; family Hydrocharitaceae; genus Ottelia; species Ottelia alismoides. Next base: position 449,362 of record JAZKJV010007447.1, read on the forward strand.
ACTCATATTACTATTTAATACATTAATCCTTATTTTTTATTTAAAATTAAAAAATACTTTATTTATTTATTTATTTAAATTATTTATTTATTTAATTTTTTTATTTATTTAAGTAATTACTTAATTAACTATTTAAATAATCTATTCATTATTTTTGTTTATTAATTAATTACTTATTTAATTTCAAAATTTTTATTAATTAATTTTAACTATTAATTATGTATTTATATTACTTTTATTTTGTATTTCCTCTCTCATTTCCTCTCTCTTCTTTTCTCTCTCCACCTTTACTCTTTCCCCAATCTCACCCACGTCTTTTCTTCCTCCCCGTTCGCCTTCTTCCCCAAGCCAACCGCTCGGCCGTTACGCCAACTACTCAACGGCCGGCCGTTGGCCGGCCGTTGTCTCAAACCACCGCGTATCCCATCACCCATGGCCGGTGACCCGATCCCCATCGCACCAACCCGCCTCCCGTCTCCTCTTCTCCACCGGCCAACCACTCCAACCGCCTCCAACGGCCGGTCGTTGGCCGGCCGTTCTCCCAACAACTCCACTTCCGGTCACCTCCGTCGGTGACGCGACCTCACTTCGCCTATAAATAGGGCCGACCTTCCCCCAAATCATTTCATCGGCCATTTCACCATTTCCTTCTCCGAGAGCTCTGAGTGACGTCGAGTGCGGTGACAGAGCCCCCGTCCGTCGTTGAGCTGCTGCCGAGATCGAGAGAAGAGGGCGAGATCCCTGCTCCGCTGCGCTCCGCCGGCGAGAGCTCCAGCCCCCGCGTCCGCTGCGCGTCGAGGCGACGATCCTCGGAGCTTTTCCAAGCTCCGCCCCCAGGCGAATCATCCCATCCGTTCATCCCAGGTTAGCTACCCTTCCGTTTTCTCATTTCTGCATCTATTCTCTCTCTCTCCTCCTCGAACCCTCTGTTTTCGTCAATTTCATCTCCGTTTTCTTCGATTATCCATCCTCCTGTATATCCCTTCTCTCTGCTTTGTTTTTCTCATTTACTTTAATCCAACTCAAATCACTTCACACCCTTCAAATCATCTCACGCACACCTAATTCCAAATGCTCCAATTTCCTTCCACGATTTGGTCAATTTCATCTCATTTGGATCTGAGAAAGGAGTTTTGTACGCCATATCCGTCGGCACTGCTAATCCTTTCCCATTTTACTTTACACGCAACTAAGGCCTGCTTCTGAATTCCATGCATCTATCCACAATATGTTTCTGGATTCCGTTTTTTTTATGTTGAGTGCTGAGAACGTTACTCCAGGTTTGATTTGTGGATGAGATTCCGTAGGCATACAATTTTTGATCAAGGATTCTCGATTGGACTTTCATTTACATCTGCGGATCTACCCATTCGCAACCGATTCCATCGAATCGAGTAGCATATTTTTCTATTCTGCAGGTCCTGAATCAAATGCGGGAATGACATCGTGAAGCACTGTTGGAGATCCATTCCAATTATTCGTGTACCGACATCACTTAGATCGGCTCATTTGGAGCCCTTCGTCTCGATCGAAGAACAACCAGCCATTAGAAGAGCAATCTGGAGCCGAGCGGTCACAAATCAGGAGCTTCGCCACTCATTCTTCTAAAAGGGAAGAACAACTCCTCTGCTCCAGATTCATCCAGTGCCGCAAGATTGAAAAAAAAAACATCCAACGCATCTTCGTCACGCTACGCGCCCACTTCAGAAGCCCCGGCCGCTTTAGTTCTTCACGTGCGCGTCACGTGTGGAGTCCTGATATATTTGGGCAATTTACGCGAAGTGCCCCAGATCTCTGTGAATTTTCGAGCAGATCTCCAACAGCTTGAGGCACGTGTCCGGCACGTGTTCTATGTGGCAATTGCATGTTTTATCTTCGGGATTTGTTGAATTTGCATGCAGGTTCTGTTATGGGCGAGATCACATGGGGAACATCTGACAACTTGAGCTTATTGCGAGGAAGCCCCAAATTCTGCTGCAATTTCACGCGCACGCCCTTATCTCTACTATATTTACATATATACCTCTGGCAGTATATATATACTATATAATAAACCCTATACATATTACATACACATAAAAAATATAAAAACTCCTCTTAAAAATCTTATAAAAATTAGTTACAGTATATTTCATCATATTTTGCATACTAAACCCTAAATAAAATAAAAATTGAATATTAAAATCAATAAAAATTACAAAATTCATAAAACTTCAAAAATTCATAACTAACTCAATAAAAATCCCCTAGTGACGCACAACCTATCATTTAAAGGGATTTTCATTAAAATACAACAAAAATATTTCATTATCATTTTCACACTTAAAAATCTAAAATACATCACAGTTTTCGATAAACACTTATTTTTTACCTTAAAAATAAATCAAAAACCATAAAAATTATAAAAATCCTTTAAAAATCCATAAAAACAGTAAAACACATTAAAAATAAAAAATGTACAAAATTAAAATCAAATAAAAATTTAAATATTTTCCAAAATAATAAAAAAATACAAAATACTTAATAAATACAAAAAAACAATATAAAATTCATAAAATTCAAATAAAAAAATCCAGAAAATTCCTAAAACAAAATAAAAATTAGAAATCTTTTTGCCTAAGCTTTTCTACCGATTTCCCCTAGTTTTAAATAGTTTGCCTTCGTGAGTTCGACACTCCCGTACTTAACCGTTATACATTAAGTTTAGGAGTATAAATAAAATAAAGAAGATTAACTAATACTTAATCTTTTCTGGTAAAAACCCATTCGGTCGACAACGACCGCGATATTATTTCTATCTCCTTTTGCAGGAATAAAGAAGTGATCGAGTGGTGGTTTTTTAGATGGGGCCTGTTGCCGGGGAGGCAACGCTAGGGTAACCGTAGACTTAGGTTTAGGATTTCTCTTTACGTCATTTTACTTCTCTAACCTCATGGCTTTTTCCTTCGACAATCCACGAGAAAACCAAAGACAAGGAAATATAACTCATGAGCAGACCATAATATTTAAGAACAATCAATACTCTATTCAAGGTTAGATGCCAGAATCACGACACATGGAGAATGATTATTCAATCACTAGTTATGAGATGTTTGAGGATGAGATTGCTCGGATTAATTGTAGAGCAGATACGTTAACTGAGAGAATATACGACCTCATCCAGTCTATGCAGAATTCAGAAGAAGTGGGCCACCACCATGCGAACCACTAGATCATCACAATCAGACACGACCACTGACCTCGGACCCCCCACTGACCATACTACAGAAAAACTAAAAAAATTCAAAAATTCAAAAATTCAAAAAAATGGACAATTCTGAAATGGAAGCGTTTTGCAAGAGTCTGATCTTAGAGCTTCCATTAATCAAAGCCATAGAATATGTGCCCGATCTTAAAAGATTTGTGAAGAGTTGACTGAATCCCAAAAAGACGGGCGAGAAACGATCAAGGACTGAATATCATGTCATATCTATGGCTAGTTCTTTGGTGATGAATCATAAAATCAAAAGCCGCAAAGTCAAGCGGTTGACTCGGATCACATGTGAAATTGAGGATTCAACATTCACTCATCTTCGGTTAGATGACGACTCCACATTAAACATCCTCCTGAAGTCCGTCTTTAATCAACTTAAATTCGGACAACTCAAAAAGACTAGGGTGATCGTTCAATTACCCGATCGATCTATCAAAAGACCGCAGGGGATCGTTTCTGTCGCCGTAAATTTCCGAGGTAAAGAACATAAAGTGAACTTTATTGTCCTTGACATTGACCACCCCGGAAGGATGTCTGAGTCTCCTATCATTTTAGGAAAGCCGTTCTTAGACTCCGCTAAGGCGATCGTCGATTGCGAGACTCAGGAAATCAAGTTCCCGAACTCGGACCACAATGAACAAATCCCCAATGACATGTCCTGCTCTGAGGAAAACCAACTTGAAACTGACAGTTATGATCAGAAAATAAAGATTTTACATTATCAGACATCTCCGCATGACACACTGATACAAACCCTAGGAGAGTCACCTAAAAGACCGACTGTTGGATAAACTTCGGATTCTCACAACCCTATCACTGCTCCTAGGAAAAATCATGATTTTAGAGCTTATGAGGAATCGGACCATATTATTGAAGATCACCACGATTAGTCCAATCTTTGAGTCGGCAGTAATTCATGAGATACTTGAACCATATAAGGAACCGACTCCGGAAACATCCGATGTCACCAAAATTCATGATCATCCGGAAGTGACATCAATATCCCCAGCCATAAACCACAAAATCACCAGGAACAATCTCCCTCGACCAAAGCAGCGCACGACCCTTCAAGAATTGGTCGACTTTTATGGGGATTCATCTGATGAGGAACTCACGAATGCCACATCGGTTACTCAAGACAGGGAGATGAAGACTGTCCAACTTCCTCCCAAAACTTCCCAAGGAATCAAACCGACCAAGAAAGTCACCTTTGACCTTAGACACAAGGAGATTTCTGAAGAGTCCTCGTCCAGTCCTGTTGTGGTTCATCACATAAGTGCAATAGGTACAGCTCTAATCCATGGGCACTTACCTCTGATCGACAAAAGTTGGAGATCCTTTGTAAACGACTACTATTCTCCTGAGAATGGCTCCGACGATGGCTGGTCTTCTTCATCGGCCCCCTCTTCATCACACTCCACATCTCCATACTATCTCCCTCCACACTCCCGCAAGAAGGTCCGTCGCAAACCTCTTGATCTTGTACATCCGCAAATCTACCCGGTTCCCCATCTGTAATTATCTGATTATACTTAGGCTGACCTGAGCCTAAGTATAGGGGGGCCACTACCATTGTTTATACATCGCTTCTCTTCTTTTGTTTTTGTCCCATCTATACTTCGTACGAGCTATGTCTACATTTCATTTTGTGCCATGAGAACATAGCACAAGCTAAGTATAGGGGGCGTGTTTGTATATATTTTATCTACTTTATCCATAGTTCGTACTTTAATCGTTTTTATCTAACATCGGGGGTGGGTACCAGTAGTGTTTATAATACTTGTCTTAAAAAACAAAAAAAAACAAAAAAGAACTTTTTGCATTTAAAAAAATCATCACTCATGGTCTTGCATTTCATCAAGCATTTCATGCATTCCTTGGTTGATATATTCCTGACACGTTCACCATCACTCAAGGCTTGAGGATTTTTTAGGACACTTGATTTCTGAGATCTTGAGATTCTGAGTTAGCCTGCCTTAGTCATTAGGGTTTTTGAACTTAATAATCCACACTTCCCTAGTTTGAAAGATTTGAGCGCTATATTGCACTCTTCATCTCTTCCTTAAAAAAAAAATATGATCAGCACAATCACTCCCACAACTGCATGATTAATGAGATGAGTTGAGATATCACTTGAGGAACTAGGACAAGAGATTTGAGTTTAGACCTGATCTAATGATATTCGAGGATGGGATAAAGTTAATGAAGGCTTCAGAAAACCTGAGTGTCAGCAAAAACCTAGCCAGTATATGAACAAGTTCATATGCTTTTTTTTTGACATTGACCTAAGTGCCAGGGTGTGTTGAAACTTAATGAAAATTGTTGATCAGTATATGCCAAATTTTGGTAAAAGCAGTGGAGCTAGCCAACAAAAGAAAAGAAAAAGAAATGTCAAAGAAAAGCTCTATCATCCAAAGTCAAAATCCAAATGAGCTTCCACCAATGACGAGCGCTCCCAAACATTTTCAAAGTGTCCACTTGGACCAAGCGCTAATTAGGACCAAGGAGTCAGGTTTACACTATACAAGGGCCCTGCATCGTAAGCGATACAAGTCTGGGTGTCGAAGGTATCTTAGATACTCAAAAGAGACACACCCCAGTGTACTCCCAGAAAAACAAGTGCAGACGACTCCAAATTCTCTTGACGGACACATTGATCAACAAAATAAAATATCCTTGTGTTGAGTATTAAGGCACTCGAGAGGCACCTTGTTCCAATGTAAGGGAGAGAAAATCAGACACAATCCTATGCCCTCCATCATCTGGCCGTCCATCTACAGTTTCAAGTCTGACAAACTAATGAGACGGTTGACTGAAGAAGGAATAGACTTATTCCCTAGTGTTGAGGATTAGGTCTAAAGGAGAGTCTCTTGGATTGGAACTTCGGGTGATGTCTAGACTTGACTCTCATGAATGCAGTACACTAAAATCATATCCTTTATATTATATGTACAAACAGAGAGTCTGAAAATTAGAGAAGTTGGATTCCTTTTGATTAAAACTTGGTCGAGCCCAGAATTTTAGGATCATTCAAATTAAGGGTCTTTTATGAATTAAGCTTTGAAAATTCACATGCGCAGTCAGGGATGTAATCAACTAAGTCATTCATTCATGCTCGGGGACGAGCATGGTCTAAGTATAGGGGTATGATGAATCTCGTATTCATCATGCTAAAATTGGTCATTTAGGCTATGTTCCCCATCATTCACTTGTAATTATTCATTAATAGAGCATTATTAGCATTCATACATGTGTTAATAATATCTGCATTTCATCATGCATAAATTGCATTAAAATATCCAAGTGTAAATTAACCCAAAAAGCCGCTAACTTCTCTTATTTTTACTTAATTCACTAACTCCGATTGACCCCAAACCACCTCCATTGTGTAGATATTACTAACCTTATTAAATAAAAAATGCAAAAAATTTACTAACTCCAATAAGTGTCAAATAATCCCAAAGTCTAATCTCACATCTGACAGACTAAAACGAGCACATCTCCCTCATACAGTGTCCGATTTTGGTCTACTCACTTTTAAAGTACTCCATTTTCAAATACCTTCAAAATAAGACCAATTTCGTAAAATTTGGAGCTCATTTGTGAAAATTGGGTTTTGGCCTCTTTTGCGCATTTTGACTTCTTGCTATTTTTGACCTCAGTTTTTATATCCTTAATTAACTCTTTTAATTTTTATTTCTTCTTCATTTGTGTTCTTTGATGAAAGTTTTATTAAGAGACACAAAAATCCAAATCAAGATCAAAACTGAAATCAAAGAAACTGTCCGAGTCCAAGTGTCCGTTGTCGGTCTGTACAAAAGCTGTGTGTTTCTGACTTCTATTTTATTTTCCTGATTTCTTATCCATTAAAAATCCAAAAAAATTAGATTAGTTTGTAATTAATTTTATTGTATTTTATCATATTTTATCTATAATTTTCATCCTCTCTGAAACTACCAAAAAATACAAAATCCCAAAAACCCGGTTTTCCAAACACATGGAGAACCACCAAAAATACCACTTCGCACAGGTGACCTCTTTTGCTCACGGATCCTTCATGAAAGTTGTAGATCTCGACGAGACAAACAACTTTCGTGAAGGAAATTTTTCGATCCGAGGACTCCTTCTACTTCTTCTCTATCATCAAAGTTGAAATTTTTTGGGGGCGCCACGTGGCAGCTTCTGGGCGTGCCACATGGCACCCCCACTCTCTCTCCAGCCTCCCCCTTCCCGGGTCACGTGCCTAGCACGTGACCCCTGTCATCTTCCTCCAGCCATTACCACCACCCCTCCCCTATCGTTCCTCCTCCTTCCTCATCAAAGCCGCCATGCACGACCATCAAACCACCCACGTTTCACCTGCGTAACGCCTTGCTCCGCCACCCCTATAAAACATTGCTCCCCTCCACCTTCGCCATTATCCGCCATTAGGAGCAAGCTCCAGGTGATCCTTGGTGACAGCAAGGTCGCTTGTCGAGCCAAGACCTTCGGCGAGATCCGAAGGCCTCCACCTTCGCTACAACTCAACATCAAGTCATTAAGCTTCTTCGAGTCATTCGCCGGCTCGAGCTGAGGCGACGACGGAGTCGAGGCATCCTCCTCCAACTTCTGGCGACTCTCTTTCACCCCCCCCCCCAGTTTATTTTTAGCCTAACCACTTGCAGGAACACGCAGCCGCATCTCCGCTCCAGGTTCACCACCTCGCAGCTCGAACCACCGCCCCCGCCGCTCATCGGCCGCCTCTTCGCCGCGCCCTCGCCCTCCGACCGCCTCACAACCGCCCGCGCGGCACTTCCACCTCCGACCGCCCAGGCCTGCGCGACGCCTCCGCTCGACACCGCGCTACGCCTCGGCCAAGGTCCTGCTCGCAGCCCCGAGCTCCACCGCGCCTCTTCGCCTCCGCCTCGAGCGCCTCCTCCTCCTCCGCAGGAATGCAGCACCTCCACCATCGGCCGCACGCAACCAGCGGCCACCGCCTCGTCGCCCGCACACACTTCCACCTCCTCCGCCATGAGCCCCTCCACGCTCACAATCGCCATTGGATCGGGCCCAAGCCCTTGATCCAACGGCCCAGGATAAGCCACGTGTCATCCCCGAGCCTCGGCTCCCAGCCTCGTGGCTCGGGTCCCCGAAGCAGCGCCAGCCCGCCATTTAGGCTCGGGCGTCCGAGCCTGAGCCTTGCCTCCGAACCACAGGCTCGGGAGCCCCGAACCTCAGCCCTGCCTCCCGAATCTCAGCTCTGCTTTTGAGCCTCCTGGGTGCATGTGTAAGGCACGTGCGTAGTGGAAAAATTGCAAGAAGGCCCCTGACACTTTCAGAATTTGCAGAAATGCCCCCGCTAAGGGTAAATTACGTCCTGGCCCCTCTAGCTTTTATTAATTATAGATAAGTCCTCCTAGGGACCTCTTTGCAAGGAAAACTTTATTTTATTTACATTTTAGTCCCTGAAACTTCATTTTATCATATCTTTGTCATACGGACTCCGTTTTGAGCATATAATATGTCGTTTGGAAGCTAATTCCGTGTTTACAACTTAGCATAGCTTGTGAACAGATCTGAGGTTGTTTATTGTCAATTATAATTTGAGGATCATCATTGACTTTTGCAGGCTAAGTTTGACATACTTGTGCTTGAGAAATTAACGATAAACCTGTTGCAGGAGTTCCGTTGAGGATTTCAATTTGATTAACCCCTTGTGTTTATTGTTGATTATTCCCAATAATTTAATCTTTACAGGGGTTAAATCAAGGATCAATTTATCTAACTCTCGACTTGTCTGATCGATGATCAATTTTGAGGAGCATATTCATTGATTAAATCTATTATTTTGTAACTTGGAGTAGATCTGGGCGTTAATGATCTCTTTTGATCTTTGATAGTCTTTCGAGAATCAATTGATAAATTTCATTGAGATTTGAATTTTATACTTCACAGGTCCTGAGCTTAATCATCTCTGTTTTTCTTCTCTGCATGGCATCTTCATCATTGCATTGTATATTTTCTCAACGCAGAAATTAATCGAGCACTTATTAATTATTTAATTTGATTTAAAACCACGCAACTAAAAATTACCGTTCCCTATGTTCGACCTTGGTACACTTGCCAAGTAAAAATATTCCACAAAATTCAAAGTTTGTGGTTTTTGACGAACCGAATTTGCCTCCTATACTACAATTCATCAATATTAAAGAGGTGAATTTCACGTTCATCAAATGGCGTCATTGTCGGGAAACGGTGAATTTTTAGGGTTTTAAATCATTTTAATTAATTTTTGCGAAATTAATTTTTGTGTCATTTTTTCTGCATTTTATTCTGCATTTCTCTCTTACTCCATATACTAGCCGCAATTTCTCTCTGTGCAGACTTCTGGGAGCAGAATTTGGATATTCATCAAGGATCTGCATGGAAGATTGAATTTTGATTTTTGTGAGAGAGATCTTAGTATAGGTTTAAATTTTTGCATTATTCACAAGGGTCCCTCTCTCGTGTACCTCGTTAATTTGTAATATTCAGGACTGCATTCTCTGTGGCTTGACGTAGAATTTAGGAGCACATACGCTAGATTAGAATTATTTGATTGTGCTCGTAAGTTTTAGGCCACACTTTTCACTAATTAAACGAACTGTAGATCGTTCGACATTAGCCAAAAGCTTCAATCAGTTCTTCCCGCTAATAGAACTATCTGTTTAGGGCATTTTCCCTCTGTGCATACCATTTAGTGTAAATTTTAAATTCCTTATCTTGCATCCCGCATGAAGAACGTGAGGATTCACTGTAAGTCCTTCTCTTAAGCATGCATCATTGATTTACGTTTGCATCGTCTTTTCCGCTCCCCCTTTCTCAAAGTTTTACAACTTAGGATTTGAAGGAATTGGGACTGTTCGGTAGGCATGAATTTTTGTGCTCACATAAACTATAGTGATAACATTAACTAAAAACTGGGACTGCTAATCAAGGTGACTGTAAATAAACTGATCTAAAATTAACCTGTGTTTGGTGGAGAGAAACCCACTCATTGTTTGAAAGGATCAGAATGCACGTTTAGGAAAGAACCCAAAATCGAAGTGGTTCATTCAGACTACTGATTTTAAAAACAATTAGCTACTTTTCAGTGAGGGTCTCAGGTAGCCGTTTACAGTCTGACTTCCCTTAGCAGAGTAGGTGGTTTAGAGGACACCGTGAAAGGCTCCATCCTCAAGTAATACGGGTAGCCGTTTAAACGATCCGTACTTACACCTATACTGCCTGAAAGTAGGTGCAACTAGTTGTATGAACTCGGGACAGTCTTTGTGAAATATTTCGGCACCTAACAACTCCGCTTAATTTTTAAGATTGTTTTGTCATTAAATTAAAATTGAAAAGATAAGCAGCTGAACCCTAACGTGCCTTCACCAGTGTTGAGTGGGTGAATCAACGTGTTTGTTTTGTGTTTGATTTGTGTGCGTAAAAGTCCTTGCAATCGCAATCAAATTGTGGTTCTCTAATCACTCCATCCCTCTTGACAAGATGTTGGTACAGTGATCTTCTTTCCCGACCTCCACGACCACATATGAGGATTATTAATAAGACTAAGGTATTCTTAAGTAGTAAGTTTGAGATGACAGACATGGGTGTTGTTGATTGATCTTGGGTCTCAAACTGATAAGATCAGTTGATGGGATTGTAATTTTTCAATCTCACTACGTTGAGAAGGTACTTGAGAAATTTGGACATAAAGATTGCAAAGCTGTTAGCACTCCTTTTGATTCATCCAAAACGTTGTTTAAGAATAAAAGTGGGGTATCTATATCTCAGTTAAGGTACTCACAAGTAATAGGAAGTTTAATGTATCTTGCAAATTGCACGAGACCTGATATTTCATTCTCGGTTGCAAAGCTGAGTAGATACATTAGCAATCCTGACCGTACTCACTAGGAGGCTCTGGATCGAGTACTGAAGTATTTAAAGGGAACTATTTCCCTTAATTTGCATTATGGTAGACATCCATCTGTGCTAGAAGGATACAGTGATGCAAGCTGGATAGGAAAAATACAGGAGTCTGGGAGTAATGGTGTTACAGGTTATGTATTTACCCTTGGAGGCGGTATAGTCTCCTCGAGATCTGTGAAGTAGACTATTCTAGATCGATCCACTTTTGAGGTCGAGCTGTGTGCTTTGGACACCACTAGAATTGAGGCTAAATGGCTAAGGGAACTTCTGTCTGAAATTCCCATGATAGGTCAGCATGTTCCTGCGATCTCGGTACATTGTGATAATATGATCACAATTGCCAAGATCAAGAGTTCAAAGTTCAATCATAAATCAAGGAGACACATACAAATCAGACTTAAGACTTTAAGGATTTGGTGTCTCGAGAAGTGTTGGCTGTAGATTTTGTTGGATTCAAAGACAACACGGTAGATCCGTTGATTAAGGGACTTGATAGATCTTTAGTCCTAAAGTCTAGGCTTGGGATGGGACTGAGACCTATTAGGAGTTCCTCTGCAGTAGCAACCCAACCTATCTGAGTGGAGATCCCACAAAGTAGATTCAATATGGTAACAACAAGCTGTTTGTAGAACTGGTTGGCACTCTAATCTTAATGCGTAAGCATGATTGTCTTATCCCTGAAAGCCTGAGTATCGTTTACGCTGCAAGTTTAGGAAGAGCGTAGGCTCTGAATGGGTTCAAGCCTTTGGACAGGATGTTAGCAGTGCATCCTTGTAGAACGCCACCTATGTGAGTGTTACTGTGGGCCGCAGTTAAAGGAAGAGGATCTTTCTTGAACACACTCATGAAACAGGATAAGGATGCATGACCTCTAAGAGCACCAACCCTGAAGATTGTACCAAGAACAATGCTTTGTTGTTTCTACCGTATACTTTAACACCAAGGTCTGAAGTTCAAGACGTAGTCACTTCGTTCCTGTTAAAGTGAAAGTAGTAAACTCAGGTAGATGTTCAAACCAGAAGGTACCTTTACTGAAAGCAAAGTGTGGCAGCCGAAAGAAGTCTCTTAACTCGTTTTGAATCTCTTTTTCTAATTGGTGAATTTGTGGGGGATTGTTGTATTAAAAGATTGTATTTAGATTTTAATTGGAAAATCTATGTAATTACAATTGGAGTTAATTTGATTTCAATTAGAAACCAAATAGCTTAGAGGGAAAGTTGGGAATTCCCAAATTTGAAACATGGTAAAGTTTGGGTGGAAGTTTAGTATCATACATTGGAGATCTAAACTTCTGTTGGACATATATATGAGTTCACATCCCAAGCTCTTGTAGCAATAGTAGAGAGGAGGAATGGAGGACCACACATGCGCACGCTCTGCTCTGTCTCCGGCTCGGGCTCGGGCTCGGGCTCGGGCTCGGGAGAGTCAATTCAGATCTCGGATCTCGATACTTTTGCTCTGAGTTTCATTTGGTTGTTCGATTAAATTAATTAGAAAGATTAATTTGATTTCGATCACATTGAGAATCCGACTCGATCCAAACGGCTCGATTTAGCCGCGGTTTTGGAATCCAAAGGGACACGCCCGTTGAGGGCCGTTTTCGGAAACCAAAAGTTACCACGCGCTAGGGTACGCAAGCTCCTTTTTTTATACCCCTCGTTGGATGCCGTTTTTCTTCACTCGCAAGAAAAACTGCACTCGCCGTCGCTTTTATTCTCGTTTCTCACGCATGCTCCTCTTGGCTGCAAGTTCTCGGAGGTGCTTTCGAGGATGGTCTCGTTAGTGTGCGCGGACGAAGACGTGAACCGTCGTATCCTGGGAGTGGATTACCAGTACCCTTCGCACCAATATTGTGGGGATGAAATCCTCTCTAAGGACAATCCATTTAGTGGACGCTTCGATAATTTCTGACCTAATCTTTCTTATATATTGTTTGCCACAATTTGTTTATTGCTTCCCCTTTTCTGGATCTCGCCCGATTGTTTGTTTTCATTTGATTAATCGGTTCCTGTTTGCTTTCTGTAATCGGATAATGGATTGGAATTACATGATATTAGTTTTGATAATCTGAAATGTTGTTTTGTCAATCCATTTAGATCCGTATGATTACTGATTAATACATGCATGGATGGTCCTATTTACAACAGACAGAAAACTGTCTGCCTAGAGATAACCAAAATCAACACAATATTGAACTATTAGAAAGGAAGAGAGGAATTCGTCAGATAAGACCCGATGAAGTAAGATGGGCTCATCAAATAATTCCAGACTCTTCGATGAGGAGAATACAAGTCTGGTAGAGGAGAACTACCTTTTTATTGTCAGCAACAACAAAGCCTTTTACAAATAATCGAGCAATGTAGGAATGGCCACATCTATTTACTCCACTTCAGAATAGAGCTATCCGATCAACGGGTGGGGGGATGATGGAGGTATTGGATGAACCGGATGATGCTCTAGCTCTCATGGAGGGGCATGACCACTGATGTTGGAGGGATGGCATTTTCTCAATTGGGAAGGCGTATGCGGTTTTGAAAGGCAGGGTGATATTTGATCTCGGAGGATGTGTGAGCGACTGCAGAAGGATATGGAAGTGGAAGATTCCAATGTGGGTGAAGGTCTTTCTGTGGATTTTTAGAAGAAATAGACTCTTGACGGGGACAAGACTTGTGTGGTTTGTGCCACGTGTGGATCTCATTTGCTCACGGTGTCAGGAAGGGGAATAAGATTCGGATTACTTATTCTTCATGTGCAAGCAATCGGAGGAGGCATGGTCTCTTTTGGGTCCCACTCAGGTCGCTTCAACAGATTAACAGATTTTCGGGCATTCATGGGATATGATTGGAGGGGATTAGAGAAAGAGAAGGCCAAGCTCGTGGTGATGACATGGGCGATCTAGCGTTCCAGAAACAATAATATTTTCAGACATACACTTGTGTACGTTGAAAATATGGTGGCTCGTGCAAATGCACTGGTTGAAAGTTGATTTTTGTAAAAAAAATCCGATGTCTAGACCTGATTTTTGGGCGTGCAATACTTCAAGGCGATAAATAGTGAAGTTTTTGGGTATACACCTGTATGGTGGAGACCCTTTCTTAGGTATATCGTCAGAACTCCATTACATGAAGCAGATTATTATTTCCAATGATGATACTAAACTATTAATCCTCTGCAAACACGATGTTGGATGTGGTTGCGTGGAATTATGGCATTTCAGAAACTTCTATACATTTATTTTTAATTAGGGATGAGCATGGGCTGTGCCCTGTAGGGCCTAGGCCTAGGCCCATTTATGGTTATGGGTTTTGGGCCGGGCCTAGGCCCACTAAAATTTTTTTGAAGGCCCAAGCCCAAGCCCGGCCTAATTGTTGTGGGTCGAGATTAGGCCGGGTCAACCCATAATATCTCAAAAATCAATTTGGCTTGTACTGACCCAAAACTTATGAGTCTAGACTTGGCGGGCCCATATACTTGGCACTCCCTCATTTGGTTATTTTTATTGTAATCTTCATTATGCAGTATTTTTTAGTTATTTAGGTTTTTTATTATGTAGTTATCCTATTGTTTTACATGGATTTGGTTATATCTATGATTCTACAGTATCTAATGGAAAGAGTTTCATAGATATATTATATAAACATGTCCAAATAATAAAATAGAACCAATCAACAAGGTTGTTGGCATGCAGTATTAGTAAACAAACAGATTGAAAAATGTACCACAAGGCTCAAGTGGATTAAACTGTCGTCAACTCCCTCATTAAATCCAGATGTATATATCAAAGTGAGAGATCAAAGTCTAGACACCTATGTCGAATCCAATTTCTGCAATGAGTCACAACGTTTCTTTTTAGTCACAACCTCATTAAGTTGTGAAGGTTCCTCCGAATGTGTCATTGGAGGATTCTCTTCCACTAGATCATGCATCTCTTGATTAGTGTCAGACATCTAAAGTTAAATACCATATTAGATTCTAATCTTCAAATTGATTTATAAGAATATTTTTTCGCAATTGTCATCTATATTAAAAACTTAACATCAATGTCAATATCCAATGTAAGTTACAACAAATGAATGTTAAATAACACATACTATTATGAATTTAAAGCTTGAGTTGAGAGATTCCTTAGAGTGCAAATAGGGCGGCGAGGGCTAAGCAGCGAGGACTGAGAGGCGCGGGAAGTGAGGAGGTGCTCTCGAGGGCTGAGCGAGCAGTCGCAGGCCCGCAGGTGTACGGGGGGAGGCGAGGTGGTTGACGCGGGCGGCGGGCAGCCGCACGGGGAGAGGCGAGGGCTGAGCAGGCAGCCGCAGCCGGCAGGCCCGCAGGTGTGCGAGGGGGGGGGGAGGGGGAGGCGAGGCTCTTGACGCGGACAGGGAAGACGCAGCGGCGGGGGGGAGGCGAGGGCCCGAGGGTTGAGCGGGCGGCAGCCGCAGGGGAGGAGGCGAGGGCTGAGCGGGCAACCGCAGGCGGCAGGGCCGCAGGTGTGTGGGGGGGGGGGGGGCACTTGACGCGGGCAGCCGCAGTGGCGGGGGGGAGGCGAGGAGCCGAGGGCTGAGCGGGCGGCAGCCGCAGGTGTGCGGGGGGGAGGTTGAGCGGGGGAAGGTGGGGTTCGACAGGCGGCAGGCGCACTTGGGAGGAACGAAGGAGCGGGGGAGGGTGGAGTTCGGGGAATCGGCAGTAGGAATTTCGATTTGGGGGGTGCCCTAGCACGTAGTGCCTAAGTGTCCAAAACTCACTGGCTAAGGCCCGCAATCGGGCTAACGGGCATATATCTGGGTTGTTATGTGGGTCGGGTTAACGGGCCTAATGGGTTGGGTCGGGCTAAGCCCGAGCCTGGCCCAATTATTAAATGGGCCTAAATCTTTGACCCAAGCTCAGCCCATAAATAATTCAGATTCGGGCTGAACCGGGCTATGCGGGCCGGACTAGACCAACCCAACCCAATGCTCATCCCTATTTTTAATCCTCACCTTCTTACCTTCTTCCGCCTCCACCACATCTACAATCGATCGGTCACGGATCGACCTCTTCTTCTTGGACTACACCTTTGCGTTAGGCCCGAAGTCTAAGGCATTGAACTGCGCGTTTAATATTTGCAGACGGCCTTGCGAATCTCCAGACAGACCCACCTTTGATTAATTCTAATTCCCCCGAACTCAGCTGGCAGTTGCTTTAAGTGGGTTGCAAACAATGACACCTAACTATTGGAGATATTTTAAATCCACAGATCCTTACTAAGGAGACATCTCGAGTGCCATTCAAAACATATGGATAAGCCACAGAAGAGAAACTGTTCACCAAAATTTCAGATATCAGACCACAACTCACTAAGAACTTTAAGTTTAAAAGATTTTGCTGTGTGCCAGAAATAAATACAGATCAAACAAATAGACAAACAAGTATCGTATTAACAACCACAACACATGATTCGTGAATATCATCACTTAAATAGTAATATAAATAGGGAGGATTCCGTTTTGACACGCGAACTCCTACAGATCAAGAAATGCCAACAAATTTAAACGGCGATATACTGTGATTTATGAAATGGTTAGCAGGTAGACCTCAGACATCAATGAACCAGTGCCAACCATGTATTCTTTTCTACTAGACATCTCATTTAATTCTCGAAGACCTCAACACTGCCCTCACAAGTCTCCCCATTTATTGCGCCTCTCCCTCCACTTCTCTCAACCCATCTTTTTTTTTTGTGAATGATCTATTGTTTTTTTTAAGAAGTTCTCATTGGAAATTTACATTGAAACCGAAAGTAAGCGGGCAACAAGCTGCACCGCTAGACCTTTTTGAATACTCAAACGGAATCCATTTATGTCCTTCGCAGTTCTCGTAAGCTTTAGAATACACAAAAGATTTCAGGTTTAGCGGAGAAATCACATACATGTCCTCCTCCTACTTCTCCTCTCCCATCCCCGAACCCCTGCGGCCGCGGGGGTCGGCCTCGGCTACGGCATCGCCATAGCCGTCGGCATACTCGTCGTCATCTCCACCATCATGCTCGCCTCCTACGTCTGCATGCGCGTCAACGGCGGCCCCCCGGGCACTGCCGCTCATCCCCAATCCTCCTTTGCTCCAACCGCATCCGGGCCTCCTCCAATCGTCATAGCCGTCGGCCTCGACGAGCCAACCATCGAGTCGTACCCGAAGTTCGTGTACGGGAGGGGATGGCAGTCGGCATCCAAGGTGCCGGTGACGGGGCCGTGCCCGATATGCCTGTCGGAGTACCGGAGGGACGACGTGCTACGGTCGATGCCGGAGTGCGAGCACAGCTTCCACGCGAGCTGCGTGGACGAGTGGCTGAGGCTGAGCGCCACGTGTCCGCTCTGCAGGAGCTCTCCGGTCCTGTCGGCGGCTGTGACGCCGGTGGCTACGCCGCTGTCGGAGCTGATACCGTTAGCCATGCACGCGAGGTGATGGTGTTAGTGTATATTGTCAGCTGACAAACTCGAAAAATTAAATTGAACTCAGACTGTCATTCGTGTTCGGAACGGCCGATCGAATTTGAGTTGACTCGCGAGTCCTTGACAAGACTTTTTTAGTTGATTCTTAGATTAGTTCTTTGCGAGCTTTTTATAACGAGTCGACTCAAACTCATTAGCAATAATAATACGATAGTTTGAGTTTTTTTATAGTTCACGAGTTTAGCTAATTCTTCTGCAATATGATAATAATATAAAGCCTAGCCCTTAGTAACTCTTCTCCCACTCAACTAGAAACTCACATTTTAGTGGTTCTCAAAATGGCCTAAAAAATTATGAAGATAATGGACAAATTAAAAGAATTTATTTATAGAATGGCAATACAAGGTCCTTCACTAGACCTGACCAAATGGGAGCGAGACCGGCCCCGTGTGTCAGGCCGATTAGATCAAGATTCTAAAAACCCGTGTCTAGGGCTTGGACTAGACTGGCCCATGGGGCATACTTCACAACCCATGCCCACCCCAAGTATGAGCCGGATCGTCGCATGAACCAAATTCAAATTATTTTCTTTCTTGATGTTATATAATTTATAGATGTAAATATTTTTTAAGCACCATCTATGTTTTTTAAATATAATTAATTACTATATGTGTTACTTGACATGTAAACTATGAAATATAATATAACATTGATAATGTCAAAGAAAACTTTAAGTAAATATACTAAAGGATTTTGTTATCAATTGTGTCCTCCTTAGATATTGCAATATCAGTTATTCTCCTACATTTTTTGGGGCCTTGACTAATTGCACTGTTATAATGTGTACCCTTTCGTTGAGTTCATAGTCAGTGAGTCGAACTAAACCATGATTTATATAAACCATGATTAGAATAACAAGCGAATACATGTCTAAACAAACCCTCTCCCTCCCCCTCTGCACAACGCATCCTCCCGCCAACCTGCTGCCCGTTGCTCCTTCGCCTCTTCCTTCACCAACTATAGGCCCCCTCCTCCCCACGGTGGGTTTGAGTAGTGGAAATTCACGGCTATGGAATCTTCACCTCTAGTAGCTAAGAAGCCTTGCTGAGGAGGTGATAGTGACCGAAAGAGGATGGTGAGTAGCCTCGCGAGGAGCATCTCATGTGAAGATGGAAATCCTAGAGCATGGATCTCTCGGGGCTACAGGGGAGTTGTGATGGTGGCATCAGAGAGCTGCGATGGGAGAATCGAACGAGGAAGGCCTCGCAATAAAGGAGGGAATGCTGGGAGAGGTGCGAAAGAGAAGGTGGTCGGAGGAGGAGAGGTTAGAGGGGGAGAAACAAGGGATTCTCATGGATTTGTTTAGTAGACTCAAATTTGTGATTAATTGGTTCATGAAATCTCCTCAAAAAAATCAATAAAAATCATTATTAAATCCACAATAAGTGGTTTGTTCGAGAAAATGCAATTATTTTTACGATTTGGTGGATAGATGGAGGTAAAGTAAAGAGAGAGAAAATATAGAGGAGGAAGAATAAGAAAAATGGAAGGGCGAAGGAGGAGGGGTCGGAGGGGAAATAGGGTTCTCAGGATCTGTTTAGCATCTTCAAAAGTGTAATTAATTGGTTCGTGAAAATTCATCAAAAAACAATAAAATCATAATTAGATCCTTAATAAATGATTTATCTGTGAAAATACAAATTTTTTGATGATTTGATATATGGATGGATATGGAGTAAAGAGAGAACAAAAAAGAGGAGGGGGAGGAGGAGGAGGAGGAGGAGGAGGAGGAAGAAGAAGAAGAAGAAGAAGAATGGATGGTCTGAGGAGCATATTGTTGGAGGAGGAGGGGTGGGGCGGAGAAGGAGGGGCTGAAGGGGAAGGGGTGTTGGCGGATGTGGTCGGAGGAGGAAGAGGATGGGCTGGATGGGTAGGGATGAGGAGGAGGGAGGAATAGTAGAAAGAAGAAGAGGAAAAGAAGGAGAAAAAGATGTGTCTACCTCAATTTTTTTTATCTAATCACCCTTGTGTCTCCAAAGTTAACATTTGTTTGAGATGGGGATGGATGACAACTAACCCGATGGGAATAAGTAATGATGGTGCAAGAAGTCAGAGGCTGGATTGATATTCCATAAAAGGGAGGGGGTATAACTGATACTGCAATATTTAAGGAGGCACAACTGATAAAATCTCTATATTAAATGTACATAACATCTAATTTTTCAATTTTTTCTCATTTTTGTGGGGCAAGATGGGACCAACATTGTGGAGCATTGTCACGACCCCGATTCCCGGATCGTCGGATCCTCCCATAACCGGATCTGATTACTCAACAATAATTTATTCAACAATCACAACTAACATTCAGAAATAGACTGCAAATAAAAATACTCAAAAGGAAGTATTTCAACATTTTTCCATTCACAAAATATAGTTCACATGATTCATTGTCCTACTACAACCATTTACATGTACATCAGTGACGTGTCCGGAAATGTCGCAATTAAAATTAAGATCGAGTCGAGTCGTGCATTGTAGGCGGCAATCGGAAACGGTCATGAAAATAACCACACAAATATTAATCAATTTTATGAATGTGGTTTTATGTTTATTTTACTTGAGCAAGTCCCAGGTTGATCACAAGGAGGCAAAAGAACAACCTAGTGAGATGTCTATCAAAGTTCGTGTTCGATTTTCGAGGCGGTCTTTTTTTTTGGAATTTTAAATGTATTAAGGGATGCAAAATGCAGTTTTGGCCTATTTTAGGGACTAAAATGTAAATTGCATTCAACTGATCTCCGAAAAATATGAAACTTGGCCACAATGTAAAATACGATGAAATGAATGCACTGTAATTTTTTTGGAATTTTTGGATGCAATATGAATTTTTTTATGAATTTTTAAATGCAAACAAAATGAATTTCAATATTTGATTATAATAAATACTAAACCTACTTATTTTCAAGGATCAAAATTACCTGAGATCTACCATTAGGTGATGAATTTCAGAAAAATCCTAAACCTCAAAAATGTGGGGTCTAATACCTATTAAAATTCAAATACTGAAATATGCAAAATAATTTTTTCAGGGCAAACTATGCATGCAAATACAAATCTTTCTGGGCATAATGTTAAGCACAATTAACTCTACAATATGTGATTTTTCGAGAATTTTTAGAGGAACTGTTAATCTAATATGAGTTTTAGAGCAAGAAATGGGCAAACTATGTAAATTTTCACAAAATAATTAATTATTAATCAACCACTTCTCATAAAAATGCCCACAATATGTCAAACTGTAGAGAATTAATGGACAAACAAAAGGCTATTTTTGAATAAATAAATTAATGTAAAGAAGAGGTCCAAAACAGGGGAGTAACACAGGGATACAAATGCAATATAACATAAAATTATGCAGAACAAGGGTATATGCGTAAATACCTATAAAATGGGGGCTTTACTGCAAAATTACCAGAGGGCGTGTGCACAGCACGTGCCTCTGGTTTGGCGGGGGTTGAAGTACGATAAGGAGGAGGATCGAGGACTACCTTGCAATTTGCCCGAGGGGCACGTGCGCAGCACGTGACCCCCTGGGGTTGATGATACAGCTGGCGTCCCCCCACGCACATGCGGCTCACGTGCGGGGGGTCTCGGCCAACCGGCCGGCCGAAGGCGAGGCAGAGTTGCGGTCGGCGACGCGTGAAGCTCGGCAAAGCGGCGTGGAGACCAG
Organism: Ottelia alismoides; assembly: GCA_037367405.1. Lineage (NCBI taxonomy): Eukaryota > Viridiplantae > Streptophyta > Magnoliopsida > Alismatales > Hydrocharitaceae > Ottelia > Ottelia alismoides. The sequence goes on from JAZKJV010007447.1 coordinate 470,693, forward strand.
GTGTGGTGGAGCTCCGGTGTTGGCGGAGAAGGCCGATGAAGGTGGCGGCGTAGTGGCCGATGTCGTGGATGAAGGTGGTGGCGCGCGTCGAAGACGGCTGAGGCGTTGATGACGAAACGCTGGAGGCGGTTGTCGTAGTCGATGGCGGAGTGGGCGAGGTCGTGGATGTCGTGGTGGGTGGAGTAGTCGTGGCGTAAGGGCGTTGCCGAGTGGAGGAGGTGAACGACGTTGAACGGTGGTCGTAGTTGGTGATGGTGATCTGCGTGGGAGACGGAGGTGGAAGTAGCTCCTGGAGGAGCTTCGAGCGGAGAATGAAGTCGTGGGCTCGACGGCTTGCGGCCGGAGCTGGGGCAGTACGCCAAGAGGTGCTGCGACAGTGGCGCCAGCCACCGGACCTCGCCGAGGATGAGGGAGGCAACGATCTGTCACCTCGTCGCCCTCCCTATTCCTTATGCTGTCGGCGGATGAAAAGTTGGAGGAGGCGGCGGAGATTCTTTTATAGGTTGCGGGGTTTGGCTGGAGAAGGAAGGTGGCGGGTGGTGAGATCGGGAAGATTGGATTGAGGAAGGACATCGGCGAGGGGCGAGATACGCGGGTGAGGAATGGCGACGAGATCTGGAGGAGATCGGAGAGATGCGAGGCAGTGCGAGATCGGCGACGCAAATCACGGGTGACGGAGCTCCAAAAGGGGAAGGGAGGCTTGATGGGGAAGATGAGCAGTGGGCGTCCGATCGGCCGAGATCGGACGGCCACGATTGCAACACGTGGCAGGCAAAAGGGAGAGAGATGAGCACGTGCGACGCACGCGCGCCTATTTATATTTTTTATTATTTTTTATTTTTATTATTTTTTAATTTTTTATTTATAAAAACGAATTAATAATAGGTAAAAATGGCTGACACGTGGTGGCTCCAGGGGCGGCCACGTGTCAGCACCAGAAAATTCGGAAAATAATTCTTTTGTAAAATCGATAAAAATAGTAAATAACTTCGGATCAAAAATTTTCTTCATGAAAATTGCTCTTCTCGACGAGATCTACAACTTTCATGAAGACATCAAAATCAAAATCGATCATTTGCACCAAGTGATATTTTTGGGGTATCCCATGTACATAGAACTTGATTTTGGGGTTTTGTATTTTTTATGTCATTTCTAGATCAAATAAAAATCCAGAAAAAATCAGAAATAAATAAATACATATTAATCTAATTTTTTTTGGATTTTTATTAATTAATAAAATATGTACGTAAAATATTAGGCCAAAAACCGCTAAAATATACAATATACAAAAGAAGCCCAAAACCCAACTTTCACATATAAGCTCCGATTCACTTGAACTTGGTCTTGTTTTGAAGGTAATTGAATGTACATTAGTTCAAAAGTAAGTAGGATAAATCGGACATTGGATGAGGGAGATATGAGGGTTTTAGTCCAAAAATCTTAAAACTAGGGTTTGGGTTTTTGGTCCATTTATTTGGGTCAGTTATTTTTTTTGCATTTTCCCTTTATTCTTGTTAGTGAGATGTATACAGTAGAGGTGGTTTTGGATCATTCGGAGTTAGCATGAATGAGTTAAAAATCTGAAAAGTTATGCTATTTAAAGGTCATTTTTACTGAGATTTTTGGCTTCTTGTTTTGTGCAGAAAATTATGCTAAAATACAATTCTTATGAAATCATGCATAGATGCTAATTATGCAGAATAGATGCCGAAATACTGTTGATTTTAAGGGATTTGAGCTTAATAAATGAGATTTAGAGTGATGAATACGAGATTCATCATCCCCCTATACTTAAAGCATGCTCGTCCCTGAGCATCAAAAAGAAATGCCATGAAGTGAAATGAGATTGGGTTCCATATCAAGACCATGAGCTGAAGGTGAAAGTGAACCTAAACTCAACCTTTGGATTATTTGTGTGTCGGAACTTCTGTGAGACTTAGAATTTTAAAATCAACAATCCTTAAGTTCTACACATCATTTCTTACAGTTTCGGCTTAGAAGTCATCTTAGATCAATCCTCTTCCCAAAGCATACCCTATGAACATTGAATAACCGACTCTTGTGTGTGAAAGGTTTTAGCTCTTCCCACCCAGAATGCCGGACTACCGCGCAAACCTCCTCTCCAATAACTCGTCCTCGGGGAGTCAGGTATTTCCTTCTAAGGTCTGTCGCGTTGTGTTCACAATTGAATTGTGGGGAGAAGTTAGAAGAATGAGAAAAGAACTGGAGGGTGGCCAGTGTAGTCACCTCTCCTTGTGAAGATGGCCAGTGTAGCCGAGTCTCCACCAAGATCTGCTGGTTTCTTGAAGCTTGGACCTTTTTGGTCAGATTTTATTTGGTAGTTGCTTCTTTGTATTTGGAATTTTTGGTAGTTCTGCTTCGATCTTGTTTTGCCCCTACGGATATAGAATCTTTTTATTTCCGTACATTTTTGGGGTCTTAGAAAAAATTGTGCCCAGCCGTCCATCCCTTTTCTGAAGCTTTATTTCAACCAGTACTCCGGTCTTTAGATTTCCACGCTACTCGAAAAGAAACTTACACAGTCTTCCAACATACCATCTGAGTTGAGCTAAGTGCATAGTGCGAGAGTACAAATTAATTCTTTATTCCAGAGTTGTACCCAGAATGAAGAGACCATGTTGGACACTAAGAGTCAAATGCTGCACATTGTCATGTGGAACTCATAGAATTAAGTCAAAGACCTGAAGACTCTAAAATCCTATTTCTCGATGAAGTTCCTCTGAAAATTAGGTGGATTAAGGTCAAGTCCAGACCACTCTCGGTTTCTGCTCATATCTCGGTTCAAAACCCGATGACTTTTCACAGATGCAAATGAATGTGATGCTGGATGAAGTGCAGTATGTGGAATGCAGATACATTTTTCTTTTTTGATTTTTTTATGCAAGAATGAATAAGAAGCCATTTTTTTTCAAAAAATTTGGGCGTAGTCAGTGTTAGTAGCAAATCTCTTTTTTGTGTTGTTTTTGTTTTTGTTTTTGTTTTTTTGAATTAATACCCACCCGGTAAATACATATAGACTTACACGAAAGTACGAGATATGGCTAAAATATATACACAGTATATATACAGACCCCCCTATACTTAGCGAGTGTTGTGTCCTCAGAGCACAAGAAGCGTAAAGAAGACATAGCTCGGGCTAAGCGTAGGAGAGTAAAAATTTGATATACAATGGCCCGCCCCCTATACTTAGACTGAGAATAGTCTAAGTATAGAAGAAGAGCGCACAAAGAGGCTGTCGGGATATGTAAATGAGGAGAGTATATATGTGGGTGTCGGTCCCCCCTGTACTTAGGCTCTGGTCAGTCTAAGTATAAAAGAAAGGTGGAAATGGAGCGATCGGGAGAAAGAGTGTGATGTGGGAAAATGGTATATACAGATGGCATCAGTCCCCCCCCTATACTTAGGCTTTGGCCTAAGTAGAGGAAGAAGCTATACGAGGAGATCGATGTGGTCGGGAGGGAGGGTGGGTAGTCGATGATTAAGGCGGTTTACGGCTGATCTTCTTGTGAGCCTGTGGTGGGAGATCATAATGATGAGACGGAGATGAAGCATATGATTCCCCACCATTATCAGTGTCATCCTCAGAAAAATCATGATGGATAGTAGATGAAATATTTGAATCATATGAAAGATAGCCATCATCAGAGTTATCCTCAGAGGAATAGTATTTGAACGTGGACACACTCCAGATATTCATGTCTTTTTGTTTCTTTAATTGTTTCCTCAAAATTCGTTCCTTTTTAAGATCAATCGATTTGTCCTCAGATGAATATTCAAAAGCTCCGGTCTCAGTCAGCTCATAACAAATGATTCCAGTGTACTTGTGGACGGTAGGAGCATCTGCTTTGGATGAGTAATAATTAGGAACGAGAGTTGTCCAACGAGAATCGAATTTTGAATCCTTGCGAAGATATGGCTTTAGAGTTGCCGAACAGACTTCACTCATGTAGACCACTTTTTCCGGACCTGATGAGGGATCATCAACTGATTCCTCTTCCGAAAAGTTAAATCTGACTTTCTTTTTCTTGTTTCGTGAAGCTGTTGGTTCACTTGAGTATCCAGATGAGTAGCCATTAGGGTTCTTATCCTTGGTTGGTGTTTGGGCTGCATGTTTGTTCTTAGTCTCCTGAATGTTGGTGCACTCTCGATTTGGTAGGATTTGCTCAAGATAATCAGAGTAGGTTGCCACAGGGTGCGACCATGCATATGTCTCAGGATCATAGTAGAATGAGATCCGCGGGAATTGAAATATCGGGGAGAGTCTCTACATGTTCATTCTCAATTGATTTGATATTGGAGCATTCCTGTGTCAAGTTGATGTAATCCATGTAGTCAGCATAGGTTGACCCAGGGTGTGACCATGCATAAGTCTCCGGATCATAAGATTCATATGCTCGATTTTCCATGGAGAGCGCAGCTGGGAATGGAGCAGGGGGGAGATTCTTTAAACCAATAGTCTCGTCAATAACCGCTGTCTCAGGTGTAACTGCGGGGTAAGGCTCTTCTACCTCTTTAGGTTTGCGGTTGTTGTGGACTTTGAGGGTTGTCTCAGAAAATTGTGGTTTCTCAAAGACATGATCAGATCTAAGTGATTCCAATGCTGTAAAATTGATTTCCCGAGTCTCACAATCGATAATTGTCTTACACAATGCTAAGAATGGCTTTCCGAGAATAATTGGAGACTGGGTGAATTCTCCTTGATGCTCAATATCGATGATCGTGAATTCCATTTTGAGCGGAGCACCTTGGAATTTCATGATGACAGAAATGATTCCTCTCGACCATTTTATTGATTGGTCCGCTAATTGAACAATTCTCGTATTTTTCTAATCGGTCCGAGATTAAGTTCGTGAAACACAGAGGTCGGGAGGATATTGATCGGTGAATCGTCATCAATCCTTGCATGGGTGAAAATTGTGTCTTTGATTCTACAGTTGAATCTGGGCAACTGCTTCACTATGCGGCTCTTGATTTTTCTCCTCAACATCAAGGAGGAGGCCATTGATAAGATATGTCTTTCAGTTTTTGTTCTAATCCTTCCCGACTTTTTGTTCATTAATTTGTCCACTAAAAATTTTTAAGGTCGGGGAAGTGTTCAATGGCCTTTATGAAGGGAAGTTCAAAAATCAAGCGTTTTTCCAGTGCTTCCCGTACAATAGGATCCAAATTCTTCAGATCTTCCTCAGTTTCAATTTTTATGATCTTTTCTGGATTTTCGAATTTTTTGTAGTTTTTAAATATTTCAATTTTTTGATATTTTCTATGTGGTGTGGTGATGTGGTGTTTTCCATAGATGAGAAGGGGCATTGATAATTAGAGTAAGAGGCATGATCATTCCTAGGGGAATAGGAAGCAGAAGTGTTAATGTTAGAATTATCCCTAGGTCTATGAATATCCTCAAAATTTTCATCATGAGATCCAATCCTTTCCTCATTTATTTTTATATCCGAGCCGCCATAGAATGAGATTACTCGGTCGGTAAATTTTTGAAATTTATCCTCCATCAATTCGAATCTTGTTTTTATCCTCGAAACATTATTCTCAAAATTATGTTCATGATCAATCATGGGAGCAGTCGGTATGTGTTCAATAATTCCGTCTTCCTTTTTCCTGTATGTGGTAGGAGGAGAGTTTCTTACAATATCCATTATATGATCTTTATTTTCTGAAAATTTCTCCTCAAAAATCATGGAAGGAGGCTGCTCATGTGATCCATGCATGTGTACTTGATCTGAGTAGATATCAATCCTTTGATCATGATTGGTCAGATCTTGATATTGTGGAGTCAGCATATAGGGTTTATGTGTTTCTAGGAGGTCAATCCAGTTCTCTGTATGAGTATCCTGTCTAAAGAGGGGTCTGTCGTGGCCAATTTAACGCTAATGATCATTAAGTATATGTCTTTCCATCTGGATTTGGTTTCTCTGCCAGTCGTGAGACTCAAAGGGATTTTGAAATATTTCATTGGCGAGAAACTGAGAATAAGGCGGTACAGTCCAAGATGGTAGATGGTCATGTGCGGTCGGATGATTCGAGTAAGAATTCACTGAGATGACTGAATTTATTTGCGAGTGAAAGTTTCCCGCAAATGTTGGAGGATTATTGTTACGTGATTATATTGAAGTTTGGAAGAGTAAGTAGAAGTAGTTTATAATTTTTATGTGATATGATGGTATAATACAATATTTTTTGATGGAATTGATGATGGAGAATTGATTTATTTATTTTTAAAAAAATATATAAAAAGTAGGGCCCACGTATGAGTGATAAAGGGTGGGTTAAAAGAGGTAAACTCCCCAACCCCTCGTACCAAACGGCTCCTTAAGATTTCAAACCAAACAAGTGTTTTTAAAGAACAACCAGAGGTTCATCAATAATAACTCCAGAAGTGCATGTACGTATCTTCGCGTTGAACCCCATCCCCTATTTGAGTTGCGTAAATATGATCGATCTTATATGGGCAGTTATAAGTGAATCATTAATTATGACACCATATACTCATACACGAGTTATGTATTCTATTTTCTTAAGACATCCATACTTATTCCGACAAATTGTATATGACGTGGTATTATACATCTTCCACTTACATCTTTATTTTTATTTATTGATTATACAACATTAGCAACCTTAGTTTTTTTTGGGAAAAAATCAAAATTTAAAGGCATTTCCATGATTGTCGATTATATCCAATGGGATTAAACTTCGTCGAAATTCAGTCGAATTTCGATTTCGGTGGATAACCGAAATTCAACCGAAATGGCCTATATCGGCTGAAATTTGGGAGCTCTAGTTCAAAAAATATTTGAAATTTGACCGAAATTTCATTTCGGCCAGTCACCGAAACAAAACTGAAATCCGACATTTAAAGCCTTAATTATATCAAGTATTAGGCATTTCCATGGGCTGCTAGAGCGGGATGCATCATCTGATGTGGCTGTCTCTCGTGGAATTATCAACGGCATCGTGGATCTGTTTAGGATGTGACAGATGGCTTCCTTTACGAAGAGTGGTGCTGAGCTAGCATGCTTTTCTTTGGAAGGGTGTGCCGGGGAGGTGGCTAGGGAGCTTACTCCAAAGTTGCAGCAAGAATGTTGGGGTTACCTGATGGCGTTGATGGCTTATATGTGGCATGAATATTGACTTTCGTCAGGGCACTAGAAGAAATTGTAGATAATATGAGCGTGAATGTAGTCCCATTCTACTTGTATGATAGTCGTAAGACAATCGTATAGGGAATATCCGACTACAGGAAGTCGAAAAGGTGGTGGTCGTACTTGGAGAGCCGTAAAAATGATTACAACCACGTTATGATCGTAGTATTTGTTGTTAATAGGATTACCAGTGCATATATTAAACAGTAATACATCGGATCCAAATGAATTAACAGAGAAACAATACCGAATAGGATTACATTAAACGTATGTTTCCCAATCATTATCCGATTATAAAATGCAAACAGGAACCGATTAATAGAACAGAAACATAAACACGGGCATGATCCAGAAAGGGTAAAGCAATAAACATATTGCGGCAACCAAAATAAAATAAAGATCAGTTTAGAAGTCATCGAAGCGTCCATGAAATGGACTGTCCTTAGAGAAGATATCGCCCCCACAATACCGGTGCGTAAGGTACTGGCGATCTGCTCACAGGATACAACGGCTCACGATCGTCGTCGACGCACACCAACGGGATCGTCCTCGATTGTACCTCAGAGAACTGCAGCCGAGAGAGGAAGAACCAGAGAGAGAGACGGCGTGAGAGAGGTTTTTCTTGCGAGTAAAGAAAAACCACGTCGGGTGAGGGATATATATAGAGGGTCTCGCGTGCCCTAGCGCGCGGTTACCTTTTATTTCCGAAAACGCGTCCCGAAAACGCAGCCTTTCGGATCCCAAAATCGCGCCTATAATGGCGAGTTGAATTCCCATTTAAGTCGACTTACCAAATTAATCGTGTGATTAATTTAATCGACTTATTAAATGAAAACCGTAGCAAAAGTATCGAGATCCGAGATCCGAATTGACTTTCCCGAGCCTGAGCCCGAGCCCGAGCCCGAGCCCGAGCCGGAGACGGAGCGGAGCACACGCGCGTGCGTGTGTGGTCCTCCATTCCTCCTCTCTACTATTGCTACAAGAGCTTGGGGTGTGGACTCATATATAAGTCCACCAAAAGTTTAGTTCTCCATGGTGTGGTATTAAATTTCCACCCAAACATTCCATATTTCAAATTTGGGAATTCCCAACTTTCCCTCCAAAGCATTTGGTTTCCCAATTGAAACCAAATTGTTTTCAATTGTAATTACATAGACTTTCCAATTAAAGTCTAAATACAATTTTGAATACAACAATCCCCCACGAATTCATCAATTTGAAAAAGAGATTCAAAAGGAATTAAGAGACTTCTTTCGGCTGACCACACTTTGCTTTTAGTAAAGGTAACTTCCGGTTTGAACCTCTACCTAAGTTTACTACTTTCACTTTAACATGAACGAAGTAAACTACGTCTTGAACTTCAGACCTTAGTGTTAATGTATACGGTAGAAACAACAAAGTGTTGTTCTTGGTATAATCTTCATGGTTGGTGTTTTTAAAGGCCATGCACCATTATCCTGTTTCATGAGTGTGTTCAGAAAAGACCCTCTTCCTTTAACTGCGGCCCACAGTAACACTCACATAGGTGGCGTTCTCCAAGGATGCACTGCTAACATCCTGCCCAAAGGCTTGAACTCATTCAGAGCCTACGCTCTTCCTAAACTTGCAGCTTAAATGGCACTCAGGCTTCCAGGGATAAGACACTCATGCTTACGCATTAAAAATTAGAGTGCCAACCAGTTCTCCAAAAAGCTTGTTATTACCACATTGAACCTACTTTGTGGGATCTCCACTCAGATAGGTTGGGTTGCTACTGTAGAGGAACTCTCAATGGGTCTCAGTCTCATCCCAAGCCTAGACTTCAGGACTAAAGATCTATCAAGTCCCTTAGTCAACGGATCTGCCGTGTTGTCTTTGGATCCAACAAAATCCACAGCCAACACTCCTCGAGACACCAAATCCCTTAACGTCTTAAGTCTGATTTGTATGTGTCTCCTTGTTTTCTGATTGAACTTTGAACTCTTGATCTTGGCAATTGTGGTCATATTATCACAATGTACCGAGATCGCAGGAATAGGCTGACCTACCATGGGAATTTCGGACAGAAGTTCCCTTAACCATTCAGTCTCAATTCCAGTGTTGTCCAAAGCACACAGCTCGGCCTCAAAAATGGATCGAGCTAGAATGGTCTGCTTCACAAACCTCCAGGAGACTGCACCGCCTCCAAGGGTAAATACATACCCTGTAACACCATTACTCCCAGACTCCTCTATTTTCCCTATCCAGCTTGCATCATTGTATCCTTCTAGTACAGAAGGATGTCTACCATAATGCAAACTAAGGGAAATAATTCCCTTCAAGTACTTCAATACTCGATCCAGAGCCTCCCAGTGAGTACGGTTAGGACAACTAGTGTATCTACTTAGCTTTACAATCGAGAATGAAATATTAGGTCTCGTACAATTTGCAAGATACATTAAACTTCCTATCACTTGTGAATACCTTAGCTGAGCTACAGGTACTCCACTTTTATTCTTAAACATCGTTTTGCATGAATCAAAAGGAGTGCTTATAGCTTTGCAATCTTGATATCCAAATTTCTCAAGTACCTTCTCAACATAGTGAGATTGAGAAATTACAATCCCATCAACTGACCTTGTCAGTTTGAGACCCAAGATCACATCAGCAACACCCATGTCCTTCATCTCAAACTTGCTACTCAAGAAAGCCTTAGTCTCATTAATAATCCTCATATGTGATCCGAACAACAATATGTCATCAACATATAGGCACAAGACAATACACTTATCACCTTTCACTTTCGAATAGACACACATATCGGATTCATGAACCTTAAAGCCACATGATAAAATGGTCTTGTCAAATTTTTCATGCCATTGCTTTGGTGCTTCTTTCAATCCGTAAAGGGATTTGACAAGCTTACAAACCTTTCCCTCATTCCCAGGAGTTATAAGCTCATCCGGTTGATCCATATAGATCTCTTCCTTAAGATCGCCATGCAAGAAAGCGGTCTTTACATCCATTTGGTGGATAGAGAGATCATATACAGATGCCAATGCTTTGAGCATCCGAATTGTGGTCATCCTAGTCACAGGGGAATATGTATCAAAATAATCGATACCTTCCTTTTGCCTAAAGCCCTTGGCAACTAATCTGGCTTTGTATTTTTCAATTGATCCGTCAGGTCTAAGCTTTCTCTTAAACACCCACTTACAACAAATGATAGAGCACCCTTTGGGTAAGTCAACCAACTTCCAAGTCCCATTAGCCATAATGGAATCCATCTCAGATTTGATGGCTTCCTTCCATTGTTTTGCTTCAGATGAAGCCATGGCTTCCTTTTAACTTGGGGGATCACCCTCGATCTGGTAGATAGGCAACGAAGTCGCTACCCAGATCCTTGTCTATCCGAGGTCTTTTACTCCTCCTTGGTTCAATCTCTTCAGAAAAATCATTGGGTTCAGGTTGAGTCTCAACCCCCACATTCGATATCCTTTCCACTTGATCTGGAATAGATCCTGATGTAGAGGCGCCCTCAATGGTCAGATTCTGAGGAATCCTAGTCTTCAACGGAAAGACATCCTCAAAGAAGGTATCATCACGGAGTTCAACAATAGTGTTGACATTTATGCCCGGTATCTCGAAACGAATTACCAAGAACCTATATGCATAGCTATTTTCTAGGTAATCTAAGAAGACCGCATCAACAGTTTTAGGACAAGTTTTTTTCTCTTGTGTTCTGGGACTAAAGCCTTAGCGAGACAGCCCCACACTTTGAGATATCTTAAACTCGGTTTCCTATTTCTCCAAAGTTCAAAGGGATACTTTTCCATATGTCTTGGAGGCACTCTATTCAGAATATGGCAAGCTGTATTCAAGGCTTCTCCCCACATATAGGTTGGAAGTCCAGAACTTTGTATGAGAGCATTGATCATGTTAGTTAAGGTTATATTTTTACGTTCTGCTATCCCATTTGATTGTGGTGAATATGGGGCCGTAACTTCATGAACTATGCCAAAAGATTTGCACTGTTCATCAAATAAGTTAGAGGTATATTCACCTCCTCTATCTGACCTAAGGCGTTTAAGCACTTTTCCTATTTGTGTCTCAGCCTCATTCTTAAAGATAAGAAATTTCTGTAAGGCTTCATCCTTTGTTTTCATTAGATATACATAACGGTATCTACTGCCATCATCTATAAAGGTGATAAAGTATTTCCTATTGTCTCGGGTCAACACACCATTAAACTCACAGATGTCTGTGTGCACTAGATCCAAGATCTCACTATCTCTAGAGACAGACTGAAAAGACTTCCTAGGTTTCTTTACTTGCACACATATTTCACATTTTTGAGTTTTATCAAATGTGTGTTTAAGGATCAACTCTAAATTCATTATTCTTTTAATCGAATTTAGGTTTACATGTCCCAATCTACCATGTCACAGATCACAAGATTCTAGATTATTCACAACATGAGACACAGAACTAGAACGTTCAGCATTCAAAACATTCATTTCATTTATGTTTACTGAATCATATCTAATTCTAAATAACAAATCAAAGTCAACCAAATAGCCTTTTCCATAAAAAATTCCATGTCTCAGAATGACAACTTTATTACATTTAAAATTTAACTCAAAACTATTTCTAACTAAGATAGAGCCAGATAACACATTCTTCTTGATGTTAGGAACATGCAGCACCTTGTGCAATGTCCAGACACGTCCAGAGGAGAACCTCAACTTGACTTGTCCCGACCCTAGCACCCTGGCTGTAGAATCGTTCCCCATCTTCACAGTCCCACCACTGCAGGTCTGATAAGAAGAAAACAACATTCTGTCAGAACATATATTTACATTGGCTCCCGTATCCACGAGCCACTCATTTGGATTATGGATATAGTATAGTTCAGGTTTTACAGAGACATACCCCTCACTAACCCCAAGTCCCATAGTGATCATGTTTACTTGTGAACTCCCGTCTGTAGTCTTAGGTTGAGCCTTCAAGGACGGACAGTCCTTCTTCCAATGGCCAACATGATTACAGTGCCAGCAGGGTTTATTCTTTACCTTTTTCTGGATCTTGCCCTTTGGTTTCATTTTATTGTTATTAGGACCCTTTCCCTTCTTATGCTTGCCCTTCGAGGTCATGAGATTGACCTTAGCCTGAATATCAACAGGAAGCACATGTTTTTGTTTCCTGTGTTCCTCCTCTATGGCAATTGCCACCATCAAGTCATCCATAGAAAAATCTTCCTCTTTCTATGTTTCAGGGTCATACCGAAGTCTTCCCACGACTTGGGGAATTTTTTTATGATGCACATAACCTGAAACTTCTCTGGAAGTTTCATTTCGGCATCCTCTAAACCATGGAGCAGGAGTAAAAACTCGTGTGCCTGTTCAGAAAAAGACTTCCCTTCAGCCATGGAAAACTTAAAAAATTTGGCCACGGAGTATTTCTTAATACCGATGTCTTCGGTGTTATACTTCCGATCCAAGTCTTCCCATAGCCCCTTCGTAGTCTGCGTGGATGAACAGTATACGTCAAACAACGTGTTGGACAGAGCCAACAAGATGCAACCATTACATATACGGTCGCGTTCCTTCCACGCAGATTGCGCCTTATGGCTATCGGGTGAGGGGTTTTCCGTTTCCACCATAGGACAGTCGATTTCAAGCATCGAGATTAACCCTATGGTGGTTAACCAGATCTTCATGCGTTGTTGCCAACGCTTAAAATTCTGTCCATCGAATTTTTCAGGCATACCCATCATATCTACCCTTGGTTTAAACATTGTTTCCGACATTCTAGAATCGGTTCGGGATATCTTCTCTAAGATTGTTGTTAATAGGATTACCAGTGCATATATTAAATAGTAATACATCGGATCCAAATGAATTAACAGAGAAACAATACCGAATAAGATTACGTTAAACGTATGTTTCCCAATCATTATCCGATTATACAATGCAAACAGGAACCGATTAATAGAACAGAAACATAAACACGGGCATGATCCAGAAAGGATAAAGCAATAAACATATTGCGGCAACCAAAATAAAATAAAGATCAGTTTAGAAGTCATCGAAGCGTCCATGAAATGGACTGTCCTTAGAGAAGATATCGCCCCCACAATACCGGTGCGTAGGGTACTGGCGATCTGCTCCCAGGATACGACGGCTCACGATCGTCGTCGGTTCACACCAACAGGATCGTCCTCGATTGTACCTCAGAGAACTGCAGCCGAGAGAGGAAGAAGGAGACATTCGTCCGTGAGAGGAAGAGAGAGAGACGACGTGAGAGAGGTTTTTCTTGCGAGTAAAGAAAAACCGCGTCGGGTGAGGGATATATATAGAGGGGCTCGTGTGCCCTAGCAAAAGTATCGAGATCCGAGATCCGAATTGACTCTCCCGAGCCCGAGCCCGAGCCCGAGCCCGAGCCGGAGACGGAGACGGAGCGGAGCGGAGCGCGCGCGCGCTTGTGGTCCTCCATTCCTCCTCTCTACTATTGCTACAAGAGCTTGGGGTGTGGACTCATATATAAGTCCACCAAAAGTTTAGTTCTCCACGGTATGGTACTAAACTTCCACCCAAACTTTCATATTTCAAATTTGGGAATTCCCAACTTTCCCTCCAAAGCATTTGGTTTCCCAATTGAAACCAAATTGTTTCCAATTGTAATTACATAGACTTTCCAATGAAAGTCTAAATACAATTTTGAATACAACAGTATTCTCATATTGTGTGAGCACGGTGGTCCTCTGTTCTCGTAATTGTTGATTGTTGTATATTAAAAAATGCACAAAATACGACTACACAGGAGACTACACGTAGTCGCATTTTCTGATACCAAAACAAAAAAATTATCACATTTTCCAATTTCGCGCTTCTTTCGTGATTACATATACATGTACATGCATATAAAACTTATATATGTAGAAGAATATACTAATTCCATATAATCTACATTCGCATTCACAATCAAGAACAAGTATACCCGCATTCATAATCAAGCATCACAAGGTGTTCCACATTCACATACGCTACAACACAATATATCACAAGAAATTGAACTCAGAAGAATAATGTTAATGACAAAGAGTTATAAATACTAAAACATATGTTACGCAGTACTACGGGCCATCGAGTGGCAAATCATTCACTTCTTCCATCGCCATTTTCTTTCATTCTCTAAATTTGACTCTTCCTCTCTACGCTCTCCTCTGCCCTGACATCCCACTCGCAAACAATGACTTCGTGACTCACCGACTGCTACATCGCGACCCTACATTGCTCATCATATTCATTGTTGTCCTCGTCCTCGTCACTCCGATCATCATGATGGTTGACGCGCTTCTTTCCACCCGAGGAGTACTACTATATTTTTAAAAATACATTAGTAATTCTATCATTCAATAATAAATAAAATATGATATATGTAATTACCAGACTATGAATCAAGATTCTAAGACATTTAGTCTGTTCTCCACCACACTCATGAAGTTCGAAATGTGATCAATGTTGGTGGATATCCTACTAATTTGTATCGGACGTGCCACATATGATTGTATATTGCGATGGTAGGGGACCACACATAACCGTGGCAAATGAAGTATCGTAACTAGACTCCGACGAGAATTTAGGGTGGAGCTCCTCCAAGGCCTGCCGACAGGTGGGGCCAACATATCGTCCATCGATCACCTCCTGTCAGACATTGGCATCAAATAGCGGACAATCCTTGTTAGAAAGTAAGCCATACTTCTCCGCGAAAAGCTCATCATAGCGATCATGTATGTTAAAAACACCTTTTAACACTATACACTTAAAGTTTCTACTCAAAAATTAAAAGGACTATGAAAATACAAGAAGCACTCACTGTCACAGCTTGGGCTTCTTATGTAGACCACTGATCGTCCCACATGTGAGTCTTCGCCTACCTTTCTCTAAGTAATGGTTCACGTTGGAAGGCGCATGTTGTCACAATATAAAAATGAACACCACTATTAACACGTGTCTGTTCACGTTATCGCTCGCCATTAACATTTAAAATGAAGTAGACTGATATTGTATTGTATGAATGCTTACCAATTCAGCCCTTGCTACCCCAAAACTCTTGACACCACTATGAGATTTATTCTCTTCCTCCTGTGTTGGTTCTTCCTGTAAGAGAATGTCTTCCATAATCTTCAAAAGCGAAACATCATAATATCGACTCCATCTGTTTGGAAGCAGATAAAGAAAGGATGTCAAACATTAAAATAACAAGAGAAAATTAATATTTAAAGGTTTTCGAAAATGCACCAAGATAGAAAGAATTCTTTAACCATCTCCCAATTAACCTCCTCTCCAGCTTGATAAATGCAGCTTTTCTGGCCCTGTAAATGCTATCTGTAATCATGTTGTTGGCCAGGTGAGTCAGAGAGATACAAAACATCTCTTGAGTATGATCCGAACGGATGTCATAGGTGTTTTACATTTTAAATACATTTTTATCAAACGTAAACGAGTCAAAAGAACTCTGAAACATATACGGATAAACTACTTACATAAACACCATTGATGGAGTATGGCAGAGTTCCAGGGACTTTGTTGCAATTAACCCCTCCGCGTCTGCAGATCACGTGGGGTTGGGCTCTTCTTAGAAATTAGTGGATCTCTGAGGGGGCTTCTCGCAAAAGTTCCAAGCGGCCATGTGTCCCTTGGTGGCTGACGGCGGCTGGCGTGGCGAGGCGGGGCTCTTCGCGTTGTGGTCGTGGACCAGACGAGGGAGGAAGCGATGGTGATCCCGTCGATGAAGTCAACTCCTGGCTCCAGCCAGAAGGCGTCGATGAAGCACTCGACGAAGTGGACGGAGGTGCGGTGTGGATAGTCGAAGAAGAACAGAGGTCCAGTTGCGGTCGTTAGCGTAGGTGCTGCTGGCGGTGGCTTCGACCTGGAGCAGAGGATGCGTCGGGGAAGAAACTTGGTGGTGGAGCATTGATATCGACTTGAGGTGCAGCAAACACGGGCAGAGGAGGCTGAAGGAGGTTGTTGCGTCCTTGACTCAATGACCGAAGTCGGAGCGATGCAGTCAAGAACGGAGGTGTGGTGGCTCGAGCTTCTACGGCCGAAGAAGGCTGGATCTCACCCCATGCCTGAGAGCGCACCGCAGATGTCACCTCCGGTGTGGTGGAGTTCCTTCGACATGTTGTGAATCGACGGATGAAAAAGAAATAGTGCGGCGAAGTTCTTAAGTAGGGCGCAGGCTGGTGATCAAATCAAGAAGGTAGTCGGCAGGGTTTTCAGGAGGTGATCGGGGAAGACTCCATTTGAGGATTTGACGAGATTCGAAGGATTAGAAATGGTGGTAATCTGATTGGTATGAGGGGCATCGTGAGATTGTATAGGCCAAAGAGGGAAGGTGGAGATGGGATGAGGATCTAACGGGGAAGTGACAGATGCGCTCGGTTTGGAAGGTGGCGGAGAGACGAGCAGCGGCGGAGCTTGCGAAGGGAAAGGAAGGTGGAGGTGAAGCACGTGCAGGGCGCGCGTGCAGGAGGCACATGCAGCTTTTTATTTTTATTATTTTTTATATATTTTTCAATTGTTTTTTAAATAAAATAAATTCTAAAATATCTCCAAAAATGGATGACACGTGGCAGCTCTAGGAGCTGCCACGTATCAGCCTTAGAAAATTCAAAAAATCAAATATAAAAGATAAAAAAAATAAATAGCATATGATCTTGGATCGAAAAAGTTTCTTCGTGAAAGTTACTTGTCCCGACGAGATCTACAACTTTCATGAAAAGATCAAAGTCAAAACATGTCATTTGTGCAAAGTGATATTTTTGAGGTACTCTATGTACATAGAACACCTTGATTTCTGGGTTTTATAAAAAAAATTATTTTTAATCAAGATGAAAATATGAAAAAAATATGATAAAATCAAAGATAAATATTTACATACTAATGTAATTTTTTTGAATTTTTATTAATTAAGAAAATGAAGAAATAAAATAAAATACAAAAATGACAACTTTTATATAGATCGTTAGTGAAGACTCGGACTTTGTTAGTTTCTTTGATTTTAAGATCATTTTGGATTTGGATTTTTGCGAATTTTAATAAAAATTTCGTCAAAGAAAATAAATGAAAAATAAATATAATAAAATGAGTTAATTATGTACATAAAATAATAGGTCAAAAACTGCTCAAAAACAAAATGTACGAAAGAGGCCCAAACCCCAACTTTCACATATGAGCTCTGATTCACTTGAACTTGGTCTTGTTTTGAAGGTATTTGAATGTACATTAAAAGTGAGTAGGATCAAATCGAACATGGTAGGAAGATATCGATGTTTTAGTTCGAGAATCCTGGAAATAGGTTTTTAGTTTACGGTCCACTTATTTATGTTAGTGATTTTTTTGTATTTTCCATTTATTCTTGTTAGTACTACGTACAAAATGGATGTGGTTTCAGGTGATTTGGAATTAGCATGAATTAGTTAAAAATCGTGGAAGTTAGGATATTTTACAGGTCAATTGAGCTGGGATTTTTGGCTTCTTATTTTATGCAATAATAAGTGATAAAATACAATTATTATTTATAAATGCATGAATGCTAACTACGCAATATAATGGATAGAATGCGGATCATTTTGGGGGATTTTGAGATCAGTGATGAATCAGAGATTCATCAGGCATTACTCCCCAAAATGTATTGCACACACCACTTATTGTGTAGGGTCACACTTCACCTAGTGTGAAAGGATGCATATATGTGAATGAACTTTTGTACAATTCCGTGTAATATCCTAAATCACAATCTACAAGATGGGCTTATCTAACAAACACATATTAGATATTTACATTCAAATAAAATTGTGATTACATCGCAAACAAAATTAAGTATTGACATCAAATAACAAGAGTATTAAACATGTGATCATTCAAAATATTAATTACACTAACTCATATACACAAATATAAGAACAAACACTGACCCCAACACTTACACAAACTCACACGTATATACAAACACGAACACACACTCCAATACACACATACAATTTGCATTTTAAAATTACATATGAGAACAACATTACGTATTACAAAAAAAAACATATTACAAAATCTATTTAATTCAATCTAGTAAGATAGAACCTGTTAGGTATTTCAACAAACACCTATAATGCATTTGAAATTAAAAAGATCAAATACAATCATTACTCAAAACAAAGTTTAATCTAATAGATGGCAAAGTTAAAAGATAAGAAATAAACCAAATAAACAAGAGATTAAGATGGGGGAGACTCTTGTCGGTGGCTGGATATGGAGAAGAAAGGTATCCTCTCCAACGGCAGGAAGGCTGAGAGGATGGCGTCGGAGATGGGATGCGGCAGAGGAGGAAAAGGCCAAGAGAGGAGGAGAGGGCAGGTCAAGGTGGAGGAAGGAGAGGGTGTTGGAGAGGGAGGAGGTCAGACAGATCTAGGGCTTGGAGAAGGAGGAGGTCGGGCACGCAGGGAAGGTTTTGGGTTGAGTAGAGAATGAGGCTATATTCTGAATGATCACTCCGTTTGGCGGGCTGCGCGACTACAAATACGATCACATTGTGATAGCATATTGAGGCATCAAATCGCATGCCTCAACTTTATAGTCACATAATTAGTATGTGACCAATAGTTGGGAAAGGCTCGCATTTGTTGTTGCAATCACATTCCCACTATTAGTGGTCACAATGTCGTACTAGTAAAACATCACATTTCTTGTAGTGGGGGAATGGACTCCTACAACGATGTTGCAACAAAGTTCCCATAAGGCCGGTGGCAATGGGGGATCCATGGAGCTTGCGCCTAATAGTGAAGTATGAGTTTTTAGAGGAAAAGGAGACTGGTGCAGAGGTCACGTGTGATATTAGGGACATGGATAACTCTCAAACTTCCGCTGACAACCCTAGTGACTTGCCATCAGGCTAGGGTGGCAAGTTGCGTGGATTTAAGCTGGTGAGAGTCTCCCCCTTGGTTGTGGAATAAGGTGCATCTCATGGAACGTCAGGGGTTTGGGCCATCTAGACAAGAGGAGGATTGTGGGTTCCGTATTGGGAAATTGGAGAGCGGATGTTGTTTGCCTTTTGGAGATGAATATTGAGAGATGGGATACACGAGTCTGGCAGTCCATTACTAGGTTACGTCTATCTAACTTCAGGATAGTTCCTTTACTTGGCGCTTCTAGAGGAATCCTTGTGGGTTGGAGTGAACCTATTTGAGCTAATTGATGATGTTCACTTTGTCAATCCCTATAGGTGGTTTTGCATTGTCATTCGGATGGGTTACGAATCACAATTCCTCCTCTTCAATGTATATGGTCCATCCCCCACTTTGGGATTAGTTGAGGATAGTTCATGATAGATTTTCAGAGCTACCATGGCTAGTTGGGATGAGTCAAGGTTGTTCACTTGTGGCATTGTCCTTCGATGTGTGGATGACACTAGTGTACAGAGAATGTTACGAAGGTCCTTATACTATTTGGTTTGGTCTCTAGCAGATTAATTATGCAAAGTCCACGTTTGTTCCTCTTGGGATGGATGAAGCAGTGATTAAGGCGTGTACTGCGGTGCTTGGAACCCAAGCGGGTTCTCTTCCTATCAATATCCTAGGTCTTCCTTTAGTGGGTGGATGCCTGAAGCAGAGTAATCGATTGTTGTTAATTGAGAAGATGGAGAGGAAACTCACGGGCTGGCGTGGGACTTGTCTTTTGAGAAGTAGACACCTTATTCTCTTTAAGACAGTCCTTTCAGCAATTCCACTTTCCTTCCTCTCTTCTAAACTGCTTTCTATTGGGGTTAGAGACATTAGAAAGTTGATGCCTATATTGTTTGAGGCATGGACAAATGACATCAGTGGGATGACTTTTATTAGTTGGAGAATTGTGATTTTGGAGAAAAGGAATGGTTGGATGTGATTTTGGAGAAAAGGAATGGGAGAAGCCTTGAGGATATAAATCATGTGGTGTTGACGAAGCGAATTGCATGCATTTAGGGTGACAATGACGACTTGATGACTAGGGTGTTGAGATCTTTTTATGGAGTCTCGAGTCTCCATTGACTTTTCTTGGCAGGAGGGTATGATTTGTGCCCCTCGCTTCTAAAAGGGTGTTGCTCCATTCTTACTTCTTGTATCGCGTTTCTCCGAGCCGATGTTGGGGGATGGAAATGGCTTTTTCCTCTGGATTGATGATTGAAGTTGTCATGGTGTATTATGTGATCATTTCCCCCTCTTGTTTGGATTGACCTAGAATAGTGTGGGATCTGTCAATGAAGCATGAGACAACTATATATGGTTCTCACTCTTTCTCTCTGGCTTAACTAATCATATGGTGGATGAGTTTACGATGCTTTTAGGGGTGACGAAGAGGTCAACGACCCCCACAACCAGTTGCAACCACTGGGCATGAATGGACGGACGCTCCTTCGTCAACAAAGCTTACAAGGTTATTTATGAGATTTCAGTTTTTGACCTAGGCATTATCTCCTCAAGTGATATACATATCTGTAAATGGAGGATTACATTACGAAGGGGTACTAATCGAATCGAATACCTTCGAATCCATCAGGATTCAGATTCGATTCATTTTAAAAAAATTTAGTCCGAACTCGAATCAAATTTTAAACGAATTTGTTAACTCAAGTTCTGATTCAATTCACTTTTTTGGAATTTAAAATATTAACTCTTATATAAATTATTTATATAAAGAATATTGTAATTATAAAGATCGTATTTTATAATTCTATTTTGTACTATATACTATTAAGATAAGTTTAAAACTATATAATTGAGGTAGATATCCAACCGATTATATATAATGTATAAGAATACCTAAATTTTATTGATATTGCATGTTTTTGGCAATTTAAATTTAGTTTTTTTTATGAAGAAAGAAATATATATATATATATATAAAGTATAATTATATAAGTCTTACTAAAAGGATAGAATATTATTGATAAAAAAGTTGAACACATTATATATATCATTGTATGTTCAAACAAGACAAAACCAATCTCTTATAGAAAATCTATACTCTATACTAAAGCTGGGTATTTCACCCAGCTCTAGACACTCCTCTTCTTTCTTTCACCCAAAATACAAACAAATGGCGCTTTTGTCTCCCCTTCTGTTCTCACGTCAACTCCCTGATGATGAGGCATTGCATGTGCTCTCTCCTCGCCTC
Source organism: Ottelia alismoides (assembly GCA_037367405.1). Classification (NCBI taxonomy): domain Eukaryota; kingdom Viridiplantae; phylum Streptophyta; class Magnoliopsida; order Alismatales; family Hydrocharitaceae; genus Ottelia; species Ottelia alismoides. The sequence continues at coordinate 492,036 of JAZKJV010007447.1, forward strand.
TTCATGCGGTAAATTCCTATATTTTAGGTTTTTTCTCACATTTTTCTCTTTCCTTCCCAATTAATTCTTTTTCAATAGCTCTTTCTCTCTCATTGACATACAAGTTATTATTTCAAAAAAATAACTTTTTACAACCATACCATGTTGTAAACTATTAATGTTTATATTAATCATATTATACTTAATAATTTATACCGCATTCATTAGCGTATTTTTAATTCTTTTACACTTACATCCTCACATTTTTACCTTCTATGTTTTTAGTCATTGGAGGTAGTTTTTTTTATGTAATAACTTCATCATCTTTATTTTTCCTTTATTACATTTGTGGCTTATTTTCTATAATTAGTTAAAACTTTAAAAATTATACTCATAGGCATATCCTTAAAATTTCTTCAGATAAAATTTTTTTCCAAAGTACGCACTACATATACGGTCACGGTTAATTTCAGCAGGTTGATTATTACAAATAATCAGATATTTGAAACATATTGATTTTTTAAAGGAAAGTGCGTAAAAGGAAAAGAAATATTTATATTTTCAAATATGAAAAAAATAATTTGAGAATAAACCTATATAGAAAAGCCTTAAGGTTATATACCACATAAATCTAATTATACAAAGTAGACTCATTACAATATTTGGATGAAGGGTGAATTTTGGTTAACCTCTATTTAGAAGAATATATTTTGAATCTATGCATGAATATATACAATTAAGGTGAATATTACTAATTAAAGTATGTGTATTGTAAAATACATTTTTTATGATTTAAACATCAAAAATAGTTTTCAAAGTAAATTGAAACGTCCAAGTTTATATATTATATATATGACATCCAGTGAATTTTGTCGAATACATTATTTGCATTATAAGTTACCAATTTTACTAATAAAGTATTTGTATTGTAAGAAAATACCGATCAATTTAAAAGGAAACGTCTTAATGGTGTACACTATGTGTGTGTGTGTATATATATATATATATATATGTCATCAGATGAATTTCTTAAATATATTATTTACATTATAAGTTACCCATCACAGAGTTAAAATTTTAAACATGTTAAAATATTAAAAAATTGAAAATAAATTGCATATAAACGAGATGTACATCAAATAACATCGCCCTTCAACGAAATGTATAAAATATCTATAAATTATATAAAAACCCAGCTTTCAATGTGATTTTTCAATATATATATATATATATATATTTAGCCCATTGCATCTATAATTACTATACAACCAAATATTATATTATCTGTACTATAAAAATACATTATATATTTAATTAATAGTTTAACCTATTATCATCGTTGTAAAAGAATTTAAATAACAAATATTTCCATATCTACTGTCACCACTGTAGTAAACTTCAAACCATAAATTCACATGTGAATTCAATTGGATGAACATGTATCAATATTAGGGATAATAAAAGAGGAAATGAAGAGAAAAGTTTAGATGAAAATTTTATTGATCATATTTTACTCTAACAGATACTGTGTGGAAATAGCATATATTAGTGATATTATCTAGCATAGTATAATCGTAAAAAAATGTAGATTTAAACGTAAAATTCTAAAAACAAAGAATACATTAACCGTTCACCCAGTTTCTTGATTGAATCCCAGTCGGGTCCTCCTGCCGTTCCTAACTCGGCGGGAGTTCGTCCCCCCGAGCTTGTTTGGTTGCAAGGTTGGACAGGGTTGGGTTGGGTGAATAGTAATCTGTGAGGAGGAAGTACGCTTGTCAATAGTAAACAGGGTTGGGCCAAACCTGCCCAACCCTGCAACCAAACAGGCCCAAACTTCGCCGCCTCCCACAACGCCCCACTGCATCTCTTCCCACAACACCACAGCCCCATAGCCTCTCGCCCAGTCTGGTAAGCATCAGCGAACCTTAAAATTTCGATCGTTCTTTCTATCGTTTTTTCTATCCTCTATATGGTTATGTGCGGTGAGGAAGCTTGTGTTTTGGACTAGAGTTTCTGATCTTGCAATTGAAGACAAACCCTTGGCTGTCTGAGCGCACACCGGATCATATTTTTGTTTAAAATTGTTTATTTTGTTTTTTTATTTCTGATTGGATTTCTCGAGAAGATAATCTTTTTGCCGTGAGATCAACGAGAACACGTTTTCTAGATTCCGACAGAACATGGTTCGCTTCAATCCCTTCTTTTCTCAATCTTTTTTGTTTTTGTCCATTATCCCTGTGGATCAACATATTCATAGATCTTGTGTAAACTTAGAATATTTTCGAAGCAAAAAGTCATTTTATCTTGTCGCGACTTGTCCCGCTAAAGCTCAAATTCTCCGTTTTATTCGTATGCCTTCCGGCATGAAATGAACAACAAATCAATGATGACAAACTTCAGGTTTGTTTCTCAACATTCGCAGTGCCGCCTAAGGGTGCGTTTGGTTGGCGGGTTAAGGTGGGTTAAACTGGTAAAAGGTAACCTGTTTTTGTGTTTTGGAGTTTGGATAGAGGATTAAACTGGGGTGGGTTAGAAGTAGGTTTGGGTTGATATTATTTTATTGGAGTTTGAAAAAGTAAGCAGTTATTGTGATGTGATTGTATTGAAGTTTGGAAAAGTGAATAGAAGTGGAGTAGTTTATAATTTTTATATGATATGATGATATAATATATTATTTTTTGATAGGATTGATGATGTAAAATTGATTTATTTAATTTTTTAAAAAAAGGAATAAAGTGGGACCCGCGGAGAGAGAGGGAGATGTGGGTTAAGGGGGGTAAACCCCCCCAACCCGCGGGTAAACTGGTACCCGAACGGGGCCTAAGAGCTTTCGCTTCGCCAGGCTTGAGAACTAATGCTGCAATGATCCTTCCTTGGATGTCTGAGATTATGAAGACAGTTTAAATGAAACTAGAATAAAGCCTTTTAGATCTTTAATTTTGGTGTTTCATAAAGTAGTCGAATGAATATGCATGTTTTCTTCTGCCCTCATGTCATCTAAACAGTAGTTAATCTGGACAGTTTAAATTCGAAAATCCATCATACATCACCCGTTATGTTTTCATAGCAGCACCCATTACCAATTCCATGAAATTAACTCCATTTTCCTTGGTATAATGGCTAGGGTGCAAAATCTAAACTGTGGTATATCCTCATTGATGGCATCCTCAGTGCCAGTTGATCCTGGAAACACCACAAACATTAGTTTTTTTCCAACTCGTGACTACAAGTTAGTCATATTATTTGAAATAACAAGAATACCAACAAATAACTTAGCACAATAAAATTACTTCGTGCATCGTGAGGATCATTGTTAACTTAAAATAAAAGTCATGAATTACACAAGATTTTCAATACATAGGAACAGCTAAGATGGTGATGAGAAGACTGGTAAGTTATTTAGTTGATGATCAATGTCTTATTAAAAATGATAGTTGTCACCATGGATTGTATTGCAGTAATAACCCGCAAAACAAAAAGGCACGTGAAGAATACTTGATATACCACAAATCGCGACAAACGTGAAGGAGGAACTCAATATATCACAATCATATGCAAGAAGAGGGAGCATAGCCATCTACCTTACGATTGATGGATTTTTGATAAAAAAAACAATAAAAAAGAGAAGAGAAAAGGTCTGGTAGGGAATGTGGAAAGATGAAAATAAATGTAAGGTGTTGAACTGGGATAACATTCTTAAATATGTGTTCTTTTCTATTGGAATTTAGTACTATTTATCATTGTATATTAAAGCAAGAAAAGACCAAGTTCCCACTAGTCTTATTATTTCAAACAACGAGGATATCAACAAATAACTTAGCATGATACAATCACTTCATGCATCGTGATGTTCTTCGTTATCTTAAAATGAAAATCATGAATCACACATGATTTTCAATATACATACAACCAACATGATGATAACAAGAACTTGTAAATTATTCAGGCAATGATCAATGTCATCTTGATAATGATAGTCGTGTGAGTCTGTGCATGTGTGTCTGTGTGTGTACGTGTCCGTGTGTGTGTGCGCACACGCGCACGCGTGTTTGTGTGTGTGCGCGCACGCACGCGCGTGTTTGTGTGTGTGCCGGTGTGTGTGTGTATTAGAGTAAAATATGGTTGCTCCTTGGGGGCAGCTAACGGGCTACTCCCCTACCATTTTCAACAATTTTTTTTATTTTTGGAAAATACTATTATTTATTTTCATCACTATGTCCCTTTAACATATCATTTCAATTTTGTCGGAAACAGAGACTCATATATCCTCCATCCAGAGCAGGTCGATTACAGCAATTCTAAAACCGTGAAAATTACGTGTCCTGGATGGATAGCATAGGAGTCTGTTTCTGGCGAAATTGGAATGACATATAGTGATGAAAATACATGCTGGTATTTTTCATAAAAACAATATATATATATATATATAGAAAAATGAGGCGGGAGCAGCCCGTTGGATATCCCTAGGGAGCAACTCATATTTCTCATATAAGTAACGAATCAAATTATTATCGAACGAATTTGTGTTAATTCAGATTCGATTCATTTGGGAATCAATTCTACAATTCAAGTTCATATTCGATTCATTTTACTTCAAGTCAAACTTTTTCGATTTTTATCAAACGAATCGCAATCGAATTTGAATGTTTCAATTCAATTAGCACCTCCAGTTGCTAGCTATGATCTTCCTTTTGATGCTTAGATGGGGCCGGGTCCTAACTAAAGCTTGGAGGGACATATTCTTCCACGGCACGAATAGCTCTTGTCAGGGACGCTCCGCGGACAGTGAGAAAGTTGATCACTTGTTTTTCTCATGTGATTTCTCCATGTAGGTGTGAGAGAAGGCGGAACTTGTTATGATCTCCACAAATTGTATAGAAGCATTCTGGGAAAATATGTTTTCACTAGTCCGTTGATTGCTATCTATTTGATCGAACCACCATTACCACCTAATCAGACCAACTAGTAGAACGATTGTTGCAAGCTTGAGGGCATTTGAAGAAAACATGATCGATGCCCTGCTCCCTTGCACACAAAGGGCAACACACTTCAATCTTGACAAACAATATGCTCTTGTAAATCCTCACAAACCACATCAGGATCTTCACCTTCTATTTGAGTTCCTCACAAACCATATTATGTGGAATTCTACATCATTCCCCAAGCCCTCGAGCATTGACGCCCTTACCTCATCCAACATGAGTTCATACTCGATTCCGATCACAAAGTCTTGTGCTATTTGCAATCGCAGAAGAGCTTAAATAAGAGGCATGCCACTGGGCAAGTTTCTTACAAGTATATACCTTTCACCTCAAACACAAAGCTGGCACAATAAATCGAGTAGTTGACGTCTTCGGGGAAACGTTCACGATAAACACAAAGCTGGCATGTTTCTTACAAGTTTCTCCCAATCTTGATCGCTCACTTCTCCCAGCTCTCCCTCTCCGCCCAGTTTTCTTCTATCTTCCCCCAGCTCCTCTCCCCTTCTCCCAGCGAACCTCCTCACCAGCAGCTCTACCTTCTCTTCTCTTCTCCCGGCTCCCCAGTCTTCTCCCATTCCCGCTTACCCATTTCCGACCACCAAACGCCATTACTTGCCATCGCCAACCAAACCCTTGCCGTCCAACGACCAACGTCGAATCTGCCGCCGCCAGCCATCCATAGAGTCGTGAGTGGTTGTCTGTTGGTCATTCATCACTCATCATTTTCTGCTCTTCAGTGAAGGAGCTCCAGTTTTAGTGCTGGAGACTGTTACTTTTATTTAAGTGAAGAAATTGGTTGTTACTTTTATTTAAATGAAGAAACTGGTTGTCCTTATTTCTGGTTGCATAGCTAATTTACTCCAAAGTTATTCCTATTTTGTCATCTAACATGGGTTTCCTTTTTCCCAGGGAAGGAACGGAAAGTGGCTTGGGTTAAAATATGATGACTGATTCTGTTTAGACATCCGTGAACAACGAAACCCATAGCAAGTTAGCAACACTGCCCAATCATTCACGGAGTCGGACACACCACAGTGCGTAATTTTTTTCCGTTTTCCCTTTTTGCTCGATCTTTGCATAATCAGACCAAGTTAGGAAGTTAAGGTGCTTGGGATGGCATCATTGGAGCTTGCTTGAATTCTGATGACCCTTAATAAGAATAGGGTTTTTATCAGTTGTGCCCCTCCGACATATCGCAATATCAGTTATACCCATATCTTTTTGGTAATATCAGTTGTACCCCCAACTTCTTGCCGTTCTATCAGTTGTGCCCCTCCGTTACTTTGACCGTCAATAAGTTAAACTTAACCATAATTTAACCAAACCGTCATATAGTTAAGAGGGCAAATTCGGAAAAAAAATTCCTCCATCTCCTTCCTCGTTTAGATCTACATCGACGGAGACCAAAGACCCTTCACATACACCTCATTGCAAACTGCCCCGATGAAACCCAATTTTTGTTCCACCACTCCCACCTTGTGGAATCGCAACCGGGCAACAAGAAAAGGGAGCCCTCGTCCTAACTTCCCACTCCTCCGCCCATAGAGAGAGAAAGGGGGAGTAGCTCAGTTTTGGTCATCGGTGACTACTTCGTTCGCGAGGTTAGAAGCCGACAATGACCCCATCCTCTCAGTGGATCCAAGGTTCCTCAGAACCTTGCTGCAGCACCTGCTAATGAAGTTATGAAGCCTCACTGTCATTCATCACGGGTCGAGGCGATCACTGGAGAAATCTTGTGTTTCCCCAACGTCAGACGACAACAACTACAGTCCCGTTTATTCTTATTTTCCTTAGCTTCATTTCCTTAAATTTGCTTCTTTTTCATTTTTAAATTTGCTTGTTTTTCATTTTTCTACTTGCTTGCTCATGTTCCTTTCTCCAAATCCTCCACTATTCTCCTATCTAATATGAAACCCACAGCGTTGCCTCGTATCCACGATCCTTCTTCTCCATCTTCTTCTCTATCCCACGCAACCCCTTCCATCTCCAGCCAAATCGTGGTCGGTGCTTCAAGCTCTACATCCTCTGCCTTCGCTAAGACCTCCATCCCCTATTCCGTCAGGGGCCTAAGCATTAGGTCCGCCATTCTCATCGTGTGATTCCGGCTAACTCGAGATGGATCAGCGAGACTTAACCACCTGATTGGAGCTTCCTACGATTGAGCCCCAGCACGAGCATCTCAGAGGACGGAACCGCCCAGGGCTCCGCTCATTTCTATTAGTAGTAGGTTACAATAGGCCCTAGTCATCAATAAACCTCTGATCGTCTTCAGCACCACTCCACTTTCGTCTCCACCCTTCCCTCTCTGATCGCCATCCGAAGTTCGTAGCTCAAAGAATTACACCTTGTTCGCTCCTCCACGGTTAGTCGAAGATGTTATCTCCATCATCTCCCGTGGGCATTTTGGGGATCTCAGAAGCCTTCGGCTCCTCCATCCATACCATCAACGTTGCTGCAGCTCAGCGGCCATCACAGATCTCTTCCGAGGTCCATCGTCGTTGGAGTTGAGGATACGAAAGCCTACCGCCACCATCCCCTAAATCAAGTCCCCGCCGGTTCGGTGAGGAGACTGGGGAGGTCGGGACAGAGGGAGGCGAGGCGAGGGGAGGTCGGAGCGGAGGGAGGCTGGGGCGGAGCTCGGGGTAGGGGGGCGGGGGAGGCTGGGTGGAGAGGGAGGAGGAGGATGTTGGACGAAGAAGAAGAGGATGGGGGAAGAGGAGGAAGAAGAAGAGGATGAAGAAGAGGGTGACAAATGACCATTGAACCCTTTCTATAAATTTAATTCCGCTTATGTCCTCAAAGTTAACTTCCGTTTGCACTGTGCATGGACGGCAACAAACCCAAGGGGCACAAGTGATTGAATGAGAAAAAGTTAGGGGTACAACTGATATTACCAAAAAGATAAGGGCGTAACTGATATTGCGATATCTCGAAGGGGCACAACTGATAAAAACCCATAAGAATATGGTTTGGATCAAATTGGGGGATTTTAAGTTCGTTTTATTTATCGTACATTGGAATTTGGGGGGTTTCATTGACCCAAATTGAATTCTGAGTTTCTTTTGGAAAATGGTTCCACGGTTATGTGCATGTTTGCACGCTAAAAGCTTTGGCAACCTAATCTTTCATTGACAATACATGTGAATTTGTCAAGAATCGAATGAAAAAGAACTAAAAATATTGAATTGTTTGTATAAAATAGCTTAATATCAGCATGTAACCGTATACCATAAGGAATACAGGTACATATTGGTTGGAAGACACCATACTCTTTTCAAGAGCCAAGAGATACCGGTAAACTTCAAGTGATGTCGGTGCACCTAGGATCCGTTCGGTTACTGGGTTACCCAGAGGTAACTCGGTTTACCACTTTGCATTTCTGAGTTGGAATTACATCACAAATTAATATGACATCACATCACATTCCATATTCCAACTCTCGTAACCAGCCCATGCACCCTATCCCAATAACCAAACAGACCCCTAAAGTATGTATATGCATAGCTAGAAGAATACTGATACACCCAAGGTTCCCTAGCAGCTCTTTAGCCAAAAGTCAACTTATACGGCTCTTCTCAACGGATGCACCTTAAAGGCTTACATAAGAGTATACCAATTCTCCCTAAATTTATATTATCTCTCCCAAAAAGTCCAGCTTGATGCTGGCATCAGAATTTTTTTAGGATAAATTACAATTTAGGTTCTCATATATGGATCTGATCTCAGAATGGGTCCCGATCTTTAAATTGTAACGATTCGGGTCCCATGACCGTTTAGAAAATGGAAATTTTGAGGTTCATGACGAATATGCCCTTGTTGGGAAGGGAATGAGGGCTTGGATTCCAACTTTTAAATAAGAGCATACTCATCATTAGACCCGAAAAGTTCCCTACATTAATGACCTTGAAACCCGAATCGTTACAATTTAAAGATCGGGATCTCGGATCAGACCCATAGATAAGGACCCAAATTGTAATTTACCCATACTTATATTGATTGTTTTTTCTTTCTAGTTTATGACACGTGATGGGAGAACGTGTACTCCTATACATAAAAAAATGGGTAATATATAACCCTGAAAAATTAATACTGTCCACTAGATCACTGGTCAAGATAAATAGCCACGAACTGACGCAAAAAAAACCCAATTTTAAGACGTAAAAACACTGAATCTCATATGCATACTCAGTTCATCAGAATGCAAGAATCCTCATCAAAAACATCAAATATTAAATACAGCAATTGTTGAATTTGTTCAAATAAAAACAAGAACTTACCCAGAATGGAGAGCCACTGCAGCTTGAACCACATTGCGAAACTTGCAACCAACCATCAAGCAAACAGCCACCATTCCCGCCCCAACAACCACCACCACCACCATCACCACGAAGCTCACACTCTCAGAGCTCCACCGCGACGCACCCCGCTCGCTGGAACCCCCATGGCAGACCGCACCCTCTGTTCCACTCGTCTCCGATGATGTCGTAGAACAGCACCAATCCATCCCCCTCCCCCATCTCCACCACCACCGCCAACGTGCTCTCCCCGACCCCCACGCATGCGAACCTCATCGACCCCGCAACTCCCACCCGCCCAGGCACCGGCGGCGCCCTGAGCCGCGCCCACTCCCTTCCTCCCCTACCCTCCCCCATCTCCCACCTCCAGAAGCTTACCTCCACCGCGTGGCTCGCCATCACGTACACTTTCCCTCCCACCGCACACGCCCCCACCGCGCATCCCGCGCCGGGGATCCCCTTCGTCCTGATCCACGCCCCCGCCCCGACGTCGTACGCGTCCATCGTGCTCGCGTATGCATCCAACCTCCCCCCGCCGACCTTCAGCCCGCCGATCACGTACAGCACTCCGCCTGCCCCAGCTGCCACACAGCCGTGCCTCCTTCGCGGTGCCACCGCCACGATCCTCCACGCGTTGGTGGCCGGATCGTACTCCTCGACCTCGGCAGCGGAGCCGCCGGCGACGTAGACACGGCCGCCGACGGCAGCGGCGGCGAATCGCTTCCTGGGGAGGATGGGAGGTGGGAGGAGGGAGACGGAGTTGGTCCAAGCATCGAGACGCAAGGCGGTAGAGGGGGCAAGGAGGTAGATGGAAGGGCCGAGGGCGACGAGGCGGGCGTGGCGGAGGGGGAGGGAGAAGGCGAGGAGGCGAGGGCGGAGGAGGCCGAGGGAGCGGCGGCGGAGGAGGAAGGAGGGGGAGCGGAGGAGGAGGGAGAGGCGGCGGGAGGAGAGGGAGAGAGAGGGGAGGGAAGAGTTGGGGACGCGGGAGAGGATCTCGATGAGGAGGTCGTCGGGGAGGGAGGTGAGGGTGACGTGAGAGGGGGCTCGTGGGTGAGGGGAGATGGGTGCGGCGTCGGGGAGGCAGGAGCGGGCGAGCCACGAGAGCACGGTGCTGCAGTTCTCCGCCATGACCTCGGCCTCCTCCTCCGTGCTGTGATGGTGCCCTCCGCTGGGCACGTGAGGACATGAGCGAGCGACAAAAGGTGGCAGCCACGAGGCAGGTCTGCGGGAAGAGGGAGAACTCTATAATCGAGGACGTCTACTTTATTTCGCAATCATGTAATCAACACTATGCTAAATTAAAAAAAAGGTGGGTAAATTACAAAACAAAATCCCCACTATGCCTCGATTTCTAATTAGGCGGTTCAGTTTTCAAAAGGGACAAGGAAGGGCATGATTTGTTTTTTGAAATTACAATGGTATAGTTGATGATTTTGATGTAATTTACCCTTTCAGTAAATATTGGTATAGCTTGTTTTGGGGATTTTCACACATGTTGTATACTTTTTATAGTTACATTCATGAGTTCATACAATTTAAATGAAATCTTAATTAATTTCTATTTATGATATTAGTCAATAATAATGAAATTTTAGTGAAATCAAAATTGATTTTCAATTTCTAATTTACATTATTCTATTAATAAATAAGAGGCATTAATAATAAATATTAATATTAAATATTCATTAATTAATTAATATTAATAGATAAGATAAGATAAAATAAATCAAAATCCATTTTGATTTATTAAATTATTTAAATAAATATATGTATATACTAAAATTTTTATTAAAATTAAGATGAAGTAGAACCAATTGGTATAAATGAAATATTATGTAATTTTATTTTTATTAATGGTATATTATTAAGACTAATATTATTAATATTCCCTCTGAAACTTAAGATAATTTTCGACCCTGCACAAATATGATCCAGACGCATTTATGATATATCATATATGTCACATATGTGTGGACATATGCATATCACTGTATCTTATACTCCACCAACTCAACCATTTCTTGAGTTACTCTAATCATACTAAACTAAGTAGTATATATTTATTCATATTTGTTTTTTAAGTTCACTCCCATTTCCTCTCCACCTTCCTCCTCCTTCCTTGCCACCTTGCCCCAACCCCCTCAACTTCAAATCCCTTATATGTTAAATATCTTCCTCGAAATTTCATTTGAAAACTATCGTGGTTTCTCCAATATATATTACTTGCTACAAATCAACATTACCATAAATAGAGCTTCAAGTGCGATGGCCATAGGGTGAACATTCACCCCCTCCCTTGTCATCACCTCGAGCATCAATCCAATTGATTCGTGTCATCATCAATCACCATGCCAACCTTTGCCTTCGAGAAGCAATATTCTGAGAGTATCATTCTTTGCTCGCCAACGTAGCCTCATTGTTGATCCTTCTTCATAGAGGAATTGCCACAAACGTTGAAGCTAGTCTATGCAACATCGGACCTCCCCTCCTCTACAATGTTGTCTTTGAAAATTGACCCGTGCTACCCTTTCGGTCCCAACAACCATCGCCATAATCGCTCCATCAAGATGGCGCTCCAGCATTTCACCCTCAACCATAGCCCGATGTTGCCACTTCTTTTGTACTTGAGGGTGAACAGCTTCATCTGATATTGCTCCTCACTATTGATTTTGTCACTACAGGAAGTTCCTGCTTTGGAGACGACAACTGGCGACGGTCATAGAATGACCGTCCCTAATGAAAGCTTTTAGGGACGGTCATCACATAACCGTCCCCAATACTTAATATCAGGAGACGCTCTGCGAGCTGGCGTCCCCTTTTGTAATAGCTTAATAGGGACGGTCAGAAAGACCGTCCCTTCTGCCTAGGGGATCCATTCGGGACGGTCTTCACCGTCCCTAATATGCTTCTGTTGGCGTCGCCTCCGGTAATGGATCTATGTGGATGGCCAGAAGAGACGGTGAGCAACGACCGTCCCATCTGACTTACGAGGGACTTTGGGGACGGTCATGACCATCCCATATATGCCTTTGTTGGCGTCGCCTCCGGTCTTTTATCCTAAGGGAGCAACCAGAGGGGACGGTCAGTGTTGATCGTCCCCTATGCTCTGGCAGCTCCTTTGGGGACGGTTCTGACCGTCCCCAATAAGCTTCTGTTGGCATCGCCTCCGGTTTTTTTCCTTAAAGGAGACCAGAGGGGACGGTCACAAAAGACCGTCCCCTCCGCCCTAACAGGTCCTTTGGGGACGGTTCTGACCGTCCCCAATACGCCTCTGTTGGCGTCGCCTCCGTCCGTTGATACGTAAGTGGCTGAACAGAGGGGACGGTCACCAAGGACCGTCTCCTCTGCTTCCTTTGGGGACGGTTCTGACCGTCCCCATTACACTTCTGTCGGAGTCAAATTAGGTCAGTGGCCTGACCAAAGGGGACGATCGTCGAAGACCGTCCCCTTTGCCCACCAAAGGGGACGGTCTTAAGTGAACCGTCACCGATCGTCTCCAATGGAGACGGTTGTTACGACCGTCCCCATTGGTTAGATCGAAAAAAACCCCTTCAGCCTTCGTTCTTCCTCACTTTGCCCTCTCCCAAAAATGCCGCCCAACGTCGCCCCTACCGACCAACGTCGCCCCTCCGCCCTCTTCGTGGTTCCGATCGTCCTCAATCTTATTTTCTGGTATATAGTAACACTTCTTTGTGTTTATTCTTGTTTATTTTGCTTGATATTCTTGTTTGGAATGTTATTCCCCATGTGAATGGGTTTTTTTATTTTTAGGTTAGGGTTGCTAGATTTGTTTAATGTAATATGTTTTTCTTCATGTTATGATAAAATATCTTGTTGTTTATGATAAAACATAGAGATTTAGAGATACATGTTGTTTAGTGTAATATCTTGTTGTTTAATGTAATAGCTTGTTGTATAATAATAGGATGAAATCTCTAATAATAGGAATACATTGTATAGAGAACCATGTTATAGGATGAAACTTGATTTAGATTAAACAACATGTTATAGGATGGAACTTGATTTAGATTAAACAACATGTTATAGGATAGAGGATAACATGTTACTGGATGGAACATGTTAAACAACATATTGTAGGATAGAGGATAACTTGTTATAGGATGAAACATGATATAGGATTAACATGTTATAGGATGAAACATGTTATAAAACATTGCTTATTTATATTAAATATAATGTGCTTGTGTATATTAGATCTAGAAATTCTTATTGTGTATAAGAGAAACACTTGATTAGGGTTTAGGGTGGAAAAACTTGTTATCTATAATAACATAATGGTGGTGGATTTTATTCTGATTGTGCAGTAAAATGGATAAGTCATGGATGGATAAGAGATACGATGATTTTCAACAATATAAGAGAGGAGTGATCGCGTTCTTAGATTGGGCATTTGAAATAGAAAGAGTTAATAAGAAATTTGGTGGTCTTCAGATTTATTGTCCGTGTGTGAGATGTAAGAATATTAAATGGGATGTTAAAGAGACAGTGTATAACCATCTTATACTCAACGGATTTTGGTTACATTACTCTATTTGGACTGAACATGGAGAGGGTATAGATTTGCGAATGGATGAGGATATGGACGTAGATGCAGGAGTCAGTACACAAATCTTGAATAATGTTGGTCACGAGCTATTTGAACTAATGGACGATTTAAGAAGACCTGAGGCACAAGACAGTGGTTTAGATGATAGGTTCTCGAGCAGTTTGCCAGATGCAGAAGATATATTGGCTCCTGAGTGGAAATGACGCGTTTGCAGTTTTTATTAGAGTTGTTTAAGATGAAAGTAAGGAACGAATCAACTGCAGCAATGATGACAGATGTGCTGGGTTTAATACGGAAGTTATTAAATAATCCTCAGAATTATCCTAAGGATTGGAAAGAGGCGAAGCAACGATTCCGATCGCTTGGTCTGAAATACGAGAAGATCGATGCTTGTGTTAATGACTGTATGATTTTTCGAGGAGAGAATTCGGATTTAGTTCTTTGTCCATATTGTAAGGCTTTCAGGTATAAAGAAGAAAGAAATGATTTAAAGAGAAAGAAGAAGTCGGTGAAAATTTTACGATACTTCCCGTTAATTCCAAGACTGAAACGTCTCTTCATGTCTGAAAAAACTGCAAAGTGGATGACGTGGCATTCTCGTTCAAATAAACGAGATGCTAATGGAGCTATGAGACATCCATCCGATGCAGAAGAATGGATAAAAATTGATCAGAGATATCCGCATTTCTCTAATGATGAGAGAAATGTTCGTTTGGGATTAGCCTCAGATGGTTTCAATCCGTTTGGTAATATGAGTCTCGGTTACAGCATTTGGCCCGTGATTCTGATTGTTTACAATCTACCATCATGGATGTCAATGAGTTCATCATTTATGATGGTGACGCTACTAATTCCTGGTCCTAAAGGTCCTGGCAACGCAATTGATGTGTACCTAGAATCGTTAATGGATGAACTAAAAGTCTTATGTACTACTGGAATACCTACATATGATGCATGTAGGAAAGAGATATTTAAATTACAAGCTGCACTATTGTGGACTATAAATGACTTTCCCGCGTATGCAAATTTGTCTGGTTGGAGTACAAAGGGAAAACTCGCATGTCCGGTCTGTTTTGAAAAAACACATTCGACATGGCTGTCTGGAAGTATGAAGTATTGCTATTTGGGTCATCGTCGATTCCTTCTACCAAAGCATAGATGGCAAAGGGCAGATAGTAATAAGAAATTCGACGGAACACCTTATGGACAACGAGTTGACTTAGCTCGTGTGAATGGCAACATTATTTGGGAACAACAATTACTTGTACGAAGCAGTTGCCTAGGACAGACAACCAAGAAAAGTGCAGCCGGCGTTTGGAAGAAATAAAGTATTTTTTTCAGAGAGTTACCATACTGGAAACACTTACAGCTTCGTCATAATTTGGATGTCATGCATATTGAGAAGAATGTATTGGAAAATATTTTGGGAATGTTAGATCTTTCGGGTCAATCAAAAGATACTTTAAGGACGAGACGAGATTTAGTTCAACTTGATATACGGGAAGAACTACATCCAATTGAATTAGACAATGGACGGATTACTGTACCTGCAGCAATATATACTTTATCCAATGCTGAACGTGATAAAATCTTCAGCTTCCTTAAAAGTCTAAAGGTATCTGATGGGTTCTCATCACATCTGTCGAGGTGTGTAAATGAAAGAGAACGTAAGATAACTGGATTAAAAAGTCATGAATGTCATGTTTACATGGAAGTGTTACTACCATTAGCTATTCGTGGAATTGTTAACGATGCTGTCCTCCAATCATTAACAGAATTGAGTGTTTTTTTAGATTATTGTATTCGAAAGTTTTAGATCCGTTGATCTTGAGAAAACTTGAAGAAGATATTATTATCACATTATGCAAATTGGAGCAGATTTTCCCACCAGCCTTCTTTGACGTCACGGTTCATTTAATAGTTCATTTAGCAGGTGAAGCAAGAATCGGTGGGCCGGTTCAATATCGTTGGATGTATCCAATAGAAAGATTCCTTCGAAAATTAAAAAATATGATCTTTAACAAGGCACAACCCGAAGGATGCATTGCTGAAGGTTATCTTTGTGAAGAGTGCATTAATTTCTGTGAAATGTATATAGACGGTGAAAGCGTGCGTTTTAACCGTTATGAATGAAATGATGAAGGCGAGGTCGTGGAGGAAGAGGAGGAATCTAATTATGGGTCTTTCATTCTTGTGGCAGGCATATATTTAGTGGTTTACGCCGCGTAATATCCGATGAAGATAGAGATCTCATACAATACTATGTCTTGATGCAGTTGTCAGAAATAGATGAATTTTTTGATGAGTACAATTCATTATTTAATGAGACGCATAATAAATCTGAATTCCTCAAATGGTTCCGTTCACGTGTGAAACATTTACGGGAAACGGCAGATGATAGGTGGAACATTAACCTTGACATTCTTGCAAGCATACCTTATTCTCAAGTTATGTCTTACAAGGGTTATATTGTGAATGGATACAGATTTAGAACAAAGTCCGCCGACGAGATGAAATCGACGCAAATGTCGGGTGTTATATTAAAAACAGATTTGCCTTCAGGTTTAGACGGCTATTATGGGGAAATACTTGACATAATAGAGATCAGTTTTACTCATGAATGTCGATGTGTTCTTTTTATGTGCAATTGGTTTGATGTTGGTCGCGAGGGGATAGGATACCAAAGAGACAGAAATGGGATCATTTCATTGAAACAATCTGGGAAATTGCAAACAAATGAGCCTTTTACACTAGCCAGTCAGGTAGAACAAGTTTTCTATATTCCAGACAACTTAAGTGATGGATGGATCATACCCGTGAGAACAGTACCAAGAGATTTTTTTGATGTCAATGATGATGATGAGTTGCTAAATATAAACGAGGCATATCAAGTTGAAATACAAGAACATCCAACAGAAATTGTAGATGCGGATTTTTAAAATGTAAGTTTACCATCATTTTTTTCAATCTTTTGATGTAATATGTGAATTATATCGTTGTTGTTATATCTAATTTAAATGTTTCATAATATGCAGATATGCCTCCACGTCCTAGACGCATTCGGGATGCACCGCCGGCACTACAGCGAGGGAGTGAGACCTCCGATCCTGACGGATCGAGTAGCTCAGGCAGACGTAAAGGCTCATCTCAGTGCCGAGTGTTGGACCGTCTTCGTCCTGGTGAGACACTCAGGGTGCGGATAGTTGGAGGCGATGCGGTGGGGGAGAACTCAGCTGTTTTCCAGAATTACTTGGGACAGGTGTGCAGAGCTAGGGTCCCTCTCCACATTACACATTGGGGTTTAGTGGTGCGGTCAATAAAAGATGTCATTCTTCATGATTTGGAGGTATTTATAATATTAACAAACCAAATTTTTTCTTCAGTATATATATATAAAAACTTATTTATGTTTGCTTTCCTCACTTTGCAGTCTAGTTTTTCCTAGGACCGTGACCCGACCACTGATGCTCTGATTTTAGGCCATGGAGGGGAGATGTTGCGTAAATATCGAGGTCGTCTGAAGGCCCGAGTGAGTACCTTTCTTTATAGTTAAGTACAAATTTGTTTTTCATCATCTAAGTATATAATTAATTTTCTTAATATTTTAAAGTACTTCGACCCGGAGCTTCCATTGGAAGCCTATTTGGCAAATTGTCCTCCGAATGTACCCGCAGAACAATGGAGGGCGATGGTCACTATTTGGATGGGATAAGAACATACGGTATGTGACATATATATGTGCATTTTATACATATATCATTTGGAATTCTTTTATTAAAATTACTATCTTCGTATAGGGCATCTCAAGGAAAAATGCTGAAAATCGGAGGAAAGGTTTCAAGTCTACCAATAGAATGGGGAGAAGAAACACAAATCAACTGAAGGATGACTTCGTAAGTAATCTACTTTATGATTAGTGTTAAAATTATAATCATTATATATGTATTAAAATGGTATCGTAAGTTTACTAATCTTTTGTCATTAGGAAGTGGAGAACGAGCGAGTGCCCAGCCGAATGGAAGTCTTCGAGAGGTCTAAGAGCCGCGATGTGGGCGGGGAAGTTCATTGGGTGGATCCTGCCTATGGTCCAATTCATGTAAGTTATTCGTAACATATTTGCATCTTTTTTACAAATTAACTGAATTTGAACTTACTTAAATAAATTTGTAGGAGGAGATGGTGAGGCTCACAACCACTGGCTCTGTAGACCACACCGGAACGAGTCATCCACCTCTTACTCCTGATGCGACCTTCCTCCAGGCGAGCGGTCCAGAGCATCAGGGACGCGTCCGTTGTGGTGGTCGTGGTGCCACCATACGGAATTGGTATGGAGCAGGGACCGGCTCGACCTCTCAGAAGACACAAAAGGAGAGGGAACTAGAGAGTCAGGTGTCTAGCATGAATATGGAGATTCAGGATTTGCGCCAACAAATGGCGATTTTCAATGCATTCATGCATGCACATCAAGGTGGAGCGTCGACTAGCCACCCAAAAGTTGATGATAATACCGCTGCGAGGCTAGGCGACGACGATGACGGCGAAGAAGAAGATGATGCTGATGACGACGAGGACGACAACGACGACGAGGATGAGGACGACGACTAGGATAGCTTACTTAGTTTGTAGGATACTTTAGTATATTGTATAACTATTTTGAACAATTATTGTAGGATACTGTAGTATTTTGAATGCATGTGTTGTTGGACGAGGACTTTATGAATGTGGATTGCATTTTTTTGTCTGGTGATCGTAATATTTATTATGAATACTGATTTTTTGTAACAGGGTAAAATGAGGATCAAATAGGGGGCAATGGAATTTTTTTTGTTAGCATATGAACGAAGGGGACGGTCATTGCGACCGTCCCCTTCGTTCCTAGAGACGGTTCTGACCGTCTTCACTTTCTCTCTTTTGGGACGGTCACGACCGTCCCCCCTGACTAACTTCAAGGGACGGTCATGACCGTCCCCAATAAGATCCTTTAAGGGACGGTCACGCCCGTCCCCTATGCCAGACTTTTAGGGACGGTCCTGACCGTCCCCTATGTGTGGGTATTGGGGACGGTTTGTAATACCGTCGCGTATACCAAATGGGACGCGACCTTTGGAGATGGTCTTATGACTGTCCCCATTGATCAATGGGGACGGTCATGTTATCTGTAGCGACGGATGTTGACCGTCGCCTGTTCTACTCTTTCTTGTAGTGTGTGGAGAGAAGTAGAGTAGATCAAGATCGTGGAGAAGTGAAAAGTGGGTGGGGATGCGGAGGGAGAGAAAGAAGGTGAGGAGGTGGAGGACAACAATGGAGTGATTGAGGAGGCTAAGACGCGGAGGAAGAATTTTGAGATGAGGGAGGAGAGTTGTCGGTGAAGTGAAAAGAGGCACGATAAAAGAAGAAGATGAGGGTGTAATTCATAAATAGAATCAACATTCAAGGTAAATTTATCATTTTTTTACGAATATAATCAAAGAAGAGATAGAAAATGGAGCTCAAATAATCCTTGTAAATAGTACTTTGCTTGCATATTGTGCATCTTTTTATATAAACTTGATCCTAGAAAATTTTAATATTGCATAAATTTTAAATTTATTTCATGAATGCATCCAAAAAAGCATTGTAGCAACTCCCTTAACGAATTCATCAATAATGGCATATGTGATGATAGAATTAATGGACATGGAATATCAAAAAATTATCCTAATATATTCCTCTAACAAAATGTCATTAAAAAGATATTTGAATAGATTTTCTCCTTCTCCGACATACAACCAACAATAAGTAAATTACATAAAAAAATCCATGAACTATATATAATTTTTGGGCACACACCTAAACGGTGGAGGCCCTTTTTTCTTTAAAAAAAACTATACAGAATTTTAATATCCCATGTTCAAACTTTTAAAAATAAATAATTTATCTCTTGATTTGGTAACACGTGGTCTCCACCTAACTGAAATGTGTCATCTTGAGAGTGATGGTGATCTCTTCAATCTGAAAGACTAAAAAGCCCTCCATTCATGTAAAAGTGCAAAATCCATTTTTATCATTTTCTCTTTAGAGGCCACGTGCCTTTCTCTCATTCTCCTTCACGTCCTGCTCCGGCTATCATCGGCACTCTTTCATCCCAGACGTCGTCCTCAGCAAGCTCCTCACCGTCGTCCCCGACTCCCACGCCCGACAGCGCCTTGACGACTTCATCGTGGAAGGTCACATCAGTGATGTTCTCCTCCACTGCAAGCTCTTGAAGCGGTCCCCTTATGCAGAAAATATCATATGGCCACTGTGTGTACCAGTGTATATAAAAGAACAGAGGGCATCGGTCAGATAGACATGAACAAACCTACAGGGCCAATCCTATTGGCCAAGCCCAACCTGTTCAAGGTCATCGCCACATTTGTCTCGTAATAAGAGGCAGTTAAGCATATCAAGAACTAGTGATCTGCAGATCAATCTAACTTTGAAAATTTTTGATCTATAATCACCATAACTGTCAGTAGGGTTCGGTATCAGGAGGAAGCGACCGAGCATATTGTAACAACATAATTTAAGAACTCGGGGAGAGTGCATCCATGTAATATCTAAGAACCTCGCCATTGCCAGGTCTTTGTGTTGATTTCATATTCCAATTCTGTTTTTTTGGCTCTCTTTATAACAAACTCATAGTTGGATTTTGTTTTGATCTATTTCAACAATAGTATGAATTAACTTCAGGCCTTAGAAATCTGAAACGGAATACAAACATAAGATCAAACAGATTCTGATTACGTTTTTTTTCATGACTGATCAGCAGCTATACATTACTGAGGGATCCACGACACAACAAAGGCTCGCCTTCACCGAAAAAGAGCAAGATGCTCACTATCTGCGTGGTCTTCTTCCTCTCGTTTGCATGTTAGAGTGGGTTTTAAGCATGAGCATTTTAGTGGTTGCCAACGGTTCCACTTGTACGAAACCAACAAGTTGTCATATCAGTTTTCATAGATAATGGTCCGAAGATCTTAGTGAGGGACATTACATAATGTATTGATTTTTCCATCTATTATTTGATTCACCGCCATATATTCCGCCGGATAAGAAGCTCGTTAAGGAACATCTGTAAGTTTCTTCTTTTATTTTACAGGGTGCCAGTAATGATAGCTCTACTTGACTAAAACAGAGTGTACAGGGAAGCGGGACAGGTGAGGTGCTAGATATGATCAACCTCAAGGAAGACGGGGCGTCGGTGTCATGGTGGATGAGCTAGAACCCCGGGTTGGACAAGTGGTGGGCGACATTCTCCTTCCTACCGGTGAAAAAGTTGTTGACGATGATGGTGTGGCCCTTCTAGAGGAGGACGTCAACGAGGTGGCTGCTGACAAAGCCGGGGTGCCTTCAGCGATGATGATCTGCTTGGACAGGGTGTTGAGACAGAGGGGAGGGGAAGGGCTGAGGAAGGCGAGGGGGTTGTCGACATGTTGTGGACCCGTATTCGGATATGGATTGAGGCCCCATGTCGCATCCACTCACTACCAACAGCTCAATTAACAGTTTCACTCATTAATACAGCATAAGAACACACTAACTAACATCAACGTCCATGCAGCTAAACTACATCATATTCAAAACCATCAATAAATAAAGCAAACAGCAGCAGTGCAAACATCCGGTCCTTCCTGTTATACAAAAACTCTCAAGCCCGGTTCTTGCTGCACTAAAATCAGAAATAATAATAATCTCTACCGTTGTTAGGGGGATAATGTTCTATAGTAAGATTCTTAAAAAAAACACAGCTTCCATTTCCAGCTTCTCCAGAAACCAAACCAGACCTTCCACATTATCCAAAACTACAAGTGGTTATTATATACCACTTTCTATTACATGGGCACCCAAATAATAAACCATTATTATTACAAGCAAATACGTTATGTTAGATGATAGCAGCGATCATATTCATTTTGTTGAACATCTATTAAAGAAATTTGGGGGTGAAAGAAGAAAATAGCGCATATAGGGTAAACTACAATATTTGTGTTAGAACTACAGCATCCTTAAATAAGGTGCAAAAATGTATATTGTGCAAGAGATGGAGTCCGTCCCCAGTGACTTTGTATTCCCCAATAACATCCATTATAACTCACCGGGCGACCAGATGCGGTGCATTGCTCTTGAATGGAAGGATGCAGGAATAGGTGATGTATTTGACACTGTCCACCAGCACGACAACAAAGATCTTCGATATTGATTTCGGCATAATCATGCCATCGCTATCTCTGTCACCAACTTCCCGAGGATCTACCAATACAGATACAACGATGGAATTCGACCCTTTCGCGAGATTTGCTTTACTATCGCCATCTGGATGATGGACCCCAGTGATTTTCTCGGTGGTATTTGAGGTTGAGCCACTTAAAGGAATGGGATGAGTGTACAGAATTCTCCTATTCCTCAGCTTTCCTTCAGAACAAGGAGGTTCTTCTGTTATATTTTTAGTAGCATTAGCAACTGAAGTTGCTGGAACTATGCCAGCGTGTTGTTTCGATGAAGCAAAGCGGAACACTTCAGTGCATACACCAGAACTAAATATCGGACCTGCAGAAGAACAAAGCCAACAAGGAACGGCAACTAGTCAACAAACAGAATGGAATCTGAAAAAAATCTAATTCCAAGTAGAGCCCGAATGTCCTGCCATTACAGTAACTTGCATCAGCATTGAAAATAATGTCTGTCTATATTTAATCTTAAGAAATTTCTAGATAGAGTAAACTTCAGAAAAAAGTTCTTTTGGTAGTTGTAGCATGACAGCTCTGACCATAAACCAAGAGAATCATTATCCCGGCTGTATCACCCTTTAGACGAGAAACCCTGGTTAAAGGCTAAAGATATTCGGGTGAACCGAGGTATAGTGTGCATTTGACAAGATGGATATCCCCGTTAATGCTGTGATACCCCAACTACATCTTGCTTTTGGCACGATAAATGACATATTTATACTCCACAAATCATGATATCAAATACAAGATGTCTCCTCATGACCAACGGGTGGGATGGCAATATGGCATTCACAACTAAATCATAAACCAATCATTTAAAAAAATCAGAAATGTCACAATTCAACTCATCCAATCATATAAAAACTTCCATAAAGTCAACAGCATCCATTTCAAACCATTTCAATACCCGTAAACACCAACCTAAATAAAGGATCGTCCATCTTCATATATACCGGGATATTCCATAGCAAGATACTCCATACCTAGACACACATGACATATGATCTTACTTATTCAGTACAAGAAAATTAAAACATCTGTCGGACACACTGTTTTTCTACATGAAAGCATCCCCCAGATTGTCCATGTGGGCACTCTGGTCTACACAAGAAAGTCTGCTGCTGTCTACAACTTCTTATACAACATTAGTTTCTAAGCATAAAAATTACTACATCCAATTATATGGTATTTGGATCAGGGATAATAGTTAGTTCCATCCCCATCACCCTTCTCATCAGCCAAGCTAAGATCATTGTTACAGGTTCTTTTCTCTTCCATATGCATTTACCTGGCGAAAAGTAACATAGCCAAACTCTCCCTTAATAAAGACCACCTTCTAGACCACAATTAAAAAAAACCTCCCATCCCGTTTCCAACCATCATGGGCATTGCATGACTAAGCATATATACAATATGGTAAAATCATCATAACTGGCATCTGAGAAAGGTAAATTGCATTACTAAGCATATATAATAATCTGACCAAATCATCATAATCAGCATCTAAAAAAAGTGAACAAAATCTGGGAGCCCAAACCCCTCACCAGGTGTCATAGACAACCAGCAGTTCACAACTGATGCTTTCAGAATTGTCACTAGAACAATGACCTAGGGAGGACAACCATTGGTCTCATCGTGAGTCATCGGTCCCAACCATGTACTAACACACAAAATGAATCGCGTTCCCACTTCAAGCAGATCCTGAAGATTGGAAGCACCTTGACTACACCTCATGAAAAGTGATGGCACAGCGGAGACCTTTGTGTGTTCTGTCATATTCATTGTCCAACTATGGCAAGAAATGTTATATTTTTCCGAAAAACCTCACTGTTCTTTTGCAAACCTAAAACCCACTTTGAATTGTCCAAGGTCTTAGGTTCAGCAGCCCGAGACCACCTTCAGTCGTCGACTTAGAAGCATCAAGTGAAAATAAGTTGATATATCAGATATCACCAATATCATGAGAACCTTGGAGGACTATCAGGCCAATCTCTGCTCCATCCTCTCCAAAACCAACCCCCAATATATAGATCTATGACCCGAGCTAACTAGCGGTAGGCACGTGCAAGTAATAGGTAGAGTTGCACATTTTGTGGACAGCATAATCGAACAGCACAAAGTCATGCGATTATGCAACTGAAAGGTACGAAAGCAGATTTCTAGTGGACATAGAGTGCGGATGCCTCACCAAAACATCCAACAGAGCCCTTACAACAAGATCCTAATTTTCTCGATGAAGAAGATGATGTTGTCAGCATACTAAAATAGAGAGAATAAATGCCATATATACTCTCTAATCGCAGACTCTACGTGGCACAAACATCAATTACCTCACCCCCCACCCCAACCCCACAAAGCCCAAAAAAACAAAAAAAACTGTAGTGTTTTTGCAACGATTGCAAATGGTAGCAGATCCAGTGGACATCAGTGTAACATTGCACGTGGTTGGTCCTAGCCTCATCGATGACTCATTAACCAAAATAGAGGAGACCGTCACATAACATGTCTTGCATGACATTGGAACCCATATGTCCAAGAATCCATCTCTTAAGAGCCAATCAGACAAAAACCTATCTCAACGCGACATAAACTTTGGAAATCAAAATCAACCCCTAAAACCATGGTTATGCCTTCTCTCCCATGAGACAATTGCTTCAGAAGCTGCCACAAAACAAATTGAGGATAATATATCCACTGATAAAGGTGCTTCGCACTGACGAGATGACCTCTCCAACCACCTCAAAGAGTCAAAATATAGGTATGCCAACAACTTAGTGATAATCGGGTAGATCAAATTATAAAGCACGATTGGCATGGATCTTCCACCCATTTCGAGGTAGCCTTCTACAGGTAAAAAAGATAAAAATGGTTGATCAGCATGGAATCTTCCACACCTAAGTTATACCAGGAAATCTCAAATCAACTCAGACTATCTTTCATGACCAAGTCCACTATAACAAGTAGAAAAAGACCGTGAAGTCATCTCGACCTGAAGAATCCTCATGTTTCAGGGACTTGATGCAAATCGAAAAATCTGAAGGTGGGATTTTTTTAGTGGGAGAAATTGGAGGGATGAAGAAGAAAAGACTCAACGGACATGAGGGATTTCAACTTCACGTTCTTAAAATAATGGACTATCCCCTTCATATAGCAGAGGTGGGAATACAAAAATAGAAAGAGAAATAAAATTAAATCCTCACAAACCATAATTGGACTCTAAATAACTTGAACCAACTAACTAATCAATTTGGAGAATACAAGTGATCTCCTTATTTAGAATAAAATCGCAACAGACTCAACTAGCAGTACATAGAACTAACTTGGCCTAATTTAATTAGACTCGAATTAATCGGACGGAAAACCTAATTGGACAAATGGAATGAATGAACACCTTAATTTTGCCCTGATTCAATTCATTTTAAATGAGTCATAGTTTGTTCAAAACAATGAATAGAGCTGAAATTATAGTTGAAGCAACCAATAGAAAACCAAAATAACTAGTTATAGTAAGCATGGTAAGCATGAAAAAATAAATGAAATATTTTTTTCTACACGTGTTCCAGTCATTACATGCATTTCACTCGATACGAAAGCAAAAGAATATGTATCACCGACATTAATCCCATGAATCCAAAAGCACAACATATGCCATTGACATACCAATAGATAAAGCTCAACAATTGTTGCAATCTCGCTCGTCGAAACCATCGTCATTATAATGCCATGGTATTAAAACCCCATAAGCCAACCCAACATCATATGCCCCTTCAAACATGCCCATTTGAGCATCTCCACAGTCATAAGGTAATTCAGTGGCAGCAAGGAGACCAGATACTCCCTAAACAAACGGAACGCCATCCTAACTTCAAGTGTGAGGATCATCACATTCATCACAACCAATACAACAATGTCATTCACAACCCGTTGTCAAGCATTCGGTTCGAGTTCGTGGTAATCCACCACCCTATTCCCCACAGGAATACGTGGGTATGTGGACAATAACTCAATGAAAGCATTATCACATCGACCACATGATCCATATATCCAGTTATTTTAATAAACGATGACTATAAAGAATATATCCATACTAGATCCATATTCCTTTTATATTAGATATTGATATCCTTATTCTTCTCCGTTGTAAAGAAATGCTGGGATTTATATAGAATTTGAGATTTTTGCACTTTAATTTTTAAAAAAATAGAAAATATATATACACACATACATATTGCATATTCCATCCATCTAGTAGAATGACAACAAGATAATAAGGTCAGATTATTTGGTTCACAAAGAATGCATCATCAGCCTATTTAGTTTTGATATTTGTTATTTGTATTCATTTTTACCCATATTTGTATTGTTAAGCTAATCAAGACTTACTTTTTGCATTCGTATTACACATATGTAGATGCTTATGTGAAGTAAGAAAAAGAGGGTTAGATCCAATTTCATTAAATCATTGGTCCCTAATTTGATAACTCCTAATAGGACCAGAACTAATAGCAATAACCTAATTCAAATCAACACTCCAAAACAAACCCTCTTCTCGTCTTGAATTTCCTCCAAGATCTTCGTCCACTGATCTGGATGGTACTCTATCAGCTACCCAATCAATCCAACAAGTCTTCCAATGAGTAAAGAAGTTGGTTGGGGTCACCTTATTGTGGGTACCCAACACAGGTGTTACTTCTTGAGTACCCGTTAACTTAGGTTCGTAATAGATGGGACACGTTAGGTACCCACTTGACTTGAATATTTGAACAACTTTAATAGATATGGTATGGCCACAATGGCCTTAAAGAAAAGCATGGTATACAAGGCCATCAAGGCCAACTGGTAAAAAGCAATCATCACATGCGTAGCCAATATCTCTTAATGTTGGAAAAGGCTTCATCATGGTTGGTTCCCTTCATTTGAACAAGAAAACTGTCAGTGAGATCCACCTCATTTTTGGCATTTTAATCCAAATTCAATGTAAGTTGTGTGAATTGTGTAAATAATAAAGAAAGTGTCCATTTTCCTTTAGTATGAAATGACACGGATGCTACGGAGGTCAGATAATATGCAATTGAGGTGGAACAGAAATGCAATCAAGAACCAACAATATAATCTATATTTTACCTTCCAGACCTTCATGAAACCAATCCTGAGGAAGTCTATCTGACGAAGCTGAATCCCATTTGTCTGCATACATATCAGTTGAACCAGATGGAAGAGCTTTCTGATTTTCACCAGTAACTCTGTACATATGGGAGTCCCTTCCAGAATTTACCACAGCCAATGCAGAAGAGACACTGCTGGCAATTGCGAGGTTGGTCTCTTGGCCGCCCTCCGCCACATAGTCTTTAACTCCAAAAGATGTTTGAGCCTTTGCATTCTCGCCCGCAACAACAGAACTTATTATCAAGTTCCCATCAATCTTTACTAACCTATCATTCCTCGGAACATAAAGCGAAGCAAATAACGGTTCACTTGAATTCCCTGAGCAGGTAGGTTCACTTGAATTCCCTGAGAAGGTAGGTTCACAAGAACCGGGGATCTCATGTGCACCTCCTGCCACCTTACCACTAGTCTCTCTTCCTAATCTCTTATCGCGAAGGTGAATGCCATTAAGATGAACAGTTTTTGAGGACTGATCCAACAAATCAATATTACCACTGACAGTTAGAATCCTTCCTCGGATGTGACTGGCAATTCCACTCTTACCATATTTTCCCTCGCCGGTAAGTAGTTCGCCATACCTAAAATCCCCACCGGAGACAATAGCTCCTACAATCAGCGAAAAGAACAGCAATCCCAACAAACTCACACTTGCAACCTTCTTCGTCCTGCTCTCTGCCTTCTTCCCCTCAGACTTCTTCGCCTTCACTGCAGGCGCAGACGGCTGATGTTTCAACTTCGGAATTGGGACCAATGGAACCTGCGAACCTGGCAGCCTCGCCGCGTAACCCGAATACGGAACCCATGGAAAATGCATGGGAACCATCGGTGGCATTCCCGGGTAAACAGCAGGGGTCACACCCTTCGTTGCACTTCCCGCCAACTGCTGCCGTAAGCTCGCATTCTCCGCCATGATAAAAGCTATCCTGCCATTCAATTCTGAGATCGTCGAATGCATGGACTTCACCTTCTCCTGCAATTCTTCCACATACTGTTTCCTCCTTTGCCTGGACAGTTGCGCACTCTCTCTGTTCCTCATCAACCTTAGCCTCCGCTTCTCGCCGTCCTCGCTCCCAGCAGTAACCAAACAAGACGAATCTGCCTCATCCAAAAGCCCTGGTCGGCGGAACTTGCTGCTCCTCCGGTTGCCATTGCCACCATCAGGAATAACGCTCCGATCCACATCATCTACCCCCTTCTTCCTCTTCAAATTGCGACGTTTCCCCTCCCCCCATCCTTCGGTCGCAGAATTGTGAGACTCCGGGGACTGCGAGGCGTAGATGTGGTTCTCCGGCGAGGCCGAAGGCGTTGGATCAGCGTTTCCGGAAGCTTCCGATGCCGATCCGCAAACCTCCCTCGAATTGGAACTTTCGGAGCTCGGGAGACCGGCGGTGGTCGATTCGGGCGGGGAATCGTACTGAGGATCGGAGAAATCGAGGAGGTCGTCGACGAAGTCGAAATCGAAGGCGATGTCCGCGAGATCGGAGGGGAAATCGAAGGGGATTTCCATGAAATCGAAAGGATCGCCGAGGGCGGAGCTATCGGGAGGATCGGTTTGGGGGAATGGAGGGAACTGAGGGGGATCGAGGAGGGCGGAGTCCGCCATTGATAAGGGTTTCTCGGAGCTTCGTGTTTCGAGTTCTGAACGGAGGGGAGGGAGGCGGAGAAGCGAGGGGATACCGTGTTGCGTGCCGGCGGACGCGCTGGGGATCCGGAACCTTCCCCTTCGAGGTCTTGGTCCGAGGATCCTTCTGGACTGTATGGTATATTCTCGGTTAAATTACAATTTAGGTCTTCATCTATGAGTTCGAACCAAGAATGTCCCGATCTTTAAATTGTAATGATTTGGGTTCCATGACCATTCATGTAAGCAACTTCTTGGAGCTAATGACGAGTATACCCTTATTTAAAAGTTGGAACCCAACCCCCATTCCCTTTCCAACAAGGGCATATTCGTCATCAACCCCAAAATTTCCATTTTCTAAATGATCATGGGACTTGAATCGTTACAATTTAAAGATCGGGAATCATTCTGGGATCGGACTCATAGATGGGGACCCAAATTGTAATTTATCCAATATTCTACAATTTCTACCGCTGCTTAGTCGGTCTAAATTTGGTTTCACACTATTATTGTCTTGTATATTATTGCATGATAATTTATTGCTTACTTAGGGTTTGTTTGGTTGCTTCATTGGGTTGGGTTGGGTTGAGTTACTTATGTTAATAGTAAACTGTGAGGATTAGGAAGGTTAGAAGGAGGGGTACATCGGTGTACTCCAATCCAACCCACCAACCAAACATGCCCTTAGGGTGCGTTTGGTTCGTGGGTTATCCGAAGGAGGATAACCCGTTTTTGTGTTTTTGTGTTTGGTTGGTAGGTTAAGGGTTTGAAGGGTTTGTGTGATGTTATTGTATTGAAAAATGAAAAAGTTGGTAGTTATTATGATATGATTGTATTGAAATTTGAAAAAGTGGATAGTTGTTGTGATGTGATTGTATTGAAGTTTGGAATGGTGAGTAGAAGTTGAGTATTTTATGATTTTTAGATGATATGATGGTATAATACATAATTTTTTTATGAGAAGAGAGAGTGGGTTAGGAATATAGGGTTTGGGGGGTAACTCATCCAAATTGAGGGGTAACCCTCCAACCGAACGGGCTCTTAGTATTTGTGTGAATCACTTTTTTTTAAAAGAAAGCATGTGTGTGTTTTCTTCTATACTACAAGGATTACTAGTCCAAGGATAACTCAACATTACGGATGAGTTAGTTATGTCTCCTTTCAGGGATGAAGTCGGAAAAATCATCTTGAAGGGTTAAATTATTTAGGTATTATTTATTTAATTTATCTTATCATTTTAATTGTTATTATTTCCTCTGATGTAACGTGAGTTATAAAAGAGGTATTGTAACTATTTTTTGTTCAATTTTGTTTCTTAAAATCCAATCTTATAGATAGAATCTTCGAGTAATGTTATTCGCTCAAATCGAAGATTATTTGCTATTTTATATCAATGGCTAAATGTTTGTTTCTCTTTTAAACGAGACTTAAATTTCTTAAATATTGATTGGACTTTTAACCACTACGATAAAATAAGAAATGACATCGGATTTGAGTGGAATTTGGAGGATATGTAGAACATTAATGGAAGTTTCAATCTATAAAGTTGGATTCTTGGAAACGAATTCAATCTATAAGGTGAGTTTCCAATAATTCTGTAATTGATTGAAAAAAATATTGAGAATAGATTTCTACAAAAGTACCTATATAAACTTCAAATCGGACATAAATAATATCTATAAACATCGTATTGATGAAAAGATCACTACAAACTATTCATATCATTAAAATATACATTTATTAATATGATATTAATTAGGGTTAAATGGGGATGTCCTTTGGGGAGAGCTAACTTGGCTCCCCCACCCCATTTCGTCTGATTTTTTATTTTTATTTTTTTTGAAATGTCTTCCGTGGAATTTCATCACTATATCTCTATTATGTCATTCTAATTTCGTGCAATACAGATACTCCTATGACCTCCACCCGGACATTCATTTTTTAAGGGTAACATAATGGCTAAAAATAACCCCGTCTGAATGGAGGTCGTAGGAATATCTATTTCACGTGAAATTTAAATGACATGATATAGGGATATATTAACGAAAATCCACTAATACAATTTCAAAAAAAATCGGGCGAAATGGAGAGAGCCGAGTTAGCTCCCCCTAAGAGGCAGTCCCATTTAACCCTATTAAGTAATACCACTAGATTTAATATTTTCAAACAAGTAACGATATACAATATTTTTTACTTACATGGATGCAAACAAATATAGATATATGTGCCAATCCTTTATCATATTTGTTATATATATTTTGACATGCATACGTTTATCTACACATCTATTTTAAAATAAACGCATATACAAATAGGATTGCAAACATGCAGATACAAATAGGTATTTGTATCCATATATGTATATATTAGAAAATGTAACCATATCTGCTTTATGATCCTAAAAAATGAAAGAGGTATCCAAATCCATATCCGTATATGCAAAGAAAATAAAAAGAAAAATCATTATTTATATAATATATCATAAAATAAAAATATAGATATGTGTGACAGTTTACAAACATATATGATGATGGAAATATACGGATATATCAGTATCTGATTATGCACATCATGTATTGTTAATAGTTAATTATTGTAATTAGATTATATATATGGGTGCAATGGGGTTGCCCTCGTCCCATTTTTTGAGTTTTTTATTTTTTTTCAAAAATATCACCATGTACATTCATCTATATATCATGCCTATATATTGTTCGAATTTCGTCAGGCTCATGTACCCTCCATCTAGAACAAGTCGATTACAGCAATGTTTAGATCGTTATGTTACTTGTTCTAGATGGAGGGCATAAGAATCTTATTTCTGACGAAATTTGAATGACATGTTGGAGGGATATATATATATATATATATATATATATATATATATTGTGATATTTTTGAAAAAAAAGTTGCGAAAAAATGGGATGGGAGCAGCCCATTTATTCCCTATATATTGATTTTTTTTATTGAGATATGGGGAGGCTATTATAAATAACATGTAAATTTAGTTATTAAACAATGTCTTTAGATTATATATAGTACTATATATTAAACACATATACGGATTTTGATCGAGAGCCGGGGGGCCAAGCCCCCACCCGCCCCCATCTCTCTGTCATTGTCTCCTTTTATGTTAGCAAGCGTCTCATGTATGCAATGTTGTTCAAACAGCATGCATTATCATAATCATGTTCTTATGATTTAGTTCAACTTGAGCTCGTTGTGCTTGAATCAGGGTTTAAAAAATTGGACCGGATCGGCTGGTTGGATCGGTTGAACCGGGAAGTGGCTTTGACCCGGTCAGTTCGTCTGATTTTGTGTAATTAATTTCAAAAAAAGTAAATAATCAACCTGGTCTGATTTGGATCGGTTGAACCGTGAACTGGCTCCAACCCGGTCGGTTCATCCAATTTTATGTAATTAATTTCAAAATAAGAAAATAAAAAATCAGGTCCGATCAGTGGTCGAGCTAGGTTGACCTGGATTGATCAAATTTTGATGATTTGGTAAATTTTCAAAAAATAAAGGTTTGAATAATGAATAATGGGGTTTTATCACGTGTACCCTTCTTAACTTCTACGATATAAGTTATATCCCTCTTTTTTTTTGAAATATATGCTGTGCCAATACTTTCTCATAGTAATTTTCTAGAAGTAACTATAAATAAATGATTACAATATTATATTCATATAACTCTAGAAAATGTGACTAACTTATGTAGAGTTTTACTCGAAATAAGCAATCGTGTGATTCTATTGAAAGATTTGACATTTTAAACGATTATTTCATTAATATATAAATACATACTTACATGCATCTGGTGTTATCGATTCAAAAAATCTGTTTGACCGGTCTGACTAGTAAATTAAGCACGGTCTGATTTTTTTCGATTCGATAAAAATGATAACGTCATGTTGACATCATCACCGATCTGATCGATTTCCACCGATGCAATTCTCATTGTATTGGTTAGCTCGAAGTTTTCTGTAACATTTCCGTCGACTTATTTATTGAATCGGATTTGTAGATTGTTCGTTTGACTGAGTTCAATAATGATTGCATTATTAGTTGATTGCTTTTTAGTTTAAAAGATTATATGGGATTTGGAAGATGGCGCTCTAGTTGTTGGTCCTAAGTACGAACCAACCAATGTTATCTGATATAAATGCTTCATTTATGTTAATTGTTTGACTACGTAGAATTATATACATATATATTACATTACATAGTATTTATAAATGCGTCTATTTATGGATATGTAGATGTGTAAAAAATTTAGTGTCGTGTTGCAAAAATATATATTAATAAATGGATCTATGTAGTGTACTATTTTATTAGTAATGGTACATAAGCATGTATTTCAATATTGCGTGTATTTACGTGGGATTTACATCGCTCTTTATATGTATATACATATGTACGTACGCACAGATATGTGTGTATGTGTATGTGTGTGAGTGTGTGTGTGTGTGTATGTATGTATGTATGTATGTATGTATGTATGTATGTATGGATGGATGGATGGATGTGTATGTATGTATGTATGTATGCATGTATGCATGTATGCATGTATGTATGCAACTTTTACATATATATATGATATAAATATGTATTATATTGTTGAGATTTATCATGTAAATACTGATTAGATGAGAACTAATGGAGAGAATAGCAGTTCTGGTTGATATCTCTATTGCCTTTAATGAATCTCTGATTATCATTCTTTATTCTTTTATTTTAGCTTCATCCTTTAGCAAAAACATCTATAAATATATGTAAATATAATAAATTACCATTATGCATACCTTTGTTAATATTCTATAATTAGCACATATTTTTCAAAATAAAAGAATAAAGAGAAAAGAAAAAGAAAACAAGGATGTAATTACGTAATAAGTACAGATAGACCCAAATCCCGAGAGAAGGTCCATAATTGGCATGATCGACAAGAAATGAAGGAGGGGGAGATAGGGTCCTATGTTGCCTATATTTGTAAACACTTATATTTTAAATTATATTTTTGCATATTATATTTTGAAACACATATACATATTTACAAAATAAAATAAAAATAAAATAAGAATTATAAAATAAAAAAATCAAACTCTATTGTACATTAGCCACACTTGTAAATATTATAAATAATACCTATTTATTTAATAACTTTATTTAATTTGTAAAAAAATCAAATAAAAATTCTTTCATACACTTTAAATTATGTTAAAAATAAATAAAAAATTAAATAAAAAATATTTTTTAAAAAAGAATAAAATAAAAATACATGTATATAATATATATGTATATTATACCTGTATATAGACACTACATTGTATATACCACTATATATATTATAAAAATAATTAAAAATTGTAGCAAAATAGTTTGTAAAATAATAAACAATTTTCATTTTACTCATATTTTATTTTAAAATCATTTGTTATTTTTTATTTAATATTCTTTCATTGTGTAAATTCCTAAATTACTATTGACTCACCTCAGACTGTTGACCACAGCCAACCGTCCCTCCTCCAGTCCCAGACTCAGATCCTCGTTGCCGGACTCCATGTATCCTAATTATCGCATCTGACTCTGGCCTCCAACCTTGAGATTCGGACCCGAGATTCCTCGTCGATCCGAGATTCTCGCGGATCCCTAATTTGGTCTGAATCTCCGTAGGGTTTCGTGCATTCCCTCGATCCTTATAGACCCTAGGGCTACTTATAAAATCTTCTCTCCGCCACCTTCACTCGCATCTCGTCCCTCGCACCACCTCTGCTCCCTATACACCTTCTAGTGAGTGAGAGTAACCCGGAGAGTAGCTTTGGAGCTGGAATCGATGTTTGGAGGCCCATAGCTCAGAACATGATCGGAGCTCCGCCACGTGAAGCCTCTTCTATCCGTCGTAGTTGGATCGAGGCTATAACCCCCCCGTCCACCTCGCTTGAAGCTGATGAGTCTAGCAGAAGCTCCATGTAACTTTTATCTCGTCAGCACTCCCACTTTCATTCTGATTCACTTCGATCAGCCATCGTCTGACATCTTTACTCCGACTAGCCAGTTGGAGACCCATACCTTCCATCCGCCCGTACCGATCTCATCCCTAACACATCATCCATCTTCGCCTACGACCTGACCACCATGAATCTCGCTCACTGGAGTGAGATTAGGCTCGACGTCTCTCCCCCATTTCCGTTGGACGTCACTAGCATTCCCCATGCCGTTTCTCCATATGTTTATCTACAATAACCTTACCAGAGTGAAAGCCCCCGAGTCTCTCTCTCCTTTGCAGGTGCATGTACGCATGAGGTAAGCCATTTCAAGCTCCTGCTGCTCAGGCGGAGCAGCTCCTGGTGGTGGAGCTCCACCACGCCTATCCGACCTTCCATTAGCTCATCGGAGCCAGTCAGTCGAAGCAGCGTACCATTGCAAAGGTACTAGACCTTTGCGAGTGTCGATCCGACCAGCAGATCATCTCATATCATCGATTGAAGTTCCCTAACCACCAGTTCTTCCAGAACCCTTCAAGTCCATCAGACTCGAAGACTCTCACCCAGATTAGATCTGAGCCACACATCCATCCCCTTTTCAGAGGCATCAGATCAACTTTCCAGGTGGATCTGACATGCACGCTCACCTACGATCTGAGCCATTAGGTCCACCTCATTACAGCCATCAAGGTTGTACACTGCAGATGAGATTAGAATCGTCAGATCGAGCCATGCGTCTCCCCCTCCCCTCCCCACCCCGCCTGTAAGGGTATTTTGCACTTTTTCCTTGTAGATCTTTTTATTTTGTTTTAGTCCAATAAAAAATATGCAGTTAAAAACATTTGCAGTAAGACCCCTGTAGCTTTCATGTTTTCCTATTAGTCCAGTTGAGTTGAGTCCATGTGCGTTCACATGTGCGTTTGTGGGAAATTTGTAGTGCATGCCCTGAACGTCTTATCTGTTAATGAATGTTTTAAATATTTTGAGAAATAACATTTATACCCATGTTTGTCTGGATTCACGTGAGGTGCATATGCTTTATGGGGTTAATTACATAGAGGCCTTCAAACTTTTAATACTTGTTATTTGTTAGGCCCTAGGAGTTAAAAATAATTAAAGATTAGTCCATATAAACTGTTTTTAGTTACTTGTCTTTGATGAAGCCACATTTCATCATCTTTATTCTATCATTTTGGCATCAAAAACCCTAGCAAATGCGTGTAAATAGCACTAAATCCATCATCTTAGCATTCATGCATGTGCACGTAAATAGTGTATAAAATACTGTAATTAAAGTCAAAATTATAGAATAAGTAAAAGAAAAGAAAAAGAATAAAATATTGTAAATATTTTATGACCCGAAACCCCGAGACCTAGGCATCTTGATGAATAGGTCGACAAGGAATAAAGTAGGGGGAGATAAGGGCCAGAATACAATAAAATATCTTTTATTCAATTCATTCTTTATTCATTTTGGGGACCTATTTTTGGTTCCACTTTTTAGACCTCAAATAAAGAAACTTTGTACATAAAAGTTGTAGATAATTTAATATATAAAATTACAAAATTGATTTCACTGAAAAATAATGTACAGATAAAAAGTTGTGGTCTGAATAAGATTCCAGAACTCCAACTTCCCAAACCTGTATATTGCAAATAAAAACTCGAAATGTACCAAACTCACCTTTAATCGTATATAGCGTAAAATAATCTATTTAATGGAGGTGGTTTCGTATTTTTTGGAGTTACGGTTTGAAATTTGAATTTTGGACCCTACTTGTATACTTGTACAGATTAAAATATTCATTTTATTATTTATTCATTATTTTATAATTTTATAGTTTTATAATTATGTAAATATTACTTATAATATATATGTACATTAAAACCAGAATAAAAACCTAAATAAAACTCAAAATAAAATACATGTATATATAATACATAGGTAAAATACCTATAGACATACCTGTATACTTTATACTTCTATTTTATTAAATGTATGAAACACTTCAGAAAAATAAAATACAAATATAATTAAGTGTATAAAAATATTTTAGAATGTTATAAAATAATAAACAAAAATAAATAAATTAAAAACACAAAATAAAAATAAAAGAATAAAATATATAGATATTATACCTATAAAGGGCATAAAAGGGAATTTATAAAATTATACCTCATAAAAATAACTAAAAATCAGAATGAAATACTTGGTAAAATTACAAACATTTTTTATTTTATAACCAAAAATTAAATAATTCATTTTCTTTTTTTATTGATTTAATGAAACTTTTTCCCAGGATTTTCGTGGTTGGTCCACGTGGACCAACCAGGGGGCTCGGATGGTTGACCCAGGTCAACTGTCTGACCTGCGCCTGTGGGTTGTGTCAGATCGAGGTTTTGACCCATGTTCTCACTTTTTTCGAGGATGAACCATTCACCCTTTCGTGCATTATCCTTCATGACTTTTGCTCCTCGACATGTTGTCTTTCACGCCTAGGTGTTTCCTTGGAGAATGGAGCGATGATTCACCAAATAATCCTCGTTCTTTGCATCCCAGTCGTCAACACTACAAAACCAAACTTTGAATTTCGATTCAATTTTGAACCGCATTTCATCCAGATCCTTCCCCTCTTTGACTCGCTTGAGCTTCCTGGAGGTGACAGCTCCAGATTAGCTTCTTCAAGGCGGCGGATCGACCACGATCTGGGCGCGTTCCTCCACCTCCGACGACTCCCCGTCGTCGAGGTACTTCAACCTCGGGCATGGTCCCTTGAGGTATCCATTTCCCTCTTTTCTTTGCTCCTTTTTATTCTCTGTCATCGTAGGAACCTTTAGCACCCTTAATCACTACGTCCCATCGATCAAATCGTATTATCTCCACCTTCGCCGGAGCGCTCCTCCAGCCACGACCTCCAACCTTGTGTTCGCCTTTCGCCACCGTTTCCACCTCCTTGCGGGGTCGGGGCAGTTTTCCCCCGACTCTTTCACGCATTTTTTGTAGGTCACGGGACTTCAAGCGAGCCTGGAGCACCTTCTTTGGCGTTCGCCGATGATACATGAGGAGCTGCAGCTCCTCCAACCTCACGGGCGAGCGCCGGACATCCTCCGACCTTTCTAAGACCTCCGACCGATAGAGCACCTCCCAGGGAGCTTTTACACCTCGGGCCACAGCCAGAAGCAGCCGGATCCGCATGGAATCACCGCTCGAAGCTCATCGGCGCGATGTTCTTCGTGTGTTCTTCCAGATGGCTCGACAGCCGTCCGATCGAGCCCGATCTTCTTGAGGAGCAGCGGCCGTTGGATTGATCGCACCTGCCACCGTCCGATCTTCATTTGCGGTCTAATCTTGGCCGCTGGAACGCGAAGGGGTATCACGCAACCTCGTCACGACACGTGTTCAAGTGGGCGGCCCACAACCGCTCGATCTGCGCCAACCGTGGGTATTTTGCATCCTCACCCCGGTCATTTTTGTATTAGTTTATTAAAGACTAAAACTTTCATGGGCGTTGTATTTATTTTGTATAATTTGCATTAAGGCCCCTAGACTTCTTTTAATTGTAAGTTGATCCCTCGCCACGTCACCTCACGTGACTAGTACACGTGAGGTGCGGGCATTTTGCAGGGATCCCATCCAGGGTTTAAGTATTTAGATTTAGTCCAAGAACTTTTCTATTAAGTGTAAACTTTTTGGGATATTTGCATGCGAGCCCCTGGGAGTTTTTGATATTAATATTACGTTTATACCCTTCCCAGGCGCGTGCCAGTCACGCGCCCTGGTGGGTATTTGATGAAGCCACATTTCATCATCTTTATTCTATCATTTTGGCCACAAAAACCCTAGCAAATACGTGTAAATAACATCAAATCCATCATCTTAGCATTCATGCATGTGCACCCAAATAGTGTATAAAATATTGTAATTAAAGCCAAAATTATAGAATAAATAAAAGAAAAAAAAAGAATAAAATATTGTAAATATTTTATGGCTCGAAACCCCGAGACCTAGGCATCTTGATGAATAGGTCGACAAGGAATAAAGTAGGGGGAGATAAGGGTCAAAATACAATAAAATACCTTTATTCAATTCATTCCTTATTCATTTTGGGACCTATTTTTGGTTCCCATTTTTAGACCTCAAATAAAGAAACTTTGTACACGAAAGTTGTAGACAATTAAATAAATAAAAATACAAAATTGAATTCACTAAAAAATAATACACAGATAAAAAGTTATGGTCTGAATAATATTCCTAAACTCCAACTTCCCAAACCCGTATCTTGCAAATAAAAACTCGAAATGTACCAAACTCACCTTTAATTGTATATAGCGTAAAATAATCTATTTAATAGAGGTGGTTTTGTATTTTTCAGAGTTATGGTTTGAAAGTTGAGTTTTGGACCCCACTTGTATACTTATACCGATTAAAATATTCATTTTATTGTTTATTCATTATTTTTATAATTTTATATTTTTATAATTCTGTAAATATTATGTATAATATATATGCACATTAAAACTGGAATAAAAAGACAAAATAAACACAAATAAAAATACTTGTATATATATACTACATAGGTATAATACCTATACTTATACATGTGTACTTTATACTTTTATTTTATTTAGTGTACAAATTACATCAGAAAAATAAAATAAAAATATATTTAAGTGTATAAAAGTATTTTATAATTTTATAAAATAATAAAAAAAATAAATATAATTAAAAATACAAAATAAAAATAAAATAATAAAATATATAGGTAATATACCTACAAGGGGTATAAAAGGTAACTTGTAAAAATATACCCCATAAAAATAATTAAAATTCCTAATAAAATAATTTATTAAAAAATAAACATTTTTCATTTAATAACCAAAATTTCATTCACCTATTTTCTATTTTTTTATTGAATTTCGAAGTCATTTTTTTTGGTTTTCCTGGTTGGTCCACGTGGACCAACCAGGAGGGTCTGAGAGTTGACCTCGGTCAACTCTCTGACCCGCCCTCTGAACCTTGTCAGAATGTCATTTTGACCCATCTTCGCCCTTTTTTTTGGGGATAACCCTTTCACCATTTGATGATCGACCCTTCTTGACTTTTGTTGCTCTTCTATCATGGATAGACGCCCAGATGATTGCCTGGGCTGTCGTACATCGAAGCTCCCGTTGTGCCTCGTTCTAGGAGACTCATCCACCAACCTAATAAAATTAACACCCAACTTTCATTTCAAATTTGAACCCCATTCTTTGGTCTTCGTCCCCATTGCAACTAGCCTTCGCTCCCTGGAGGTGACAGCTCCAGGTTGGCATCGACAAGGCGGAGGAGCGACGAGATCTTAGGTGTTCCAGCTCACCTCTGGTGACCTCCCGTCGAGGTACCTTTAACCTCGGGCCCCTGGCCCTTGAGGTATTTGTTTCCCCTCATTTTTCTCGCATTCATCTCGCCATAGCTTTTAGATCAAAAACCCTCTACAATTTTGGCGTCTCATCGATCATATTACACCCTCAAATCCACCTCGCCGGAGCGCACCTCCGGCCAGCCACCGTCGCACTACTCCTCGCCGCCATTCATCGTCCACGGAGTCCAGGCTTTTTGCCCTGGACTCTATCACTTTTTTTTCTTGCAGGTACGCGCACTCGAACGACCACCTGTGGGCATTTCTGATCTCGCCGGAGGTACATGGAGGTCCCGAGCTCCGCCGCCATCGTAGGTGAGGTGCAAAGCCCCTCCGGTCATTTTGAAGCTTCCCGTGCCTGAAGATCACCTGCAGGAAGAGTTCTGGGCCGTCTTGAGCTTCGAACGCCGACGTAGGAGGGCGGGGGAGGTCGCGGAAGCTCGCCATCGCCGGCGTTCTTCCGCGTTCTTCCTCCAGGCATTTCAGCCGCCCGATCCCGTGCAGAAGCCAGATCCATCGCCAGCCGTCCGATGGCTTCTCCGTGCATCCGTCAGATCCAGGGCTGGGATGTAACCCTAGCCCTCCGTTCACGAAGCGTCATTGGAGCCCCTCGAGCGGACACGTGTCAAGTGGGAGATCGTCAACCGTCCGATTGCGAGCGCGGGGGTATTTTGCAACTAATTCCCCGCAATTTTTTTATTTATTAAATAATTTATAAACTTTCATGTGCCTTTATTAAGTTTTGTAAAATTTGCAGTAGACCCCCAGAGTTTGTAATATTGCACTTAGGTCCTCTACCACATCACCTCACGTGACCTGTTCACGCAGGGCGCGGGGCTTTTTGCAGCGAGGCCCTCGTCCATTGTTGTATTTCTTTTCAGTACCCGAATTTTTGAATTAAGTGTAAAAGTTTTGGAAATATTGCAACTTAGCCCCCGAGGTTTCTATCTTACAGATAAGTCCCTCCCAAGCGTGTGCTAGTCACGTGCCCTAGTGGGTTATTTGCAGGGAAACCCTCCCAGGTTTGGATATTTGTAAAAGGTCCATTAAATCGCATATTTAGTTATAACTTTTGTGTGAAATTTGCAACTGTGCCCCTACATGTTTTGTTATTTGCAATGATACCCCTGCCATGCTTAGTTATTTTTGTGTGCTTGTCTTATTTATTTCATGCATTCCTAAAAGCCCAAAAATTCTACAAAAATCAACTTAGTCCTTGCTGCATTGTACTTTCACGCCATCATTTTTATTTTGGAAATCGCATTTTATTATTTATTAAAAATAAAAACATGCATTTTAGCTACTATCTATCTTAGAAAATACCAAAAAATATCAAAACACCTAGAAAAATTCCAAAAAAATACCTACTGTCTATTTTATTGTATTTTAATATTAATCCAAAAACCACTAAAAATTTCAAAACAAAAACCTTAAAAATTAGAAAATACCTAAAAACTTCAAAAAAAATCTAAAAAATCATAAAAAATCCAAAAAATGAAAACTCAGGTTCTGTAGGTCTCCCATTTTATTACCTTTATTTTAAAATTAGTTTGGGAAAATTTTGTGGCTAATTTATATTTTTCATTCCTATTTTACTTTCATCCAGTAGCTAAGTCACTGTTTTCCTTTATTTCAGCTTTTAAAATTCCAAAAATATTTAGAAAAATCCCCAAAAATCACAAAAACAGTAAAAAGTTTATAAAAAGATCAAAAAGACTTCATTTCCTAATTTTTGAGCATTTTTCACTATTTTTATAAATACCCTATCCTTTCTTTCCTTATCTTGTGTATATATTCCAATATTGAAAAAGAAAATATATAAAAAATATATAAAATATAAAAAGATAATATAAAATCAGAAAATTAAAAGTCAAAATACAAAATAAAAAAATTAAATAAAAAATATAAAATTAAAAACCCATAAAAACATTTACATTTGCATAGTGTAGACAATACAATCACATCACATTTTGCACTTAGCTTGATCTATCCAGCCTTGCTCCATGTGTTCGAACTCTCTGCATACTTGCTTCTATACACCTTGTTTGTAGAGTTAAAAATAAATTTTAACTTCACATCTATTTTCATGGTTTGAATTATTTGATTGTGGGTTAATTATTGTTTAATTACGGTTTCTTGTGGTCGACACAGCGACATAGTAGTCCCGCCTTGTGTGGACTATTTAGACCCTCAATAAACCGTAGTTATCAAATGGCGCTGTTGCCGGGGAGCAGCAGCATATAGGTCTCATGTTTGATTGATTGTGTTTGTTTGTCTACATAATTGCTTTGATTTATCTCTCATTTTTGATATACCTTGTGAGCTTTCTAACCATCTTCTTTCTTGTCTTCTTGTGAGGGACCGTGGATCGAGGAGGATCGCCTAGGTGATTCGGTGCTGCCTTGTGAAGCGGAGTCGACTTTCTTAGCCTAGCCGACTGGAGAGAGCAGGAGGAGTGAGAGAGAGATTAGTTAGATAGCTTTTATTTTCTTTGGTGAGAGAGAGACCATTTAATTTGTAATAATACAAGTACTTGGACACTCAGGACACTCGGGCCCAATTTCTGAGTGTTTGTTCACTTGGGGGCTCACCGCAGCTTTTATGGCGTTTTCTACCGCTGTCATTTTCCGGTTTTGTTTTATTTTTCTTTTCTTTTGTGGAATGAGCCTTTAGATTTTTAGGCATTGCTTGATCTATTAGATTAGGTCCAAACACCCTAATAACCATTGCATGTACCTATAGTGTGTATTTGGACTTAGTTTAATTAAACAGTTGAATCATCATTTTCGATCTGCCGCGTCGCGAGCCCACCCCATCAAGCGCTACTCCTGAACTCGATTTGTCGAGAAGAGGAGGGGTGAGTCTAGACCGGACTTTTTGGATTGAGGATTGGTGACCAACTTGTGGTTCTTCATGTTAGCAATTGCCTGCTTAGGACGATTTCCTTGTGCATATCGGCATGTAGATTAGGTTTATATATTCCTGCTTTGCATCCCGCATGGAGAGCGCTAGGAGTCACTGTAAGTCTTCTATCTTTCCATTCATCATTTAGACACTAAGGTGAGATTTCCATCTTAGTACCACTTGCATTGGCTTTTCCGACTCTTTTATCCCTCTGTTTTTGGATCAAATAGGAATAAAAAAAAACAAAAACGTTAGGCGCTTGTTTGAATTGACTCAAAAGTAGCGATAACACTAAAAAAATTAAAAAAGGGACTGCTAAAGAAAACTTGACCTAAATAAATTTTGTAATTGAATTCATTGCTTGGGGAGAGTAACACCCTCACTTGTATTCAGGTTGCATGGGAAGGTCTCCTTCCAAGTGAGAGAGCGGCTTCGTAAGGATTAGAGCCAAAAACCCAGTCTGTGGCTACCTTGTGTATCGCCTGGATTTCCGAAGTATTGGCACTTCTATCGTACGTGGACGAGTAGGGCTTGGTCAACATTGATGACTCTCTATTGTGTAGAGCATCGACCTTGTCCGAAGTATCGAGCCTAGGCCACGCCTTCACGGGGGTGTTTGTCTCATCGTCTTGCATCCGAGTAGGTTCTTGCACGCTCACGGGTGATTCCGTTGCGAGCGAGTTCCGAAGTATTGGTTTCGCCTATTGGCTTCCTTTATCTATTTCTTTGGCTGATTAGGGATCCAGGAAAGATTACAAGGACCTTAAAAATTACAGACTACAGGTTACACAGGAGGAGGACAAGTACGGGATACTCTTCTGGCAGTACTCTCTCCTAT
The DNA here is from genome assembly GCA_037367405.1 of Ottelia alismoides. NCBI lineage: Eukaryota > Viridiplantae > Streptophyta > Magnoliopsida > Alismatales > Hydrocharitaceae > Ottelia > Ottelia alismoides. The sequence continues at coordinate 536,023 of JAZKJV010007447.1, forward strand.
AGGCATAGCGCTCTAAGGACTCGTTGAAAGATAATTTCCTGAATTCAAGCTAAAAACTACCAAGATAATAGCCGAACTCTTACGGCTTCACGTGTTGAGTTGGTGAATCCCCTTGTTTTGTGTTTGATTGTTAGTCGATTTTAGGTCAAGATCAAAAACACCGCACAATCGTGCGTAATTTTGCCCCCTTCTTCTTCTTCTTCACCTTGCTCTTCTCAATAATCAAGATGATGGGACGGAGATCTCTTAGGCCGACCTTGTCGGCACCGCTATCCAGCACTCCTCCCTATTCATCTAGGACAACCTCGAAGAGTCCGCTCTCCGAGCCTGAGTTTACTTCCACCCTGTTCCCCCTCGACCACCATTCTCATTCTCCTTCCATCAGTCCAAGAGTTTCAGAATTTAGTGCATCACAGAGCTTAGAGCATTTGACGGCACCTGAGATGAGTTCTTTTGCCTGTTCAGAGAACCCAGTCATGGCAGATAGAGGAGATCACCCAGATGAGCAGGAGCAACCTCAATTTCTATTTGATCAAGCTGCCATCAACAATTCACTACTAGCCTCCCTGGAGACAATGCAGAGACATATCAGAGACCAGGGAGCATTCATGGGTGATGTGATGCGAGAGCTGGCACAGATGAGAGCAGATCGAGAGAATAGAGCCGCATGTAGAGGAGGAGATATACCGGTTGCAGAAGGAGGAGATCCGGAAGCTAAGAGACCACCACAGACGATCATGAGGGAATTACACAATACTGTCGCATCCCTCACTCACCGATGGATCCGACTCCCCCCATCCATGGAGACTTCGAGCTTCGGCCCCACACTATTCAGCTTCTGCCCAAATTCCATGGGTTGTCGACCGAAGACCACACCTCCATCTGCAAGAATTCGCGATGATCTGCAATACCATTCATGACAGGCTGATGACTGAGGACACAATCAAGATGATCGCCTTCCCCTTCTCTTTGGTTGACAGAGCCGTGTATTAGCTAAAACACCTGGGGAGGTTCGTCGACACTTGGGCAGATCTCCGGACCGCATACTTGAAGAAGTACTACCCTCTCGGCCGGACTAATGGAGCACGAGCCATGATCAGCAATTTTACCATTATCCCTAATGAACAATTCCATGGAGCCTAGGATCGATTCAGAGAGCTCATTGACTGGTGTCCACACCATGACATATCAAAGCCCAACTTAATCCAAAGTTTCTTCCGTGGGCTGAAACCGGAGTTGCAGGGGCTTGTAAATGCCTCTTGTGGTGGATCATACTTTTCCAAGGGTGAAGACGACGTCTGGGCCATCTATGAAGGCATGGCAGAAAACTCAACCGTGATGACCCAAGCCAGAGTCTACACACAGCAGAAGCCACCCCAAGGAGCACGATCATTTCAGAGGATCGCTCGCATCGATGCCGGTCCCCACACTCCGTCGGTAGCCGCAGCCCAAGCCGAATCCACCGTAGCCGACATGGAAATCATCAGTGAGAAGTTGGACTGCATGGAGATCCTCGAGAAGAAGCAGAACCAAGGTCTTGCCTAGATGGACCTTCTTACCAAAACCATGAGTGACCTGAAGACTCAAATTCTCTGCATTCAGGAGGCACAAGCATACACTCAGCAGCCTCCCAGATCATGAGCCGATCCGAGCAGTAGCAGCTCTACCCACCCTCTGCCTCACATCGCCAGGTCAACCACATCCAGGCAGAGCCGGTGCAGCAGCTATCGTACTACCCATCGCAGCCACCATCTCAGGACACTCAGATGGTGGTCTATCAGTTGGATCAGCCACTGGCAGTTCTACCCCCTTCATCCTTCGAGCAGGAACCATTGATGGAAGTCAATGGGATTTGGTACGACCGGTACCCGCAGCCTGGGATTCATCATGATCACCCCGGATTCCATTGGGGTAATGGTGGCTCCTCATCCCAACAACAGTCTCCCGCTCAAGGACACCAGAACAGGCAGCAACAGCAGCAACAGCCCCAGTATGCCCAACAGCAGCACCAGCAGGGTCCTTGTCCCGCCTATCAGGGACAGAAGTGGAGGCAGCATCAACAGCCTCAACAGTCATACCCCAGTATCAGCAGCAACAGCCTCATTTCCAGTAGGGGAATACATCCAGTTCTCAGACACCTGCCTTTGAGAACCCAACAATAGATGACCTCGCCCGACTACTCTCTGAACATCGGGAATCCTATTGGCGAGACATGGATGAGTTCCGCCAGGAGGCGAGGGATTTGATCAAAGGCAAAGCCGCCATACCAGCTCAGATTGAACCAAATCCGAACAGTCTGAAAAGAAAGTCTGAGCAGGTACAGTTCACAGAGGATACCTCTCCTAGTGATTATTTGAGTGACATGTCTTCTTCTTTGTATAATGTTGATTTTGTGACTATTAGGAGTGGTAGGATGCCAGCCGGCGGCGCCTCATCTGAGCGACAACAGCATGAAGAATCCAGAGCGCCAGATGAGCAGAGTAGCGGTGCTGATGTCGTTGATGATGATGGTGGTGCTGATGCCACCAAGGATGGAGATCCAGACGACGGTGCTGAGGTCGTCGTGATTCCGGATGCAGACGGTGGTGCTGATGCCACCATTTTTGATGATGTGCCAGAGCGCGGTGCTCAGGCAGCGAAGACAGGTGCCGGTGGTGGTACTGAGGCCACCACATCTACTTTTGTTGAGCTTCCTTCTGTGGTGTTACCACCTTTTGTATCTATGGACTGTGATAACAACAAAAAGAACAAAAATATGAATAAAGGAAAAGTTTCTGTTCACATTTCAGATCCATATGTGTTGAATGATGATCATGGTATGGATTCTACTCCTTCACAGGCGCAGGAACCTCTTCCGAGTCCTCCATCTGCGGAGGCCCCTACCATCGCCTTCCCTGAAGCACTCCGCTTGGCGAAGGGGAATAAACGAGAAAATCCAAAAAAAGACCAACAGGTAGAGTTTAGCAATCAGATGATTGATCGATTCCACATTCAGCTGACTCTACAGGAAGCACTTGAGCACATCCCCCTCTTCAAAAAGAACTTGAAAGAGAAGACTACCATCCACAGGAAGAGGAGGAACCACAGAGATCAGATCCATGTGCTCACCCATTCCACTTGCTGCACTATTCAGAACAAGCTGCCAGCCAAGCGACCAGATGCAGGAGCTCCCTATGTCAGATGCGAGATTCAGGAGCAGCAGTTCGATCGTACTCTATTAGACAGCGGCTCCTCCATTAACCTTCTTCCGGCAGCCTTACTCGACCGATTCGAGTTTGGTCCTCTTCTTAGGAGCAAGATAGTCCTTCAGTTTGCTGATAGGTCGACTAAGAGGTCGAAAGGGTTATATAGAGACGTGTTCGTTACCATTCAGGGCCTGAAATTCCCTGTGGACGTCGTTGTACTGGACATGGAGATCCCTGAGTCGGTAACCGATGCCCCCATCATACTTGGACGCCCATTCTTGGCCACAGCCAAGGCGGTGACCGGCCATGATAGCGAGAAGGTGTGTTTTCACGTAGAGGGCGAAACCATACAAATAGAGACGATCGAGGAGACCAGAGCGAGAGAGTTAGAATGCTCAGAGAAGTCCAACGAAGCTGCGCAGATGACAGAGGAAGAGCTAGACATCCACCAGGAGTGCGACTTTGTGATGACAGATGATGAATCCAACTGGACAGATCCCGTAGCACAGACCCTCGCCTTGCCTACAAATTCACCTTCTTTACAACTTATGGCAGTTGAGAGTCTGGAGAGCACACACCCGGATGAGGATACTTGTGAGGCTGACAGTGTTGGGACGAGTGGTGCTGATGATTTTCAGTCTTGTTCATCTAGATCAGATCTCTCAGATTCAGACATTGATTGGGATGATTTTGATGATTATTTGCCTTGTCTGATTCCATCCGAACCGACAGCTAGGATGGAGTGTGAGCCAGTGCAGTTTATTGATGATTCAGCAGGCTCCTCTTCGTCGGATATTCATGCAGAGCGGGAGTCCTCACATGCAGACCTGGTCGCCTTCACACAGACATATCAGAAACCAGATCTGCCACCTCCCAGTTGTCCAGAACTGAAACCCTTGCCGCAGTTGCTGAAGTATCGATTCCTTACGGGTGAGTCAGATATGCACCCAATCATTATCTCAGCAGGTTTGACTGGAGAGCAAGAATCTCGTCTGATGGAGGTTCTTGAGAGAAACCGCAAAGCGATAGGATGGAGTATAGCTGATCTCCAGGGGATTAGTCTGGCTCTGTGCTCCCACCACATCTATCTTGAGGAGAACGCTAGGCCGTCGCATGAGTTCCAGCGACAGCTGAACCCTAATCTTCGAGATGTGGTCATGAAAGAAATATCGAAGTGGTGGAGCACCGATTTTATCTACCCCATCTCCGACTCCAAGTGGGTTAGTCCATTACATGTGGTACCCAAGAAGACGGGTATCACTATAGTTGTGAATGAGTCTGGAGAGGAGATCGCTACCCGAGTACCCACTTCTTGGAGGGTCTGTGTGGACTACAGATGATTGAATGAGGCCACCAAGAAGGATCACTTCCCAATGCCATTCATTAATCAGATTATCGAAAGGCTAGCTGGAAGAGTCATTACTGTTTTCTTGACGGGTACTCCGGATATAATCAAGTGGCCATTGCGCCCGAAGACCAGGAGAAAACGACATTCACCTGTCCGTTTGGGACTTATGCTTTCAGACGGGTGCCCTTTGGTCTATGTAACGCTCCAGCAACATTCCAAAGGTGCATGTTGTCCATTTTCTCGGATATGGCAGGTGACTGTTTAGAGATCTTCATGGATGACTTCTCGGTCTATGGCGACGGGTTCAATGCTTGTCTTGACTGCCTAGATCGTGTGCTTCAGCGATGCATTGAGGTCAATCTTGTCTTGTCTTGGGAGAAGAGTCACTTCATGGTGACTCAAGGGACGGTCCTTGGTCATATCGTCTCCAACAGGGGCATGGAGGTTGATCCGACCAAGGTGGATATCATTAGAAAACTCAATCCACCATCCAATCTGCGACAATTGCGGTCTTTTCTAGGGCATGTCGGTTTCTATAGATGGTTCATTCAGGATTTCAGTCGAATTGCCCGACCGCTTACTGATATGCTGACGAAAGACACCGAGTTCATTGTAGATGATAAGTGTCTTGCATCTTTTGAGACTCTCAAGAGTATGGTTGTTTCGGCTCCTGTCCTTCAGCCACCTGATTGGTCTCTCCCATTCGAGATCATGATGGATGCTTCTGATTTTGCCGTTGGGGTTGTGCTTGGACAGAGGAGGGATGGATTGTCGTTTGCCATTCACTACGCCAGCCGGACTTTGGATGCCGCTCAGCGGAATTATGCTGTGACAGAGAAAGAGATGCTGGCCGTAGTCTTTACTTTGGATAAGTATAGATCTTATATTCTCGGATCTAGAGTGACCATCTACACAGATCACACCGCCATCCGGTACTTAATGGCCAAGAAGGATGCCAAAGCTCGTCTTACCAGATGGATCCTTCTGCTTCAGGAATTCAATATTGAGATTAAAGACAAGCCTGGAGTTAAAAATGTGGTGGCGGATCATCTTTCCCGCTTGGAGAACCTTGAGGAATCTGAGCCCAGTGCACTTATCACAGAGACATTTCCAGACAAGACGATCTTGGTTGTCGTCTCCCTCCCATGGTATGCCGACTTTGTAAACTATCTTGTTGCCAAGACGGTTCCCCAGGGTTGGCCCAGGCAGAAACTTGAGACCTTCCTAGCTAAGGCCAAGTTTTACCATTGGGAGGGTACCGTCCTTTATCATGAAGGAGGGGGTAGCATCTGGAGGAGGTGCATTCCTCAAGAAGAGCAGCATAGCATCCTCACCTATTGCCACAAGCTTGAGACAGGAGGACATCATTCTGGGAGAAGGACAGTACAGAAGGTGCTTCAATCCGGCCTTTGGTGGCCTACTCTCTTCAAGGATTCATATGAGTTCGTGAAGAAATGTACTGACTGTCAGAAGATGGGTACTTGCGGACAGAGAGACATGATGCCCATGCAACCCATTCACTTTTGTGAGGTTTTTGATGCATGGGGGATTGATTTCATGGGCCATTTCCTAAGAGTCAGGGGTTTGAACACATTTTGCTCGCTGTTGATTATGTCAGCCGTTGGGTTGAGGCCATCCTCACCCGAGCCGCAGATGCTAAAACTGTGTGTAATTTTTTTAAGAAAAATATCATTTCACGGTTCGGGGTACCTAGAGTTCTGATTTCAGACGGGGGTCTCATTTCATTATTGATAAGGTTAGGGCCCTTGCAGACGAGTTCAACATTGACCATCGGGTTGCCACGCAATATCACCCTCAGACTAATGGTCTTGCCAAAGTATCAAACTGGGAGATAAAGACTATCCTGCAAAAGGTTGTCCGCCCAGACCGAAAGGATTGGTCACAGCTTTTGGACTCGGTCTTGTGGGCCTATCGAACCTCCTTCAAAAATCCATTAGGAACATCTCCCTTTCGTCTCGTTTATGGCAAGCTGTGCCATTTGCCAGTGGAAATAAAGCATAAATCATTTTGGGCAGTCACTGAGTTACTGTTAGATCCTGAGAGTATAGGAGAACAGAGGAGAGCAGAGTTGGCAGCCCTGGAGGAGTTGAGAGATACAACCTTTTCTAGTAGCCTACAGTACAAGGAGAAAGTGAAGACATGGCACGATTCCCATATCAGCCATAAACAGTTTGAGCCAGATCAACACGTATGGTTGTTCGATTCTAGGTTGAAATTATTTCCAGGGAAGTTATAGAGAAAGTGCAAAGGTCCTTATGTGATTAGAAAGGTACATGACAATGGCAGTATTGACATATCCGAACCGTCATCTTCCTCTACCTTCCATGTCAACGGTCAGCGTTTGAAGCTATATCTAGATCATGATCCGTCGACCATTGATGTTGCCCCATTCTTCTGGTATGAGATGTGTTCTTTGACTCATATCACTTGCATCTCATACATGTTGATCAATTCCATCTTCCGCTGTATAGATTCATTTGTCTATATCACTCTTTCATCTGTTGATATCTTTTCTTCTTTTCTTCTTTTCTTCTTTTCCTATTATATCTTCTGTATCTATCAGAAAGGTGTCGCCCCTTTTTGTCAGTCTTCTATACTTAGGACGTACTTTGTCCTAAGTATAGGGGGTGTACACTCCGAGTTTTCTATTCTTTGATCCTCTCCATTGTCCCCTCTTCTTGTCTATACTTAGGATATCTTACCCTAAGTATAGGGGGAGACAGTCCGAGTACGATCTGTTAATTCCCACCCTTGACCCTCCCTGCTTTGTGTACAGTTTGCTATACTTAGGATTATTTGATCCTAAGTATAGGGGGGACGATCAACTTCTCATTGGTTCATTTATTTATTTTTTAAGACTTGCCTACACTCAGTACGAGTTATGTCTTCTCTTTTCTCTCTGATCTATGAGGACATAGCTCAAGCTAAGTATAGGGGGGTCGTATATACTGCGTATATACTTTAGCCATAACTCGTACTTTCGTATTTTCTTAAATAATATGGCTAATAATTCATTAAAATTCTTAAATAAAAGATGTTGATCATTCCTCAAATCCTTTTTGTATTTACTGATTAATAAATCAGGTGAAAATATTTTTTGCAAAATGTTTGAAAAATAGTTTGAAAATCCTTGTGAAAATCTTTTGAAAACTATTTGTAAAACATTTTGTTACATGTTTTCAACCTTTGCAAAAATATTTTGATTGCAAACTTATTTTCTTTGTGAGAAATAAAATGTTTTAAAAATGATTTGCAAATGGTTTGAAAAGTCATATCATGTGAGCCTGCAGCTGGATGACTTAACTACACTGGTCTTGCATCCTAGGATAGGTAGCTACACCGGCTACCGTCCATTCTTCTCTTCACCCCCTCCTCTTGTGCTGGTTGCCACTTGAACTTAGAAGGGAATACCCTGATCCTTGAGGAATGAGTTGTTGGATTGGGGAATCATTGGGTTGTCATATTGGAGAAGTCAGTCTCTTTGTCATTTTAGTTGGGGAGAGCCATTATCACTTATACTGTACGAGTCAGATTCATAGTCGTAAGGGTTTGCGTTTGAGTTAAAATATTTCTGACCTGGCTATTGAGGAGACTTGAGCAGAGTTTTGGGATTCTCAGGGACTGTTGGATTTCAAATCCGGTTCTCACTAAGGTTCCGCCCGCACTAAAATTTCAAAGGTCTAACTAAAGCTCCAAACTTTGATTTTGTGAAGACAAGTTTGATAGTTAAATTTAATCCATCTTTCTTCTTTTTCTTTTCTTTCTTTTTCTTTCTGCACTTATTGCATAAGTGTTTGATAGGGACTAGCAAAGGTAAAGTATAGGGGGATGATGAAGCCACATTTCATCATCTTTATTCTATCATTTTGGCCACAAAAACCGTAGCAAATGCGTGTAAATAGCATTAAATCCATCATCTTAGCATTCATGCATGTGCATCCAAATGGTGTATAAAATACTGTAATTAAAGCCAAAATTATAGAATAAATAAAAGAAAAGAAAAAGAATAAAATATTGTATATATTTTATGACCTGAAACCCCGAGACCTAGGCATCTAGATGAATAGGTCGACAAGGAATAAGGTAGGGGGAGATAAGGGTCAAAATACAATAAAATACCTTTATTCAATTCATTCCTTATTCATTTTGGGACCTATTTTTGGTTCCACTTTTTAGACCTCAAATAAAGAAACTTTTTACACAAAAGTTGTAGACAATTAAATAAATAAAAATACAAAATTGATTTCACTAAAAAATAATACACAGATAAAAAGTTATGGTCTGAATAAGATTCCAAAACTCCAACTTCCTAGACCCGTATCTTGCAAATAAAAACTCGAAATGTACCAAACTCACTTTAATTGTATATAGCATAAAATAATCTATTTAATGGAGGTGGTTTCGTATTTTTTAGAGTTACGGTTTGAAAGTTGAGTTTTGGACCCCACTTGTATACTTATACCGATTAAAATATTCATTTTATTATTTATTCATTATTTTTATAAATTTATATTTTTATAATTCTATAAATATTATGCATAATATATATGCACATTAAAACTGGAATAAAAAGACAAAAGAAACACAGATAAAAATACTTGTATATATATACTACATAGGTATAATACCTATACTTATACATGTGTACTTTATACTTTTATTTTATTAAGTGTACAAATTACATCAGAAAAATAAAATAAAAATATATTTAAGTGTTTAAAAGTATTTTATAATTTCATAAAATAATAAACAAAAATAAATAAAATTAAAAATACAAAATAAAAATAAAATAATAAAATATATATGTAATATACCTACAAGGGGTATAAAAGGTAACTTGTAAAAATATACCCCATAGAAATAACTGAAATTCCTAATAAAATAACTTATTAAATAATAAACATTTTTCATTTAATAACCAAAATTTAATTTGCCTATTTTCTACTTTTTATTGAATTTTGAAATCATTTTGTAGGGTTTTTCCTGGTTGGTCCACGTGGACCAACCAGGAGGGTCTGAGAGTTGACCTCGGTCAACTCTCTAACCCGCCCTCTGAACCATGTCAGAATGTCATTTTGACCCGTCTTCGCCCTTTTTTTCGGGGATAACCCTTTCACCATTTGATGATCGACCCTTCTTGACTTTTGTTGCTCTTCTATCAAGGATAGACGCCCATATGATTGCCTGGGTTGTCGTGCATTGAAGCTCCCGTTGTGCCTCGTTCTAGGAGACTCATCCGTCAACCAAATAAAATGGACACCCAACTTTCATTTCATATTTGTACCCCATTCTTTGGTCTTCGTCCCCATTTCAACCAGCCTTAGCTCCCCGAAGGTGACAGCTCCAGGTTAGCATCGACAAGGCGACGGAGCGACGAGATCGTGGGTGTTCCATCTCACCTCCGGTGTCCCCCCGTTAAGGTACCTTTAACCTCGGGCCCCTAGCCCTTGAGGTATTTGTTTCCCCTCATTTTTCTAGCATTCATGACGTCATAGCTTTTAGATCAAAAACCCTCTACAAATTTGGCGTCTCATCGATCATATCACACCCTCAAATACACCTCGCCGGAGCGCACCTCCGACCAGCCACTGTCGCACTACTCCTCGTCGTCATTCATCGTCCACGAAGTCCAGGCATTTTGCCCTGGACTCTATCACTTTTTTTCTTGCAGGTACGTGATGAATACCCATTCATCAGTCTTTATTCTTATATTTTAGCTACAAAAACCTTTGCAAATGCATGTATATTCATGTAAATACAAATAATTATCAAAAGCACGCATTGTATAAAGTTTAATAATTAGCATGTTTTTGTGCAAAAATAAAAGAATAAAGAGTAAAAAGAAAAAGAGGGAAATATTTAGAATAAATATTGAGAAACCTATCCCAAGGGAGGGCTCAGCATGGGCCTGACCGCATAAAAATGAAAGTAGAGGGAGATAGGGGCTCATGTGTGTAAATATTTATGTAAATAAAATAAAAGTATTTTCCTCACAAAAATAGACTCAAAATGGCTTGTAAATATTTATATATATTTCTAAATATAAAATCAAGATAAAAATATAAAAATTAAAAAGAAAACAAAAACATCACTCATGTACATAGTCACCTTGTATATAGTCCACTCATCCCTATTTATTTAGCTTTATAAATAAATAAAATTTATTTCCAAAAGTTTTGTAAATATTCTACATTATATAGTGTAAATAAATAAAATAAATTAAAACAAAAACAAAATTAAAAGAACAAAATTAAAAATAAAAAAATATATACTATTGTAAATATACCATGTATATAAATGTACATATGTATTTATTTCGCCTATGTATATAAATAATAAAAAGAAAATAAAAATGTATTTTTATTCCTCATTCTATAATATAAATAAAAAATATAAAATGGGAATAAAATTATATAAAAATAACAAATTAAAAATCAAATTAAAAATCTCATATATTGTATATATACCTATGTATAACCCTATTATGTACATACCTCATTTTTTACTTTGAAAAATTAATTAAAAATCACTAAAAAATAGAAAAAAATAAAAAAAATATTTCATGTTTTGACTTTTTAATAGTTCGGCCATTTGGTATTTTTAATTTAATTTTCAAATCTTGTCCACGTGGCCTTCACCCATTGGCCCTGGGGATTGTTGACCGCCCGGTCAACTGCCCCCCCCCAGGACCACTTTCCACGGGTTTGGTGCCCGACCCAGTTTTCTCCCTAATTTCGCACCTAAACTCGATACCCTATCACCTAAACCCCGGGTCCGAATCGTTCATGGTATACCCGAGACCCTCGCCGGAGCCTCCACCTCGAGATCCGCGCTCCAGAATGCCCTACCCGCGCTCGTCTTCCCGAACCCTTCAGCGTATATAGCTCCTGCTCCGCCTCCTTCATTCCGATCTTTGGCTCCCCATCTTTCAGTCCCGTGACCTCCACCACCTTCCCTGAGGTGACAGCTCTCCGCCGGTGGTGTCGAAGAGAGGCGAAGGTGATCAGACCATCGATCCGACGAGTCTCCACCGCCGTGCTCCTCCCAGAGCAGGAGCTTGAGCCTCGGGCCTCGACGACCCGTGAGGCGACGACCCAGAGCTTCGCAAGCTCAGCCACAGTCGATCCCTCCATCCAGGTAGACCTGTTTCCTTTCCCTTTTCGCTAATTTCCGATTTCCCCCAAATTTCGCCATCGCCGTCTCTCGCTGATTCCGACCATCTCCCACTCCGAATCGATCATCGGAATCCACCGTCACCTCCGCCTTCCTCCCGCGCACGTTCTCCATACTCCCATCCAACCCAGCTCGCACAGGAGCTGGGATTCGAGCTCCTCCGTCCCCACCCTCGCCGGAGCTCGCCCATATCGCATCACCATCCACCTTCACCTCGCCTAACCGGGTCGAGGCAGTTTGCCCTCGACCCGCGAGTCTTCTGGACCATATTGCAGGTACAATGAGGGTCATCTGAGGTCCTCCTACATCGAGCCAGGAGACGTTCCTCTGCCGACCTCGTCGGCGCCCTCCAGGGCTCGGTCGGGTCATCGGAGACCCCCATCTGACGCGGAGGCCCACGCCGAACCTTCTCCGACCATCAGCGCCCCGCGAGGAGGCTCGGAGCGAGCGTACTGGGCCGGCGAAGTTCGTCGGTCGCCTGTTCTTCAAAGACCTTCAGCGACCGTCCGATCAGCCTCAGAGCTCCAGATCTCATCCTGACCGTTCATCCACGGAGCTGCAGCTAGCGTCCAATCAGTGAGGCCTGATCCCAGCCGTCGATCCAGCGAGGTTTATCCACTGACGCCCTTCACCGTCAGATCTGACACGTGGCTACGCCTCCGCCGTTGGATTCGCCCGAGGAGCTTAGCCGTGGAGCGCCCGTCGTCCTACACCATCAGATGCACCACGTGGCGCGCATCCATCGGTTCCATTAATAAAGGGGTAAATTACCCTTAGGCCCTCCTGTTTCTTTTATTTCGCATTTAGTCCTATAATTAGATAGTTTAGTTGTTTAGTTTTTGGGATATTTGCATAGAGGACCCTGCTCTTTATTTTCTTTGCATATATGCCCCTGTGTATTATGTAGCACGCGCTTCGACACGTGGTTTTCTGGACTTTTTGCATTTTATACCTTGTAGTTCTGTATGTTATGGATTGAATGAATACTTTTTGGATATTGCATTTATACCCCTGTGCGTGATTTATTAGTGCATGTGCGTATGTTCGTGGGTTATTTGCAGACTACCCCCTGGACTTTTGGTACCTGTTACCAAATAGTCCTCGGAAGTAGTTTTTATTACATTTGGGTCCCTGAGTGCCTCAGGCACGCGCCACGCGCGTGTTTACCTGGGAATTTTGCACCAAACCCCTCAGGACTTCGGGTATTTGCGTTTTGGTCCCTGTGTACTGTGCCCTTGTGTGTGATTTTAATAAAATAGCAAATCACCTCCAAATTTAATGAAAATTGGATACATGGCTCCTGCCATGATGTAAAATTTTCTGTAAATTTTGGAGACATTTTAGACACTATTTGATATTTTTAAAAATTCAAAAATACGTATTTTCTTCATTGTCTGATTTGAAAAATCACAAAAAAAATATTAAAATTCATCTAAAAATTACAAAAAATTACTTACTGTTTGTCTTTGCTTGCTTGATTTTCTAGCCAATTTTGGCTATTTTTCCTTATCTAAAACACCTAAAAATTGAAAAAACACTTAAAATCTTATAAAAATTCTAATAAATAAATAATAATAAATTAGGTGCCCACGTTTTCCTTGTTTTCTTCTCTATACAGGAAAAATACCTCCACGCTAATTTAGGGCTTCTAGATATTTTATCTAGGTCCAACTCGGCTGGACAGGACCTACAGTTTCAGTCCTTATTTTATTTTTAGAAAATTAAATAAATATCAAAAAAATCTCAAAAATTCACTAAAAACAGTAAAAATTATAAAACACACAAAAATATTTTTATTAGAATTTTTTGTTGATTTTTAGTGCCTTAAATAAATTGTTGAAGTGTGTTGTTTAGTTGCTTTTCCTATTTTCCTAATTAATTTAAAATCCAAAAAATATAAAAAGATTTAAAAACCACCAAAAACACCTTTTCTTCTCTTCTTGACTACTTCGTAGGCCGCAAGGCCATTTCGTGCTCCTTGTGTTCGACCCTGGTCGCTATACCAGGTTAAATTAATAGCAAGACCGCTATCGTGCTTTCGAGTTGATTTTGTTTGGTGGTCGATTTTTCTTGATTGATCGAGTCCGAGTGATTGAGGTCGCGACGACCATTTAGTACCTTTACCTTAGTCGCTTGGGTTTTTCTCGTGTCGTTAGAATGGCGCCGTTGCCGGGGAGCACGACTTAGTAGTCAGTTTTTGAGTTTTTCCGCGGTTTTCTTTTCGCGGCTTTTTGTATAGATTCCTATAGATATATTTTTCTGACATTATTTTTTTATAATAATTTGGTCTGACACTTGTCTTCTTTCTTGCGAGGGCTCGAGGACCGCGGAGGCGACTTTCGAGGAGCCGGCGCAACCGCGGGATTCGAAGGCGGCTCCTTTCTGTATGGAGCCGCAGGAGAGAGCGAGGGAGGAGCTGAGTGAGAGAGGAGCGTAAATTAGTTTTATTTCTCGCATTTTAGAACTGTTGTAATAATACAGGTACATTCGGACAGACACTTGGACTCTCGGGTCTGTTTCGCCGAGCACCGGTGTGCTCGGGGGACCCCTTAGACTAGTTTAGATTTTTCGCGGTTTTTCGCGGTTTTAGCTTTTTAGCTGCCTTTTACGGTTTTCAGCGGTTTTCCTCGAGCCCCTAGATTTAAGATTTTCTTCTTGACTGTGCCGTAATTAGTAGGATCCCCACACTTAATTGCCTGCCTGTTCCTATAGAGCGATAATTGGACCTACTAATAATTCACTAATAAAAATAGCTTAGTCGCTTTCCTGAGAGCCTACGCGCCGCGAGCCTGCCCCGTCAAGCGCTACTCCTGAACTCGACCTGTCGAGAAGAGGAGGGGTGGGTCTAGACCGGACTCTTTGGATCGAGGGCGAGGGTCTAAGCTAGACGGTTCTGTCGAGTAGAAATTGCCTGTTTACAACTCGGTTTTCACCGTTGCACCATATAGGTAGTTTCTTTTCAGTCTTTACATTTATGCGCGGATCATCTTGCATGTAGACTGCTGGAGTCAGGTACGCATTTCTTTCTCTACATGCATCATTGATTTATCGCGCATCGGCTTTTTCGTCTTCTCCCCCTGTTTTGGACTAAATAACCAGGAGAATCGAAAAATTCGTTAGGCCTTTTGCTTGCATTAAAAAAATCTAAAAAAGAAAAACCATAAAATTGGGACTGCTAAAACTATCGACCCTAAAAGACACCCCACCTAAAAATTTATCTTGGGGAGAGCAACCCCCTCATTGTTTTGTTTAGTTGAGCGAGAGAGTGACCCGTTCACTAGGTAGAGCCCTCCGGTGCTATTCCTGACTGACTACCGACTCTTCCGTGCGGGCCAGTCGGTTGGGGTAGCATCGGGAATCCCAACAGATCACGTAAGCGCTCTGATAGATTGTTTTTTCACCTAATAAAAATTTGACAAGATAATTTGACCGAGCCTTTACGGTCTTCAGCTCGTGTAGCGTTGGTGAACAGAGGGTTTGGTTGCTGATCATAGTTTTTCCAGATCTCATCCGCCTTACTCGCCAGATCACGATGATGGGCAGGAGGTCCCTTAGGCAGCCTCTGGCTGCACCGCTTTTCAGCACTCCAGACCATTCATCTAGGTCGGTTCATGGGAGCTCAGACCCGCTCTCCGAACCCGAGTATGATTCCACCCTGTTCCCCCTCGACCACCCTTCTTCTGATTCAGAGATACCAGTGCCAGAGGAGAGACAGACAGATGATTTATCGGCACATGAGTTCGGTTGTTTTGGTTTTTCAGAGACGATGGCCGGCAGTTCTGATGATCGCATCAGAGGTCCACAGGGAGAGCAGCATTTCGTTCTGGACCAGGGTTCGATCAACTCTACCCTGATCGCCTCCCTCGAGTCAGTGTAGCAACAACTGAGGGATCAGGGAGCATTCATGATGGACACGAGGAGAGAGCTCGAGCAGATGAGAGCCAACCGCGAGAACCGCGGAGGAGGAGGACCCGACGATGCGGCAGCTGCCGCCGCAGCCGCAGCCGCGGCCACAGCAGCAGCAGGAGTAGGAGGAGCACCACCACCACTTAGATCGATGCGGGAGAACCACAATCCCAGGTCGACCTTGACACACCGCTGGGTGGTACTTCCAGCGATCGTGGGGGACTTCAAGTTCCCCCCGAACACCTTACAGCTCCTACCTCGGTTTCACGGTTTGGCGACAGAGGAGCCTCATCTCCACCTGCAGGAGTTTGAGATGATATGCAGCACTGTCCACGATCGTCAGGTGGACCAGGATACTATCAGGATGATTGCCTTCCCCTTTTCCTTAGCAGACAGAGCAGCCACCTGGCTGAAGCACTTGGGGAAGTTCGTTTACACCCAGGAGTAGCTCTGCACCGAGTACTTGAACAAGTACTATCCACTCGGGCGGACCAATGCAGCGAGAGCCCTCATCAGCAACTTCTCCATGCTCCCCAACGAGCAATTTCATGAGGCATGGGAGAGGTTTCGTGAGCTGACTGACCGATGCCCGCACCATGATATTTCGAAGCCCAACCTTGTGCAGAGCTTCTTCAGCGGGCTGACACCAGAGCTCCAGGGCTTGGTGAATGCTTCTTGTGGCGGGTCTTACTTCGCCAAGGATCACGACCAGGTCTGGGCCATCTACGAGGAGATGGCCGAGAACTACATGGTGATGTCCCAGACCAGGTTGTACACTCAGGGCAGACCCCAGCAGCCAGGACCCGTGCAGTACCAGAGGATAGCACGGGTCGACGTCGGTCCTTCCAGTTCATCCGCAGTAGTAGCAGCACAGGCAGAGTCATCCACTGCGGATATGGGTATCATCAGTGAAAAGTTGGATCGGATGGAGCTGATCGAGAAGAAGCAGTGCCAGGGCATCACTCAGATGGAGCAGATGGCACAGACTCTGAGCGACATGAAGACCCAGCTCATGTGTCTCCAGGAGGCACAGACGGCTTCACAGCCCCGTCTTCAGTCGCGAGGCGATACCGGCGGCAGCAGCAGCTCGTTCCAGCGCTCCAGCTCACACCAGCAGCCTAGACAGGTTCACCTTGTACAGGCGGAGCCGTACCGGCAGCAGCAGCCCTCCTACCAGTCACGACCATCTCCAGACATGCAGATGGTGGTATACCAGCCGGATCAGCCTCTGGCAGTACTCCCGCCAGCCCAGTACGATGCAGAGCCGTTGATGGATGTCAACGGGATTTGGTATGACCGTCCTCAGCCTGGGATCCGACGAGACCATACCGGATTCAGGTGGGGGAGTGGAGGTACCCAGCCCCAGCAGCAGCCATCTGGCCAGGGAGGCCAGTATAGCCAGCAGAGGGATCACCAGCAGCAACAGCCCCCAGTTTACCAGTCACAGCAGCAGTCATCCTTCGTTCCTCGTCCTTATTAGCAGGGACAGTCTTGGATGCGAGAGCACCCTCACCAGCCACACCAGCAGCAGCACCCTCCTACCTACCCCTCTCAGCAGCAGCACCAGTTCCAGCAGCCTCATTACCAGAGAGGCTACCCGTCGGGCTCTCATGGTCCACCATACGAGAGCCCCGCTTTGGACGACATAGCCCGCCTCCTCACGGACCAGCATGCTACTTTCAGACGGGAGATGGACGAGTTCCGCCAGGAGATGCGGGACATCGTGAGAGCGAAGGCCACTATCCCTGCCCAGATAGAGCCGAATCCCAACAGCCTGAAGCGGAAGCCTGAGCAGGTAGTTTACACTGAGCATGCCTCTCCTAGTGATCCGTTTGATGATATGTCTTCAGATCTTTTTGATGCTGATTTTGTTACGCATAGGAGCAGTAGAGCACCAGCAGGCGGTGCCTCGTCTGAGCGACATCATGAGGATACACCTAGAGCGCCAGATGAGGAGGAGGAGAGTGGTACTGAGGCCGCACATGATGATGATGGTGGTACTGATGCCACCAAGGATGTTGATCCCCCAGGCGGTGCTGAGGCCGCCACTTCACCAGTTCGAGGAGGTGGTACTGACGCCACCCGAGTTGCCGAGCCAGAGCGCGGTACTGAGGCCGCGAGTCTTCCAACTGAGCCAGCCGATGGTGGTACTGAGGCCACCAGAGTTCATATAGAGAGATCTGTTGTTTTTCCTTCACCTGATGTATCTCTGAACAATTCTGTGAATAAAGAAAAGGGTTTATTTTCTTCTGGTCCCACTGTGGTGCATGATGTATGTGTGGATCCGGTCGTCGAACCGCCTAGACCCTTTTCTAGTCCTTCATCTGAGAAGGACCCAGTGTTCCTCTTCCCTAGAGCCCTTCAGATGGGGAAGGGGAAGAAAAGAGAAAAAGATCCAAAAAAGAGAGAGCAGGAGGAGTTCAGCCAGAGCATGATTGACAGATTTCACATACAGCTGACCCTTCAGGAGGCTTTGCAGCACATCCCCCTTCTTCAGCGATCGTTGAGAGACAGGACTACAGTCAGGAGGAGGAGGAGGAACCACCATTCAAAGATTCATGTGCTGACGAAAGCCACGTGTTTCGCAATCCAGAACCGTCTGCCGACCAAGAGGCCAGATTCAGGAGCCCCTTATGTCAGATGTCATATCAGTGAGCAGAGGTTTGACCGTACTCTATTGGATAGCGGATCGTCGATCAACCTCCTTCCGGCAGCCCTTCTCGACCGCTTCGAGTTGGGCACTCTTAGACAGAGCAGGACAGTCCTTCAGTTTGCTGATAGATCTGTCAAGAGGCCGAAGGGGTTGTTGCGAGACGTTGTCGTCACTATTCAGGGTCTGCAATTCCCCGTGGACTTCGTAGTGTTGGACATGGAGACCCCTGATTCAGTGACCGATACCCCCATCATTTTAGGTCGCCCGTTCTTGGCCACAGCCAAGGCAGTGACCGATCATGATAGCGGGAAGGTATACTTTCGCGTCGAGGGCGAGAGTGTACAAATAGAGACGGTCGAGGACAACAGAGCCAGAGAGAGATCATGCTCAGAGACCACTTCAGATACAGAGCAGCTGACAGATGCAAGGCTAGACATCCACCAGGACTGTGACTTTGTGATTACAGATGACGAGGCAGTTTGGGCAGACCCAGCAGCACAGGCCATCCTCTCATTTTTAGACACCGCTGATGCAGAGATGACAGCAGAGGAGAGCTTGGAGAGCACATTCCTGGTTCAGGATACTTTAGAGGCAGCAGAGCAGGTTCTCGACCGCGACACAGATTTTGGTGATGATGGTGGTACTGATGCCACCTTGTGTGATGCAGATCCCTCGGAGTCAGAGTCTGAGTGGGCAGATTGTGATGACTACATGCCAGACCTGATTTCCACTGAGCCTACAGTTGAGGAGGAGGTAGATGCCGAGCAGATCAGAGACAGTTCAGTTGAGCAGCCTTCTCCCGATCCAGTTTGCGAGAGTACACTTTCAGTCTCCCGGACAGATTTGGCAGCATACACGCGTCTTCTTTCGAAGCCAGATTTGCCAGCACCAAGTTGTCCAGAGCTGAAGCCACTTCCTTCGTCGCTGAAGTATAGATTCCTTGCGGGTGAGCATGAGATGTACCCAGTCATTATCTCAGCCGATTTGACTTGAGAGCAGGAATCCCGTCTGATGGGGGTTCTTGAAAAGAACCGCAAGGCAATAGGATGGAGCGTAGCAAATCTCCATGGGATTAGTCCGGCCCTGTGCTCCCACCATATCTATCTCGAGGATGAGGCGAAGCCATCGCGTGAGTTCCAGCGGCGGCTGAACCCAAATCTGAGAGAGGTTGTCATGAAGGAAATTTCGAAATGGTGGAACGCCGATTTTATCTATCCCATCTCCGACTCCAAGTGGGTCAGCCCTTTGCATGTGGTTCCCAAGAAGACGGGCATCACTACAGTGATTAGCGAGTCTGGAGAGGAGATTGCTACACGAGTACCCACTTCTTGGCGGGTTTGTGTTGACTACAGGAGACTCAACCAGGCCACCAAGAAGGATCATTTCCCCTTCCCTTTATTGATCAGATTATTGAGAGACTGGCAGAGAAGAGCCATTATTGTTTTCTGGATGGGTACTCGGGCTACAACCAGGTGGCCATCGCTCCTGAGGATCAGGAGAAGACCACCTTTACATGTCCCTTCGGCACATACGTCTTCCGACGCATGCCATTTGGGTTATGCAATGCCCCTGCGACTTTTCAGAGATGCATGCTGTCGATCTTTTCGGACATGGTAGGGGAGCGCTTAGAGGTCTTCATGGATGATTTCTCGGTTTAGGGCGACGGATTCGACTCCTGTCTTGACTGCCTAGACCGAGTACTCCAGCGATGTATTGAGGTCCGCTTGGTTCTTTCTTGGGAGAAGAGTCACTTTATGGTGACTCAAGGGACGGTGCTTGGCCACATCATCTCCAACAGGGGAATGGAGGTTGATCCGACCAAGGTTGATGTCATTAGAAAACTCACACCACCGTCCAATTTGCGGCAGTTATGGTCTTTCCTGGGGCACGTCGGTTTTTATCGGCGGTTCATCCGTGATTTCAGTAGAGTTGCCCAACCGTTGACTGACCTACTGACGAAAGACACCGAGTTCCTTGTCGATGACAAGTGTCTTTCGTCCTTTGATACTCTCAAGCAGTGTATTGTTGAGGCTCCTGTCCTCCAGCCACTAAATTGGTCTCTCCCATTCGAGATCATGACGGACGCCTCCGATTTTACCGTGGGGGCTGTGCTGGGAAAGAGGAGGGATGGAGTTCCATTTGCTATCCACTATGCTAGCCGCACCTTGGATTCCGCCCAGCGGAATTATACAGTCACAGAGAAGGAGATGCTAGCAGTAGTGTTCGCCCTAGATAAGTTCAGATCTTACATCATTGGATCTAGAGTGACTTTGTATACCGATCATACCGCCATCCGATACCTCATGGCAAAGAAGGATGCCAAGGCCAGACTGACTAGAAGGATCCTTCTACTCCAGGAGTTCGACATTGAGATTAAGGATAAGCCTGGAGTCAAGAATGTGGTTGCGGATCATCTCTCCCGTTTAGAGCAGCCTGAGGAGTCTGAGCAGATTGATCCCATTTGTGAGACCTTCCCAGATGAGGCGATCCTTGCTATCGCCTCACTCCCGTGGTATGCCGATATTGTGAACTTTCTTGTTGCTAAGAAAGTCCCACAAGGTTGGCCCAGACAGAGGCTTGAGACCTTCCTCGCGAAGGCCAAATCTTACCATTGGGAGGATCCCATCCTTTACCACGAAGGAGGGGATAGTGTCTGGCGTAGGTGCATCCCTCAGGATGAGCACCATAGCGTCCTCACTTACTGCCACAAGCTTGAGGCAGGAGGACATCACTCTGGGAGGAGAACGGCACAGAAAGTGCTCCAATCCGGCTTGTGGTGGCCTACCCTCTTCAAGGACTCTGATGAGTTCGTGAAGAGGTGTACTGACTGTCAGAGGATGGGCACTTATGGACAACGTGATATGATGCCGATGCAGACCATTCACTTTTTTGAGGTTTTTGACGCATGGGGCATCGATTTCATGGGTCCATTCCCTAAGAGTCAGGGATTCGAGTACATTCTGTTGGCCGTTGATTATGTTAGTCGTTGGGTTGAGGCTATCCCCGCCCGAGCTGCTGATGCCAGGATAGTTTGCAGATTTTTGAGGAAGCATATAATCATGCGGTTCAGGGTACCTTGAGTATTGATTTCAGATGGGGGGTCTCATTTCATCAACGACCAGGTGAAGGCACTTGCTAGTGAGTTCGTCATAGACCATCGAGTTGCCACTCCGTACCATCCACAGACGAATGGTCTAGCCGAGGTCTCAAACAGGGAGATCAAGACTATTTTGCAGAAAGTCGTCCGCCCTGACCGAAAGGATTGGTCACAGCTTTTGGACTCAGTCTTATGGGCATATAGGACGTCTTTCAAGACACCATTGGGCACATCTCCCTTTCGCCTAGTTTATGGCAAGCCGTGCCATTTACCTGTTGAGTTGAGGCACAAGTCACTTTGGGCAGTCACGGATATTCTTTTAGATCCAGATAGTGTAGGAGACCAGATGAGGGCAGAGTTAGCAGTCTTGGAGGAGCTTAGAGATACAGCCTTCTCAAACAGCCTACAGTATAAGGAGAGAGTGAAAGAGTGGCATGATTCTCATATCAGCCACAAGCATTTTGAGCTTGGACAGAGAGTATGGTTGTTTGATGCGAGGCTTCGTCTATTTCCTGGGAAGCTACAGAGCAAATGGAAGGGACCTTATCTTGTGAGAAAGGTACACGACAACGGTAGCATGGATATATCCGAGTTTTCTTCTGAGAGTACCTTTCGAGTGAACGGGCAGCGGCTCAAGCCATTTCTAGATCATGAGCTGCGGATCGTTGATGTTGCCCCTATTCACTTTGCGTGAGATGTGGTCTCTTGATTCACATCTATTGCATCTCACGCCTGATTATCACTGTTCTTCCGACTTGTATAGATCCAGTTGTCTATATCACACTATTCTTTAGTCCCACATCCCTTTTCTCATCTTATGATTATGCTATACTTAGGGTGTACTTTACCCTAAGTATAGGGGGGATGTAGGACCTGCGGGTATTCTTTTCATTCTTTTTGCCCCTGTTTTGCTGCCTATACTTAGGGATATTTTACCCTAAGTATAGGGGGGCAGACTCTGTACATTCTTCACTCGGATTTCCCTTCATGTACAGCTTGCTATACTTAGGATTAGTTAATCCTAAGTATAGGGGGAAACCACCGAGTTTTTCTCATTCTATTCATTTATTCATTTCTGTATCTAGCCATTCCTTTTCACTTCCCTTTTACTAAGCACGAGTTATGTCTTCTTCATCGCTCTTGATCACTCTGAGGACATCGTTCGAGCTAAGTATAGGGGGTGTATATATTTCATATATACTTTAGCCATAACTCGTACTTTGTGTGAGTGTGTTAATAAATAAAATGGCTAAAAACCTTAAAAATCACAAAAATTAAAAATTTTTCCTGTAAATCATCATTCTTTTATTGCACATACATAGCTAGTGTACAAAATTATTTTTGTAAAAATGTTTTCAAAAAGTTTTTGTGTAAATTTTGTGTAAATATTTTCTAATCAAAATTATGTATACAGTACAAAATTTTTCCAAAATGTGTTGAAAACCAAAAGTTTGCAAAAATCTTGTGTAAATGTTTGTAAATACTTTTGCAAAACTTGCACTTCATGCATCCATCCATTCATGATTTCAAAACATTTTTCAAAAATTTTGCACGATTGTAAATATGTGTAAATAGCATCTTTGTGTATATATGTATATAGTTTTTTATGGATGATAGTTGACATTTAAACTAAGCCTCGAATTAAATTGGGAAATGGAGCTTGATTAAGATCTTAATCCACTTAATTCTAAGAGGAACCTTATAGGGCTTAGGGTTAAGGCTTTTCAGGTCCATAAGGACTTAATTCTTTGAGTCCACTAGGCTATGAGCATATGTCATCTTGATGAGCCTAAGTAGAGCACTTAACAACACACGCATGACTCTTAGAGACAATGGCTTGACTTGCACCAGCACCTTACACATAGCTCTCCACGGATGAGGTGGTGAGGAGGCAGTTTCCTTTGGCTTGGGGTAGCATATGAGGGTAGTACTTCTAGGTGGAACCTCTCTTCTTCTTCTTCTAGTGAAGGAAGTGCATCTCAACTTGGTCTAGTGGTGATGAAGGCTAAAGACAGAAGCCGTGGGTTGCAATAAAGCTTCAAAAGAGGGATAGTCTACTGGCTCAAGAGGAAATTTCTTGTATATATGCTGCACCATGTAGATATGTTGTACAGAGGCACTTGAAAAAAAATGCAAAATGCAAAAAGAACTCCAAAAAAGTGGTGGGTCGGATTGAAAATTTAATAACCCCACCGGAGTGTATATAGTCAAATAAAGCAAAAGCTTATTGTATCCATGTTACATCTCATGAAGCTTGCAGAGGGAGACTTAGCTACACTGGCTGAGCTTCCAAAAGTCTATACTTCTTCCCCCTCTTCTTGAGCCGGTTGCACTTGAACTTAGAAGGGAATACCCCGCTTCTCGAGGAAAGAGTTGCTAGACCGAGGCATTAGAGTTACCAGGTTGAGGGAGGTTGTTTCTTTGTTACTTCTGAGGTGGGGATCTACTTTCACTTACACTGCATGGAAAGATTCATGGTCATTAGAGTTGGTGTATGTAGACTTGTTCTGATCTGGTTTATTGAGGAGTCTTGTCCATAGATTGGTGGAACTTAAAGGCTGTTGAGTTTTAAGCTTAAGTCTAAATAAGGTTCCGACACATTAATAATCCAAAGATCTGATCGAGCTCCATAATTCAATTTAATGAAGGAAAGTTTAATATTCAACCTTGATCCATGTATATTCCCCTCTTTTTCTTTTTCTTTCTTTCTTTTTCACTTCTTTTTCAAATAAGTGTTTGCTAAGGGACTAGCAAAAGTTAAGTATAGGGGGTGATGAATACCCATTCATCACTCTTTATTCTTATATTTTACCTACAAAAACCTTTGCAAATGCATGTATATTCTTGTAAAGACAAATAATTATCAAAAGCATGCATTGTATAAAGTTTAATAATTAGCATGTTTTTGTGCAAAAATAAAAGAATAAAGAGTAAAAAGAAAAAGAGGGAAATATTTAGAATAAATATTGAGCAACCTAACCCAAGGGAGGCCTCAGCATGGGCCTGACCGCATAAAAATCAAAGTAGAGGGAGATAGGGGCTCATGTGTGTAAATATTTATGTAAATAAAATAAAAGTATTTTCCTCACAAAAAATAGACTCAAAATGGCTTGTAAATACTTATATATATTTCTAAATATAAAATCAAGATAAAAATATAAAAATTAAAAAGAAAACAAAAACATCACTCATGTACATAGTCACCTTGTATATAGTCCACTCATCCCTATTTATTTAGCTTTATAAATAAATAAAATTAATTTCCAAAAGTTTTGTAAATATTCTACATTATATAATGTAAATAAATAAAATAAATTAAAAGAAAAACAAAATAAAAAGAACAAAATTAAAAATAAAAAAATATATACTATTGTAAATATACCATGTATATAAATGTACATATGTATTTATTTCACCTATGTATATAAATAATAAAAAGAAAATAAAAATGTCTTTTTATTCCTCATTCTATAATATAAATAAAAAAATATAAAATGGGAATAAAATTGTATAAAAATAACAAATTAAAAATCAAATTAAAAATCCCATATATTGTATATATACCTATGTATAACCCTATTATGTACATACCTTATTTTTTACTTTGAAAAATTAATTAAAAATCACTAAAAAATAGAAAAAATAAAACAAAAATATTTCATGTTTTGACTTTTTAATAATTCGGCCATTTGGTATTTTTAATTTAATTTTCAAATCTTGTCCACGTGGCCTTCACCCATTGGCCCTGGGGATTGTTGACCGCCCGGTCAACTGCCCCCCCCCCCCCCAGGACCACTTTCCACGGGTTTGGTGCCCGACCCGGTTTTCTCCCTAATTTCGCACCTAAACCCGATACCCTATCACCTAAACCCCGGGTCCGAATCGTTCATGGTATACCCGAGACCCTCGCCGGAGCCTCCACCTCAAGATCCGCGCTCCAGAATGCCCTACCCGCGCTCGTCTTCCCGGACCCTTCAACATATATAGCTCCTGCTTCGCCTCCTTCATTCCGATCTTTGGCTCCCCATCTTTCAGTCCCGTTACCTCCACCACCTTCCCTGAGGTGACAGCTCTCCGCCGGTGGTGTCGAAGAGAGGCGAAGGTGATCGAACCATCGATCCGGCGAGTCTCCACCGCCGTGCTCCGCCCAGAGCAGGAGCTTGAGCCTCGGGCCTCGACGACCCGTGAGGCGACGACCCAGAGCTTCGCAAGCTCAGCCACAGTCGATCCCTCCATCCAGGTAGACATGTTTCCTTTCCCTTTTCGCTAATTTCCGATTTCCCCCAAATTTCACCGTCGTCGTCTCTCGCTGATTCCGACCATCTCCCACTCCGCCTCGATCATCGGAATCCACCGTCACCTCCGCCTTCCTCCCGCGCACGTTCTCCATACTCCCATCCAACCCAGCTCGCACAGGAGCTGGGATTCGAGCTCCTCCGTCCCCACCCTCGTCGAAGCTCGCCCATATCGCATCACCGTCCACCTTCACCTCGCCTAACCGGGTCGAGGCAGTTTGCCCTCGATCCGCGAGTCTTCTGGTCCATCTTGCAGGTACAATGAGGGCCATCTGAGGTCCTCCTACATCGAGCCAGGAGACGTTCCTCCGCCGACCTCGCCGGCGCCCTCCAGGGCTCGGTCGGGTCATCGGAGACCCCCATCTGACGCGGAGGCCCACGCCGAACCTTCTCCGACCATCAGCGCCCCACGAGGAGGCTCAGAGCGAGCGTATTGGGCCGGCGAAGTTCGCCAGCCGCCTGTTCTTCAAAGACCTTCAGCGACCGTCCGATCAGCCTCAGAGCTCCAGATCTCATCCTGATTGTTCATCCACGGAGCTGCAGCTAGCGTCCGATCAGTGAGGCCTGATCCCAGCCGTCGATCCAGTGAGGTTTAGCCACTGACGCCCTTCACCGTCAGATCTGACACGTGGCTACGCCTCCGCCGTTGGATTCGCCCAAGGAGCTTAGCCGTGGAGCGCCCGTCGTCCTACACCGTCAGATGCACCACGTGGCGCGCATCCATCGGTTCCATTAATAAAGGGGTAAATTACCCTCAGGCCCTCCTGTTTCTTTTATTTCGCATTTAGTCCTGTAATTAGATAGTTTAGTTGTTTAGTTTTTGGGATATTTGCATAGAGGACCCTGCTCTTTATTTTCTTTGCATATATGCCCCTGTGCGTTGTGTAGCACGTGCTTCGACACGTGGTTTTCTGTGCTTTTTGCATTTTATACCTTGTAGTTCTGGATGTTATGGATTGAATGAATACTTTTTGGATATTACATTTATACCCCTGTGCGTGATTTATTAGTGCATGTACGTATATTCGTGGGTTATTTGCAGACTACCCCCTGGACTTTTGGTACCTGTTACCAAATAGTCCTCGGAAGTAGTTTTTATTACATTTGGGTCCCTGAGTGCCTCAGGCACGCGCCACACATGTGTTTACCTGGGAATTTTGCACCAAACCCCTCAGGACTTCGGGTATTTGCGTTTTGGTCCCTGTGTACTGTGCCCTTGTGTGTGATTTTAATAAAATAGCAAATCACCTCCAAATTTAATGAAAATTGAATACATGGCTCCTGCCATGATGTAAAATTTTCTATAAATTTTGGAGACATTTTAGACACTGTTTGATATTTTTAAAAATTCAAAAACACGTATTTTCTTCACTGTCTAATTTGAAAAATCACAAAAAAATATTAAAATTCATCTAAAAATTACAAAAAATTACTTACTGTTTGTCTTTGCTTGCTTGATTTTCTAGCCAATTTTGGCTATTTTTCCTTATCTAAAACACCTAAAAATTGAAAAAACACCTAAAATCTTATAAAAATTCTAATAAATAAATAATAATAAATTAGGTGCCCAAGTTTTCCTTGTTTTCTTCTCTATACAGGAAAAATACCTCCAGGCTAATTTGGGGCTTCTAGATATTTTATCTAGGTCCATTTAGCTCGGCTGGACAGGACCTACAGTTTCCTTGTTTTATTTTTAGAAAATTAAATAAACATCAAAAAAATCTCAAAAATTCACTAAAAACAGTAAAAATTCTAAAATACACAAAAATATTTTTATTAGAATTTTTGGTTGATTTTTAGTGCCTTAAATAAATGGTTGAAGTGTGTTGTTTAGTTGCTTTTCCTATTTTCCTAATTAATTAAAAATCCAAAAAAATATAAAAAGATTTAAAAACCACCAAAAACACCTTTTCTTCTCTTCTTGACTACTTCGTAGGCCGCAAGGCCATTTCGTGCTCCTTGTGTTCGACCCTAGTCGCTATACCAGGTTAAATTAATAGCAAGACCGCTGTCGTGCTTTCGAGTTGATTTTGTTTGGTGGTCTATTTTTCTTGATTGATCGAGTCCGAGTGATTGAGGTCGCGATGACCATTTAGTACCTTTACCTTAGTCGCTTGGGTTTTTCTCGTGTCGTCAGTACGCGCACTCGAACGATACCTGGGGGCATTTCTGATCTCGCCGGAGGTACCTGGAGGTCCCGAGCTCCGCCACCGTCGTAGGCGAGGTGCAAAGCCCCTCCGGCCATTTTGAAGCTTCCCGTGCCGTGAGATCCCCTGCAGGAAGAGTTCTGGGTCGTCTTGAGCTTCGAACGCTGACGTAGGAGGGTGGGGGAGGTCGCGGAAGCTCGCCATCGTCGGCCTTCTTCCTCCAGGCCTTTCAGCCATCCGATCCCGTGCAGACGCCAGATCCATCGCCAGCCGTCCGATCGCTTCTCCGTGCAACCGTCAGATCCAGGGCTGGGATCTAATCCTAGCCCTTCGTTCGCGAAGCGTCATTGGAGCCCCTCGAGAGGACACGTGTCAAGTGGGAGATCGTCAACCGTCCGATTGCTAACGCGGAGGTATTTTGCAACTAATTCCCCGCAATTTTATTTATTTATTAAATAATTTATAAACTTTCATGTGCCTTTATTAAGTTTTGTAAAATTTGCAGTAGACCCCCCCCAGAGTTTGTAATATTGCACTTAGGTCCTCTGCCACGTCACCTCACGTGACCTGTTCACGCGGGGCGCGGGGCTTTTTGCAGCGAGGCCCTCGGCCATTGTTGTATATCTTTTCAGTACCCGAATTTTTGAATTAAGTGTAAAAGTTTTGGAAATATTGCAATTTAGCCCCCGAGGTTTTCGATCTTACAGATAGGTCCCTCCCAAGCGCGTGCCAGTCACGCGCCCTGGTGGGTTATTTGCAGGGAAACCCTCCCGGGTTTGGATATTTGTAAAAGGTCTATTAAATTACATATTTAGTTATAACTTTTGTGTGAAATTTCCAACTGTGCCCCTAGATGTTTTGTTATTTGCAATGATACCCCTGCCAGGCTTGGTTATTTTTGCGTACTTGTCTTATTTATTTCATGCATTCCTAAAAGCCCAAAAATTCCACAAAAATCAACTTAGGTCCCTGCTGCATTGTAGTTTCACGCAATCATTTTTATTTTGCATTTCATCGCATTTTATTATTTATTAAAAATCAAAAACATGTATTTTAGCTACTGTCTATCTTAGAAAATACCAAAAAATATCAAAACACCTAGAAAAATTCCAAAAAAAATTACCTACTGTCTATTTTATTGTCTTTTGGTGTCAGTCCAAAAACCACTAAAACTTTCAAAACAAAAACCTTAAAAATTAGAAAATGCCTAAAAACTTCAAAAAAATCTAAAAAATCATAGAAAACTCCAAAAAACGAAAACTCAGGTTTTGTAGGTTTCCCCATTTTATTACCTTTATTTTAAAATTAGTTTGGGAAAATTTTGTGGCTGATTGATATTTTTCATTCCTATTTTACTTTCATCCAGTAGCTAAGTCACTGTTTTCCTTTATTTCAGCTTTTAAAAATACCAAAAATATTTAGAAAAATGCTCAAAAATCACAAAAATAATAAAAAGTTATAAAAAGACCAAAAAGACTTCATTTCCTAATTTTTGAGCATTTTTCACTATTTTTATAAATACCCTATCCCTTCTTTCCTTATCTTGTGTATATATTCCAATATTGAAAAAGAAAATATAAAATATATATATATAATATAAAAAGATAATATAAAATCAGAAAATTAAAAATAAAAATACAAAATAAAAAAACCAAATAAAAAAATATAAAATTAAAAACCCACAAAAACATTTACATTTGCATAGTATAGACAATACAATCACATCACATTTTGCACTTAGCTTGATCTATCCTGCCTTGCTCCCTGTTTTCGAACTCTCTGAATACTTACTTCTATACACCTTATTTGTAGAGTTAAAAATAAATTTTAACTTCACATTTATTTTCATGGTTGAATTATTTGATTGTGGGTTAATTGTTGATTAATTACTGTTTCTTGTGGGTCGCCACAACGACACAGTAGTCCCGCCTTGTGTGGACTATTTAGACCCTCGATAAACCATGGTTATCAGTATTTTGCAGGAGTACCCTCCCAGGTTTGGATATTTGTACTTGGTCCATTAAATTGAATATTCAGTGTTATATTTTGTTGGAAAATTACAGTACAACCCCTGGATGTTTGCTTATTTGCATTTATGCCCTTGCTAGTAGTGTAGTTTCTTGATATTGTCTCTATTTAACTAACGCATCATTTTAACTCGAAAAATTTTCAAAAAAAATAGCA
The DNA here is from genome assembly GCA_037367405.1 of Ottelia alismoides. NCBI lineage: Eukaryota > Viridiplantae > Streptophyta > Magnoliopsida > Alismatales > Hydrocharitaceae > Ottelia > Ottelia alismoides. The sequence continues at coordinate 566,032 of JAZKJV010007447.1, forward strand.
TAAGCTCATGTATGCTTGCACATTCACGCTATATTTTTACGTTGCATTTTTATTGCATTTTCATATTTATTAAAAAATAAAAAACATGCATTTTTCCTACTGTTTGCATTAGAAAATCCATAAAAATTATAAAAACATTTTGAACAATTACAAAAAAATATATTTGCTTGTCTTATCATATTTTAGTTTCAGTCCAAAAACCAATAAAAATTTCAAAGTAAAAACCTTAAAAATTAGAAAACACTTAAAAACTTCAAAAAATCTAAAAAATGATAGAAAAATCCTAAAAATATAAACTATGGTCTTGTAGCTTCCCTATTTTATTGTCTTTATTTTGAAATTAATTTGGGAAAATTTTTCCACTGTTTACTATTTTTCATTCCCATTTTAATTTCGACCAGAGCCTTTGCTCACTATTTTCTTGTATTTCCTCTTTTAAAAATACCAAAAACATTCTGAAAAATCTCCAAAAATCACAAAAACCAGTAGAAAATTATAAAAAGATCAAAAATATTTCATTTCCTGATTTTTGACTATTTTTGCCTATTTTTATAAATATATTATCCCCTCTTTCCTTACATTGTATATATATCCTATTATTGAAAAAGAAAAAAATATAAAATATAAAAAGAAAATATAAAATCAGAAAATTAAAAACCAAAATACAAAATTAAAAATATTAGATAAAAAATATAAAAATTAAAATCCCACGAAAACATTTGCATTTTTGTAGACAATTAATCACATCACATTTTGTGTGCATCATTGCTTTATCTATCCTGCCTTGTTCTATGTGTTTGAACTCTCTACATACTTGCACCTATACATCTTTTATGTAGATTTAAAAATAAATTTGGCTCCACATTTGTTTGTCATTGTTTGATATTTTATTGCGGGTTCATTGTTGATTAATTACGATTTCTTGTGGGTCGCCATAGGGACATAGTAGTCCCGCCTTGTGTGGACTATTTAGACCCACGATAAATCGTGATTATCAGTCTTTTATTTAGTGCAATAAATACTAAATTAACTCCAAAAATTGCCTAAAATTTACTTGTCGTTTCTGATTGTATGTATTATTCGCGGTGATTTTTGCTTGTTCTTTTTCATGCTTTTTCATATTATTGGAAATTCAAATACACCTTAAAAAGCCCCTATTTGTTTTGGAACATACGTAAAAATTCAAAAAAATCCATCTAAAAAGTCTATAAAAAGTACTATCATCGCCTTTTGTTACCTTTTAGCCCCTGTATAAAATTTGTTGAAAAATACCCTACAAAAACCTAAAAAAATGTAAAATACTTGAGAACTTGTAAAACTCATATAAAATCATGAAAAAATAAAAAATATTGATGTCAAACCATGTTTGTAGATATTTTCCTATAATTTATCTTAAAAATACCCTCAGGGAATTTTGAGCTTTTTCTTATTTTTAATTTGCAAAACATTCCTGGTCGTGTACTATTTATTGTTTTATCACTGTTTATTTTTACAAAATTACAAAAACATCTGAAAAATACATAAAAACTACCAAAAGAACTATAAAATATATAAAACCAAAAATATTTTTAATTTATTTCTCTTAATATTTTTGACCCATTTGAAAAATAGAAAAAGATTGTGTGTATTCATTTTTGTTCTTTGTTCTTATTTCCTTCACTTTGAAAAATTAAAAATTACAAAATTAAAAACCACTAAAAACAATAATAATCTCTTGCAATCGACTATTTAGTGTGTAATTGTGCTCCTTGAGTTCGACTTTGGTCGCTATATGATAATGCGGCCTTTGCTAGCGGTTAAGGATTGTCGGTTGTAGAAAACCGCTAAGGAAAAGTCGATTGATCAAACAAAATTCGGATAAAAAAGGAGAGAGGGAAAATATGAAGATAAGCATCTTCTCTCTTATTTTAACCCTTAAACTAATTTTTATCCAAGTAAGTTTCCCTAGGTCGAACTCGAAGAGGCAGAATAATCGTATTGCGACTTTCAAGAAAATATGGAATTTCAGGATTTTATTCTCTTCTTGAAAAGTATAACAAACACTCAAAACTATCTCAATTTTATGAAAATCAAATCGAGAAAAATATGTGAAAAAAATCCACAAAAAATAACAAGAAACGTTGCTAGGGTAGTTGTGTAACTACCCTAGAAAATTCGATGAAAAAATACAACCAAAATAAGGTCCAAAAATACCCTATAGTTCAGGGATATAAGTGCAAGAAAAGAAACATAATTCCGTTACAAGATGGTCCCTAGCGAGGACTAAAATGAAAGAAAAACTAAAAGATTTGCATTTAGGTCCCTACATTGGGACCTAAATGCAAATACTGGAAAACTCTAGAGCGGTTGAGATTCTGATACTATTGTGGGGCTTAGTATGCAAAATGTCCATTGGTTCGTAGTCGACAGTCAAGGTTAGAAGATGACACGTGATCTGGGTCAGCCAATGGGGACACGTGGTGCAAGCATGTGCACATGGGGTGTTCTTCGTGTTCTTCCCCTTCTTGCGCAGGTGACGGGCGTGTCGTCTTCTCCAGTTTATCTCCGATGGACAGAGTCTCGAATGGGCCTCCTACAGGGCCAGGAGGGAGTCTCCTTCTCCCTCCGAGCTCGCATGTAGTGGTGTTGACTCCAAGGCAGAGGAAGTTGGCGGTTGGACGTCGTCGAAGGTGGCGGTTGGCTATGAAAGACGGCTGGAGAGATGAATGAGCTACTTGAGGATTCTTCGATGGAAAGGTGCTCCAAATGATCGCATATTGCTCCATATGATGAGTAAACCTATTAATGATGATTTATATGCTCGATTCGTGCAAGAATCAGCAAAAAAGTAAAGATTTGCATATCTAATATTGTTCCAAAAAATAGAATAACGTGAGAATGATAGGAATTGATAGAAATTTGGATAAAAATGAGTCAGACTTGGAAGGTGAATTAGGTGTGCATTTAATAAGGAGGTTACATGTATCTAATGACTCGCTTAAGGATGCTAATCACAACATGCGAATCGAGAAAGAAAATGGCAAAGATGGATGCTGGCCTGTGGTTGCAGGGTGTCTGGACTTTTGTTATCGTCTCTCTACGAGGTGGTCTTCTCGGAGATGGACGCACGTGACGATGGTGATGCCAGGCGAGCTTGGCCTTGGAACCTCTCCTCCAATCGTTCCTCTTCAATGCAGGGGCCTCAAGTGCAGCTGTCACCTCCGGATCAAGGTGGGGCACGGTGGGGAAGATGTGTTGGACATGTGAGTCCTGGGCGAACCATTCTTACAATAAGTGTTATTGTAATATATATTTGTTTATCAATAAAAGTTATTGGTGTTTCACTCCCTTTATGAAATTAAATGAATGAATGCACTATAAGGCCCCTCTGTATAATTAGGATTATGTACCATGGCCATCTTGATGATCATATAGTTGTTGATTCATTAAATGAATCATAGAGGATGGTGTTTGGATGAATATCTAAGGAGTTAGATAGAGGACTCATCAAGCACCGTCAAATGATTATTAAGAAATGATCTCCAGTCTGAGTAGGAGATGGCAATCCTTTCTCACATAGGCTGATATCTGACCAACCTCTTGATGCAGGTCCTCAGCATGGGAATAGTGATTCGGAGGTGTCAGATTAGTTAGGTCAATGGGTTGACTTAACGAGATTGAGATAGCCTAAGTCCTATGTTGAATACTGTCACAGCATAGGCACGCATCCTCTGACCGGAGACAGATGTATTGCTATATGTCTGAGTATGTACATTTGGCAGACCGATAGGTTGATGGCCTAACCAAGGTCTATACACCAACGAGTTGGTGTGCATATAAGGGCATATGAGCAATACGATCTCTCAAAGGGATCATACAGGTTCACTTATGAACCGGAAGACATGAGCTCACTCATGAGGTATTGGGACCGATCAAATTCCATGCATGGTCGTCGTGCTTTGGAAGCATGACATGAATTTGAAGGTATGATATATGCTTTGGGAAATCATATGATCGATACCGATTCCCAATGACCAAGATTGAGAAACTTAGTGATCAAACCCTGAAGAAGACAGTGTAAAATTGATCTTGATCTTCAGGTTGACCATGGGCCTTCCAGTATGCAGGATGTACATGTATTGAGAATACCTGAGGGTGATGTGATCATAAACGATTGTATATTCATGACACTTCCATTCCGAGGGAGTGATGAAACATGTCTGGATTTTAGTGACTCCTTTCAGTAGAGAAGCAATCTGATCTTAGTCCAAGTGTTGGACATTGGTCTGAATGAGATTCAGATACAATGAGAAGATTAGATTTGCGGTCTTGATTTAATCAAGCATCTTTAGGAGTTTCGTAAGATCTAGGTTTGAGATAAGATCTCAATATCCAAGTCACTATACGTGGAACAATACAATCGCCATGTCCTTATCTCCAAGTATCTGCAGAGAAAGCACATTATTCTTGAAGGGGTTCAAGAATAATTCATTTGATGAACTTCATATCCAAGCAAGAAGGACTTGATGATTAAATGATATTTAATTGTCAAGCATAATATGAATGAGATTCATATTGTGAGAATGATTATCTAAGATAATTAAATCTGATTTAATTATCAAGGATTAGAGAATGTGGATAATACTATCCAAAATATTTGTGTATTATAAATACGATTTATAATATACATATATTGAAGAGAGAGAATTCCTGTAAATAACATTTGTTAATTATTAATGTGGATTGGATTCACATTAATTAATTAATTGGAAATGTAATTTACAAATTAATTTGGGTTGTGGATATGATTCACATTTTTCAATGGCATGATTGAAATATTCACAAATTAATTTGGAATTAATTTGGTGGATATTTTTATTACAAATACATTAAGAAATAATAATACAAAATAAAAGAGAGATGAATAACCACCTTTTGAGGTGACGTCACCAATGACATGGTCAAAGGTGACGCCCCCTCATTTTTAGGGGGTATTTGTTATCTCCCTTTTATTATATTATCATCTCTTGATGATTAATTTATGTTAAATTAAATTGTGTTGATAATGTTTCAACATATATTTAATTTAAATATAAATTAATGTTGTTGGCTTTTAACCAACAACAATCTTGGCCATTGATTAATACATACTCCACCATGGCCGTTGGATCTATGTATCCCATGGATTGAGATCCACTGGATCCTAAACTAATATAAAAGGAGGGCTAGCCTAGCCTTTATTGGTACATTATCAAGAGTTGTAGAAGCCTACTACTCTCTCTCTCTCTCATTCTCGCCCTCTCTCTTTATCTTCTCCATCAAGTGGCTGTCCACTTTGTGTTGAGAAGGAGAGACTCTCGCCTTCGCCTTCGACGACTCGGGATCTCCTTCTTATTTGGGGCAACTTGTTCTAGAAGAAGACGATGGATTTTGTTTGACAAAATCAGGTGATTCATTGCTTGGATCTTCATCGAGGATTGCGGGAGGAACGCGTCTCATCATCGCGCCCGCAAGTGCGTTCTTCGTGGATCGAACTTAAGACAGGAGGATCTCTTGTTTGGGATCTCACGATCACAACCACGCTCCAAGAGGTATTCCTTATACTTTACAGTTTGATGAAAAGATTTGAGAATTGTTCTCGTGATCATGTGGTTTCATCATTAGATTTAAAAATTTTTAATTTCCGCCGCATCTAGCGACTAGTGCGACTAGTCGCCCCGATCATATACGATGTGATCGACATGCTTCCGTGATGCGCTTATGGATATTCCCAATATCCTTCAAGATGGGTTGACGGCCAGTTGATAAACCTCCATTTCATCATCTTTATTCTATCATTTTGGCCTCAAAAACCCTAGTAAATACATGTAAATACCCTTAATTCTTGCATTTTAGCATTCATGCATGTGTGTAAATAGTGTATAAAAAATGGTTTTTAAAGTCAAAATTATAGAATAAAGAAAAGAAAAGAAAAAAATAAAATATTGTAAATATTTTATGACCTGAAACCTCGAGACCTAGGCATGTAGATGAATAGGTCGACAAGGAATAAAGTAGGGGGAGATAAGGGCCAAAATACCAATAAAAATCCCTTTTATTTAATTCATTCTTTATTAATTTTGGGACCTATTTTAGTTCCATTTTTTATATTCAAATGAAGAAAGTTGTACATGAAAGTTGTAGATAATTAAATGTAAAAAAATAAAAAAATGATTTCACCAAAAAATAATGTACAGATAAAAAGTAATGATCTGAATAAGATTCCAAAATCCCAACTTCCCAGATCTGTATCTCTCAAATAAAAACTCAAAATCTATAAAACTCACCTTTAATTGTATATAATTTTTAATGATCTATTTAATGAAGGTGGTTTCATATTTTTGGGAGTTATGGTGTGAAAGTTGAGTTTTGGACCCCCTGTTGTATAACTATACCAATTAAAATATTCATTTTATTTATTATTCTTAATTTTTATTATTTCATATTTTTTTATTTTGTAAATATAATATATATGAATATTTAAACAAGAATAAAAACATAAAGAAAACATAAAATAAAATACTTGTAGAAAATATATAGGTATAATATCTATAAATATACCTATAAAGACTATGCATCTACTTATTTAAATATATTTAAGTATATAAAATTAATTTATAAATTTATAAAATAATAAATAAAATTAATAAAATTGAAAGTACAGAATAAAAATAATATTAAAATATATAGAAGAATATACCTATATAGCCCTTAAGAGGGAACTTGTATTTTTGAACCTCTAAACAATAAATAAAAATCATAATAAATTACTTTATAAATTAATAAATATTTTTTATTTTATAACCAAAAATTAACAAAATCTATTTATATTTTTAATTGATTTTTGAAATAATTTCTCCTGGCTTTTGCTTGTTTGGTCCACGTGGACAAACCAGGAGTGTCAACTGCGTTGTTGGTCGTTTTCGCTGATTTTTGGAGGATGCATCTTGCATCGTTTTGTAATGCGGTCTTCTTGACTTTTTCTCCCTCTACATCCACCATACACGCTCAAGGTATATCTTGAGTATTGGATCATGGATTCGCTTGATTTTCTTCGATCCTTGGAGCTTGTTCATCACTGTCTGACCCCCTCTGTTGTGCAACAACACATTAGTTTTTGTCCGTTTCTCGGATTTTTCAAGCCAATCCTTTCATCCAATTGCTAAGCTTCCTTCACGACTTTTTCTCCTTGAAGTACCGCCATACATGCCCATAGATTGCTTGGAGGATTGGATCAATGATTCTCTTGATCTCCACCGTTCTATGGAGTCGCCCACCTCACATGTACAAAATGCCCCATCTTCTTTCCATTCGTTTTTTGAACACTCTTGGACCCATTTTGGTCACCCTTCTTGGAGCTCAAGATAGAGTGAAAGTGACAGTGAGCTCTCCAGCTCCCCCGAGGCACGGCTAGGCGAGTCGAAGGGCGGCTCCACCCCCACCTCCGGCCACCAGCCTTAGATGTTCCACCTTCCTGGTTTGTGGGCCAGTCGCGGTCATTTTTTTGCTCGTTTCCTTGTTCTTTATTCACCTGCAGATCATAGATTTATTCTAGCATTTTATTTCCTTGCTCTTTAGTCACTTAATCACCCAGTTCACCCCTCGTCGGAGCAAGCTCCGGCAAGCTTCCAACCCATCATATCAACTTTCATTCATCCTCCTCGACGCGGCTCACATCTCACCACCACCATCCTCCACTATTATCTGTATTCTCCCACGCAACACCCTCCATCTTCGATCACATACGGTGGCCAGAGCACCTCCTTCTTCCCTCACCAAATCGAAGGAAAATCCATTCATACCCCATTTTTTGTGTACCTAACATCTTGGCCGAGTTTTATACTTGAGCCCTTCTTCTAATTGCAGGTACATCGGAGCACCTTCACACAGTCGCGCATCATCAGCCCTCGGATCGGCCTTCTTGTTTTTGTTGTCCAAAGGAAGAAGAAGAGAGGGGCGGATAGCATCCATCGTTGGATCTGCCCATCTCCTTCTAATCTCGACCATCCATCCAAGGGGCAGAAATCTTGGACACGCACCCATTTACTTCTGGCATTTTACGTGTGTATCCCCATCCCTCCAAGAGCCTCTGAATGCCACGTGGATAAGTGGCATGTTTTACAGCCATACCCATGCGCTTTTGGGATATTTCAGAAACTTTTTCGGCTTTATTTTGAACTGCAGTTTCGTACTTACTATTGTAGTTGTACCCCTGCACTTAAATGCTCATAAATCATTCATTTGAACTCTGTTTCATGCGAGATGTTTTTGTTAGAAAGCTATTTAAATATCTACATCATGTCCAAATTTCAAAATATTCTGATGTATGAACTATTAATGGTGAATTTGTGAACTCAGGATACTGATTTGGTGTATTTTGTCAATAACTCTTTCATTACTTGATATCATTTACTCATTTTTGGATATGTTTTAGAAATTAGTGAGACCGAATTTATATTCAAATTTCATTGAAAGATATTATGGCTTGTGTCCTGTAGAATTTCTACAGTATTTTGAGTGATTGATTTATTTCTGGAGCATCTTTTATCTATTCGAAAATCTAACAATATTCCATTTGCCTATGAGTTTATTATATAATCAAAGATTTTTGTTGTATTTTTATCCTATTGTTTGAGTAGTCAAAAAAATCAAAAATATCATTTCTACCTTCCCGGTGTCTTTTATTTTAGTATATTCATTACATCTCAGAAAAATACCAAAAAAATAATGTAGATTTCTCTCATCTATATTTATATCATATCCGAAAGGCATTCAGAAATATTAGGTCTAGTGTCCAAAAACCCAAAAACACTTCAAAATTTGTGAAAATCAATAAAAATTGGAATAGTGTCAAAAACCAAAAAACAAAGTCCTGTTTTCTTTGATGTAATCTTCTCTATCTAGGAAATATATATATATATATATAATTTTAGGACTTCATTTTGAACTATTGGTAGTATTTTTTTAGTGTCCTATTTGCCTTATTTTTCCTAGTTTAGAATTGCTCGTTTTATTACTTGTTCTTTTCAAAAAAAATCTAAAAACATTTGAAAAATTAATTAAAACACCAAAAATATTTTAGAATATTTATTTTAAATTTATTTGACTTATTAAAAAATCCAAAAATATTTTCTTTATTTGTTTCATTTATATCTCTCTTAGTAGACCTAGATATCTATATATCTCTGTCATTGTTATTTATGTTATTATTACTATAATTTTATTTATAAATATAAAACTACAAAAAAACATTTGAATATCTAAATCAAATAAAAAAATTAAAAACCCACAAAAAATAGAATTTGTATAGACAAATACATCACATTCGCATTTGAGTTTGATTGTCCCGATCTACCTGTTTGCTCCATGTGTTCGACACTCTACATTACTTGCCCTATACAATTATTTTGTAGAGTTATAATAAATTTTAACTCCACACTTTGATTTCCATTGCTTGATATTATTTGTGGGTTAATTGTTGATTAAATCTGGATTTCTGAGCGGTCAACGCATCAACTGTGTTCCCGCCTTGTGTGGAATACACGATCCCGTGATTTTTGAGTTTATCAAATGGCGCCGTTGTCGTGGAGTAACAACGTATAGATTGGATTTCTTTTGTGATATTGTGGTTGCTTGTCTACATTTTTGTCTCTCTCATTTGTTGATATATCTTGTTGAGCTATCTAAGCTCCTCTCTTTGTTGACTTCGTGCGAAGTACCGCAGATCGAGGGAGGTGCTCTACTCTACGCGCTTACGCACCCACATGAGGCATGCTTCAGCTTGCTACCTTGGCACTAAGGAGACTTAGAGAATTTTGTGGATTAACTCTATTTATTTTACTGCATATACTTGTGTAATTTGAAGTGATAGAGTAACTCTAACTTGTAATAATTTGGACTTGGACACTACACTTCACGAGGTCCATTTCCCGAGGGATTGTTTCCCTGGAGGCTTCGTCGGTTTTTCACGGTTTTCTCGCAATTTTACCGATTTTACTATTTGCTTGATTCACGCGGATTTAGGAGTTTTTATTAATTGTGATGTAATTAGCTAAAGCCTCACACCTAATATCTTGCTTGTACCTATAGATCGTAATTAGACTTGGCTAATAATTGATTGAAAAAAGCTATTTGACTTGGATAAGAGACCACGTGTCGGGAGGGGTCGTATACAGCGCTTGTAGGATCCATTGTGGTGGACACCGATCGGCTACCAAGACTGGACTCTGGTCTCTCTTCCTAGTCGTAGCTACTTGTGCTTCATGATTAATAGAAATTGCTCATCTAGGGATAGTTTACTCATACATCATATAGGTAGTTTATTTCCTGTCTTTAAATTTATGCGCGGATCACCCTGTATGTAGAGTGCTGGAGCAAGGTACATATTTCTAACTTTGCATGCATCATTGTGTTTGATCGCGCATCGGCTTTTCCGACCTCCTCCCCTATTTTATTGGACTCAAAATAATCAAGGAAATCGAAAAATTCGTTAGGCGTTGTTTTTATCATAAAAATATCTAAAAAGAGATAACCAAATAAAATTGGGACTGCTAATGCAAACTTGACCTTAAAACTCATTACACCAAAATTTTTTGTCTTGGAGAGAGTAACCCCCTCATTGGTTGATTTATCTGCAGCGAGAGAGTGACCCGCAATTTAGGCTAGAGCCATGCCCGAAATTCTAGTTGACTACTGGTCTTGGTGAGTCATTCTCTAGTGAGGATGTCTTCTGTAACCAGTAAAGCGGATCGTGGCATCCGTAATATATTGAATTCATCAGGTAGCCGGTAAACAGTCCGCAATTCATACTGGCTGGGAAAGATCTCATTTGGGATAGGGACAGTTGGCTAGGAGAGTTGGGCTCCCAACAGCTTGCTTAATCGCTCTGATAGATTGATTGATCACTTAAATAAAATTGACAAGATAAACAACCAAACCTTCACAATCATCAGCTCAAGAGTTGCGTAAATGAATTGGGGTTTGATTACCAATCTTATTTGCATTCCAGATCTCATCCACCTTTATCTCAAGACCACGATGATGGAAGGAGATCCCTTATGCCACGTCTGGTGGCACCGCTATCGAGCACTCCTCCCTTTTCATATAGGTCGGCTTTGGGGAGTTTAGACCCACTCTCCAAGCCTGAGTTCACGTCCACCCTGTTCCCCCTTGATCACCCTTCTTCTTCTATTAGTCCTGTGGTATCAGAGTATAGTGCAACAGAGATTTCTGGACATTTGACAGCACCTGAGATGGGTACCTTTGCCTTTGCAGAGACCCAAGATATGGCCAGCAGTGAGGGATGCCCAGATGAGCAGGGACAACCTTCGTATGTGTATGATCAGACTGCCATTAACAATTCATTGTTAGCTTCCTTGGAGACTATGCAGAGGTAGATCAGAGATCAGGAAGCCTTCATGGGTGATATCATGAGAGAGCTGGCGCAGATGCGAGCATACAGAGAAGACAGATCTGAGGGCGGTGGAGAGATACCCGAAGCAGGACCTGAAGCAGGAGGTGGAGCAGGAGGAGACCAAAAACATGCAGACCAACCACCGAGGACCATGAGACAGTTGCACAACCCTGGTGCAACCCTCACTCACCTGCATTCAGCTTCCTCCCATTGTTGAAAACTTTGAACTTCGCCCCCAGACTATCCAATTGTTTCCCAAGTTTCATGGACTAGCCACCGAGGAACCTCATCTCCATCTACAGGAGTTTGAGATGATTTGCAGCACTGTCCACGACATACTGGTGGACGGGGACACAATAAAGATGATCGCCTTCCTGTTCTCATTGGTTGACAGAGCATCCTATTGGTTGAAGCATCTAAGAAGGTATGTCACATCTTGGGAGCAGCTCCGGACTGAGTACTTGAACAAGTACTATCCACTCGGTCGGACCAACGCATCACGAGTTATGATCAGCAACTTCACTATGATCTCAAATGAGCGGTTCCATGAGGCTTGGGATTGATTTAGAGAGCTCATTGACCGATGTCTACATCACGATATATCAAAGCCCAACCTTGTTCAGAGATTCTTTTGTCGGATGTCACCGGAGCTGCAGGGGCTAGTGAATGCCTCTTGTGGAGGGTCATATTTCTCCAAGGGTAAAGACCAGTTATGGACCATCTATGAGGAGATGACAGAGAATTCGACAGTGATGTCCCAAGCCTGGGTCTACATACAATCAAAGACCCCCCAAGGGACAGGTTTAAATCAGAGGATTACACGTATCGATGTCGGTCCCCACACTCTATCAGCAGTAGCAGCTCAGGCTGAATCCACCGCAACCGACATGGGGATCATTAGCGAGAAGTTGGACCGCATCGAGATCCTTGAGAAGAAATAGATCCAAGGGCTTGTACAGATGGACCGGTTGACAAAGATCATGAGCGACTTGAAGACCCAGATCTTGTGTATTCAGGAAGCACAGACGTCCACACAGAAGCCCCCCAGGACACGTGTTGATTCCAACTGTAGCAGCTCCACTCAGCCTTCTGCCACACACCGCCAGATTCACCACATCCAGGCAGAGCCGGTCCAACAGCTACAGTACTACCCATCTCCGCCACTATCTCAGGACACTCATATGGTAGTTTACCAGCCGGACCAGCCACTAGCAGTTCTTCCTCTACCACCCTTCGAGCAGGAACCATTGATGGAAGTCAATGGGATATGGTACGACCGGTACCCACAGAAGGTCGGGATTCGTCGTGATCACCCGGGCTCCCGCTCAGGGCAGCCAAAACAGCCAGCAGGAGCAGCATCCTTATCACTCCCACCAGTAGTACCAGCAGGGTCCCCATCCCTCTTATCAGGGACATCAGTGGAGGCAGCGTCAACAGCCTTACAAGTCATACTCCCAGCCTCCCCTTCACTATTCACAGCAGCAACAACAACCTCATGTCCATCATGGGAACACTTCTGGTTCTCAAGAACCTACCTTCGAGAACCCAGCTCCTAACGACCTTGCCCGCTTGCTCTCCGAACAGCAGACATCCTTCCGACGAGAAATGGATGAGTTTCGGTAGGAGATGAGGGATATCATCAAGGATAAGGCCGACATACCAGCTCAGATCGAGCCCAACCCGAACAGTTTGAAGAGAAAATCTGAGCAGGTACAGTCTACAGAGGATACAACTCCTAGTGACTCTTTACATTACATGTCTTCTTCTATGTTTGATGTTGATTTCGTGACAACTAGGAGCGGTAGGATGCCATCGACGGAGTCTCGTCTGAGCGACAACCACATGAGTGACCAGGAGCGCCAGACGAGGAGAGTAGCAGTGCTGATGCCGCTAAAGATGTTGATGACGGTGGTGTTGATGCCACCAAGGATAGAGATCCAATTGACAGTACTGAGGTCGTCGTTACTCCAAATGCAGGCAGTGGTGCTGATGTCACCATTTTGATTGATGCTGAGCCAGAGCGCGGTGCTGACGCCGTGAAGATAGATGTCGTGGGTGGTACTGACACCACCACTTCTACTCCAGTTGTATTTCCCTCTGTTGTGTTTCCATCTTTTGTATCTCAGGATTGTGGTAACAAGAAAATAATAAAAAATATGAATAAAGAAAAGGTTCCTTCATCTTCTCAGAGTCCATATGTGTTGCATGATGATCTTTGTATGGATTCCATTCCTTCACAAGCACAGGAACCTCTTCCTAGCCCTCCATCTGAGGAGGGATCAACCATCCCCTTCCCTCAAGCACTCCACTTGGCAAAGGAGAATAAAAAAGAAAATCCAAAAAAGTCACAACAGATAGAGTTCAGCCAGCAGATGATTGACATATTTCAGATTTAGCTGACTCTATAGGAGTCACTCGAGCACATCCCCCTTTTCCAAAAGAACTTGAGAGAGAAAACTACCGTACGCAGAAAGAGGAGGAACCACAGAGGAGAGATCCATGTGCTCACCCGTGCCACATGCTTTGCCATTCAGAACCGACTGCTAGCCAAGATACCTGATGTAGGAGCTCCTTATGTCAGATGCGAGATTCAAGAGCAGCAGTTCGATCGTACTCTATTAGACAACGACTCTTCTATCAACCTCCTTTCGGCAACCTTACTCGACTGATTCGAGTTTGGCCCTCTCCATCGGAGCAGAACAGTCCTTAAGTTTGTTGATCAATCGATTAAGAGGCCGAATGGTTGTTGAGAGACGTGATCGTTACCATTCATGGCCTGAAATTCCCCGTGAACTTTGTTGTACTGAACATGGAGATCCCTGAGTCAATAATAGATACCCCCATCATAGTTGGATGCCTATTCTTGGCCACTGCCAAGGCGGTGACTGATCATGATAGTGGGAAGTTGTACTTTTGTGTAGAGGGCAAAAGTATACAAATAGAGATGATCGATGAGACTAGAGCGTGAGATTATGCTCGCTCCGAGCAATTCAGTGACACCGAGCAGATGATAGAGGTTGAGCGAGACGTCCACCAGGAGTACGACTTTGTGATGACCGATGATGAAGCCATTTGGACAAATCCAGTAGCATAAGCCCTCGCCTTTCCCATAGATTCAGCGTACTTACAGCTTATGATAGTCGAGAGCATTGGAGAGCACACCCCAGGCCTAGGATACATTGGAGGTCGATAGTTGCGGGATGAATGGTGAAGTAGAGTTTCATTTGTGATCTTCAGATTCAGATTCCTCAGACTCAGACATGGATTGGGATGACTTTGATTATTATTTTCCATGTTTGATTCCTTCTGATCCAACAGCTAGGACGAGGGGAGAGCCAACACAGTTCACAGATATTCCACAAAGGTTCCCTTCGTCAGATTTTCACGCACAGCAAGAGTTCTCACATGCAGATCTGGTAGCCTTTACTTAGACTTATCAGAAGCTAGATTTTCCAGCTCCTAGTTGTCCAGAACTGAAGCCCTTACCGCAGTCGCTGAAGTACAAATTCCTTGTGGGTGAGCCAGATATGCACCCAGTCATTATCTTAGCAGATTTGACTGAAGAGCAAGAATCTCGTTTGATGGAGGTTCTTGAAAGAAACCGTAAGGCAATAGGATGGAGTATAGCTAATCTCAATGGGATTAGTCAGGCTCTATGCTCCCACCATATATACCTCGAAGAGGACGCCAAGCCCTCGCGTGAGTTCCAGCGACGACTGAACCCGGACCTTCGAGATGTGACCATGAAAGAAATATCAAAATGATGGAGCGCTGATTTTATCTATCCCGTCTTCGACTCCAAGTGGGATATTCCATTACATGTGGTACCCAAGAAGACGGGTATGACTACATTTGTAAGTGAGTCTGAAGAGGATATAGCTACCCGGGTACCCACTTCTTGGAGGATCTGTGTGGACTACATACGATTGAATCAGGCCACCAAGAAGGATCATTTCCCATTGCCATTCATTGATCAGATTATCGAGAGGCTATCTAGGAGGAGTCACTACTGCTTTCTTGACGGGTACTCCGGTTATAACCAAGTGGCCATTGTGCCCGAAGACCAGGACAAAACGACATTCACCTATCCATTTGGTACATATGCTTTCAGACGGATGCCCTTTGCTCTATGTAATGTCCGATGACATTCCAAAGGTGCATGTTGTCCATCTTCTCAGACATGATGGGTGACTGCTTAGAGGTCTTTATGATTGACTTCTCGGTCTATGGTGATGGGTTTGATGCTTGTCTTGACTGCCTAGATCATGTGCTTCAGCGCTGCATAGAGGTCAACCTTGTTTTGTCTTGGGAGAAGAGTCACTTCATGGTGACTCAAGGGACGGTCCTTGGCCATATCATCTCCAACAGGGGCATGGAGGTTGATCCGGCCAAGGTGGATATCATTAGAAAACTCAATCCACCGTCCAATCTATGACAGCTGCGGTCTTTTCTGGGGCATGTCGGGTTCTACCGATAGTTCATTCAGGACTTCAGTTGTATTGCCCGACCGCTCATTGATTTGATGACAAAAGACACCGAGTTCATTATTGATGATAAGTGTCTTGCATCCTTCGAGACTCTCAAGGATCTAGTTGTTAAGGCTCCTATCCTTCAGCCACTAGATTGATCTCTCCCATTCGAGATCACGACGGATGCTTCTGATTTACTGTATGGTTTGTGCTTGGACAGAGGAGGGATGGATTGTCGTATGCCATTCACTATGCTAGCCGTACTTTGGATGCTGCTTAGTAGAATTACACTGTGACTGAGAAGGAGATGCTAGCTGTAGTCTTTACTTTGGACAAATACATATCGTATATTCTGGGATCAAGAGTGACTATCTATATAGATTACACCGCTATTCGATACCTAATGGCAAAGAAGGATGTCAAAGCTCGACTTACCAGATGGATCCTTCTGCTCCAGGAGTTTGATATTGAGATTAAGGATAAACCTAGAGTTAAGAATGTGGTAGAGGATTGATTAGTCGCGTATCTACCCTTTTTAATTAATACGGACGGATCAAAAACCACTTTTAATTAATGTGGAGTTAGTCACGAGCGTTAAATTTATTTTACTTGGGCAAGCCCAAGGTCGAACTCAGGGAGGCAATTGTCTCCTTAGGTAAATTTTAAGCAAATTTCATAGGTTGGATTTTCAGAAGATACTTTTGGTATATTTTTAGCAATTTTATGCAACAAAGAACAGACACATGCAATTTTCAGGCCAGTTTACAAGTTATATCTGAAATGTAGTCAGTTAAGTCCAAAAATTATGAAACTTGGCCAGAATGTGAAATACAATGAAATTAAGCTACAATAATTTTTTTGGATTTTTCTGACACTTTATGAATTTATTGTGAATTAAATATGAATGCAAGGTGATCTTTACAAAATTAATTCTAATAAATACCAACACACAATATTACTAGATATAAAAATTATCCTAGATAGATCTAAGCATTATGAACTTAGGAAAATTGATAACTAGACCTATTAAAAATCAATTAAGGAAATCAGTAATTAATGTATTCAGGCCTCGAGATGCGTGCCAATGTATTGATTTTTGAGCACACTGTAAACTAAATTATCTCTAGTCTAATGTGAATTTTTGGTGATTTTTGGAGCAACAGAGAATTTAATACAAATTAAAAGGCATCAAATGGGCAAAATATGGAAAATTTCACCAATTTAATAATAATAAAATCCATTGATGTCACAAAAATGACACAAGTGTCACATATGAAAGAGGACAGGTTAAGCTATGCAATGCAATTTTTAGAACTTAAAAATGATGCCAAATGTACACTTAAACATGCATGCAAAGACAGGAACCACTTTGCAAATATAGAAAATAAATTACTGAAATTTAAACATGCTGACAGGGACTTAAATGCAATTACCTGGAATGTTGGGGGTATGTGTGCAAAATTTCCTCTAGACACATGCGCCTCACGTGATGCTCCTAGAAAAGATTGATATGTAATTTGTAAAACTTCCAGGGGGCTCCGTATAAATTGCCTAGACCGCACGTGAGAAACACGTGCAGTGCTAGGCTCAGGAGACGTCGAAGGCTCGGAGGTCGGCTCGGAGGCGCTGCAGGCTCAGACGTGGCTCGGGCTAGCTTCGGGGGCTTCGAGCCTAATAGTTGGGGGGAGGCTTGGAGGGGGCGACATGGCGCTCACTAGACTGCTAGATGGATGAGATCCAATGGTTGCTGATGGCTGGTACATGGCGCGCTTCGGACTGTTAGATCGAGCGAAGGTCCAACGGAGGATGAGGGCTCCTGAGATAAAGTGACGTAAACAAACAGGGGCCGTTGGATCAAGATGAATCCAACAACATCTGGAGCTCGGGGAAGTGGCGACGTGGCGTGATCGTGAGCGTGGGATCCTCCTGATCCGACGGAGGCGGGATGATGGCGACGTGGCTCGATCAGGGTCGTCCGATCATGATAATCGGACTCCTAGATCAGGTGCTGGCGAACGGCCCAGATTCGATCTGGGCTTGATCGGGTGGATGAGGAGAGCTGCGAAGATGGATGGCCCAGATCAAAAGAGATGGGAAGAGATCGGACGGCTGGGGATGGAGGGTGCGTGGCGCGTAATGGAGCGGGCCGCATGGCGCAATCAGAGGACGTCACGTGGCATGCTTTGAATGACTGAAAGAGAATGGTGAATTAGAGAGAGAAGGAAGCCGAATTTGGAAAAACTCAAAACATGTAAGTTGTAGATCTCGATGAGATCTACAAGTATCATGTTGACCAAAAATAGAGATGAGGTCAAATAAAATACAAAAATACAAGGGTATAAATATGCATACATATAGTACACAAATGGGCCCGAAAACCCAAGTTTTGCATACGGGCTCCGATTTAAATGAAATTGGTCTCATTTTGAAGGTATCTGAATGTGTATTAATCTGAAAGTGAGAGACCTAGATCGGAGGTTGTATGAGGTAGATATTGCATTCTAAGGTCTGGAGTCTCCAGATGGGTTTGGAATTTTATTGGGTATTTTTACAAGCTTAGAATTTTTGGCCTTTTCCTTATATTATTAATTAGTAATATACATAGTATAGGATTAGTTTTATTGACTTTAGAGGGGGTATAAAATATAGATAATTAGGTGAGTAATGGTAAATATTTACAAGTGAATTAGGCTTCTTATTTAATGCAAATATGGATGCTGGAATGCATGTATTATGTATGCATGTATGTATGCTAATTATGCAAGATAAAGGGAAATATGCTGCTAAATACTCGGGAACAAGACTCTATTTTCAACTTTAAGAGTGATGAATCACAGATTTATCAACCCCCTATACTTAAACCTTTCTCGTCCCCGAGCAACTACCATGAAATGCAAGAGTGAAATATTTTTGGGTTCCATACCAAGGTCATTAACAAAAATTTAAAATGGAGCTTGAATCGACCTTTGGATTAATTGTGTAGAGGAACCTTATTGGGATCCGAACTTAAGACCTAACAGACTTCAAGTTCCACAAGTCTTCTATTCAAGAAGCCTTAATAGTCAGGTCAGAACAAATCCTTAAATGTAAATTTCCGATGACTATGATTCTTACTTGTACTGTGTAAGTGTAATTTAGCTCTCCACATCAAAAATGGCTCAGAAGCAGCCTCCTCTAACAAGGTAACTCTAATTCCCCGATCCAGTAACTCTTTCCTCGAGGAGCGGGGTATTCCCTTCTAAGTTCAAGTGCAACCATCTCAAGAGGAGGGGGTGGAGAAAAGCATGGACGGTAGCCAGTGTAGCTACCTATCCCGAGGATGCCTGACCAGTGTAGCCAAGTCATCCAGCTGCAAACTTCTTGCTAATATACATACTCCGATAGGTATTTTATTTTCTATCTGGCCTATCTACTTTTTTGGAGTTCTTGCATTTTTCCTTTTTTCTTTCTTTCTTTTTTTTGAACTATATACAAGGTGTAGCATATACATCAGGAGTTTTTCCTCTTGAGCTAGTAGACTATCCCTCTTTTGAAGCATTATTGCAACCCACAGTGTCCTGTCCTCAGACGTCAACACCACCATACTAGGTTGAGATGCACTTCCCTCCCTAGAGGAGGACGGATGTTTCCATCCTTGTGCTACTCCAAGCTAAAGGATTCTACTTCCTCACCACCTCATCAATGAAGAGCTACTGCATTGTGCTTTTCCAACTTAGGTCACTGTCTAAAAGAATCATGCGTGTGCACGAGATATTCTACTTAGACTAATCAAGATGACATGTGAACATAGACTTGTGGACTCAAAGAATTACGTCACTTGACCTGAGAAATCTTAACTCCAGTTCCTATAAGGTTCCTCTGAAATTAGGTGGATTAAGGTCAAATAAAGTCCTTCCTCAACGTCTGCTCATAACTTGGTTTAGAACCCACTAGCTTTTCTTTTTGCATATGCAAGATATGCAGATGAGATGTAGATGACATGCTATGAAATGCAAGGTTTTTTTAAGATAAAATTTGGTATACCCCCTATGTTACAAGAGTTTTATAAGTATTTGTACATGTATTTTACAAAAAAAATTCTCCATTTTTACCCATCCCGTAATTATTGCATAATATATACAAAAATACGTGAAAGTACGAGCTATGGGTAAAGTATATTTGTAATATATACACCCCCCTATACTTAGCATGTGCTATGTCCTCAGAGCACAAAAAGTGAGGAAGAAGACATAGCTCGCGCTAAGCGTAAGAGAGACAAAGGAGCAAAAATGTATAGAAGTCGTCCTGCCCCCCTATACTTAGACTCTTGAAAGCCTAAGTGTAGCAGAAGATCAAAAATGGGGTGGACAAGGTCAAGAAGGGGAGGTGGTAGAATATATGTACATGGCGGGCATCGGTTCCCCCTATACTTAGGCTCAGGTCAGCCTAAGTATAGGACTGGAGTGGTATGAGGACCGATGTGATATGGAGGATGTACAGTGAATGGACTCGGGTGACTCTTCCCCCCTATACTTAGGATCTAGTCATCCTAAGTATAGTCGTAGATGAAGATATATGAAGTTGGAGTGAGTGATTAGAGTCGCGGGAGGGAGGGGAAGAATGTACAGGAGTGATGGATATGTACAAGGATTGTGGTTTGAATCTTTCCAAATGCTACTGATGGCGAGAGTTCACTGTTGCAAGGTCTCATGCGCGGCTGTATGTGTATCTGTTGAACCTATCTCGTGCATGAATACAATCTCCTCAACATGGACTAACTGTTCATTGGGTTCGACGACGTGCTTCAACAGTTGTCCATTTACTAGAAATGTCGGTGCATCATTTGTGAGATCTGAGATCTCAACACATCCATTATCATGCACAATACGGACAATGAATGGGCCCGTCCACTTGGATTTCAACTTGCCTTGGAAGACCTTCAGCCTTGTATTGAACAACCATACCTTCTATCCAGGAACAAAGGTCTTTCGTCTGATATATCTATCGTGCCAACGCTTTACTTTGTCCTTGTACACCAAACTGTTGTCATATGCTCGGTTTCTGACTTACACAAGCTCTTCAGATCCATTTCTCTCTGTTTCTGCCCTAGGTGTGTGTTCCAGTTGACCTTCTTGATTGCCCATTCTGATTTGTGTGCTAATTCTACGGGTAAATGGCACGGCTTTCCGAATACCATCCATAATGGGGAGGTTCATAACGGTGTCTTGTAAGTTGTCCTATAAGCCCACAGGACTTGATCCAAGATCTGAGACCAGTCCTTCTTGTCTGGGCGGACTAGCTTCTGCAATATGGTTTTTACCTCCCTATTCGACACCTCAGCCATACCATTGATTTGTGGGTGGTAAGGACTAGAGACATGGTGTTCGAAGCCGTAATCCTTCAAGAGCTTCTTCACATCTCGGTATACAAATTGGCTACCCCCATCTGATATCAACATTTTTGGGATCCCTAACCTAGAGATGACATGATCTCTAATGAATTTACAGACAGTCCTGCTGTCTGCGGCTCGGGTTGGGATAGCCTTCACCCACATGGAAAAATAATCTACCGCAAGAAGGATATATTCAAATTCGTGGCTAACAGGGAATGGGCCCATGAAGTTGATGCCCCAGGTGTCAAAGACCACAAATGATGACATGCTGCATTGGCATCTCATCCTTAGATCCAACGGTTTCTCCCATTCTCTAGCATAATGGGCGTGGCTTCGCAAAAGTGATGGAGTCATGAAACAGAGTCGGCCAATATAAGCCACACTAAAGTACCTTCCATGCGGTCGTCTTCCTGGAATGGTGTCCTCATGTCTTCAGACTGTGGCATAAAGAAAGACACTCTGGTATTCCTCCTGAGGAATACACCGTCTCCAGACACAATCCGGTCCTTCAAAGAAAAGGATCGGATCCTCCCAATGGTAATGTCTAGCATCCGACTTCGGTCAGTTTATATGGCTCTTGGGCCAATCTTCGGGAACCTTTTAGGAGACAAGATAGTTCACGATATTGGCATACCATGGGAGTGAGTCGACAACAAAAATCGGCTCGTCAGGGAAGGAGTCTCGAATTGGTGAATCCTCAGAAACATTAAGATCCTCGATACGGGAGAGGTGATCAGCTACTGCATTCTTCTTTTCAGGTTTATCACGAATGTCTAAATCAAATTCTTGGATAAGCAGAATCCACCTAAGAAGACGCGCCTTCGTGTCCTTCTTTTCCATTAAATAACGTAGTGTTGTGTGGTCAGTGAACACAATTACCTTGGATCCGATTAAATGAGATCTGAATTTGTTCAAGGCAAACACTACCGCAGGCATCTCCTTTTCCGTAACTGTATAGTTACGCTGAGCAGTATCAAGTACTTTGCTTGCGTAGTGTATTGCAAATGGGACGTCATCCCTCCTATGTCCTAACACAGCCCCAACAGCAAAGTCTGATGCGTCTGTCATGATTTCAAAGGGCAGAGACCAATCTGGGGCTTGTAGGATCGGGGCGTCCATGATTATTCCTTGTAATAGTTTAAAGGCCTCAAGACATTTGTGATCAACAATAAACTCCATGTCCTTGTCTAAAATCTCAGTTAGCGGTCGGGCAATCTCAGAGAAATCCATGATAAACCTCCGATAAAATCCGACATGCTCGAGTAACGACTACAACTGTTTCACGTTGGTTGGTGGCTGGAGTCGTCTGATCACATCCACCTTGGCATGGTCAACCTCCATTCCTCTCTTGTAGATGACATGCCCCAACACAATGCCCTCCGTCACCATGAAGTGACTTTTCTTCCAGAAGAGCACCGGATTAACCGCACAACATTGTTTGAGGACTCCGTCCAGATTCCTAAGACATGAATTGAAGGAATCATCGTGGACCGAGAATTTATCCATGAAGACTTCCAGGAATTCGTCGACCATTTCGGTGAATACAACAAACACGAACCTTTAAAAAGTACCGGGAGTATTAAATAACCAAAAGAGCATGCGCTTGAAAGCATAGGTACCAAAGGGGCATGTGAACGTTATCTTTTCCTGGTCCTCTGGAGCTATGGCTATTTGGTTGTAGCCCGAGAACCCATCTAAGAAGCAGAAGAATTCTTTTCCCGCTAGTCTCTCTAGGATTTAATCAATGACGGGTAGGGGAAATGATCCTTCTTAGTCGCAGCATTCAGGCGTCTGTAATATACACAAACACGTCAAGACGTGGGTACTCGCGTCACGATCTCCTCTCCGTCTTCATTGGTGGTCGTCTGAATTCCTGACTTCTTCGGGACAACTTGGATTGGGGCCACCCATTTGGAGTCAGAGATGAGATAAATAAAACCTGCGTTGCACCATTTCTCTATCTTTTTGCTCACTATCTCTCGTAAATTTGGATTCAACCGACGTTAGAATTCACGAGAGGGTTAGCCTCATTCTCGAAGTAGATATGGTGCGAACACAGAACGGGATTTATCCTGTGGAGATCGGAGATGCTCCAGCCTATCGCCTTACGGTTTTTCTCCAGGATCTCTAGCAAGCGAGATTCCTGCTCCTCGGTCAATCGCGAGCTGATGATGACCGGATACTTCTTCTCATGTCCCGCAAGGAAGGCATACTTGAGTGTTGTGGGTAAAGGTTTAAGCTCAGGTAATGTGTGATCATCGAGGAAGTCTGGCTCAATCGAATCTGGTTCAGTGCTGGTAGTTACTGAATCTGTCTCTGAAATTGATGCCACCAAGTCATTCGGCTCTAGAGTCGGATCGTCAAAGTATTCTAAGCAATCGGTGAAAGCCACATTCGACTGATTATCCCCATCTTCTGATTGTCCTAAAGAGGGAAGGACTGACAGGCTCTGTTGAGCGTCTAAGTCATCGAAGGTGTAGGGAGATGCATATTATGAGCTATACTCGTTTCTAAGGACCTCGCAGACTGACTCAAACACAGGCTCCAGAGGGGAAGGACTCATCGGTGCTAGCTGGGTTCTATCTCCATTGCCCAACAGTGTCTGCATGAATGCAATCTGCTTCGGGTGAAGAGTACTCGGTGCTGGATTCTGAATCGGGTCTCTTCCATCTGGTCTGCTTCGTCTCAAGTTCCTCATCTCCGCCTGGAGTTTGGAACTGGATTTTCCCAATCTTATAATCAAACAAGGCCCCCGTTGTTCTGAGGAAGGGCCTTCCTAATATGATCTGGGAATCTCTCCAATTGCGAGGGGTCTCCATATCAAGGACGGTGAAGTCCACCATGTACTATTGGCCCTCGACTTTTATGACAATATTTCTCAATTCTCCTTGGGACCTCTTAGCTGATTTGTCAGCAAACTGAAGTAAAGCTCTGGATTTCCTAAGAGGTCCGAGATTAAGCCACTCATAGAGGATTGTCGGCATTAAGTTGATTGAGGAACCATTGTCAAGGAGAGTGCATGCAAACGCAGTGTCATCGACATGACTCACCACATATGTGCACCCATGTCTCTTCATTTCCTTGGAAACGAATTCTTTATTGCGCAAGTTGTGGCGACTGACAGAACGTGTTTCTCAACACGGCTTTTGATTTTCTTGCTAACCCTAGTAGGTGTGCATCTCACCTTAAGGTATTTTTGAAATGCAGGTGTCATCTCCACATACTTGTCAAAGAGAATTGTGACCTTGATGTGTTTATTGCAAAACTCTGTCATCTCAGGGTCATCTTTTTGAATTTTTTAGTTTTCTTCTTTCCATCCTTAAGATCTCGGGGGAAAGGGATTATTGACTCCAACTCAGATTCTGAAATTGAAAGATTTTCATTCAAAATTGGAATTGAGTTCTGTACATGAGTCGGACTCTGAGACTGACTCTGACTCAGACTCAGATGAAAAGAAAACTTTTGTTGCGAAACTTGTGATGCATTCTCCGCGACTGCTGGAACAACCTACTCAGATGGAGGTGCGGGCTCTTTATCGATTTCGCTAGACTCCCTACTGGTGTGGTTCCCTTGCTTCTTTGAGGACTCAGAAGTCCTCTTATTCTGTCGGTGGTGGTGGTGGTGGTGTTGCTCCTCTGCCTCCAAGTTCTCCTCAAGTAGAGACTTGGCGGCTTCTTCCTCCGGTGCCCGTACCCGATCAGGTACGATTACGGTCCTTCCGCTCCTAAAGGACATATGATTGACATTATCGTACGAAAGGATCTCATGTTCAGATAAAGAATTATCTGAATAGTATACCTGATCTCGTGATCGGTTCTGGTCTTGATTCAAGGTATTCGGATTGGCCTGAACCTGAGCGAGAATTGGGGTCTTTGGCGCCATCTGCTGGTCCTGGGTATAAAAACATGATTCAGATCGGTTCTCATATCCAGATAGTCATTCTGGATTTGCTGGACCCTATCAGTCAAGGTCTGGATCGCCAAGGTGAGAACTCCAATTCACTGGTGGGCTGGGCTGGCTGATTCAGGGATGAGTTTCGGTATTGGCCCTGCTGGCCATGCCGGTAGTGTTGCTGCTGATGGAAGGTGGGGGGCCCTGCTGGCCCGAGTGGAAGGTGTGTTGCTGCTGTTGAGGCTGGTACCCTTGTCTGGGCTTGGACTGAATGAAGCGCGATGCGGGGACAGAGTTGTTTTCCTGGTAAGGAAGGGAAGGTCGGTGTGGCTGATTGTTCCATATCCCCGACTATCTGCCAACGGGGTCATGGCTATACCACAATCCGTTGATCTCGAACACCTGTGGAGGCTCCTTGTATCTTGTTTCCACTTGTGGGGGTGTCCTCTACCCAGCTACTCTGAGGCCCCGGTGCCTGTTCCTGTACAAGATGAACTCAGTGTACATGTGCAGAAGGGGCAGGTAGCCGTATCTTGGCTACCTTCTCAGTTAGTTCCTCCACTTGTTTCAGCAAGCGCGGGAGTACCTCAAGGTCGGTGATCCTCTTGTGAATCTGCTCGACCATGGTTAATTTGTCTGCTATTATCCCCATGCTGGGGATGATGTCGTCTGTCAGATCCGATACAGTCCTTCAGGTTGTCTCGTTGGATAGGCTTGAAGGAGACAACTGATAGGCCCTGGTGGCCTGAGATCTGCATGTTCCCGCCATCTGCTATAGGATCTTCCATACAACGTCTTCATTTTTGTCCAGATAGCTTACTCCACATGCGACACTCACTAACCCCTGCATCTTCGGGGTCATGCCATAGAACAAGGTCTGGACTAAGATCGCCTTTGTAATGCCATGGCAAGGTCATTTTTGAGTTAAATCATTAAATCTATCCCAAGCTTCATGTAATGGTTTATTGGGTCCCTAGGAGAAACTAGCGATCTTGGTTCTCATCTGGTTAGTTCTATTGAGTGGATAGAACTTTTTCAGGAATAGGTCCTTGAAATGCGTCCAGGTAGTACATCTCACCCCGAGATTCTTCAACCAATGTGCGGCCTTATCTCCTAAGGCAAACGGGGTGGCCTTCAGCCTAATGTAATCTTGCCCAACCCTAGGGTGACTAAGGTTGTTGCAAACCAGCTTGAAGTCTTTGAGGAAGGCATATAGTTCTTCGTTTATATTTCCATTAAACTTCAGCAACAAGCTCAGAAAGTGGGGCTTCAGCTCAAATGCTTCAGGGAGAACCGCTGGGACCAACCAACTATGCATCTCATTTTCTACTGAATTGTAAGCATCAATCATTGGTCGGTCAATTCCTCCTATTGTAATAATCTGTCCCATCCTTGCCATGAGATCATCATTCTATTGTTCGGTTGTGGCGAGACGAGCAAAGATTTGCTGGAATGGGTAATCTATGTGTTCTTCCTCATCCAGGGGTCGCTTGGGTGGCATCTTGTCCTCTAGCCCTGGGTAAAGAAGATGGTCTTGGTTAGAGGACATATCAAGGAAGGGGTTCTTACCGAGGCGATGGTCTTCCTCAGTGAGATAAGAGTAGAGAAAAAGGTTGCTTTGAGAGTAACCACCTTGATTTTGAGGGATCCAGAACTCAAGAAGGTCATGAGCTCTGGTTGGTACAAGTTGCGCTTGGGCCAGTGAAGATGAGCTTCGTGGGGGCTCAGAGAAAGATTGGCAAATCGTGAGTCGAGATCCCCCCAATCAGTCATCTTGGATCGGCGAGAAGAAGAATCGGGAGTCCTAAGTAAAGATAGGATTTTACTCCTACCTGAAGCAAGCAATTGAATCCAAACCCTGCATTTTCACACTCAACATGGTAAAGGACCCGAAACCGAGTCCGATTAGTCTTGGTGGTTTTAAGTGTGATTTTCAAGCAAATATCAAGGGTTACATGGCCTATAGGGAAGTCGACTAAGAGCCGGATGCGTCTTCCATGTTTAACCTGTCACCTAAGATACCTACGTCCTTCCTTTCTTCGTTCCTATCCCAAGTTGATGGATTCAAAGACCTGCCCCTATGTACCTGCAAGCAGGCGGAGGCTGACAAGGCTGGAACTTCACTCCGAGGGGCTACTAGCAACTTGTCGCGAAGTACCACTGGTTCACCCCTGACTACCTGTAAACAGGCGGAGGTTACTTGGTACTAGTCAGTGAACCTAAAAAATTCAACTCGTGATATTTGCTAGAATCGGTCGGTACATGATATGGAAGGCGGGGATTGGGTTTTTGCCTTAAGGTGTACACACACACACACTCAAGTACCCTCACTCAGCTTGAAAACAAGGTCAGGGTTAATCTCCCGCAAGAAGAATTTCCAATTTTATTGCTTTTTTTAGCAATAATGTTTAGCAGTCCCGGTTTTAAGTTAAGTTATCACTGATTAGGTCCAACCACACAGCACGCCTATCGTCCAGTCCCAATTTCCTTTTTGCCTAATTTTGAAAAACCAAGAGAAAGGACTTGAGAAAAGCCGATGCACGATAAATCAATGATGATGTGCTGAGTTAAGAAGACTTACAGTGATCCTTTCGCTTTGTGCAGGATGCAGAATAGAATTGAAAACTTTTTATATTATATGCAAATGCAGACGATAAAATCTGCTCCTAGATAGGCAGTTCTATTAGTGAGTGAAGCACCAATTTAATTTGACTAGATCTGCGATCTAAGTGCGTCTTTTATGTGAGATGTGTTGTCCTAAAGAATTACGAGCACAAGCAAATCCTAGAGTGGCTCGAGAAGCCGCTAGTGCAAGCCTAATCTACAACGCAATCCACACAACAGACGGGGACACATTTCCACTATTTTTATACACGTGAGAACCCAAACAGAACCGTTGGAAATAATGCAAAAATAATGAAAAATAAAAAATTACAAGTCCTCACAATCACTCAAAACAAGTTCAAAATGCAAGCTTCTCGAAGCGCCTTCGACTCCTCGTGTTCCTCACACAAAAAATAATTTGAGGTCAGATAAAGGAATACCTAAAATGCTCAAAAATAAAGGACAGAAAAATATTAAAAAGAAAGTCGGGATTTAGTCTACCCAGGGATGGAAAATCAAACGCTAGAAATTCTCTAAAAATTAATCTAAGCCGTGCCTCCCCGGCAACGGCACCATTTGATTGGTTGCATATCTACCCTTGTTAATTCCTTCAAATTAATGATTAGAATTAATGTCGTGTTAATCATTGTAGTCAGGTAAATACGGACTGATCAAAAACCACTTTTAATTAATGTCGAGTTAATCACGAGCAGTAAATTTATTTTACTAGGGCAAGCCCAAGGCCGAACTCAGGGAGGCAGCTGTCTCCTTAGGTAAATTTTAAGCAAATTTTAGAGGTCGGATTTTCAGAAGATATTTTTGGTATATTTTTTAGCAATTTTATGGAAAAAAGAACATACACAAGCAATTTTGAGGCCATTTTACAAGTTATATCAGAAATGTAGTCAAATTAAGTCCAAAAATTATGAAACTTGGTCAGAATGTAAAATCAATGAAATTAAGCTACACTAATGTTTTTGGATTTTTTTGACACTTTATGAATTTACTGTGAATTAAATATGAATGCAAGGTCATCTTTACAAAACTAATTCTAATGAATACCAATATACAATACTTCTAGATATAAAAATTATCCTAGATAGATCTAAGCATGATGAATGCATGAAAATTTATAAACTTAAAATTCTATGTGAATTGGATCTATTAAAAATCAATTAAGGAAATCACTAATTAATTTATTCAGGTCTCGAGATGCGTGCAAATGTGTTGATTTTTGGGCACAATGTAAACAAAATTATCCCTAGTCTATTGTGAATTTTTGGTGATTTTTGGAACAATAGAGAATTTAATACAAATTAAAAAGCATCAAATGGGCAAAATATGGAAAATTTCATCAATTTAATAATAATAAAATCCACTGATGTCACAAAAATGGGACAAGTGTCACATACGAAAGAGGACAAGTTAAGCTACGCAATGCAATTTCTAGAAGTTAAAAATGATGCCAAATGTACACCTAGACATGCATGCAAAGACAGGGATCAATTTATAAATACAGAAAATAAATTACTGAAATTTAAACATGCTGACAGGAACTTAAATGCAATTACCTAGAATGTCGGAGGTATGTGTGCAAAATTTCCTGTGGAACACGTGCGCCTCACGTGGTGCTCTTGGTAGGGACTAATATGCAATTTGTAAAACTTCCAGGGGCCTCCGTATAAATTTCCCAGACCGCACGTGAGAAACACGTGCAGTGCTAGGCTCGGAAGACGTCGAAGGCTCGGAGGTCGGCTGAGGGGTGCTGCAGGCTCGGACGTGGCTCGGGCTAGCTTCGGGGGCTCCGAGCCTAATGGTTGGGGGGCTTGGAGGGTGCAACGTGGCGCTCGCTAGACCGATAGATGGATGAGATCCAACGATTGCCGGTGGCTAGTACATGGCGCGCTTGGGACCATTAGATCGAGTGAAGATCCAATGGAGGATGAGGGATCCTGAGATGAAGTGACATGGATGAACGGGGGCCATTGGATCAAGATGAATCCAACGGCATCTGGAGCTCGAGGAAGTGGCGATGTGGCGTGATCGTGAGCGTGGGATCTTCCTGATCCGACGAGGGCGGGATGATGGCGACGTGGCTCGATCAGGGATGTCCGATCATGAGAATCGGACGACTACTGTGCTTCGTGCTCCTCCGTCTGCCGCCTCCTGCTGCTGACGTGGCTAGGCTCCGGCAAAGCCCTCCTAGCTCTACCTCCTCCTCCCGTAGTCGATGAAGCTCGTCGTCGACTCATGTGTATCTCAGAACGATCGGGGGAGCGTCAGCGAGTCACTAGGGGATCTGAGCACCAGTGGAGGCTAAGCTTGAGCTGAGCTCTGGTGTGGTTCCGGCCAATGAGCTAGAGTATTCCTGCAGGGGTTAGATTGATAACCGATGCGTGCAACGTGTTCGCGAGGTGAACGTGAGTGCGGAGGGAGGCCTGGAGTTGAATGAAGGAGGCGCGGTGGTGCTCCTCCGCTAAGGTGGCGGAGCTTTGGTTGGAGTGAGGTGCAGTGCGTTGGCGAGGTGGGTGACGTGGGTACGGGCCCTGTGGGAGGTGGAAGACGATGTCTCAGCCGTCAGATTTTGCGATCCCTCGGCTGAGAATTAGGCGCTAATGAGAGGTTGGGATTAGATCTGAAGTGATGTGATTGAAGGGTTACGATGGCGCCACGTGGAGGGTGCAGGTGCGCCGCTGGCATGCGGCTATGATGAGGCCTTGAGGTTTTGATCGAAGGACCACTATGATGCCACATGGAGGGCGCAGGTGAAGGTGGAGATGGAGGGCTGTGATGATGTCTGGGCTTCGATCGAACGGCAGGGGTTAAAGGTGAGATGAATGGTGGAGATGAGGAGAGAATAAAAAGCATCGAACTGCTGAGGAAGATGCGACACGTGGTGGCCTGAGGGAGAGGCATTGGAGAACGACCCAGTTTGGATCTGGGCTTGATCGGGTGGCTGAGGAGAGCTGCGAAGATGGATGGCCCAGATCAAGAGAGATGGGAAGAGATTGAATGGTAGGGAATGGAGGGCGCGTGACGCGCAATGGAGCCTGCATGGTGCAATAGAGGGTGCTATGTGGCCTGCTCCGAATGGCTGAAAGAGAATGGTGAATTAGAGAGAGAAGGAAGCTAAATTTGGAAAAACTCAAAATATAAAAGTTGTAAATACTCAGGAACAAGACTCTATTTTCAACTTTAAGAGTGATGAATCACAGATTCATCACAGATCACCTCTCCCTCTCCCGATTAGAGAACCTTGAGGAATCTGAGCCCATTCCACCTAGCACTGAGACATTTTCAGATGAGGCGATCCTTGCCATCGCCTCGCTTCCATAATACGCCGAAATTGTGACTATCTTTTCGCTAAGATGGTTCCACAAGGTTGGCCCAAGCAACGACTTGAGACCTTCCTTGCGAAGGCCAAGTCATACCATTGGGAGGATCACGTCCTTTATCATGAAGGAGGGGATAGTATCTAGAGGGGGTGTATTCCTCAAGAAGAGCAGCATAACGTCCTCACCTACTGTCACGAGCTTGAGGCAGGAGGGCATCATTCTGGGAGACGGACAACGCATAAGGTGCTCCAATCCGGCCTCTGGTGGCCTACTTTCTTCAAGGATTCTGATAAATTCGTGAAGAGGTGTATTGACTGTCAGAAGAAGGGTACTTGCGCATAGAGAGATATGATGCCCATGCAGCCCATTCACTTTTGTGAGGTTTTTGACGCATAAGAGATTGATTTCATGGGCCCATTTCTTAAGAGTCAGGGATTTGAGTACATTCTGCTTACTGTAGATTATGTGAGTCGTTAGGTTGAGGCCATCCCCGTCCGAGCCGCAGATGCTAAGACCGTGTGTCAATTTTTTTACGAAAAATATCATTTCACAGTTCGGGGTACCTAGAGTTCTGATTTCGGACGGGGAGACTCACTTTATCAACGACAAGGTAAGGGCCCTTGCGGATGAGTTTAGTATTGACCATCGTGTTGCCACTCCATATCACCCCTCAGACTAATGGTTTTGCTGAAGTATCGAACAGGGAGATCAAGACTATTTTACAGAAGGTAGTTCTCACAGACCGAAAGGATTGGTCACATCTTTTGGACTCGGTCTTGTGGGCCTATCGGACTTCCTTCAAGACACCATTAGGGGCATCTCCCTTTAATCTCATCTATGGTAAGCCATGCCATTTGCCAGTGGAGATCAAGCACAAGTCACTATGGGCAGTTACAGAGTTATTATTGGATCCTGAGAGAATAGGAGAACAGAGGAAGCAGAGTTGGCAGTCCTAAAGGAACTGAGAGATACAACCTTTTTCGAGTGGCCTACATTACAAGGAAAGAGTGAAGATATGACACGATTCTCATATCGACCATAAACAGTTTGAGCCAGATCAACATGTATGGTTATTTGATTCTAGGCTAAAATTATTTCCAGGGAAATTACAGAGTAAATGGAAAGGTCTATTTATGGTTAGAAAGGTACATGACAATGGAAGTATTGATATATCCGACTTGTCATCTTCCTCTACCTTTCAAGTCAACGGTCAACGCCTGAAACTATATCTAGATCATGATCCGTCGACCGTTGATGTTGCCCTATTCATATGGTATGAGATGTGCTCTTTGACTCGCATCACTTGCGTCTCATACATGGTTATCACTTCCATCTTCCACTGTATAGATCCGTTTGTCCATATCATTCATTCGTTCGTTCGTTATGCATGCCACCCCGTCGTCATCTTATGATTTTGCTACACTTAGGATACACCTTGTCCTAAGTATGGGGGTGCACACACTGAGCTGTGATCTATTTATTCTCTTTTCTTCTTTTCTTCTTTCCCTCTTTTATCTTCTTTATCTACTGAAAACGTGCCGCCCCTTTTTGTCAGTCTTCTATACTTAGGGCGTACTTTGTCCTAAGTATGGGGGGTGTGCATCCCGAGTTGATTCTATTCTTTTATCCTCTCCATTGTCTCCTCTTCTTATCTATACTTAGGGATATCTTACCCTAAGTATATGGGGAGACAGTCTGAGTACGATTTGTTCATTCCCACCCTTGACCCTCCCTGCTTTGTGTACAGTCTGCTATACTTAGGATTATTTGATCCTAAGTATAGGGGGGACGGTCGACTTCTCATTCCTTTATTCATTCATCTCTTATTCATTTATTCTTTAGACTTTTGTATAGTCGGTACGAGTTATGTCTTCTTTTTTCTCTCTGATCTATGAGGACACAACTCAAGCTAAGTGTAGGGGGGTCGTATATACTTTAGCCATAACTCGTACGTTCGTATTTTTCTTAATAAATATGGCTATTACACTTATAAAATTCATTAAAAATCTTAATAAAAAGATGTGATTATTCCTCAAATTCTTTTTGTATTTACTGATTAATAAATCAGGTGAAAATATTTTTTGCAAAATATTTGAAAAATAGTTTGAAAATCTTTGTGAAAAATCTTTTGAAAACTATTTAGAAAATGTTTTGTTACATGTTTTCAACCTTTGTAAAACATTTTTGTTTGTAAAATTTATTTTGTTTATGTGAATAAAATGTTTGAAAAATGATTTGCAAATGGTTTGAAAAATGGTTGCAAAAATATTTGAAAAATCTATATATATTGTTTGGAAAACCTTTGCAAAATGATTTTCAAATGTGTGGACATGTTTGTAAAAAGTGATTGTAAAAATTATTTTAGACTATATTTTTCAAAATTATTTGAAAAACCTTTGTCAAATAAGTTTGAGGAATACATACATCTCACCTAAAATTCTTTAAGTATATATCTATAAAATTGACCATTTGCTCTTGTAAATTCTTAAATTCTACTTCTTGTAAATATAAGATGCATCCCTGTGTAAATATTTGTACCTAGTTTTTATCTAAAAACTTTCGTTTTCAAAAATCCCAAAAATATTTGCAAAAATTAAAATCCAAAAAACATTTGCAAAATATTTTTGAAAAATCTAAAAAATGCATATGCATCATATTATCAAAAAATCCATAAAAAGTTCAAAATCTTTGAAAATTGCATGAGTATTTTTTGGATTGAGTTTGATTGTTGAACAAGTCTAAGTAAAATCTGAAGATTGGAGCTTGGTTGGACCTTAAATCTACCTAATTAACATGAACCTTATAGAAGCTGGAATTGAGGTACTTCAGGTCTAGTTGACTTAATTCTTTGAGGATCACGAGACTTAGTTCAATGGATTCTTGACTGCCTAAGTAGAGTATTTTGAAGCACACGCACGACTCTTGTTGATAATGACCTAACTTGGACACCTGCACCTTTCACTTGGCTCAACTCAGTTGGAGTGGTGAGGGGGTTGGATTTGCCGGTATGAGACGCACACAAGTGGAAACATTTGTCCTCCTCTAGGGAGGGAAGTGCATCCCAACCCGTCCGGTGATGATGAGTTTTAATAAGCAAGCTTGAGCTTCAAAGTCAAATCATGTGAGCCTGCAGCTGGATAACTTGACTACATTAGTCTTGCATCCTAAGATAAGTAACTACACTGGTTACCGTTCATTCTTCTCTTCGTCCCCTCCTCTTGAGTTGGTTGCCACTTGAACTTAGAAGGGAATACCCCGCTCCTCGAGGAATGAGTTATTGGATTGGGAAATCATTGGGTTGTCATACTGGAAAAGTTAGTCTCTTTGTCATTTCAGTTTGGGAGAGCCACCATAACTTACACTGTACGAGTCAGATTCATAGTCGTAAGGGTTTACGTATGAGTTGAAGTATCCCGACCTAGCTATTGAGGGGACTTGAGCAGAGTTTTCGGATTCTCGAAGGCTGTTGGATTTCAAATCCAGTTCTCATTAAGTTTCCGCCTGCACTAAAATTCCAAAGGTCCAACTTTAGCTCCAAACTTTGATTTTGTGAAGACAAGTTTGATAATTAAATTTAATCCATCTTTCATCTTTTTTTCTTTGTTTTTCTTTTTTGCACTTATTGCATAAGTGTTTGCTAGGGATTAGCAAAGGCAAGTATAGGAGGATGATGAACCCCCATTTCATCATCTTTATTCTATCATTTTAAATACCCTTAATTCCTGCATTTTAGCATTCATGCATGTGTGTGTAAATAGTGTATAAAATACGGTTTTTAAAGCCAAAATTATATAATAAAGAAAAGAAAAGAAAAAGAATAAAATATTGTAAATATTTTATTACCCAAAAACCCGAGACTTGGGCATTTAGACGAATAGGTCGACAACGAATAAAGTAGGGGGAGATAAGGGCCAAAATACCAATAAAAATCTCTTTTATTTAATTCATTCTTTATTCATTTTGGGACCTATTTTTAGTTCCACTTTTTATACTTCAAATGAAGAAATGTTGTACATGAATGTTGTAGATAATTAAATATAGAAAAATAAAAAATTGATTTCACCCAAAAATAGTGTACAGATAAAAAATTATGATCTGAATAAGATTCCAAAATCCCAACTTCGCAGACCTGTATCTCTCAAATAAAAACTCAAAATCTATCAAACTCAAAACTTTAATTGTATATAATTTTTAGTAATCTATTTAATGATGGTTGTTTCATATTTTTTGGAGTTATGGTGTGAAAGTTGAGTTTTGGACCCCTATTGTAAAACTATACCGATTAAAATATTCATTTTATTTATTATTCATTATTTTTATTATTTCATATTTTTATTAATTTGTAATATAATATATGTGAATATTTAAAAAGGAATAAAAACATAAATAAAACACAAAATAAAGTACTTGTAGAAAATATATAGGTATAATATCTATAAATATACATATAAAGACTATACATCTATTTATTTAATTGTATATAATACATCAGAAAAATAAAATAAAAATATACTTAAGTATATAAAATTGAGTTATAAATTTATAAAATAATAAATAAAATTAATAAAATTGAAAATATATACTAAAAAATATTAAAATATATAGAAGAATATACTTATATAGCCCTTAAAAGGGACCTTGTATTTTTAAATCTCTAAAAAATAAATAAAAATCATAATAAAATAGTTTATAAATTAATAAATATTTTTTATAACCAAAAGTTAATAAAATCTATTTCTATTTTTAATTGATTTTTGAAATAATTTCTCCAGGCCTTTCCTAGTTGGTCCACGTGGACCAACTAAGAGTGTCAACTGCGTTTTTGGTCATTTTCGTCGATTTTTGGAGGATGCATCTTGCATCGTTTCGCGATGCAATCTTCTTGAATTTTTCTCCCCTTACATCCACCATACAAGCCCAAGGTATGTCTTGAGGATTGGATCATGGATTCACCCGATTTTCTTCGATCCTTGGAGCACGTTCATCACGTTGTCTGAACCTTCTCTACTGTGCGGCAAAACATTGGTTTTTATCCGTTTTCTCGGATTTTTCAAGGCCGATTCTTTCATACAATCTCTAAGCTTCCTTCATGACTTTTTCTCTTTGAAGTACCCTCATACATGTCCAGACGTTGCTTGGAGGATTGGATCAACGATTCTCTTGATCTCCATCGTTCTTTGGAGCCACCCACCTTACATGTACAAAACACCACATCTTCTTTCCACTCGTTTTTTGAACCCTCTTGGACCCATTCTGGCCACCCTTATCGGAGCTCAAGATAGAGTGAAGTGACAGTGAGCTCTCCAGCTCCTCGGAGGCACGACTAGGCGAGTCGAAGGGCGGCTCCACCCCCACCTCCGGCCACCGGCAGTCGAGGTTCCACCTTCCTGGTTTCTAGGCCAGTCGAGGTCATTTTTTGCTTGTTTCCTTGCTCTTTATTCATATGCATATCAAAGTTTTGTTCTAGCATTTTGTTTCCTCGCTCTTTAGTCACTTAATCAACCAGCTCATCCCTCGCCGGAGCAAGCTCTGGAGAGCTTCCAACCCATCATTTCAACTTTCATTCATCCTCCTCGACGCAACTCACATCTCACCGCCGCCATCCTCCGCTATTCTGCGTATTCTCCCACGCGACCCCCTCCATCTTCTATCACATATGGTTGTCGGAGCACCTCCTTCTTCCCTCACCAAATCGAAGGAAAATCCATTCATACCCCTTTTTTGTGTACCTAACATCTTGGCCGAGTTTTATACTCGAGCCCTTCTTCTAATGGCAGGTACATTTGAGCACCTTCATGCTGTCGTGCGTCATCAGCCCTCGGATCGGCCTTCTTGTTTTTGTTGTCCAAAGGAAGAAGAAGGGAGGGGCGTATAGCAACCACCGTTGGATCTGCCCCTCTTCTTCTAATCTCGGCCATCCATCCAAGGGGTAGAAATCTTGGACGTGCAACCCTTTACTTATGGCATTTTACGTATGCATCCCCATCCCTCCAAGAGCCTCTGAATACTACGTGGATAAGTAGCAAGTTTTGTGGCCATACCCCTGCGCTTTTGGGATATTTCAGAAACTTTTTGGGCTCTATTTTGAACTGCGGTTTCGTACTTAGTATTGCAGTTGTACCCATGCACTTAAATGCTCATAAATCATTCATTTGAACTCTGTTTCATATGATATTTTTTCTGTTAGAAAGCTGTTTAAAGATCTACATCATGTACAAATTTCAAAATATTATGATGTATGAACTATTAATGGTGAATTTGTGAACCCATGATACTGATTTGGTGCATTTTATCAATAGCTCTTTCAATACTTGATATCACATGCTCATTTTTGTATATGTTGTAGAAATTAGTGAGGTTGAATTTGTTTTCAAATTTCATCGAAAGATTTTGTGGTTTGTGTCCTGTAGAATTTCTACAATATTTTGAGTGATTGATTTATTTCTGGAGCACCTTTTATCTATTCAAAAATCTATTTTTAAAATATGTCTGTGTGCCCCTGAGTTTGATCAAAGATTTTTGTTGTATTTTTATCCTATTGTTGAGTAGTCAAAAAAATCAAAAACATCATTTCTATCTTCATATTGTCATTTATTTTTAATATATTCATTACATCTCAGAAAAATATCAAAAAATATTGTAGCTTTCTCTCATCTATATCTATATCATATCCGAAAGGCATTCAGTAGTATTAGGTCTAGTGTCCAAAAACCCAAAAAACACTTCAAAATTTGCAAAAATCATTAAAAATGGAAATAGTGTTAAAAACCCAAAAACAAAGTCATGTTTTCTTTGATATAATCTTCTCTATCTAGGAAAAATATAGATATGATTTTAGGACTTCATTTTGAACTATTGGTAGTATTTTTTTGAGTATCTTATTTGCCTTATTTTTCCTAGTTTAGAATTGCCCGTTTTACTATTTGCTCTTTTCAAAAAATCTAAAATATTTGCAAAACTAATTAAAACACTAAAAATATTTTAGAGTCTTTATTTTAAATTTATTTGACTTATTTAAAAAAATTCAAAAATATTTTCTTTATTTCTTTCATTTATATCTCTCTCTTAGTAGATCTAGATATCTATATATCTCTGTCATTATTATTTATGTTATTATTACTATAATTTTATTTATAAATATAAAACTACAAAAAAACATTTGAATATTTAAAAATCAAATAAAAATAAATATTAAAAACAAACAAAAAAATAGCACTTGTATAGATAAATACATCACAGTCACATTTGAGCTTCATTGCCCCGATCTACATGTTTGCTTCCTGTATTCGACACTCTATATTACATGCCCTATACACATATTTTGTAGAGTTATAATAAATTTTAACTCCACAATTTGATTTTCTTTGCTTGATATTATTTGTGGGTTAATTGTTGATTAAATCTGGATTTCTGAGTGGTCAACGCATCGACTGTGTTCCCGCCTTGTGTGGAATACACGACCGCGTGATTTTTGGTTTTATCACCAGTACTTTCTGGAAGTGAGTAGCTCAAGATTTGTTAGTTATTAATGGAGGTCTTTGAGGGGCTTTTATAGATGAGTCGTGGAAGATTATTTATGGATGAAGGGTTGGCGTGGATATTGGAGGTTAGGAGAAAGTAATGAAGGGTTTGGATAGGAGTGAGGAGAAAGAAAATAGCGTGTAGAACAGTTAAAGATCAGTGGTTAGAACAGAACAATCAGCTTTGTTCTTGGAGGAAGAAGACTTGGGTGCTGACACGTGTCAGCACCTGATTGGTTGATGTCAAGAAATGTAGTAATAAATAGCTAATAAATAGTAAGTAAGGTTATTTTAAATATGTATAAAATTTGAAGTTTAAATAATAAATGATCTAAATTATGATATAATTACTTTTCATAAATAATAAATATTTTACAAAATATAAATATTATATTAATAAATAGGTAATAAATTACTAAATAATATACCATTTTTATAATTTATTAAATATTTGGGTAATAAATAAAGTTTATACGAATTTTTGTAGATTTTAATAATTTAATTTAAGTATATCAATAGATATAGATATAAGTTATGTAGTTTAATTTTACATATAAATTAGGGTTTTTGCTTTATTTAAAATAATAAATAAGATCTAAAAATTATGAAATAAATTAAAATTAAAGTAAAAAAATCAAGAAATTAATTAAAAATTATAAAATTATTAAAACAATAAATAATGTGTTTGTATAAAATAAATAGCCCATAAACCCAGTTGTGATTAGGTCCCAAAATCGACTTTTTGCAAACAGACCTCAATTTCAGTAAAATCACTTCCATTAATTAGAGAATATTATTCTATGAACTTTAAAGGTGAGTAGAGAGAAATTGGAGTTCGTATGAGAAAGTTATGATGTTTGGAAGTTGAGATTTTTAAAATTTACAAGTTGGATTTCTTGGCATATATAAGATATTATTTTTATATTATTTTTATATTTTCCTATATATTTTTATAAATAATTAGGAAAAGAAATTGGTGAAAATAAATTCATATGAATCAATTAAAAATCAATGAAGTTTTGGTAATTATTGGATAATTACTGAAGAGTGTCTAGAATGTAAAATTAATTATTTTTATTTGTTTTCTTTCCTTATCTCCCTCTACTTATTTATTTGTCGACCAATCCATGCTGAATTGATCTCGGAAGTTAGGTTATAAATATATCTTTCAGCTATATTTATTTTCTATGTCCCATTGTACATATTTACAATTTACCCTTTTTTATTTTATTTTATTTATTTTTATATTTATTTACTTGAATTTAATGCATAAAAGTGCATTTTTATTCACGGGTAGAGTTTGTTAAAATATGAAAATTAATGGATATTTACATGTATTTGTTAAGTGGTTTAAGATAAAATGTAGACAGAATGTCAATGAATCATGGATTCATCACTATACCAGGTTAATAAAAGTAGCAAACCTGTTTGTTTCGTTTACTTGACCTATTAGTGGTTCATTTTCTCGTCGATCGATTCGGTTAATTTAGGACAACAATATCTGCTTAGTTTAATCATCTTTACTCAGCACGAAAATCACATTACCAGAATGACGTCGTTGTTGGGGAGCATGATTAAGTAGTTATATTTCTTTTATTTTTATCTATTTTTACTTATCTCTTTTATAACTATGTCTGGCCATCTTCTGTTTTGCTTCCTGTGTTAGGTATCGCTTGGGGGACGATTCGGTTCGCTTTGGAGGGACCCATGCATGACGAGGAGCAGAGGAACGGATGAAAAGGTTATATTAGATAGAATTTAGTTTAATTGTATTTTTGCAAATATTCTTATAATAGCGTAGACTTTTGGACACTCAAGGACTTGAACATTATTTGGGGTCTGTTTCACCAAGTGTGGGTGCACTCGGGGGACCTCACTGATTTTTCCATGGTTTTTCGGCTTTTTTTATTTGTTTCTCGAGGTTTTAGCCCCTAAATTTAGGTGAGTTTTTGGAAATTTTCGAGGGGCCATGGCATGCTTGGGAGTGGAGGTTGGTGGAGAGCCGAAGATGGGCGTGAAGATAGGACAGAAAGGCTACATGGTAATGAAGGTCTCGAGGGCAATGGGTAAGAATGGAGGCGTAAAGAATTGGTAGAAGTGGTTCCCTTGTGAAATTATGACAAGAATCAGAATGGGTGAGGTACAGATGACCTAGGTCAACGAATGGATGCGCATGGTTGGTCCACGTGGACCAACAAGAAATTCCAAGGTAAAAATGCCTTGGAAAATTTATAATAAATAATAAATGGTTTTATTATTTTAAGTTATAAAATGAAAAGTGTTTCTGATTTTATTTGATATTTTATATTCATTTTTTTCGAGGTGTTTTATTAGAAGGTTGCTTTTTACAAGTATACATATAGGTATTTTCATCTATATTTATATTTTTGTATTTTTTATTTTTATTATGTATTTTTGATTTTATTATTTTATTTTTATAACTTATGTATTTATGATTTATTTTTATTTTGATAAATATATTTTTATTATATTTTTCTGACAAAATATTTATACTTAAATAAATGGGTATATTTATTACATACATTTGTGTATTGTATATTCATCTATGTACTCAATATATATTTTTTTATTTTAATGATTTGTTATGATTATATTTTAGATTTAATATGTACATATATTATAAATAATATTTACAAAATTATAAAAATATATCTTTAACACTTAACTCTAAAAAATATGGAACCACCTTCATTATATACAATTAAATGTGATTTTGATACATTTTGAGTTTTTATTTGGGAGATATGGATTTGTGAAGTTGGATTTTAGGATTTTCTTATGTATATAAAATGTACATTGTATATTATTTTTCTATGAAATAAAATTTATATTTTTATATACATTTTTATCTACAATTTTCATGTATAAAATTTTGTATTTGAGGTGTAAATAATAAAGAATAAAATAGTTCCCAAAAAGTAAATATTGGCCTATTTTGTAGGATGGTCCTACTGCAGTTTCTGTACAATTAGTCACCCTATCTCCTCCTACTTTATTCCTTATCGACTAAGTCATCGTGATGATTGAGACTCGGGGGCTAGGGTCACTTAAGTATCCTTAATACTTCACTATTTTCTTTTCTTTACTTTATTCTTTTATAAGTACAATAAATATACAGTATTTTATACAATATTTTTGTATAAATTAATGAATATTTATTTTGATAAATTAATGATATATTCATGCATTCAGCTAGGGTTTGAAGATCAAAATGAAAGAATAAAGGTGATGAAATAGAGATTCATCGCCCCTTAGCATTTTCATTTCTGCTACAACCATTCTATGCACATGTCTATGGTTCATAGGCCAACACTTAGATCTATAGAGCATAACTGGTCTCACGACTGCTTTGTAAAACTTTCCTTTAATTTTTAAAGGAATTTTCTTATCACAGAGGACAACAGAGGCTCCTCTCCACTTTAACCAGCCTATATTTGTTCTATTAGTAACATCTCTATCAATTTCCCTATCATGTTGCAAAATCGATCCCATATATCTAAAAGAATCTCTCTTCTGAATGGTATCGTCATCAATATTCACCTCGATTCCTTCACCATTGCTTCCATCAAAGGTGAATCCATATATTCTGTCTTAGCCCTTCTTAAACGAAATCCTTTAGTCTCCAATGCATGTCTCCAGACCTCGAGCTTCTCATTTTCTCCATCTATAGTATTGTCAATCAACATAATATCATCAATAAATAACATACACCAAGGTAACTCATCCTGGATGTGACTTGTCAACTCGTTCATAATCAAAGTAAAATAAATGGACTCAAAGCTGAACCTTTATGTAAACCAATGTTCATGTTAAATATAGTCAGTCTTCCCAGACAGGGTTCTTACACAAGATAAAGTCCAATCATACATATCCTTTTTATGAGGTTAATGTATAGGAGATGTACCTATCTCTTCTCTAAAACTCTCCACAATAACTTTCGTGGGACATAATCATAGGCCTTCTCCAAATCAATAAAGATCACATGGAGGTTCTTCCTTTTAACTCTATAAATCTCTATTGTTCTCCTCGGCAAATGGATAGCTTCAATAGTTGAATGACCTTGCACGACTCCGAATTGATTTTCTTTTACTTTGAAAACTTGCCTCGACCTTTTTTAGATCACGCGTTCCCAAATTGTCATAGTGTGACTCATCAGCTTGATACCTCTATAAATTGAACAATTTTGAATGTTTCATTTATTCTTATAAAGATGCACCACGATACTTCTCCTCCAATCTTCATGCGTTTTCTTGCTTCACCAAATAACATTGAATAGATTCGTAAGCCAAGTCAAACCAAGCTCACCTAAAACTCTCCATACTTCTACAAGGATGTCGTTCGGTCCTACACCTTTCCCGGGTTTCATAACCTTCAAAGCCTCATCTACTTCCTTTCTTTGTATTCGTCTGTAGGTTGTGCGATTCATGTAACTTTTACTATTAGCTAAATTACCCAAAGTGAACTCTCTGTTTCCTTCCCTAATGAAAAGTTTGTGGAAGTATTGTTCCCATCTAGTCCCTATATCCTTCTGAGTAACAAGCACGTGACTTTCCTCGTCCTTGATGCATCTCACTTGAGAAAGGTCTTTGGTCTTTCTTTCTCTTGCTTTGGCCAACCTGAATATATCCTTCTGACCCTCCTTAGAGTCGATATTTTTATACAAAACTTCATAAGCTTTTGACTTAGCTTCGCTTGCAGCCTTCTTTGCTTCCTTCTTTGTTATTTTGTAGTTTGTGATAGTTTCCTATGTTATATCATTAGACATAGCTGTAAAGCATGCTCTTTTAATTTTTAGCTTCTCTTGCACCCCTTCACTCCACTACCAAGCCTCTTTTTGACGTGGAGCTCCTCCCTTTCTAGCATTTCTTTGGCCACTTTTCGGATACAAGATGCTACTGTCTCGATATCTCGTTTGTACTTCCGCTACAATCCCAAGATAAGTCTTCTAAAACCTTCTCCTTAAAGCTCGATTGCTTCAGTGAAAGATTCCACCATCTAGTTCTAGTGATCTTAGGAACCCTCTTTTTCTTTACCGTCCCTTTTATTTGCACATCCAAGACTAACGAGTGATGTTAGGTTGTCAAACTCTTTCCTATGATTACTTTGCAATCTTCACAACACAATCGATTTCTTATCCTCGACACAAAGTAATCTGTTTGTGTTCGAGTTGGGTCACTCTTATAAGTAATCAAATGCCCCTCCCTCTTCTTGAAGAGAGTGTTTTCTATGAAAAGATCATATATCGCTACAAAATCTAGAATGACTTTTCCCTCTTCGTTCTATCCCCAAAATCATATCCTCCATGAACACTAGCACACCCGGAAGCATCTTTTCCCATATGTCCATTAAGATCTTCATCTATCACCTTTCTTTGTAGGATTCCTTGTAAAATCTTATCCATATCCTCCCAAAAAGCTTGTTTAGTCCTTTCATTTAAAATAATTTGCGGTGCATAAACTAATATGATATTCAGAATTTCTTCTTCAAGCACTTAATTTAGCAAAAAAATACGACCCCCGAATCTTGGCTCCTCAACCACACAATCCTTCAAATCCTTATTAACAACCACTCTTGAATACCGAAATTCAAAGCCCGTCTTCTCGATCTCCCTTACTTTCTCTCCAAGCCATTTAGTCTCTTGAGGACATAGTATATGAATCTTTATTCTTTCCATCATATTCACTATCTCCATCAATTTTCCACTTAAAAGTGTTAATATTCCAACTACCAATCCACAACTTCCTTTGCAATATCTTTTGGACTAACTTCTTTACTCGCATGCGTCCATTATGCGAGAACCCTTCCAAATTTTGGACTACATCCGGGCGATGATGTAGTGGAACTAGCTTATTTACCCGCATGCGTTTCTCATGCGAGAATCCTTGCAAATTT
This sequence comes from Ottelia alismoides, assembly GCA_037367405.1. Classification (NCBI taxonomy): domain Eukaryota; kingdom Viridiplantae; phylum Streptophyta; class Magnoliopsida; order Alismatales; family Hydrocharitaceae; genus Ottelia; species Ottelia alismoides. The sequence continues at coordinate 610,566 of JAZKJV010007447.1, forward strand.
TGAACTACATCCAAGCTACGATGTAGTGGCCCTTGTCAATTTTTCACTGCATTCAAGCTATGCAACACATCGCAAGTAGGAACACCCCAACAAAATCTATATGTTTGCTTAGATCCATGTTGAAAAGAATCGACTGTTATGAGGTAACTTCCTAAATAGTATTTTTTAAAAAATATTATTTAAGAAGTTGTCTCCGACTGTTTTACGCTAGATGCCGGCTACCTAAAGCAACCCTTCTCATTCACCTAAACTTTAAAATGACCCAATCTAAAGTAAAATTTCTAAGCATATTTTTTGGTGAGTGTTATCTATTAATATACGCAAAATCATGCATATAAATTCATTATAACTTGAAGTAGAAGATAAATTTAAAAGGAAGATGAACTTTGAGTTGCATCACATGGATGTCTTAATGAAAATCTACCACTTAGATAACTTTCATGAATATGCCTAAAGATTACAAATTAAATATACGGATTTAGAACAATTTCCATCTACTCGAGTCCCAGATTATTAAGATTGAAATCAATTTTGTTAATAAATCTTTAATAGTTAAATATTGTTACCTACACTTGAAGCACAAGAAGACGAAGGTAAAACGTAGTGGGAGTTGTCATCTTTGCGGAGGAGTCTCGATGGCGAGCTTGGCAATTCCACGATGAGGTGAATAATCAATAATCGTGATCGTTTGCTTCTAGATTAACGAGAATCGATGGTGAGGACATCTTTTTTTTGCTGGAAAATGCTGACGACTGCCAGACAACGGAAGCCATAAGATGCACAAGCACGCCGAGAAAGGAGAAGGCAAGGGGCATAGACACATGATGCACGAGCAGGGATTGCTTTTGCCTGGGGGGGAACAAGGCGGGCTGTTGGAGGGGTAACATGGGGCACGATGTAAGGGATAATTGGAGGGGGGGGGGAGGCGGTTTGTTTTCAACTTTCAATGGAATTTTTTATTTTTTAACATACTTTCTCTCCGTAATTTGCGGACAAACGATTGCAAACTTGTAATTGGAATAGAATAATTAATAATAATACTTAACTGAGCATGGGTCTTCAGTCTCCATAACTTGAAAGGGGCACGTGCCCCCCTTGGAATGTAGGTATGCTCGTCCCTGGACTTGTACCTCCGTAAATAATGGTTTATCCATCCTTATCCCTTTCTTTTATTTATCTACAAAATGATCATACGTTTTAATATCTTGTAAATGAAGCATGAAGTATTATCCGTGCCCAAGATATAAATTAAACGAGTTCAATGTAGTTTTTTCTACTGAAAGGAGACAACTAATAATCGAGATCTACATTTCATTGTCGATTTGGTTCATGTAGCCCGTGGTTGCAAGGGTCTCTTTTAATTGAACTATGACGTATTAAACTTTATAGCTCATGTTTGTTCAATATTCTTTTAGATTGATGAGATTTCTATACATGCATCCTTCGGAATTTTTCCAATATTTTCTTTTTTTTGCAATTACAAATTTGTTCATATAATTAAAGTTACGTTCTTTATATTAATACTGTGAAATTTTTAGAATAAATTGCAAAACTGTTAAAGATTTTGAAATAAACTCGAAAGGTTACAAATGTAAAATCTCAATATATAAAGCAAGTGTATTGCGCCTCCGCTCCTCGTGTATCGGGCTCCCACCAACGCCACTTCTCCGCCGTGGCAAGCCTCCGCCAGTCCCGACAAACCTCCTTCATCAGCACCTCCCCGGCTCCAGGCAAGTCATTGTCTAGAACATCGAAACATAATCGGGGAAGCAGTAAACCCTGATAAATTTGTCGAACATCCAATCGGAAACAGTATCTCTTTCCATTTCACACTCTCGCCTAACTTTCAGTGTCTGAGAAATAACGCAGGAAGTAAAGAGCCGTCTTCCCTTTTTCTCCATCTGGACAGAATCCATGTAGTGATCTCATCTTGTAGAAGAAACGTTTCATCTATGGTGTAATGCGTATTGTTTAGGAAAATCCGTTTTTGGTGGTTTTATGACATCTATAAGGGATAAACGGCGCTTCCTTAGAAGCAGTTTGGCTGCAAGATGAGTTTTTTTACATCTACTAATACCAACTTTTGTTTTGCATTCCTTTATAGTGCTTTTGTTTCGTGGGTTATATGAGGAGGATAATCCATTTTTTTGTGTGTTTGGTTGGCGGGTTAAGGGTTGGGAGGGTTTTGTATGATGTGATTGTATTGAAATTTGAAAAAGTGGGTAGTTATTATGATATGATTGTATAGGAATTTGAAAAAGTGGATAGTTGTTGTGATGTGATTGTATTGAAGTTTGAAATAATGAGTAGAAGTTGAATATTTTATGATTTTTAGATGATATGATGGTATAATATATATTTTTTTGATGAAAAGATGGTGGACCTCACAAGTGGGTTAGGAATATGTGTTTTGGGGGGTAACCCACCCAAAGTGGGGGGTAACCCCCCAAACGAACACACCCTTAGGCTTCGTTTGGTTGCACGGTTGGGTTGGGGTACACCGGTGTACCCTTCCTTCCAACCCTTCCAACCCTCCTCACAGTTTACTATTCACAGGGATACCCCAACCCAACCCAACCCAGCAACCAAACAGACCCTTAGGGTGCGTTTGGTTACCGGTTATCCCGGGGTAAACTGAGGGAAGATAATCTGTTTTTGTATCTAGGTGTTTGGAGAGAAGATTTTGTGTTGAGTGAGTTTGTTGTGATGTGATTGTATTGGAGTTTGGAAAAGTGAACAGTTATTGTAATGTGATTGTATTGAAGTTTGGAAAAGTGAGTAAAGTTAAGTAATTTATAATTTTTAGATGATATGATGCTATAATATATTATTTTTTAACAGAATAGATGAAAGAGAAATGATTTATATAATGTATTAAAAAATAGAGAAAAAGTAGACCCCACAAGTGAGAGAAGGAGTGGGTTTTGAGGGGTAAACCCCTCAATGAAGGGGTTAACCCTCAATCCAAACATGACCTTATTTTTTTGATAAAAATTACAATAAGTCCCAATTTTCTGTCGATTTGCAGGTATGGATATCATTTATGAAATGTAACAAAAACGGATCCGATCTTTTCTTTTGTCTCGAATACATGGTTCTATGAGCTTTCTCGACCTTTCTCCATGACTTTTAAACCATAAAGTTAAAAGCTTAGTATGCTCTTTATTACATTTCAAAGACGAGACAACATAGGATGGTGTGATGATGGCATCCACTCAAAGGTTGACTGGGAGTGATTTTTGCTTCAAATGATTGCAGCCATTGGATGGCCCTTGGATGTCTGTGATTGTCACATCATCCCTTGCTTTGAAATTCACAACAGGGGATTCCTCCTGAACAATCAATCTCATAACATAAGGACAACATTCTAACGCAAACTTATTGTAATGACATAATAACCATTGTTTTACTTGATTTGGTTCCTAAACATGAGTTCATTTCTGTTATATTCCCAGCTGTTCTCTCTGTTCCTCAAGATTTGTCATCACACAGAAATCACCCACTTTTGTTTCTCTTCATCTTCATCAAAGAGAAACTATATAGTCTGTATTTTCCGCTGTTAAATCAGACTGTCTAACTTTTTTTCATTTTCCGCTGTTAAATCAGACTGTTGAACTTTTTTCGGCAGTTATTCTTGCTTAATGCACTTCTGGTCATGAGATCATTTAGTTTGTTGTAACATATAGTCTGTATTTGAAAATACTCAGAACTTCTCATTGTCGTAAACTCGTAATCAAGAGTTACTTGGTTTGGTTTAGTTTTGCTTAATTTCTTGCTAATAACAGTAATTTGTAATGCTGTTGTTTTTTGGAGCAATACCATTGATCAATCCTTTCGAACTTTTTATATCTCATTTTTAGCTAATTCTTGAGGTCGTGGTTCTTATATTCTTCTATCTATCACGGTGAAGGATTTACTACCGTCATATTGCTGTATAAACGATCGGCATCTCTTCCAATAAAATCATAATGAAAATATTTTACATCTACATTTCAATTTATTTCTTCTAAATACTTGCCATACTCTTCCCATATACACATTGCCAGTATGATTCTAAGCATAGTTTTTATTTTTGCGGGATGTGATTATTTACTTGATTGGTTTGAAATGGTTATCTCAGGCATCGAAAAAATGAACGATTCTAACTCATCCGCATCATCTGAGAAGCCATTGATTGAGTCAACATGTTATTGTGGCTTGAATGCTGTGGTATATGTCTCTGATAAAGAGGGTAGATGGTTTCTACGATGTCCTAGATGGAAGGTACATTTTCCAATGAAATGCATTAAAGTTGATCTCATGTTGATTATCTAAATTGTTGTATCTTACATTCAGGAACACGATTCTTGTGGATTCCTTGTTTCGGAGGACGGTATTAATGAGGACGATGTTAATCAGGATGATGATGATCCTAGCATCATTGACCTAAAGTATCAGATTGAAGATTTTCAAGCCGAGTTGATGCAACGGTTGGATGGAATAGAAAAGAGATTATGCGAGCTTAAAAGGATAGTGAAGGTTAGGAATGCTTTAACTCTTATACTGATAGTTGGTGTAGTAATGCAACTAAGCTTCTATGTCTACTCGTTTATGTAATAGATAGTGGAGAGATTGTTGCGGTTTTTTTTGCAAGAAGAACCTTAAAACAGATGGAATATCTAGAAGTGTTTTGGATTCCATGTATTTGTTCCTAGATTACAGCTGTTGTTCGTATTTCAATTATTTCTCTATTATGTCAGCATATTTGACGGGGTTGTTAGCATCACTAATATCATTGGCAGCCTCCATACCACTTTCATAGTTAACATTTTCAACCATCACTATCTTTCTATTTGAACTTTTATTCCCATGATGCCAACACTCTAAAAGCTTTGTATTTAGATACCTCTATCTGCTTTGTTGATTGACCATGTAGCCATTGTTGCTGCCTCGCATCCGCTTGGAAACATAGGCATAAGCCAATCATTCATCGTTTGCTGAATGATTCACTGATGAAATAGGACACTGCTGCTCTTCCCCAGAAGTGGAGGAAGAACATCAACATACGCTACTATTCTATCTTTTGAGGCACGAAAAATGCATCGCTGGATGACCACGCGAAGGCATACTAGGTCACCATCAAGAACCACTCTAAAAAAGTGACAATTTGGAGGAGATGATCCATGGGTCATATGTTGTGAACCCCACTCTAAAAGCAGTTTCTTGCTACCTTGAGTTGCACATGGATTCGATTTAAATATATAATGGATTGGATTGGATTTGTTTTTATCGGATTTTCGATACTTAAGTATTCTTACTATAGTCTATTCTCAAGTTTGTAGCACATTAGGTCTCATCTTAACATGGTTCAAAAATCGATAATGGAGATGGCAAATGGCAGGGAAAAGAGGGTCCTATCCTGCATCATTGGACAGTGGACATGGATCATATAAGCAATTCAGCGAATTCTTAACCACACATGTACTATCATATAGGGTGCGTTTGGTTTCGGAATAAGCAGGAATAATGGTGAGGAATAACGCACTATTCCTGTTAGGCTGGAAGGATGTCAATAAGGTGGAATAAAGATAGAATAAGGGCGGATTAAGGGGGAGGAGATGGGGATAGTGGTAAGAGGAAGGAGAGTGAACCATAGAGATTCTTCCACTACAAAATGCATTCATATTAAATAAGATTCAGTGTTAAATAAGGACAGGGGTCTTAATTATGTACTAGAGAGAGGTCTTTCCACTTACTCCCTAGCGGTTTTAGATTAAATATTAGATCAGAAGATAGGGGGTTTTAACTATATACAGTATCCAATAATTACTGTATGAAAAAAAAGAGATCGTTGGGAAGTTTTGCAAATGAATAATTGGAGCTTGTTGCCTTCAATTATATATAATAACTGTGATGTCCCATGAAAATTGTATAGCATTCATCATCACTAAAGTTGTAGAGGACTGTGCTGAAGTAAGAAATCATTCATGAATCCTATGTTAGTAGATATTTTAACATTCAGTGAAATATGGTTATCGATTCATGAAGGCGAGACAGGTTGGGGTGGATTTTAACGTTCAGAGAAAATAGTAACTCTTCAAAAACATTAAGAGAAAAGCCTAATGTGGAGGGATGATAATCACCGCAAACTGCGATAGAGCCTTTTCTCTCGGATGTTTTTCTAGAATTAGGCAGTAAAGGTGGAGTGAAGGTGACATGAGGGAGGGATGGGAGAAGGGTAAGCACAGGTTGGGGTGGATGCACAAGCTGTAGTAGATAAGGTGAAAGCGGAGGTCTTTGGCGATCATGACAATGAGGGTACGGTTGGAGGCATAAAGTGGAGGTGGCTCAAGGACGGGGTGGGAGAAGGATGGCGCAATGGGAAGAGGGGTGGGAGAGAGGATCAGAGGAGACACAGGTTGCGGTGGAAGCGCGAAGCAGTCAGTGGTGAGGTAAAGGTAGAGGTGTTTGTCTGATTTGATGTTATTAGATGGTTGACGCAGGTGGGTTTGGAGGCATGATGCGATGACGGCTCGAGGGAGGGATGGGAGAAGGGCTGGACAGACATGGGAGGGGAAGCAAGGGTTTGGGAGACGTGAGATCGTATGTAGACCGGAAGCAATTAAATTGTTGATTAAACTTGAGATTTTGATCGAACGGCTTAGGATATTGGTGCAAGGAATTTGGCTGTCACAACCACACATGGGATCAAGTTCCCCGACCCCTATATGTATGTGTTAATGGATTAATGTATTGGACAGTGTCAAATTTCGATAATAATACGAGCCAGTCCATAATTTGGTGAATTTGAAAAATTTTAGATCAATCTGATCAATAAAAATGATAAAGTCGAATCAATCTAAGACTAATCCAATAACATCGGATCGGATCAAGGATGTTATCTGATCTGTGTGCACTCATGCCTCCATCTATTAACAAGATCATACATCAACAATGTTGCTTACACAGAATACAACATTTCAAGGTTTCAACATACCCAAACCAGACAAGGATAAAGTACATACAAGTGGACATCAGACACACCTGTCTTATTACCTAGTTCATCCCTGAGCTTCATATCCGAGCAATTCGCATGTGTTGCAGCATTTGATATCACACAATCGATTAGAGAAACAGAGAAGAAATACGTGCAGAAACAAAACTTAAACTATTAAACAAAATCAATGTGGATTACCTGATGAACACTGAAAAAACACCTGCAAGTTTACAGCTTCTGCTCAACCTCTTTAGATGCATGTAAATAGAATGGATGCAGTCTAGCCTTTAAGTGGTCTACACATCTATAGTCACTCTCTTCCTTCTAAAAATGGAGAATAGCTGCAGTAGAGGGTTGTGTTTCAAAGCAGGAACAGACCGAGGACTAGGCTGTCGTGTTGTGTTCGTCGTAAACTTGATCGTTCTTCTCGCTTCGATGATAGAGGCCGAGCTCGTTCACATAATATTTTTCGGGTTCCTTCACATATGTAAATGTTTACTTCATCATTTTAAAGAAATTCTAACGCTTTCTCAAATGGATTCATGTTGAATCAGACTAAAGCGGTTCCAATTCGCACATCAAATTCACATTAGGTTCATTACACTCTTATCAAAATTTTCAACAATCCAAAATGCAATTTAATCAAATCGTTCATTTATATTTCTATTGACATCAAAATTTTCAAGAACCCGTGTGGTTGGGTAATCCACAGCATTTTTCGATAATAAATGGAGTGTACTGTGGACTCTCCAAGATGTGATATATTTCCTTATTTATTTAAGGTAAATTATAAAAAGGATTGATCTTTACATGGAATTCAAAATTAGTGACCGATCTTTAGTTTGTAATAAATAGGAGATCAAAGATTAACTTAACGTTCCAGTCCCCAACATCGTGAATGAGCGGCTCAATCCATAGCTGTAGTTGATGAAATTACACATGACCAAATCCCAAGGCACCAGCCCTTCCCCGACTCTCTTCAGGTCCCCTCTTCAACCCCCCCCCACCCACCCACACACGCGTCCAAGTACTTGCCTATTTTGGAACAAACAACTCCCTCATCTTCGCCAACAAACAGTTACATATCGTCGTCATCGTCATGATACCCACCTTTGGCCACTCTGTCAGCACCATGGTTGTGGATCAGTTTCTCGCCCTATCGAGATGTATAGAAAAACTAAACCTCATTGGTCACGGATAATTTCATCAATTACAACCATGGATTGAATCGCTCATTCATGATTTTGGATACTGGAAAATTAAGTTAAACTTTGATCCTTTATTTGTTACAAACTAATGATCAATTTTAATTTGAAATACATGTAAACATCACTCTCTTTTTTGTAATTACCGTATTATTTATTTACAGAAAAAGCAAAAACACATCTGCGTGAGAAATATTAAAAAAATTATGGATATTGTCGAGAGGAGATGGGCTTAGTTAGGTGAGATTCTTCCCCGTGACATTAAAGAATAGATGTTGATGCCGACGTTTATATTTGTCATGTCCAATATTATTATATTTGATTGGGTACCAAAAGGGAGCACATTTCATTCATTCATTGGCATTAGGAAAACAATGTCCATCATCGTCACTGTTTATATCCACCAATTTGCTGTGAGATAATGACATGCTCTTTTGTTTCCTTCTTAGATGGTTAGATGTGATCTGTCTTTCATTATTAAAGTTATAGAAGAAGATTTCTCCTATTCTATGTGAGAATAGTCGGAGTATCGACATTAAGTTGTATTATAAACTAATGCATTCAAGATAAAATCCGATGGATTTTCATTTATTATTTTACAGACCGAATTAAATAATAACGCGACAGAACTCGTTATTAAGATATTTTACAAGTAAAATATTGAAAGAGATGTAAGAATCACGTAGAGTACATGATCAAATTGATGACCCATACACACACGTACATACATAAATAAACATAAATATGAAAAATGGGATTGCCACTTAGGGAGCTAACTTGGCTCCACCTGCTCTATTTTTTCTATTTTTTTGAAAAAATGAATACATGAAAATTTATCATTATATCCCTATATTATGTCATTCAAATTTTGTGAGAAACATAGACTCACATATCCTTCATCTCGATATTCATTTTTTAACAGTCGTAGAATTGTTGAGATCAACCTCACCTGGATAGAGACCGTAGAAGTTTCTATTTCTCATGAAACTTGAATGATATAATATAAATATATAGTAATAAATTTACATGTATTTATTTTTCAAAAAAAATAAAAATATGAGGAAAATAGGACGGGGGATTTTTGGCTTTCACAGGATCAACCACACATACACACATATGTATATATATGTATATATAGGGTAAAATGGGGCTGCCCCAGGGGGTAGCTAACTTAGCTACCCCCGCCCCATTTTCTCCATGTTTTTATTTTTTTTTGAAATTTTTTTTCCGTGAATATTCATCACTATATCCCTATATTGTGTCATTAAAATTTTGTGTGAAACAGAGACTCCTACGGCCTCCATCCAGACAGTCATTTTTTTAACGGTAACAGGATTTTTTAAATCGACCCCGTTTGGATGGAGGTTGTAGGAGTCTCTGTTTCGCAATGAAATTTGAATGACATAATATAGGGATTTAATAATGAATTTACACGGTTTTAGATTTCAAAAAAAATAAAAAACAATTGTGAAAAAGGGGCGGGGGGAGCTAAGTTAGCTCCCCCTAGGGGGCATACACATTTTACCCATATATATATGTGTGTGTGTGTGTGTGTGTATGTGTGTGTGTGTGTATACATATGTATATATATATGTGTGTGTGTATACATATATGAGGTAAATGGGGCTGCCCCCAGGGAGTAGCCAACTTGGCTACTCCCACCCCTTTTTCCCTTATTTTATTATTTTTTTTGGAAAATAAAAATTTGTATATTCATCATTATATCCCTCTCACATTCTATTAAATTTCGTCAGAAATAGAGACTCTTACGGCCTCCATCCAAACATGATCGATTTAAAAATCCTGCGACCGTTAAAAAAATGACGTCTGGATGGAGGACTTAGGAGTCTCTGTTTCTGACGAAATTTTAATAGAATGTGAGAGGGATATAATGATGAATATACAAATTTTTATTTTCCAAAAAATAAAAAAATGAGGGGAAAATAGGGGTGGGAGTAGCCAAGTTGGCTACTCCCTGGGGGCAGCCCCAATTTACCCTACACACACACACACACATATGTATGTATATGGTATATATATGTAGAGGGCTTATCTAGAGGGCCCTGTGCCCATTTAGGATTTAATAGGCCCCTAATAACATCCGTCTGATGTTGATCGGGTGGTTAAAATACAATTATTAATTTAATTTTAAATATGGCACATTTTGGTTTCCATAACGCTATCGCAAAAAAAAAGGACGTTAATTCCTTTTGCACGACATAGTTAGTAATCTAGTAATTACCAAAAACAAATTAGGGTTTTCTTCCTCACGCATACGGCGATCAAACAAAGCCAATCCAGAACTCTCGTTCCTCTTTGAAGATCATTTGAAGGTGCTTCAAGATCGATAATCAATAAGTTCTTATGTTTTTTTACATTATATTTACAACTTCCAGCATACGAAAACTTTTATCACATTGAAATTGTATGTAAAAAAACTATATTAATAAAATTACTAATCGTTCTTGAAATTTTAATACGTAATATTCGATCCTTATGTGTTTGCGATGTATTAGAATTATATAAAGAAATCAAATTTTTCTTAAAAGCGAATTTTTATTTTATAAAGTCCATCTGAATACTTTTTTATTGTCAGGAGTTACTAATAGGTACTTTTAATTCCATTTTTTACGTATACAAATTCAGATTCATATATTAGAAAAATATGATGCAAAGTTATTTAAAATTCAAGTACGTAAAAGTTTTTACTGATGCCTACTTCAAAGTTACTGATCCAAGCTTTAAGGTTACCGATGCATTCTTCGGGTGCTATATTGAAAATAGTTACTGATAATTAAAGTAAACTTACTGCTGCATGATTCAATGTTACTGATACATGTTCGAAAATTACGAGCATACCTCTATAGTTATTTTTCCTGTAACAATTAAAGTTACTGATAAAATGATGAATGGTACTGACGTCTTCTTCGAACTTACTGATAGAAGCTTCAAAGTTACTGATGCATTCTTCAAAGATAATATGGGATATAGTACTGATAACTAAAATAAACTTACTTGATGTATGCTTCAATGTTACTGATACATGTTACAAAACTTAATAATACATTTGATAAGCAAAAATTACTGATTCATGCATCAAATTTACTGATACATGTTTCATACTTACTGATACCAGTGAGTAGCATGAACTTACTGATACTTGCTTCTAAGTTACTAATGGATAATGACAAAATTTATAGTATAATTTTAAAGTTACATGTAGTACGTACCAAAGTTACTTATCCTACTTATAATATTACCATCGTGATATTAAAAGGTATTTTTACAACAATATACTTTTTACCGACTTATCAAATATCACAAGTTAGGTTAACATTCAAAAAACTTACTTCCAGCGAAAGTATCGGTTCGCGGCGGACGCAGCAAAGAACTTCTTGATGATTGCAATGCGGGCGGAGAGGATAAAGACTGTTAGACAAGGTTAGTGATCATTTAACAACCCGACCTCTTCCATTGTAGTGCTAAGCCAAATCCTATAAGAGTTTGGAGGAATTAGACGTATTAGGGTTACGAAACAAATTCTTTTAGTTTGAATACTTTCGTATGAATCCAATAGCTGCATGCATATTACTTATTGAGAACGTGTTATGTTTTACCGATGCTTTAAATTACGAATGCTTAAAGATGCTATCGAAGAAGCTACCAATGATTCAATCTTACCTATGTTGATATGTAATGTGATTACATAGGTTTACTATTCATTCCACTGATGTATCTTATCTTACTAATGCCGTTGCTTTTAAATTTTACCGTTGCCTAATAATAATGAAGCTTAGAGATGGTTAACAAAGAAATATTGAAGATTTTTCAAAATGTTGCTTGAGTTAATTAGTAAATTGCTGTTGGTACTGTTTGAAATCACTAACAAAATTATATCAGTTTTGTTTAGTATTTCATTTACTACTTTTGCAGATGGATCAGGCAAAAACGTTTATGTTTCATACAAGAGACGAACACCACAAAATTTAAAAAAAAGAACAATGGAATCTGCAAGTGGTAATTTTGCTATTTATTATAAAAAATATATATTCTAATTGAATTATGTATTAAGAAGTGACTTTATGCAGATACAAGCTTTGAGGTGATAAAACTACTGAAGTTTCCACTGGTAAGTTTGCATATTAACAGCCAATTGGTAATAATGAATATCATAACTTATTATTGACAATATTTGTGCTATGTAGAAAGAGCATCCGGGTTGACTCTTGAATACTGTAAAGGATAATGCAAAGATAGAACCATTGTAAGGTAAGCTAATATCTAATAAGATTGTAAGTTGAGAAAAGACTCATAGTAATTGCAAAATATTAACTGATTTTAATTTCATTATTGCAGCAAGATATTGTGTCCAACACAGATGTTACATAAAACAATTTGTAACATATCTTGGTAACAAACAAGTTGACTGGGAGGCATAAGGAGTTGATAGATAAATCCGCTTTCTCAAGAATAGTATCGATTACAAAACTTGATATTAATTATCAAGTCTTGGACTTTATTGTTCCAAGATATCAAGGGGATCGAATCTTTAAGTTTGGAGAAAAAGAAACTCATATTCTCAAATAATGACATAGGGTTGATTTTGGGATTGCCTTCATCCGGATTTCTATACATCTAAGGGGATTTTCATTTGAATGGCCAAGTTCATTCGAAGAGCCTTTTTTGCCATCAGTATGTTATTAAATCGTCATAATATTTGTGACATGCTTGATTCTTTAAAGAACTCAAGAAGATGATCATTCAAATAGAAGTACATAAGATGTCTGATATCATTAATGTTTTGTACATTTCTATCCCCGAACCAACTTCTGCTTCCCAAAGTCCTACTAAATTTAATAGATTCAATTGAAGATACACGTTTCTTCAATTGGTCTAATGCAGTTGAGACTATGATAATTCAACGTTTGGAAGACATAGCGGAAAAATGAGAAAGCGATCATCATCTGATGGGAAGAGCACAGTTGGCTACTTAACTGGATGTGCAGCCATGTTTATATGTAAGCTTTTTCATCTCTATCTAACTATTATGCTTTTAATAAATATTTAGCAGATAATTAACTATGTAAAATTATTCAGGCATGGGCTCTAGAGCACTTATTCCCATCACTTGCATTAAACCAAAATCTATTGCCAAGAATTAGAAAATAGTCAACTCATGCAAATTACATTGAACAATTCATGAACTTTGATGAAGATCAGGTATCCAAAATTTAATTTCAATTTTATTTGTGATTTTAATTATAGAATTACATTTCAAAGATAGGAAACTTTAACTACTGACAACCTGATACATTTAACAATGTTACTGCTTCCCTTCATAATATTAGTTGTAAAGTTTGTTAATTATCAATAAAGATACTATAAATAATAATAGTTACTGATGATTACTTCAAACTTACAGATACAAGCTTCGAAGTTACTGATGTATTCTTCAAAGATGCTATATTGAAAATACTTACTGATAAATAAAGTAAACTTACTACAGCATGATTCAAAGTTACTGATACATGTTCCAAACATACATGCATACCTCTATTGTATTTTACGTGTAATCATAAAGTTACTGAATAAAAAAGAGACAGTTACCGTTGCCTTCTAAAAACTTACTGACACAAGCTTCAAGGTTACTGATGCATTCTTTAAAGATACTATGGTAAATAGTTACTGATAAATAAAATAAACTTACTAATGCATGGTTCAAAGTTACTAATACAGTTCCAAACTTAATTATACATGTGAGAAGCAATAACTTACTGATTCATTCTTCAATTTACTGATACATGTTTCATATGAATATTGATTGCAATACTACTGACAGCCTGATACATTTAAAATGTCACTGCTTGTCATATTAATTTTACTTGAAAAGTTGCTTTTTATTAATATGAATTTGGGATTGATAGCTAAAAATTTTTCCTTGCATTAGATTGTTGTCCAGCTAGACTTTGAAGAAAAAGATATATTCAAGATTGACCCAAATAAATTCATTTTTGATTATGAAAACCTTCGTAACCGAGGGTTTCATCTCAACTGCTTAGGCATTGCGTGTCATTGTGCCACAAACACGACAACTGGATGATTGTTCAATGACATCACTTTTGAAGTATGCTCAACATCAAAATATAGCAGATTGTAAATGTGAGAGCACACTGAAGAAGATAAGTGATTTGGAGAGTTTAATTTCTCAACTGCCCACATTAGAAGAATACAAAAAATGAAAGATCATTATGAGAATACTTTGAAGGAGAATGAGAAGCTGAAGCTCGAAATTCTATTCTAAAATAATGGTTTGAGGAATTCTTTGCAAAATCAGTTAATGTAAAGCAACAAGAGGAGAAGACAACAAAGGTTGGTGAACAAGAAAAACAAAATAATATCACAAAAACCAATGAATCACCATCCTTTGATCTTGGAATTGGAAGATTCGGAATATCGTGACCAACATAAACCAAATGTTCCAAAGAGGGTTTGAAGCAATAAGCTTATCACTCCTAATAGTATGTCAAAAACGGTCAAATCAAGAAGAGTAATAAAGGAAGAAGAAAAAACCCAAAGCATTCCACTAAAGGAGAAAATAGTAAGGAAAAAAAGAAAGCTTGTAAAAAAGAATTTCGAGGAAGTGATGTATGTAGAAGATGAAGATGAAATTCCAAAGATTGAAGACAAACAAAGAGGAAGCTTTGGAGGTATGAAATCAACCTATCATATTTTAGTGATACTGTTGCATTTAAATTTTATTGATTTTGTATCATTCAAATGATGATAGTTTAATAACTTACAGATGCTAAAATAATAACTTACAGTTGATTTAGAGATTATTACTTGTGTCAGATAATAAATTACTGATACTTACATATTCTAATTAAGTATTTCCTGATGCTTTAATTTACTAATACTTACAGAAGCTTATATATAACTTACTGTTGATTCATATAATGTTACTAGTGTCAGTCAGTAACTCACTGATGCTTTATGTTACTCATACTTAGATATGCTTTAAAATAACTTAACGTTGATTTTGAGAATAGTACTTGTGTTACTTACATATGATAAATAAGAACTTACATATGCTTTAGTTACTCGAACTTACAGATGCGTTAAAATAACTTACAGTTGGTATAAAAATATTACTTGTGTCATTTAATAAAATACTGATACTTAGATTTGCTCCAAAATAAATTACTGCTGTTTTAATTTACTGATATTTAAAGATTCTACATAATAACTTTCAATTATGCTAACTAGTAACTTACAGATGCTTTAAGTGAGTGATACTACATGATACTTAATGAAGATTTAAGTAACTGATACTTACAGATGACATATAAGAAGTTATTGTTGATCTTTGAAATATTACTTGAATAATTTTCGTACTGATTGATACATTACATATGGCTACATAAGAGCTTACTGTCGATTTTGCAAATTACTTGTGTTATCTAAGATCTTAATGATACTTACAGATGCTTACATAATACAAATGCTTACATAATTTTGCTGATGCTTTAGATGTGTGAAATTTCAATGATGCAATAACACATAAATTAATGATAAGGTTTATATAAATATATTATAGGTTTACAATTTAAATCGCATCGATTACGCTGGATATGATGCGATTTCAGAATCAGAGAGGGCAACCATTCACGAATTTCTGAAGGATCCTGTCGTCAAGTAAGAAGAGATTTACTAAATTTATTAGATACACCTATTGGATAAATAATTATGATGATCTTTTTTGAATGATACAACTTAATTTACATTTCAGTATGGGAGCAACTTACCATGGTCCAGGAGATAACTTTTGCAATGGAATACACCATTGAAGACCTACTATATACCAAAATGGTCATTGATGTAATTTTGGACATGTTCATGGATGTGTTATACAAATCATATCAAGAAGTGACATGGAATGCCCATTTATTTTGCAAATACGGCTCAGATGGTAATAGTAATTAACTATTTTTGATTGTTAAGTTATGTTAATATTGCCTAATAATTATTCATTTCAGCAATGTTCCCAAAGACTGTGAAAGAAGCAACTAAAGAAGATTATGAGCCTCTGAACAATTTGTTCTCATGCACGAGAACAATGTTTGATAAAAGTAAAGCAGGCTTTTTGTGTAATCGACACCTCCAACGATTGGCATCTTCTCGTGGCTGATTTCGATGCCAAAAAATTCATTTCCTACAATTCACTTACTGGGGATGAAGAAACACTCATGGATGTTAGAAAATGGGTAAGTATAGAAAAAATTATGAGATACATTTATTTTTGAGTTTTTTTAGTAACATTATTCTTTCACATTTTGTTAGGTTGATTGATGGCAGAATACTTCATGCTATTCACTGGAGAACACCTGGAAAAGTGGCCAGTAGAGATAGCAAAAGGAATCCCAATGCAGCGAAGTGATTCCATTGATTGTGGAGTTTATGTAATGAAATATATGGAATTATTTGCAAGGGAAAATAAACCAGTCTTCCGAATTGAAGATATCCCCAAGTTTCGTGCCGAATAGCCGCTATTCTACTTACAAGTGTGCAGAAGAAAGATTGAAAGAAATGAAATATCTTAGACATGTAATTAGAGAAGATGTATATATGTAACATGTAGTATTCAAAATTTAAAGGTAGCATCTTTCTTTTGTACATGGGCATCTTATGAATGAGAAAATTTTGATGGATGTTGATTGTTAATTATTGATATTGTTATACGGCCTAAAGAACTTACTTGTGTTAAGTTCAAAGATTGTTTATGATGTATAAAGAAATACTAGAGAAATCATGCGTTGTAACCAGTAGTAATAAAGAGTTAACTTCAGCTTTGCTTCATACTTACTGATAGATCAAATTAAAGTTACAGATAACTATAATAACTTACACTTTACTTCTGTTAACTATGGAATATTCTGTAACATAAAAAATATTTCATTTGAAAGTATTACAAGTTAAAATTTGTTTCATTACACCTTAAAATAACAAATTTTTCTAAATCCTATTAACGATTACTTACAGATGCTTACAATAGATACATATATTATGTTTAAGTTACTAATACTTACAGATGATACATAATAACTTACTATTGATTTTGAGAATATTACTTGAGTCATTTTATAATTTACTGATAGTTACATATGCTACATAATAACGTACTGATACATTAGAACTTACTAATGATTTGAGAATATTATATGTGTCATTTAATGACTTACTGATAGTTACAATTGCTACATAATAATAGTAGTGATGTTTAAGTTAATTGTAACAGCCTAGATCCTCGATGACCAGCGGAAACATATCAAATGCCACATCGGATCCGAGTGTTACTCTCGGTCATCAATGATATCACATTTCCCAGCTAGGAATCATCTGTACATTTTTATCCATAAAAATAAATACATCTCTAACACAACACCAAGATCTTTCGTTCCAGTGGGCACAATGATATCCTTCCTTCAAGACTCGCTAAGTCTCCATACTGCCACTAAATTTCTTCTTTCATTGACCTGTAATAAAAACACAAAAATAAATGATATGAGCTTAACGCTCAGTATGTGTCGAGAAAAGGTCAAGCCCAGCTAACGAAAAATCAAGTCTTCACTAATCTACCTTAAACACTCTCATTCATAATATAAAAACGACCACATGAGATCATACTATTTACCTTCTTTTTCAGTTATGAATAATATTCACCTAACTGTCCGTGAGTACCATTTGTAACAACTGTAATTGATCACATAAAGGGGAGTTCATGATTTTTCATACTCATTCTCATGTAAATGTATCATATAACAAAATACAAAATCTCGTATACATAAATATTTCACATATACACACTTTCATTAGCAAGATTCACAATTAGACCCTTATCTCATAATTATCATCATAAGGGTATTCATATAACATAACCATACAATATTTCACATATACCCTCACATATCCACTTAATTCACACATGCGACATATTTACTCTAATTTTCACATATACACTTAGCTTTCACGTAATTGCACACATACACTTTATAATCCAAACATTTGCACATATACACTTGGAATTTCATATAGTTGCGCATATGCACTTCATATTTCATATAATTGCACTTATACACTTAACTTTCAATTAAGCACTTGGCTTCTCATAAGCACTTAGCTTATCCATTACCGATTTGTCTTATCTCATAATTTATTTGGCGGCTTTGGTGGCTTTACCCGCTGGCACAAGCGGTCACTCAATCGTTACATAGAACATGATGACATCAGCGCTGAATCAATGGTGGACTTTCCACTAGGTTCTACTGAACCCGACGCCCCCGGAAGGTGTTGCCCTTTAGGTCATCGATAAACGGACTCTAGAGATGCTCCCACATTATGTGTAGCACTTAGTTCCGCTTACCGTTAAGTGCCATTATTCATTTTAAGGATATTCCAATTCTTTCAACATCATATCTTTTTCATGCAATAATGGTTCATGTGAACCTTTCGGTTCTACTATTCAAATAGGTCCTCATGATCAAACACATAATCGATAACACATAATTATCTATTACTTCATGTTATCATATTAGATGCTATATATTTATTTCCAAGTAATCATTCAATTACAATCACGAGGCACAGTTTCCGAATCCAATCAATTAATATAAATTATAAATAAATTAATTAAATAATCAATCATGCATCTTCACGGTAATAAAAGATAAGACCACTCTTTCCAACGCATAATCCATTAACAAATTTCAACGGAGTTTAACTTGTCATTATCCAAGAACATTCCACATATGCACTAATCACAAACAAGGTGTGCCATATATTTTATAAATTAAGACCCATATAACTTGCATCACAAAAAGACTCTCTGTGCAATTACCACATACCAACATATGACGACTAACAATACCTATTCCATTATACGCTCTTTTAAGATTATTTCCTCTCAACGATAATAGCCAAATTGGATGTACAGTACATTTTATTTCTTTCAAATAATAGTAATGATCTATGGGTGACATGCATTGCTATAATTCTGACAACATTATGGACACATATTAGTTATAGAACAACATTTATCTGTGTGTCATACCTATTATACATTAAATATCCATATGCAACCAATTGTATGGTTCATGCGTGATTTACCATACTAAAAATAGAGAATCACACAGACTATTTCTACTTATAGAATAATCATATGCACATAATTAGCAAGTTTATATATAAGTTATAACTACCATATTAAATGTATGGCACGATACATTTCCTTTAGGAGAGAAATAAAGCAATTAGTTGTTAATGACATTCAGTAATATAATATTGGAAACATTGTATGCGTTTAGAATTTACATCACTGTGAATCTATTTATAATAGATCGCTGGAATATTAAGTATTTATGGATTATCTCCGACCATGGTGAATAATCATACATATATATTTCACGATTTCCAACATAACAATTACTATAGTCTGTGTGCATTGTTACATACTGTGGATTGTAGTCCCATATGTGTGCATCTAAAGGAAATTAGAAGGCAATTCCTGACCTATGCAAACTCTTTATAATTGCTCCACAACGCAATCTCTAAACTACTACGGTGTACGATTTACTTGCAAATTAAACACAATCTATGTTAATGAGCATCTCTACAAGGAAGAAAATATAAGCAGAAGAGAACAACTATTCGTGGGGTAATCAACAGTGATGAGACATATGCATGAGATATGTATTTTCTGATTAAAGCACATGCTTCCCAGATTCACTATGCTCCTAATATTAGTGCTAAGGAAGCGATAAGATGTTTGTGTACAGTTGATTCGTATCTGATGGCAAACCATTAAAATAATACGTAACATTCCTAAGGGTTCGACACATACCTTGACGACATGAGAAGTTTGTCCGTGAAAACACCTCGATTCTGCCTATCCGAACCGTCGCAGCACGTCGACGCTCCTCCGATTCTGTTGGATCTATGAAATTAGACACCGATAGGAAATGTTGTCATTGCCGGATTCGGAGGCGGTGCCGGCATGGAGAGTTTGTCGTTGCTCATCTTCCCTTTCACCTCTCTCTCTCTCTACATATTTCTCCCTCTCTCTCTCCTTTACTCGTCCACTCTCCCTCATCTCCACACGTTCTCTCTCTTCTCTCCCTACCCATTCTCTCTATATATCTCTCACCGCACACTCTCTCTTTATCTCCCAGGCACACTCTATCTATCTATCTATCTCACACACGCACACTAACTAAATTCGAAATGCAACCTCGTCAACTCCCAAAATATCATAACAAACCCTCTCTCTCTCCTCCTTCAATAAATCTCTCTCTTCTCTATTTTAAGGAATGAGAGAAATATCTCATTCCAAAGATAGATAATGTGGGCATGGGGATAGTGGGTTGAATTGGCCACCTGATGAATACCCATTCATCACTCTTTATTCTTATATTTTAGCTACAAAAACCTTTGCAAATACATGTAGATATGTGTAAATACAAATAATTACCAAAAGCATGCATTGTGTAAAAACCTGTAATTAGCATGTTTTTGTGCAAAAATAAAAGAATAAAGAGTAAAAAGAAAAAGAGAGAAATATTTAGAATAAATATTGAGCAACCTAACCCAAGGGAGGGCTCAGCATGGGCCTGACCGCATAAAAGCCAAAGTAGAGGGAGATAGGGGCTCATATGTATAGATTTTTGTAAATAAATAAAATTATATTTTCTCACCCAAAATATACTTGTACATATTTTATATATATTTAGAAACTATTAAAAATAAAATAAAAATCTAAAAATCAAAAATGCAAAAACACCCTTTCACCATGTGATAAACCATCCCTCCTTATTATGTAACCCTATAAATAAAATAAATTATTTAGTAAGCTTTTTTTGTAAATATTCTATGTTACATATTGTAAATAAATAAAAAGAATCAAACAAAAATCAAATAAAAATAACAAAAATTAAAAAATACAAAAATACATTGTATATATATACCATGTATATAAATGTATATAACTAATATATTCCACCATGTATATAAATAATAAAAATAAAATAAAATACCCTTTTATTCCTAATTTTATACTATAAATAAATAAAATATAAAATAGGAATAAAAATGCACAAAAATAACAAATTAAAAAATCAAAAAAATTAATTAAGAAACATTATACAAATACCTATGAATAGCTATACTATGTAAATACCCTATTTTTATTTCAAAAATTAATTAAAAATCACCAAAAATAGAAAAAAATAAAAGAAAAATATTTCATGTTGAAAGTTTTTGCTGATTCGGCCCCTAGCTAGGAGTATTTGTCACCTCAGATCTTGCCACGTGGCCTGATTTCATTGGGCCCTGGGGATGTTGACCGCCCGGTCAACTGACCCCCCAGGGCCATTCTTCGGGGATTCGAGCGCCAGACCTTCTTCTCGGATTTATACCCGCTCGACCCGATTGCCTAACACCTAAACCCCGGCTCCGTTTGACACCTCCCACATCCGACATCCTCGCCGGGCATCTACCTCGGGATCCGCGCGCCACCGTGACCCTACCCGGTCAACCCTAGTCGGGTCTGTACTCATATATAATTCTGAGCTCAGCCGCTCGATTCCGGCATCTTTGGTTCCCCCATTCTCTGTCCCGTGACCTCCACCGCAGTCCCTGAGGTGACAGCTCTCGATTGCCTGTGTCGCAGCGAGGAGGGGGTGGCCGACCACTGATCCGGCGACTTAGCGCCGCCGTGCCTCCGCCTAGTGCAGGAGCCCGAGCCTCAGGACTTCCACGACCAGGAGCTGCCTCAGCTCCACACAGTCTTCCACACCGCCCAGGTAACCTTCTAGCTTTCCTATTTCGCCTAATTCCGAGTTTGCCCCAAATCGTATCGCTACTGTATTCCGTTGATTCCGACAATCCCGAGCATCATTTCGATCATCGGAACCCACGTTCACCATCGCCTATCCTCCACGCACCTTCTCCGCCCCTTCGTTCAACCCAGCACGCACAGGAGCTGGGGTTCGAGCTCCACCGGCCGTCGCTCGCCGGAGCTCGCTCATCCGACGCACAGACCACCTACACACCACCTAACCGGGTCGAGGCACTTTACCCTCGACCCGCGAAGCTTCTGACCTATTTTGCAGGACCAGAGGAGGCCATCTGAGCCTCCCGACACTCGGGCCAGGAGCTGTCCCCTCCGCCGACCTCGCCGGAGCCCCTCCAGGGCTCGGCTGGGCATCGGGGATACAACAGCTGCGGAGCTTCATCGCGGACCTGTTCCGATCTTCAGAGGCAGCTGAGGAGGACCACAGCACGCGCACGAGGCCGGCGAAGCTCGCCGGCCACCTGTTCTTCGAGGGTCCTCGACCACCGTCCGATTACCCTCAGTGCTCCAGTTTCCATCGAGACCATCCATCCATCGAGGAGCAGACACCGTCCGATCATTTTCGAGGGTTGATCGGGACCGTTAGAGCAGAGAGAGAGGTGCCATTCACCAGCACCCGTCAGATCTTCCACGTGGCCCCCTCTGAGACGTCGATTGGGCCCACGTGCGGAAGGAGAGGAGCGCCCGTCGTCCTCAGCCGTTAGATCAGCTACGTGGCGCACATCCGGCCGTCGACGTAATAAAGGGGTAATTTACCGTAGGCCCCCTCTTAGTTTATGTTTTTAGATTCAGTCCTGTAAATATTTTGTGTCGTTTATTCACGTTGGGTTATTTGCACACTGGACCTCGTACTTTAGTTTATTTGCATTTATGCCCCTGTTTGTGTGAGCCACGTGCTTCGTCACGCGTATATTTGGTGTAATTGCAACATTAGCCCTGTAGTTCTGGATGTTCTTTAATGAATGAAAACTTTTTGGTAATTGCATATATACCCCTGTGAGTGTTTTAATTGCACATGTGCGTCTTTTAGTGGGTTATTTGCAACACAGCCCCTGGACTTTTTGGTACGAGTTACCAAAAGGTCCTCGAACTTGTTTTCCTTACCAGAAGGTCCCTGAGTGCCCCAGGCACGCGCCGCGCGCGTGACTTGCTGGGTTAATTGCACCGAGACCCCCAGAACTTCAGGTATTTACACTTTGGTCCCTGTGCACAGTGCCCTCTTGTCATTCTTGAATAAAATATCAAATCACCTCCAAATCCAACGAAAATTTGACACATGGCTCCTGCCATGGCGTAGGATTTTTGTAGATTTTTGAGGACATTTCTGATTTCGTTTGCTATTTTTAAAAATTCAAAAACCTCTATTTTTGACACTGTCTAACTTGAAAAATCACAAAAAAAATATAAAAACTCCCCTAAAAATTCTATAAAAATTAGGAATTGTTTATTGTGTGTTGCTTGATTTTCTAGCCAATTTTGGCTATTTTTCATCACCAAAAACCCATAAAAACGTAAAAACTCTCAAAAACCCATAAAAATTCTAATAAATACATAAAAAATCCAAAAATAATAAATCTGGTACCTAAATTTTCCTTAATTTATCTATTTTATAGGAAAATTACCTCCAGGCCTTTTTGAGGTCCTTAGGTATTTTATCTAGGGACTTTGGGCTTGGCTGGACAGTACCATACATTTTCGCCACTGTTTGATTTTTAGAAATTAAAATAAAATACCAGAAAAATCTCAAAAATTCACCAAAAACATAAAAAAATATAAAAAACATAAAAATATTTTTGTTTGAATTTTTGTTTGATTTTTGATGCATTGAATAATTTGTCAAAGTTTGCTTGTTTTTGCTTTTCTTATTTTCTTCACATATTAAAAATCCAAAAAAATTTAAAAACAATTAAAAACCACTAAAAATGTTTTCCCTTTTTCTCTGATTATTTGTGACTACTTCGTAGGCCTCGCGGCCAATCCGTGCTCCTTGTGTTCGACTCTGGGTGCTATACCAGGTTAATATCATAGCAGGACCGCTTTGTTTTGATTTTACATATTTTTCGAGTGGTTCATTTTTCTTGATTGACGCATTCTGAGTGGCTGAGGTCGCAACGACCTATTTCTGCACCTTCTACCTCAGTCGCTCGGGATTTTGCGTCATCAGAATGGCGCCGTTGCCGGGGAGCACGGCTTAGTAGTCACTTTTAGCTTTTTCCGCGGCTTTTCGATTTTCGCGGCTTTTTGTATAGATTTGTTGCATATATATATTCTTCTCATATTTCTGACAATAATTTTTGGACTGACCACTTTTCTCTCTGTTTCTTGCGAGGGCCCAAGGAGCGAGGGCGGCATTCCTAGGAGCGCCGGTGCACCCGAGCGAAGCGGAGGCGGCTCGTTTCTTCATCGAGCAGCAGGAGAGAGCGAGAGAGAGAGAGAGAGCTGAGTGGGTGAGGATAGTTTAGGGATATTCTATTATTGTTGTAATAATACAGGGACTCAGAGACTGTGCTTGATACTTAGAGGGTCTGTTTCGCCGAGCACCGGTGTACTCGGGGGACCCTTTAAATTTCTCGCGGTTTTTCGCGGTTTTAGCTTTTTCGCTGCCTTTTCTGGTGTTTACGCAGTTTTTGCTCGAGCCCCTAGATTTAGGAATTTCTGGTGCTTGTGACGTAATTAGTAGGATCCACACACCTAATTGCTTATCTGTTCCCATAGAACGTAATTGGACCTACTAATAATAAATAATAAAAATAACTTAGTCGCTTTCCTGAGAGCCTACGCGCCGCGAGCCTGCCCCGTCAAGCGCTACTCCTGAACTCGACCTGTCGAGAAGAGGAGGGGTGGGTCTAGACCGGACTCTTTGGATCGAAGGCGAGTGACTGAGTTAGACGGTTCTGCGCTAGAAATTGCTCATCTAGGACTCGGTTTTTCCCGCTTGCATCATTTAGGTAGTTTATTTCCTGTCTTTAAATTCTGCGCGGATCACTTGCATGTAGAGTGCTGGAGACAAGGTACGCATTTCTATCTCAGCATGCATCATTGATTTATCGCGCATCGGCTTTTTCGTCTTCTCCCCCCTATTTTCGGACTAAATAATCAGGAGAACCCGAAAAATTCGTTAGGCCTTTTTGTCTGCTTTGAAAAATATTAAAAAGAAAAACAATAAAATCGGGACTGCTAATCATACTTGATCTTAAAAACCGCTCACCCTAAAAACTTTGTCTTGGGGAGAGCAACCCCCTCATTGTATTGTTT
Organism: Ottelia alismoides; assembly: GCA_037367405.1. Taxonomy (NCBI): domain Eukaryota; kingdom Viridiplantae; phylum Streptophyta; class Magnoliopsida; order Alismatales; family Hydrocharitaceae; genus Ottelia; species Ottelia alismoides. The sequence continues at coordinate 635,905 of JAZKJV010007447.1, forward strand.
AGATGCGCGAGAGAGTGACCCGCACCCTAGGTAGAGCCTCCCGGTGCTAGACCCGACTGATTACCGACTTTTCCGTGCGGGCCAGTCGGTTGGGATAGCATCGGATATCCTAACAGGTCACGTAAGCGCTCTGATATTTTGTGTGTTCACCAAAATAAAATAGACAAGATAATTTGACCGAACTTTCACGGTCTTCAGCTCGCGTTGCGTTGGTGAACCGGGGGTTTGTTTTTTATCATAGTTGATTCCAGATCTCATCCGCACTACTCGCCAGATCAAGATGATGGGTAGACGGTCTCTTAGGCAGCCTCTGGCTGCACCGCTTTCGGGCACGTCTACCCGATCATCTAGGTTGGCCCACGAGAGCCGAGACCAGCTCTCCGAGCCCGAGTACGATTCCGCCCTGTTCCCCCTCGACCCCCTTTCTTTCGGCACTGAGAGACATGAGCCCGAGGAGAGATTATCAGATTTGACAGCACCTGAGTTGGGCTCATTTGATTTTGCAGACGTCGCTATGGCCGCCAGATCAGACGACTACTCCGGAGGTCAACAGGGAGATCAACATGTTGTATTTGACCAGGGGGCGATCAACTCCACCCTGATCGCATCACTCGAGACAATTCAGCAGCAGTTACGCGATCAGGGGGCATTCATGATAGAGATTAGGAGAGAGTTGGAGAGGCTCAGAGCAGAGCGAGACCAGCAGAGCGAGCCTGAGGATATGCCTGATGCAGAGGCCGCAGCAGCCGCAGCAGCAGCAGCAGCCGCCGCAGCAGCGGCAGCCGCCGCGGCAGGAGGACCACCACAGCCGATGCGGGCGTTGCACAACCCCGGATCTACTTTGATGCATCACTGGGTAGTAGTGTCAGCGATCGTGGGGGACTTCAAGTTCCCCCCGAACACCTTGCAGCTACTGCCCCGTTTCCACGGACTTGCCACTGAGGAGCCCCACCTCCACCTCCAGGAGTTTCTGATGATCTGCAGCACTGTCCACGATCGCCACGTGGACCAGGACACGATACGGATGATAGCCTTCCCGTTTTCATTGGCAGATAGAGCAGCCAACTGGCTGAAGCATTTAGGGAAGTTTGTTTACACCTGGGATCAGCTCCGCACCGAGTACTTGAAAAAGTACTATCCACTCGGGCGGACGAATGCAGCGAGGGCCCTGATCAGCAACTTCTCCATGTTCCCCAATGAGCAGTTTCACGAGGCTTGGGAGAGGTTTCGAGAGCTCCTAGACAGATGCCCGCACCACGACATATCCAAGCCGAACCTAGTTCAGAGCTTTTTCAGCGGGTTGATGCCAGAGCTTCAGGGTCTGGTGAACGCTTCTTGCGGCGGGTCCTACTTTGCCAAGGACCACGACCAGGTCTGGGCCATTTACGAGGAGATGTCCGAGAACTACATGGTGATGTCTCAGACCAGGTTGTATTCTCAGCGACCCCAGCCACAGCAGCCAGGACCCGTGCAGTACCAGCGGATAGCACGGGTAGATGCAGGTCCATCCAGTTCGTCCGCAGTTGCAGCAGCACAGGCAGAGTCATCCGCTGCGGACATGGGCATTATCAGCGAGAAGTTGGACCACATGGAGCTGATAGAGAAGAAGCAGTGCCAGAGCATCACTCAGATGGAACAGATGGCACAGGTTCTGAGCGACATGAAGACCCAGCTCATATGTCTTCAGAAGACACAGACGGCTTCACAGCCCCGTCTTCTGTCGCGAGGCGATACCGGCAGCAACAACAGCTCGTCCCAGCGCTCCAGCTCCTCACAGCAGCCTAGACAGGTTCACCTTGTACAGGCGGAGCCGTACCAGCAGCCGTAGCCTACCTACTAGTCCCCACCATCTCCGGACACATAGATGGTGGTCTACCAGCCGGATCAGCCTCTGGCAGTACTGCCGCCAGACCCCTTCGATGCAGAGCCGTTGATGGATGTCAACGGGATTTGGTACGACCGTCCCCAGCCTGGGATCCGACGAGACCATCCCGGATTCAGGTGGGGGAGTGGTGGTGCCCAGCCCCAGCAGCAGCCGTCAGGACAGGGAGGGCAGTACTCCCAGCAGAGAGACCAGCACCAGTCGCAGCAGCACCCAGCACACCAGCACCAGCACCAGCCATCATCCTACGATCCTCGTCCCTATCAGCAGCAGGGACAGTCATGGAGACGTGAGCAGCAGGCTCACCCGATGCAGCAGCAGCACCCGTCCTCATATCCCTCTTACCAGCACCATCAGCAGCAGTTCCAGCAGCCTCACCCACAGAGAGGCTACCCGTCGGGCTCCCACGAGAGCCCCGCTTTGGATGACATCGCCCGCCTCCTCACGGACCAGCAGGCCACATTCAGACGGGAGATGGACGAGTTCCGCCAGGAGATGCGGGACTTGGTGAGAGGGAAGGCCACCATACCAGCCCAGATCGAGCCGAATCCGAACAGCCTCAAGAGGAAATCTGAGCAGGTAGTACATACTGAGTTTGCCACTCCTAGTGACCCATTTGATGATACATCTTCGGATCTATTTGATGCTGATTTTGTCACACTTAGGAGCGGTAGGACCCCAGCAGGCGGCGGTGCCTCATCTGAGCTTCACCATGAGGACACTCCAGAGGCGCCACAGGAGGAGGAGGAGAGCGGTACTGAGGCCGCTCCAGACGATGACGGTGGTACTGAGGCCACCAAGGATGCTGATTCCACCGGCGGTACTGAGGCCGCCAATTCACCAGTTCGAGGAGGTGGTACTAATGCCACCCGTTCAGCCGAGCCAGCCCGCGGTACTGATGCCGCGAGACGTCCACTACCAGCAGCAGCAGAGCCAGCCCGTGGTGGTACCGAGACCACCGGTGTTTGTACAGACAGAGATGTTGTTTTTCCTCGTGTTCATGTATCTCAGAACTCTGTTATGAATAAAGGAAAAGGTTTACTTTCTTCTGGTCCCACTGTGGTGCATGATGTATGTGTGGATCCGGTCCTTGAACCGTCTAGACCTTTTCCTAGTCCTTCATCTGAGAAGGACCCTGTGATCCCCTTCCCTAGAGCCCTTTAGATGGGGAAGGGGAAGAAAAAAGAAAATCCAAAAAAGAGAGAGCTTGAGGAGTTCAGCCAGAGCATGATCGATCGATTCCACATCCAGCTGACCCTCCAGGAGGCTTTGCAGCACATCCCCCTTCTCCAGCGTTCTTTGAGAGACAGGACTACAGTCAGGAGGAGGAGGAGGAACCACACTTCAGAGATCCATGTGCTGACGAAAGCCACGTGTTTTGCGATCCAGAACCGCCTGCCAGCCAAGAGGCCAGATTCAGGGGCCCCGTATGTCAGATGCCAGATCAGTGAGCAGAGGTTCGACCGTACTCTTCTAGATAGCGGATCGTCGATTAACCTTCTTCCGGCAGCCCTTCTCGACCGCTTCGAGTAGGGCACTCTTCGACAGAGCAGGACAGTCCTTCAGTTCGCTGATCGATCTGTCAAGAGGCCGAAAGGGTTATTACGAGATGTTATCGTCACGATTCAGGGCCTGAAATTCCCCGTGGACTTCGTAGTGTTGGACATGGAGATCCCTGAGTCAGTGGCCGATACCCCCATCATCCTTGGTCGTCCGTTCTTGGCCACAGCCAAGGCGGTGACTGATCATGATAGTGGGAAGGTGTACTTTCGCGTCGAGGGCGAGAGTATACAAATAGAGACGGTCGAGGACTACAGAGCTAGAGATAGAGCCCGCTCAGATGCGAGTACAGATTCAGAGCAGCTGACAGACGCAGAGCCAGACATCCACCAGGACTGCGATTTTGTGATTACAGACGATGAGGCAGCTTGGGCAGATCCTGTAGCACAGACCATCCTCTCATATTCAGATACAGTTGATGCCGAGATGATAGCAGAGGAGAGTCTGGAGAGCACAGCCCTGGTTCAGGATACCATAGAGGCAGCAGAGCCGGTCCTTGATCGCGACACGATGTTCAGTGATGGTGGTGCTGAGGCCACCTTGTTGTTCGGTGGTACTGATGCCACCGCGGATGATATAGATCCCTCGGATTCAGAGTCTGATTGGGCCGATTGCTATGATCAGATGCCAGACTTGAGTCCATCTGAGCCTATAGATGAGGAGGAGGTAGATGCAGAGCCGAGCAGAGACAGTGCAGTAGAGCAGCCTTCTCCCGATCCAGTTTGCGAGAGTACGTTTTCACTTTCCCAGGCAGATTTGGCAGACTTAGCATCTTTCACTCAGTTTCTTCCGCAGCCAGATTTGCCAGCACTCAGCATTCCAGAGCGAAAGCCGCTCCCTACTTCGCTGAAGTATCGATTCCTTGCGGGCGATCCAGAGATGTACCCAGTCATCATCTCAGCCTAGTTGACTGGAGAGCAAGAATCACGTTTGATGGGGGTTCTTGAAAAGAACCGCAAGGCGATCGGATGGAGCGTAGCGGATCTCAATGGGATTAGTCCAGCAGTGTGCTCCCACCATATCTATCTTGAGGAGGGGGCGAAGCCGTCGCGTGAGTTCCAGCGGCGACTGAACCCCAACCTGAGAGAGGTCGTGATGAAAGAAATATCAAAATGGTGGAGTGCAGATTTTATTTATCACATTTCCGACTCCAAGTGGGTCAGCCCCTTGCATGTGGTGCCCAAGAAGACGGGCATCACGACTGTGATCAGTGAGTCGGGAGAGGAGATCGCTACACGAGTACCCACCTCTTGGAGGGTCTGTGTTGACTACAGGAGACTCAACCAGGCCACCAAGAAGGACCATTTCCCCCTGCCTTTTATTGACCAGATCATTGAGAGACTGGCAGGGAAGAGCCATTATTGCTTCTTGGATGGGTACTCGGGCTACAACCAAGTGGCCATCGCTCCTGAAGATCAGGAGAAGACCACCTTTACCTGTCCTTTCGGCACATATGCTTTTCGACGCATGCCATTTGGGCTATGCAATGCCCCTGCGACCTTTCAGAGGTGCATGCTGTCGATCTTTTCGGACATGGTAGGGGAGTGTTTAGAGGTCTTCATGGACGATTTCTCGGTCTACGGCGACGGATTCGACTCTTGTCTTGACTGCCTAGACCGAGTACTCCAGCGATGTATTGAGTATCATTTGGTTCTATCTTGGGAGAAGAGTCACTTCATGGTGACTCAAGGGACGGTGCTTGGCCACATCATCTCCAACAGGGGCATGGAGGTTGATCCGGCCAAGGTTGATGTCATTAAGAAACTCGCACCGCCGTCCAATTTGAAGCAGCTACGGTCATTCCTGGGGCACGTTGGATTTTATAGGAGATTTATTCAGGATTTCAGCAAGATTGCCCGACCGTTGACTGACCTCTTGACGAAAGACACCGAGTTCCTTGTCGATGACAAGTGTCTTTCATCCTTTGCGACTCTCCAGCAGTGCGTGATTGAGGCTCCTGTCCTCCAGCCGCCTGATTGGTCTCTCCCATTCGAGATCATGACGGACGCCTCCGATTTGGCCGTAGGGGCAGTGCTGGGACAGAGGAGGGATGGAGTTCCGTTTGCCATACACTATGCTAGCCGCACATTGGATTCCGCTCAGCGGAATTACACGGTCACAGAGAAGGAGATGCTAGCCGTAGTGTTTGCCCTAGATAAGTTCAGATCATATATCATTGGATCTAGAGTGACTTTGTTTACAGATCACACCGCCATCAGGTACCTCATGGCAAAGAAGGATGCCAAAGCCAGACTGACTAGATGGATCCTTCTACTCCAGGAGTTCGATATTGAGATCAAGGATAAGCCTGGAGTCAAGAATGTGGTGGCGGATCATCTCTCCCGATTAGAGCAGCCTGAGGATTCTGAGCAGATTGATCCCATTAGAGATACCTTCCCAGATGAGGCGATCCTTGCTATCGCCTCACTCCCGTGGTATGCCGATATTGTGAACTTTCTCGTTGCAGGGAAAGTCCCACAAGATTGGCCCAGGCAGAGGCTTGAGACCTTCCTTGCGAGGGCCAAGTCCTACCACTGGGAGGATCCCATCCTTTACCACGAAGGAGGGGATAGCGTCTGGCGGCGGTGTATTCCTCAGGAGGAACACCATAGCGTCCTCACTTACTGCCACAAGTTTGAGGCAGGAGGACATCATTCTGGGAGGAGAACGGCACAGAAAGTGCTCCAATCCGGCTTGTGGGGGCCTACCCTCTTCAAGGACTCTGATGAGTTCGTGAAGAGGTGTACTGACTGTCAGAGGATGGGCACTTGTGGACAGCGTGATATGATGCCGATGCAGCCCATTCACTTCTGTGAGGTTTTTGATGCATGGGCATCGATTTCATGGGTCCATTCCCTAAGAGTCAGGGATTTGAGTACATTCTGTTGGCCGTAGATTATGTTAGTCGTTGGGTTGAGGCTATCCCCGCCCGAGCCGCTGATGCGAGGACAGTTTGCAGATTTTTGAGGAAGCATATCATCACGCGGTTCGGGGTTCCACGAGTTCTGATTTCTGATGGGGGGTCTCATTTCATCAACGACCAGGTAAAGGCCCTTGCTAGCGAGTTCAGCATAGATCATCGTGTTGCCACACCTTACCATCCTCAGACGAATGGTCTAGCTGAGGTGTCGAATAGGGAGATCAAGAATATTTTACAGAAAGTCGTCCGCCCTGACCGAAAGAATTGGTCACAGCTTTTGGACTCGGTCTTGTGGGCATATCGGACGTCTTTCAAGACTCCATTGGGCACATCTCCCTTTCGCCTCGTTTATGGCAAGCCGTGCCATTTACCTGTTGAGCTGAGGCACAAGTCACTTTGGGCAGTCACAGATATTCTTATGGATTCAGATGGTATAGGAGACCAGAGGAGGGCAGAGTTAGCTGCCCTGGAGGAGCTTAGAGATGCAGCTTTCTCAAGCAGCCTACATTATAAGGAAAAAGTGAAGGAGTGGCATGATTCTCACATCAGCCACAAGCATTTTGAGATTGGACAGAGAGTATGGCTGTTTGATGCGAGGCTTAGATTATTTCCAGGGAAGCTACAGAGCAAATGGAAGGGACCTTTTCTCGTCAGAAAGGTACACGACAATGGTAGCATTGATATATCTGAGTTGTCTTCTGAAAGTACCTTTCGAGTGAACGGCCAGCGGCTCAAGCCATTTCTAGATCATGAGCCGCGGGACGTTATTGTCGCCCCTATTCATTTTGCGTGAGATGTGGTCTCTTGACTCACATCTTTTGCATCTCACGCCTGATTTTCACTGTTCCTCCGACTGTACAGATCCAATTGTCCATATCATTCTATCCTTTAGTCCCACATCCCTTTTCTCATCTTATGATTATGCTATACTTAGGGTGTACTTTACCCTAAGTATAGGGGGGATGTAGGACCTGCGAGTATCCTTTTCATTTGTTCTGCTCCTGCTTTGCTGCCTATACTTAGGGATATTTCACCCTAAGTATAGGGGGGGCAGACTCTGTATCTTCTTCACTCGGATTTCCCTTCATGTACAGCTTGCTATACTTAGGATTAGTTAATCCTAAGTATAGGGGGAAACCACTGAGTTCCTCTCATTCTATTCATTTATTCGTTCCTGTACTTAGCCATTCCTTTTCACTTCCCTTTTACTAAGCACGAGTTATGTCTTCTTCATCGCTCTTGATCACTCTGAGGACATCGTTCGAGCTAAGTATAGGGGGGTGTGTATATATTTCATATATACTTTAGCCATAACTCGTACTTTGTGTGAGTGTGTTAATAAATAAAATGGCTAAAAATCACAAAAATTTAAAAATTTTCATGAACATAAACCTCTTTTATCCTTGCACATACATAGCTAGTATTTTTGTAAAAATGATTTCAAAAATCTTTTGTGTAAAGTTTGTGTAAATATTTTTGTATCAAATTATGTATATAGTACAAAATTTTTCCAAAATGTTTTGAAAATCAAAAGTTTGCAAAAATCTTGTGTAAATGTTTGTAAATATCTTTTTGCAAAACTTGCACTTCATGCATCATTCATTCATGATTTCAAAACATTTTTCAAAAATTTTGCATGATTGTAAAATATTTGTAAATAGCATCTTGTGTACATACATGTATATAGTTTTTCCTGGATGAGAGTTGACATTTAAACTAAGCCTGGAATTAAATTGAGAAATGGAGCTTGAAAAAGATCTTAATCCACTTAACTTTAAGAGGAACCTTATAGGACTTAGGATTAAGGCTTTTCAGGTCCATAAGGACTTAATTCTTTGAGTCCACTAGGCTATGAGCATATGTCATCTTGATGAGCCTAAGTAGAGCACTTAACAACACACGCATGACTCTTAGAGACAATGGCTTGACTTGCACCTGCACTTTACACATGGCTCTCCACGGGATGAGGTGGTGAGGAGGCAGTTTCCTTTGTCTTGGGGTAGCATATGAGGGTAGTACTTCTAGGCGGAACCTCTCTTCTTCTTCTAGTGAAGGAAGTGCGTCTCAACTTGGTCTAGTGGTGATGAAGGCTAAAGACAGAAGCTGTGGGTTGCAATAAAGCTTCAAAAGAGGGATAGTCTACTGGCTCAAAAGGAAATTTCTTGTATATATGCTGCACCATGTAGATATGTTGTACAGAAGTCCTTGAAAAAAAATGCAAAATACAAAAAGAACTCCAAAAAAGTGGTGGGTCGGATTGAAAATTTAATAACCCCACCGGAGTGCAGATAGTCAAATAAAGCAAAAGCTTATGGTATCCATGTTATATCTCATGAAGCTTGCAGCGGGAGACTTAGCTACACTGGCTAAGCTTTCAAAAGTCTATACTTCTTCCCCCTCTTCTTGAGCCGGTTGCACTTGAACTTAGAAGGGAATACCCCGCTTCTCGAGGAAAGAGTTGCTAGACCAAGGCATTAGAGTTACCAGGTTGAGGGAGGTTGTTTCTTTGTTACTTCTGAGGTGGGGAGCCACATATCACTTACACTGCATGGAAAGATTCATGGTCATTAGAGTTTGTGTATGTAGACTTGTTCTGATCTGGTTTATTGAGGAGTCTTGCCCATAGATTGGTGGAACTTGGAGGCTGTTGAGTTTTAAGCTTAAGTCTAAATAAGGTTCCGACACATTAATAATCCAAAGATCTGATCGAGCTCCATATTTCAATTTAATGAAGGAAAGTTTAATAATTCAACCTTGATCCATGTACATCCTCTTTTTCTTTTTCTTTCTTTCTTTTTCACTTCTTTTTCAAATAAGTGTTTGCTAAGGGACTAGCAAAGTTAAGTATAGGGGGGTGATGAATACCCATTCATCACTCTTTATTCTTATATTTTAGCTACAAAAACCTTTGCAAATACATGTAGATATGTGTAAATACAAATAATTACCAAAAGCATGCATTGTGTAAAAACCAGTAATTAGCATGTTTTTGTGCAAAAATAAAAGAATAAAGAGTAAAAAGAAAAAGAGGGAAATATTTAGAATAATCTTGAGCAACCTAACCCAAGGGAGGGCTCAGCATGGGCCTGACCGCATAAAAGCCAAAGTAGAGGGAGATAGGGGCTCATGTGTATAGATTTTTGTAAATAAATAAAATTATATTTTCCTCACCCAAAAATATACTTGTACATATTTTGTATATATTTAGAAACTATTAAAAACAAAATAAAAATCTAAAAATCAAAAATGCAAAAACACCCTTTCACCATGTGCATAAACCATGCCTCCTTATTTATGTAACCCTATAAATAAATAAAATTATTTAGTAAGCTTTTTTTTGTAAATATTCTATGTTATATATTGTAAATAAATAAAAAGAATCAAAACAAAAATCAAATAAAAATAACAAAATTAAAAATACAAAAATACATTGTATATATATACCATGTATATAAATGTATATAACTATTTATTCCACCCATGTATATAAATAATAAAAATAAAATAAAAATACCCTTTTATTCCTAATTTTATACTATAAATAAATAAAATATAAAATGGGAATAAAAATGCACAAAAATAACAAATTAAAAATCAAAAAAATTAATTAAGAAACATTGTACAAATACCTATGAATAGCTATACTATGTAAATACCCTATTTTTATTTCCAAAAATTAATTAAAAATCACCAAAAAATAGATAAAAATAAAAGAAAAATATTTCATGTTGAAAGTTTTTGCTGATTCGGCCCCTAGCTAGGAGTATTTGTCACCTCAAGATCTTGCCACGTGGCCTGATTTCATTGGGCCCTGGGGATGTTGACCGCCCGGTCAACTGACCCCCCCCAGGGCCATTCTTCGCGGATTCGAGCGCCGGACCTTCTTCTCGGATTTATACCCGCTCGACCCGATTGCCTAACACCTAAACCCCGGCTCCGTTTGACACCTCCCACATCCGACATCCTCGCCGGGCATCTACCTCGGGATCCGCGCGCCACCGTGACCCTACCCGGTCAGCCCTAGTCGGGTCTGTACTCATATATATTCTGAGCTCTGCCGCTCGATTCCGGCATCTTTGGTTCCCCATTCTCTGTCCCGTGACCTCCACCGCAGTCCCTGAGGTGACAGCTCTCGATTGCCCGTGTCGCAGCGAGGAGGGGGTGGCCGGACCACTGATCCGGCGACTTAGCGCCGCCGTGCTCCGCCCAGTGCAGGAGCCCGAGCCTCAGGACTTGACGACCTTCGAGGCCACGACCAGGAGCTGCCTCAGCTGCAGCACAGTCTTCCACACCGCCCAGGTAACCTTCTATCTTTCCTATTTCGCCTAATTCCGAGTTTGCCCCAAATCGTATCGCTACTGTATTCCGTTGATTCCGACAATCCCGAGCATCATTTCGATCATCGGAACCCACGTTCACCATCGCCTATCCTCCACGCACCTTCTCCGCCCCTTCGTTCAACCCAGCTCGCACAGGAGCTGGGGTTCGAGCTCCACCGTCCGTCGCTCGCCGGAGCTCGCTCATCCCGACGCACAGACCACCTACACACCACCTAACCGGGTCGAGGCACTTTACCCTCGACCCGCGAAGCTTCTGACCTATTTTGCAGGACCAGAGGAGGCCATCTGAGGCCTCCCGACACTCAGGCCGGGAGCTTCCCTCCGCCGACCTCGCCGGAGCCCCTCCAGGGCTCGGCTGGGCCATCGGAGGATACCAACAGCTGCGGAGCTTCATCGCGGACATGTTCCGATCTTCAGAGGCATTTGAGGAGGACCACAGCACGCGCACGAGGCCGGCGAAGCTCGCCGGCCACTTGTTCTTCGAGGGTCCTCGACCACCGTCCGATTACCCTCAGTGCTCCAGTTTCCATCGAGACCATCCATCCATCGAGGAGCAGACACCGTTCGATCATTTCGAGGGTTGATCGGGACCGTTGGAGCAGAGAGAGAGGTGCCATTCACCAGCACCCATCAGATCTTCCACGTGGCCCCCTCTGAGACGTCGATTGGGCCCACGTGCGGAAGGAGAGGAGCGCCCGTCGTCCTCAGCCGTTAGATCAGCTACGTGGCGCACATCCGGCCGTCGACGTAATAAAGGGGTAATTTACCGTAGGCCCCCTCTTAGTTTATGTTTTTAGATTCAGTCCTGTAAATATTTTGTGTCGTTTATTCACGTTGGGTTATTTGCACACTGGACCTCGTACTTTAGTTTATTTGCATTTATGCCCCTGTTTGTGTGAGCCACGTGCTTCGTCACGTGTATATTTGGTGTAATTGCAACATTAGCCCTGTAGTTCTGGATGTTCTTTAATGAATGAAAACTTTTTGGTAATTGCATATATACCCCTGTGAGTGTTTTAATTGCACATGTGCGTCTTTTAGTGGGTTATTTGCAACACAGCCCCTGGACTTTTTGGTACGAGTTACCAAAAGGTCCTCGAACTTGTTTTCCTTACCAGAAGGTCCCTGAGTGCTCCAGGCACGCGCCGCGCGCGTGACTTGCTGGGTTAATTGCACCGAGACCCCCAGAACTTCGGGTATTTACACTTTGGTCCCTGTGCACAGTGCCCTCTTGTCATTCTTGAATAAAATATCAAATCACCTCTAAATCCAACGAAAATTTGACACATGGCTCCTGCCATGGCATAGGATTTTTGTAGATTTTTGAGGACATTTCTGATTTCGTTTGCTATTTTTAAAAATTCAAAAACCTCTATTTTTGACACTGTCTAACTTGAAAAATCACAAAAAAATATAAAAACTCCCCTAAAAATTCTATAAAAATTAGGAACTGTTTAATGTGTGTTGCTTGATTTTCTAGCCAATTTTGGCTATTTTTCATCACTGAAAACCTATAAAAACTTAAAAACTCTCAAAAACCCATAAAAATTCTAATAAACACATAAAAAATCCAAAAACAATAAATCTGGTACCTAAATTTTCCTTATTTTATCTATTTTATAGGAAAATTACCTCCAGGCCTTTTTGAGGTCCTTAGGTATTTTATCTAGGGACTTTGGGCTTGACTGGACAGTACCATACATTTTCGCCACTGTTTGATTTTTAGAAATTAAAATAAATATCAGAAAAATCTCAAAAATTCACCAAAACCATAAAAAAATATAAAAAACATAAAAATATTTTTGTTTGAATTTTTATTTGATTTTTGATGCATTGAATAATTTGTCAAAGTTTGCTTGTTTTTGCTTTTTCTTATTTTCTTCACATATTAAAAATCCAAAAAAATTTAAAAACAATTAAAAACCACTAAAAATGTTTTCCCTTTTTCTCTGATTATTTGTGACTACTTCGTAGGCCTCGCGGCCAATCCGTGCTCCTTGTGTTCGATCCTGGGTGCTATACCAGGTTAATATCATAGCAGGACCGCTTTGTTTTGATTTTACATATTTTTCGAGTGGTTCATTTTTCTTGATTGACGCATTCTGAGTGGCTGAGGTCGCAACGACCTATTTCTGCACCTTCTACCTCAGTCGCTCGGGATTTTGCGTCATCACCACCCTAACCGTCAATCTCGCCCACCCTCTTTTCTATATATAAATCAATTAATTTATTATTGTATACCATCAATTTCATTTATCTTACTAATAACTTCCGAGTCTTTACATTAATGATACCTACAGTTTATAGAGGAAAAGCTACGTAATAACATACTGTTGATTTTGCTACTAATACTTACTGATACTTACAGATGCTACTTTCGTCTACTACATGATACTTACTGATGTATTGAGTTACTTATACATACAGATGCTACATAATAACTTACCGTTGCTTTTGAGAATATTACTTGTGACGTTATATAACTTACTGATACTTACATATACTGCATAAGAACTTAATATTGATTTTGCAAATACTACTTGACTTAACTAAGATCTTACTGATACAAATGCTTACATAATCTTCTAAATTCTATTAACGATTACTTACAGATGCTTACAATAGATACATATATTATGCTTTATGTACAGATAATACTTACAGATGATACATAATAACTTACTATTGAATTTGAGAATATTACTTGTGTCATTTTATAACTTACTGATAGTTACATATGCTACATATTAACTTACTGATTCTTTAAGTTACTTATACTTACGGTTTATACTTGCAGATGCTACGTAATAACATACATTTGATTTTGCTACTGATAATTACTGATACTTACATATGCTACTTTCATATACTACATGATACTTACTGATGCGTTAAGTAACTGATACTTACAGATGCTACATTAGAACTTACTATTGAATTTGAGAATATTACTTGTGTCATTTTATAACTTACTGATAGTTACATATGCTACATAATAACTTACTGATTCTTTAAGTTACTTATACTTACGGTTCATACTTGCAGATGCTACGTAATAACATACATTTGATTTTGCTACTGATAATTACTGATACTTGCAGATGCTACTTTCATATACTACATGATACTTACTGATGCATTAAGTAACTGATACTTACAGATGCTACATTAGAACTTACTAATGAATTCGAGAATATTACATGTATCATTTAATAACTTACTGTTAGTTACAATTGCTTCATAATAAGTTAATGATGTTTTAAGTTAATGATACCTACAGTTTATAGAGGAAATGTTATGTAATAACATACTGTTGATTTTGATATTGATACTTACTGATACTTACAGATGCTACTTTCGTCTACTACATGATACTTACCGATGCGTTAAGTTACTGATACATACAGATGCTACATAAAAACTTATTGTTGCTTTTGAGAATATTATTTGTGTCATTATATAACTTACTGATACTTACATATACTAAATAAGAACTTAATGTTGATTTTGCAAATATTACTTGACTCAGCTAAGATCTTACTGATACAAATGCTTACATAATCTTGCTGATGCTTAAGATGTTCGAAATTAGAATGATGCAGTGAAGAAAGTGAATAAAAAAGTTTAAAACAAATACAATTGAAAAGAACTTACAAATTACATAACATTAAACATAACAATATCATTCTAATTGAATAAAAATTGACTAAAAACACACAACTTCAGCCTTGATAAATAGTACACAATTTACAAAAATTACAAAGAAGGGAACAATATGAAAAAAATGGAATTCTTTTATAAATTGAAATGGGGTATGGCAGAATATGCTTCAGTCTTCTCATTCCTTTGAATATCAACCGACTTCAAACCTTTCGAATATCAGCTGCATTGAATATGTATCCACCTGTGTAATAGAAAAATTATAGATAATGTTAACATAATGTTAATATACTGGAAATACAATATGAATCATATCAACTAAAGAATTTCTCTTACCATCAAGCATTATTTGAAGATTTTGAAGGGCAATTCCTTGAATCATGTCCAGCATTGACTTTATGGTATAATTTGCATTGTCTACCCTTCGACGTCTTCTCTTCAGTAATTGATTTCAATCTAGTTGTGCTGCCCTTTGTCTACCACTTTTTTCAGACCCTTTTGGTTTTGCTATATTGGGATCTTTTACAACAAATACTGTCTTATCACTTTTTTCATTACCCTCGTGGACATCTTCAACATTAACAATGATCCTTTTGCCTTAATAGCTTTGACTCCTTCAGAAGCATCTATAAGGACCTTCTTAATGTAATCGTATACTTCTTTGTTGCCATCAGCTTCGCTGATAAGTTCATTTGCCAAATACTCTTAATTGACTGTTGTCATCTTGTACTGTTTTCTTCCTATAAAGTGGATAGTACAATTTCTCTTGATATCTTTCTTCCATCTATTTAATAAAAGAGAGGAATGAACCTCTAACTCATATGTGTGTTTTAAAACACTAATAGTGTGTCTACAAGGAATACCCATTGATTCCATTTTCATACAATCACATTTGAATATATTGTAACAAGTATGAAAAGTAACTTTGTTAAAATCTTCAATCTTCCCAATAGGATATACTCTGAATTGTATAACATCATCAACTGAAGGAAATGGAATCACATTTAGTTCAATACCTTCCAAAAGCTCTGTCTTAACCATGTAAAACAAGGTCTTTGTGAAATGCTCATAAAATTGTTTTTCAATGCTCCACTGAGTAGCCAACTTGGGAATTTTATTCTCATTGTCATTGTCCATCATATTAGCATGCTCTCTCATTCTTTCAACTGCGGCTTGAAATCTGGTCATAAACTCATATAAACTATTAAGCTGATTGACATGGTTAGTCAAGAAAGAATTCATGCTCTCGCTCCTCTGTGTTGTATTCATCTCAGTAAAAAAATATCTTCTCATGTAAATAGAAACCCACTTTCTCCTGATACGATACATAACATTAATCCATCTATTTTTTTCTAAATTACATTCTGAAACTATTCTGTCCCACTCAACTTCAAAATCTTCTTCACTTTTTGCATACCAAATAATCTTATTCAATGAAGGAATTGCTATATCAGCTTTTTTGGTTAAACCAATCCTCTTCTTCATGTTAGCTGTAACGTGCCAACCACAATATCTATGTTTGATAGTGGGGAAAACTTCTCTTATAGCAGCATTAATGGATGTGCACTGATCAGTAACAATTGACTTGGGAGCGATATTAACAGCCATCAGAAAATTTTGAAAAGCCATACAAAAAAGTCCTTTGTCTCATTCATTAAGAATGCATTGCTGAAGAATACAGTCTTGTTATGTTTGTTAACACCACAAAGAGAAGTAAAAATGAGTTATACTTGTTCGTATCGTATGTTGTATCGAATGTAACAGCATCTCCCAAATAATTTATAATCTTCCATAGAATAAGAATCTATCTACATGCAATGAGTTAAACACGAATCATCGTCTTACTTGTACACAATAAAAAAAATCAAGTGTAATGCTTTTGCAATATTCAAGATGTTCCAACAACATAACAGCATCATGACCTTCAATTTCTTTCTTTCTGATCACGCTTCAGATTGTATATATCTCTAGCTATTGAACCAATACGTTCATCGGATCCACTTTGTCCAAAAATGCAATTTGTTTGGCCATAGGGATGTTAACTTGAGACATAGAAGATAGTAAATTCTTTGTGGCTTTAGTTATTCTCCTATTCGGTCTCAAATACTTCTTCTTACTTGGAGAAACAAGTTTATGGTTATGTTCCTCAACAAATGAGACTACATCCCACTGATTTGATATCTGATTTAATTTCACACACAACTTTGCCTTACAACCACAACGGCTTATTCCACATCTACCCTCGTTGTCTATTCCCTCGAGATTAGCTTCTACGTCAACCAATGTCAGGCTCGATGATATCTTCCTTTTTTGGAATTTTGAACATACTGTCCTTCCTTCCAACAAACATATTTTTGAAAGAAAGATTCTTAACTTTGTTTTTTCCGATCAAAACAATATTTAGTGCTACTCCTCCTAATATTAAAGCCAAGTTCAGTGGCATATTTCTCATAGAACAGTTCACATTCCTTTAGGTTTGAGAATGAAAGACCCTCGCGAGGAATAATAGCAGGATCTACGGCTGATATAGGAGAATCTTCATCATTTAAATCTTTAAAGCTTTCATATTCATCATTGACTAAAAGAATAAACAATAAAGAAAGTATCAGTAGAAGGTGAAGACACACTATAACTTCATCAAAGTTAATAAACTTGTAAAAAAAAAGTACTAATAAATAAGAACTTACTGATGCTTTAAGTAATAATACTTGAACTTGATTCTTAGAGGTGCTACGTAATAACATATTATTGATTTTTTTACTGATACTTACAGATACTTACAGATACTATTACATATTCAAAAAATTTACAAATCCTATTCACGAAAACTTGAACTTATTACATATCATTTAATACTTATTTCCTGTAACACTATCAAAATATATGCATAATTTGCTGATGCTTACAATAGATACGTGTAATGAGTTTTGTTACAAGTATATTGCTTCATACTTACCGATACATCAAAAGAAGTTACTGATAACTATATTAGTATTACTCTTTATTTTTGTTAACTATGAAATGTATTACAATTTAAGATTTGTTTCATAACACCTTAAATTAACAAATTTACTAAATCCTATTCACAATTACTTACAGAGGCTTACAATATACTACGTATAATGTGGTCTAAGTTACTGATACTTACAAATGATAAAAGAACTTACTGTTGCTTTTGACAATGTTACTTTTGCAAGTTAATAACTTACTGATACTTACATATGCCACATAAGAAATTACCGATGCTTTAATTGAATGATACTTACATTTGTTAGTTACAGATGCTACATAATAACATACTGTTGATTTTGCTTCTGATACTTACTGATACTTAAAGATGCTACTTACATATACTACAAGGTACTTACATGTACTACTTAAAAACTTACTATTGAATTTAAAAATATTACTTGTGTTATTATATAACTTACTGATACGTACATATGCTACATAAGAGCTTACTGATACTTTTGCAAATCTTACTATTGATTTGAAAATATTACTTGTGTCATTATATAACTTACTGATACTTAAATATGCTACATAAGAGCTTACTGATTCTTTTGCAAATCTTACTATTAATTTTGAAAATATTACTTGCATCATTATATAACTTACTGATACTTAAATATGCTACATAAGAGCTTACTGATTCTTTTACAAATATTACTTGAGTCATTATATAACTTACTGAACTTACTGATACTTACATATGCTACAGACAGCTGAGATCTTACACATACTTACCGATGCTTATATAATACTAGAGCTTACATAATCTTGATGATGCTAAGATGTTCGAAATTTTAATGATGCAATGAAAAACGTGAAAAAAAAGCCATATGATTACATAAAAAAATAAAAAAATACCTAAACTTTCAGAGTTCTTGTTGACATCAATCAGATCGAAAAGATTGCCTTCATCGTCCAAATCACATAAATAATCTTCACTTTTTGAACCATGGACTAAGTCGTCTTTCATAGTTGAATCTGATATATCACGATCATAATCTACTCGCGAATTATCCATGCATGAACCTATATAAATATATATTAGCAACGAAAAACATGTAAAAATTAAAAAATCAAAATCAAAATACCTTTGGTTACAGATTGCGTGTTAACAAACGATCGATGCTCTCTCGATTGAGAAAAAAGGATTTTTTTCTCGATAGAAATTCGGGCGAGAAGAAAGGACACTTGTGCTAATTAAGGAACATAATTATTTTTCATATTTACGAAAAAGGCGGTTACAAATGTGGTTCCTATAATCATGGGATTGCATGATTTCATCTAAAGGTGCATAATAAGGGCCCATTTTATCTCAAATGGGCACAGTGCCCTCTGGATAAAAATCCTATATATATATATATATATATATATATGTATATATGTATGTATATATATATATATATATGACTGATCTTGTGAGAGCCCCGGATTGTGAGAGCATGATACACTGAGTTTGGATCACTAGATTTTGCTCATCTCTCTCCTTTTCCAATCAACCAACGTATGATGAGCAGAATCTAGTGGTCCAGACCAAGGTTTTAAAATCGAACCGCATCAAATCGAGCAAGTATCGATTTTTTATTTTTATGGTCGGACCAATGGACCGACTTGTTAAACCGATGATGATGTCGGCAGTTCATAAAAACCAAAAAAGATCGAGCCATTGTACTGTTGGTTTGGTTCATATGATTTAACTGGATCGAATCGAGTTAGACCGTAGTATTATACGAATAAATATGAAAAATATTACATCATATCTTTAAAGGATCTATATACTCGTGTCCTTCCTAGTTTTTC
Source organism: Ottelia alismoides (assembly GCA_037367405.1). Taxonomy (NCBI): domain Eukaryota; kingdom Viridiplantae; phylum Streptophyta; class Magnoliopsida; order Alismatales; family Hydrocharitaceae; genus Ottelia; species Ottelia alismoides. The sequence goes on from JAZKJV010007447.1 coordinate 655,076, forward strand.
AATAACACCTATACTCCTTTTTTACAATTATGCACCCCTCTGTATTTTTACAAAATGGATAGTAGTGACATTTTATTAGTATAAGTATGCTCATATATTATACCAACATAAGAATAATATTGTGGATTTTTTTAGAATATAGGAGCACAAGATACACTGCTAAATGTTAGGGGTATAAATTTTATTAGAAAAGCTCAAAAGGGCATAATAAACATATTTTATAAAATTCATGTATGTGTGATGTATACAATTAATAATTTTAAAACTATTTAGACTTTAGTTAATAAGTGTTTTTAATTTATTACTTCTCATAGTATAACTATGATATATTCTTTCTTTATTATTGTTGGAAGTAGACAAACACGTGTAATATGTGAGACAAGAGGCAATGCTTATATGACAGGAAGTAAGCGGTGATAATGCGTCATTGATGCACGTGGAAGGAGAATAAATAAAGGAGTACTATATTATGGATTAGAATGAGACTAGATTATGAATAATTTTTAAAAA